>JAEBUO010000023.1:0-700844 GCA_023014395.1 Amanita rimosa | reverse complement strand
ATGACCTCCAAGGTCTTGTCGATTCCGTAATGTCCCCACTCATGATGGATGTGAGAATGGATTCTTGCACCCTTCGGTTGACTGGAACATAGATCCGACCCTTCCATGTCAAATCCCTCGTTCTAACTTGAAGTTGGGATCTTCGTTTTTGAGTCCTTCTACCACTTGTGACTCCCATTGCCACTTATTGATTTTGGCAATCTTCTCCTCCAACTCTGTTAGTGCATCATCATCGTCATAGAGGCGAACAAAAAGGTCGTCCTTCAACAGAATGACGCCTTCGTTGTCGATCTCCTCCCCCTTATGGTCTGTCCTCCGCGACAGAAGGTCAGCCTTGCTGTTCGACTTGCCGGAGCGATGTTTAATCACAAAATTGAACTCCTGCAAGTCCAAGATCCAACGGGCTTGACGATGGTTAATATTTTGCGGCTTCCGGAAGTATGTGAGATTCTGATGATCCGTTAAAACCTCAACCGGAACAGCCGTGCCCTTCAGGTAGTGAGACCACTCGTAGAAAGCATGCATGACCGCCAACATCTCCTTGTCATAATCTCGTAATTGCGCTCGGCCGGATTAAGAGACTTAGAGATGAAAGCCACGGGTCGCCACAGACCATCTGACTGCTTGTTGTGAGGGATGCCACCGATGGCGAAGTCGGATGCATCAGTCTCGACCCGGAATTGACCTGTATCCGCCGGGATGGCCAGTACGACTTCTTCAGTGATGCGCTGTTTGAGACCGAAATGCTCGTTGTTGATCAGTCGTCCACTGCCACTCGGTATTGCCAGTAAGAAGGGTCAACGGCTTGGAGATCGAAGCAAAACCCTTCACAAAGCGTCGGTAAAAGTTAACAAAGCCAAGAAACTGTTGAACGTGTTTCTTGCAAGTAGGAACAGGCCAGTCGACAATGGCTTTGACCTTGGCTTTATCCATACTGATTGAGTCGTGGGAAATGATTAATCCCAGGAACTCGATGGTGGCTTTGTCAAACCAGCACTTCTCGGGCTTCAGTGACAACTTGTGCTCCTGCAGCTTGGCCAATATGCGGTTTACATGAGTTGTGTGACTCCGTTGATCTTTAGAGAACACCAGTATATTGTCCATGTAAATCACCACCCATCCTTCGGCAATTTCTTCCCGGAAGATATCATTCATCATGGTCTGGAATGTTGCTGGGGGTGTTGGTGAGACCAAAGAACATGACCAGGGGTTCGAAGAGCCCCCTATTTGTTCGAAAGCAGCCTTATGTTCACACCATCCTTGATACGAACGTTGTTATATCCCCATCGGATATCCATTTTCGAGAAGACCTTTGCATGGGATAGTTTATCGACAAGCTCAGAGATGAGCGGTAGAGGATACCGGTTTTTAACGGTCATCTCGTTGAGCTTGCGATAATCCTGCACTGGCCGAAGTGAACCATCTTTCTTTTTGACGAAGAAGAAGAAGGGTGACGCCATTGCCAATTTGCTTGAGCGGATGCGTCCTGTTCTAAGTTGTCTTTGAGAAACTTTTCAAGTTCCTCCTGTTCTACTCGGCTTAGGGGGTAGATCTTGCAATCTAACATCTTGGCACCAGGTACCAATTCAATTGCATGATCCCAGGGTCGACGTGGCGGTAATTCATCAAAGGTCTGTTTCTCGAAGACCTTCCGGTAACCTAGGTAATGCTCAGGTACGATCTCCTCCAGGGTCCGGGTAACCTTATTTTCTGCGGCAATTTTGGTTGCCGTAGATTCGTACGCCCTGATCCATTCGGAGTCTACGTCTTCCCTCTGTACTGCCAGTAGTCGATCCCCCTCATCCCAATGCACGCTGCCTACTTCTTGCTCCTCCTCAGCATCTTCGTCTCCTGGGCGCTTTCGAATCTGGATAGCATGCGCCTGGGCAACGACTGAATCGGAGTACATTCTTGCTCCAATCCACATCTGGGTTATGGAATTTTAACCAGTCATGTCCCAGAAACAGATCTGTCTTTCCCAGGTTCGAGACGCCGAACTCCCAAGTCTCCTCGTGCGTGTTGATTTTTACTTTCAACTGCACCATTTCTGATAACCGTCCGTCCACATTTTCTGACCCAGGCATTGTAAACAGGGATCGGGTGAGGGAGTTTTCTGGTGTTGAGGTTATTCCGCTTCACGAAATTCCTGTTCACACACGAACCCGTACACCCCGAGTCCAGCAAAGCCGATATCGTAACGGACTGTCCCGTTGTGATATCAGTAACCGTCATGGGTACGTTTAACTGTCTCTTCCCGGTTCCTATCACCTGCTTAGGCTTGTGCCTTAAGTGGTTCAAGTACCAGGCCGCTTGTACCTCCGTCGCGCTATTCAGACTCTGCACCAGATCTTCTGTTACCTCCTCCTTCCTGGAGTCGTGACTCCAGTACCGGAGGGATTGGAGGGCTTGGGTCATGGGTCGTTCCCATATACGCCTCACCATCCATGGAGTCTGCCAGGGCCTCAAGCGATCTTTTCCCGTTGTAACAGGCTCATTCCTTATTTTTTGCATTCTTAGTTCGTAGTCGATGCATGTTAAGTTAGAGGATTGAATTGCATGACTAGTATTACACGAAGTCGAACTAAAACTACAGGCCTTCCGGTCGGAATGATTTCCGGTTGGCCGCTTCAAAAACCCAAGGCCTCACTAATGGCCTTTTTTCATCTTCAGTGGCGTCGTCCAGCCACTCCTTCCAACCCATTTCTCGCACACGGGTTTTCCCTTTCCAATTCTTGGGACTTTTGCAGTCTCTGCTAATGTGTCCCGTCTTCCCGCAGTTGTAGCACACAATGGTGCTCTTCTTTCTATCTACGTCCATGGCGTTGGGGTCCCGGGCGCTCGACGTTGTTGCCGCTGCTGGTGGTGGGCCTTGCATTGCTCCACCAGTTCGAGTCGCAGGCGTTGGTGAAACCCTATTATGGGTACCCTGCGTCCTCGCTGTCGATGCCTGGGGTTGGTGCGACCCTTGCCCTGGATTTACATTATAGAATTTCTTGGCATCCCACCAAGCCTTATTCAATTCCATCGCCTTCGTGTACCATTTTCCAAATCCCCTGTAATGGTCCCATCTCCCGGCGCTCCTGTCTCTACGATCCTCAGCCCTAGCTGGGGGTGTAATCCTCTCCAGAATTGCACAATGAGCGCAATTTCGTTGTAGCCCGTAAGTTGGGCCAGGCCTCTGAAATTGACAATGTAGTCTTCTACATTGCGTTTTCCCTGTTGCAATCCCTGGATCTTGCGAATCGCATTGTCCCGGGTTTCCGTCGTTAGGAAGAACTCTCGTGCTTCCGTATCGAATTCCTGCCAGCTTGTGAAAGGTGGCTTGTGTATGAACGCCGCTTGTTCGACGTTCTCTACTCCATCAAGTAACGACATTATTCCATGTCGTTCTTGCGCTAGGGTGGTTCCTGCTCTCCACGTCCCTAACGTCTTCCGCTCTTCACGCTCCAACACGTTTTCTAAATTTGTTGGAGTTTGACACCTGCCCAGTTCCCTGCATGGTTTGCTGACCTGCCCCTTATGCGCTGGAGGGCCATCGTTACCTGTCGCGAGACCGTCCTCTGCTTGGTTAGCTGGAAATATATTGCCATGCTTCTTAGCCAGTTGGCAATTAATTCCGGTTGCCCTTCATAATATTCGGGCATGTCCAGCTTGACCGTGGGTGCGGTCTCCTCTCTTGGCGGGCGGAACAGTGTTTCCGCTACGGTACCTATCCCTTCTGCAAGCGGTCTGATTCGGTTTCGGCGGTCGGTCGGTTCTGAACGTCCTTCCCATGTGGCATTCTCTGCCGTTGTCCCGAATACCGCAATATATGCCGTGACTATCATGATAATTGCCGACACGAAGGCGTCGGTAACCGTGAAGCCCACTCTGCGGTGGTCAGGTCCGAACCATTTCCACACTTCGCGCGCGGGGAACCCCATTCTTCGTCTTTTTCTACGTGATAGATTTGACGTCGTCTATCGTACGACACCGTTACGTGGATGTCCTCATTTCGCATGTCCTTCTCGTAAAGGGATATCTCAACCCAGGATGGGTTCGCCCTCCATTCGAAACTGGACCAGTACTGTGGCTTGAACAACCACAGATAACAATATCCCGGTGTCGTCGGCGTTACTTCTAGGCGTCCTCGCTGGGGGAGCGCATAGCCATCCCATCGTCGTATGCTCGACACCCAATCTTCCATGTTGATATCATATTGGGGAACGTCATCCAGCCACCTAATGCTGAATTCATGTTCACCCCACACCCGCTCTACAGGTGACCTCCTTTGAATATTGACGTTGGTGACGTCCTGCAATATCCTTCGGGGGTACACCACCCTTTCGTCGGGTTCTGCTCCTAAACGCACAGTCCTCCACCCTGCACCCACGCTCCAGTGCGTCAGTTCATCGATATCCTTCCATGTATAGGTGTCGACGTCATCAACCTCCTCGGGTTGCGCCAGTACTACATGGAAGATTCCCTGCTCCGGTCCGTCTTGTAATTTGAACCATGTCGTCTCATCCTGCATTTCAATTTCCCAAGTGGAAATATCGTATAGTGTAGGGTACTTGGGCCACTCGAACTTGTCCCAAAATTCTCTCTTAAACAATCGTAGGTAGCACCACCCACGGATCATGTGTTTAGGGATTTTGACCGACATCCTTGCGGTTCGTTTCGTTTTTGCAAAATCCGCCTTGGTTTTTGCTGGACCAGGGAAAACCGTCTCGACTGTTTTCCTCCACTCTCTCGTGCGAGCACGCTGTTCCTTCAGTGACTCCTCTCCCATTTCCCATAGGAACATGGTCATACTGAGTCCGACGGATCCGTCAAGGACTCCCTCTCCTTCGTACTCGTTTGGCGTTGGCGGCGGTGCCATATTCCGCGGTTTTGTCATTCTCAACGGGTCATACCGTTGAACTCGCAAGTAATGAGCCAAGTTTTTATATTTCCGTTGAGCGCATGGACCAGTCTGTTCATGGCTTTTTGCGACAAATGCCAATGACGGCCCACCAATACCAAATCACGTTGGGTGCAATCAAATGCACGTTTAACGTAACTAGCCAGAACTTGGAAGTCCAATTCGATTTCGAAGACCAAGTTCTGCTCGTCGTCGAACCCTTGTCCTCCGACCTTCTTCAGATTAATGAAAGTGGATTGAGACCACTTCAACTTCTCATCACGGATCCACTTGTTGCACTTCTGCATGTGAACCCTGTTGTAGAGCGACTGCTCTTGGTCACCCAGCTCAATATGAACACCCGGCATGTTCTCCAACCGGTTGATCATTTCATCGTACTTCGCATACACCTGCTCGTACAACGCTACTGCTGATTTCCGTTTGTTATCCCAACTCGCTTTAGGGATAAACCTGCCGACCAACTCATCGGCCGTGTACTTGAAATTGGGAACCATCTTGGTCCCGCTTTGCGTCATAACTGCCGGTGTCAAAGGCTTGACCTTCACTGCCTTCTTTTGTACAACCGGCCTAGTCTGATGCGCCTGCCGCGCCCTTTCCTGAATACGTGAAGCTTGCACCTTTTCTCTTTCGAGACGCGCCGCCTCCTCGCGTTCCTTGCGCTCCCTGAGAAGTGCTTCCCACGCGTCGGTCTGCTCGGCCCGAGCCACTCTGTCGGCCTCAGCAAGGAGACGACATGTCTCCTCGGCCTCGTGCCTACGGCGCTCCGCGGCCTTGTGAATGATCCACCGACACACATGCATGTTGTGGTCGGCAGGTACTGGCTGGCGTGCCAGTCGTGCAAGCCTTCGTTGCTCGTATGCTTGCCACCGTGCGTAATTGGCGTTCTCACGGGCGCGCCATTCGTCCTCGATACGGCTCTCGATGAGCCCCTGCAATAAAAACTCCGACTTACTCAGATCCCACACCGATCTGACGTAAGGGGCAGTCCTGTTCCTCCGCTGAGACGCCCTGATGGGGATGTCGCCAGAGGGGTTTCCACCTGTTCTCGGGGTCAATTTGGCACGATCGGCCCGCCCCCCGCAGAACTCTTCGATTTCAATCCACCATGTGACACAGGGAGGTGGTGCCGGGTCTTCGGTCAGATGTCCTCGTGCTCAGGAACTATCCTGATACGTGATTGGTATTCTGACACTGTGATCCTTGATACACGGCACCCCCATGCGTTGTCTTCGGGTGTTTTCCACACCTCTTCCGCTGCACTCGCTGCCCTCCCTCCTGACCCCCTATCCCGGGACAGATGGCACTCGCACGAAGTGCAGTTTTGTAGCCTGAGGTGCTACCTGTGAAAAAGAAACGGAAATGGAGCTCATACCGGCTCCGCTGACAGATGCGCTCTGCTGAGCGACTTGAGGGTTTGCGCGATGACGCCTTGATGTGTAGCGCTGTTGGCGCCTGTTCTTCTGAGTTGCCTGTGACGCTGGCATAGCGATTGCGATCGCAGTCGGTAGTCGATACGTTGTGCGAGGTGATCTTGTAAGGCTCTTGATTATGTTACGAGGTCGGTAGACCAAGTCGCACAACCAGAGGAACAAGAGAAAGAAACAAAGAAACTCTGTAGGACTGTCTACGACAGTGACTATCAAGAGCCTGGGGGTTCTCAGGCTCCTACTACTACTATATACCCCTCGCCTCATGGCCCCCTCATGTCTGCCTCCCCTTAACCCACATGCCCTGCTGGTGTAAGCTAGGGTGCTACCATGGGCGCCTGTCCGTCACACATGTCACCCGTCGTGACATGAAACCGTCGAATCGTAACACATCGACCGTAACATAAGTTGGAACTCAGGACTAGCTCAGGGTATCACCCCTAGCCGACACCATTGAGACCCGCAGCTCTCAGGAACGACCCCCGAACGGATCCGTCACCTATAAGGGGAAGACCTATCTCAGACGACGAGAAGTCTTTCTCTACCAACGAACCTGGTACTTTGTCACAGAAGGACGGAAACGAAACGAAACCAGTCCCAGATCAATACTTTTCAGGAGATTTTTACTCAGGAGCCTTCGAATTCGATTTACCCGATCAAATCTACCTAGACTGGGGTAGTGAAGTACAAGGAGAACCGCTCTACCTTGTTAAGGAACCAGAAAACGAACCATTTAGGACCCTCTATAGGAAATTCCTTGGAGACAACGACCGATACGGAATCGCAGCTAATCTTTTAGCAGAGTGGGAGGAATTACTACGAATTGAACAAGCCAAGCTTGACGAAAACCCGTTTGATACAGATTACTCGAAACAAAGACCACCCCCATCTCCGAAAACCAGAACCCCGAGTAGAACCCCTACTCCAGAACCGAAACCGATCACCAGAACACCTACCCCTGAACCACCGATTAACCCCGAACCACCGATCACTCCTGAACAAGAATGGCGTCTGAAACCAGCGCAGGCTCTAAAGGGGATATCAAACCGCAGCCAATACGACCCTTTACAGGTAAACGAATCGAAGCAAGGTCATTTTAGGACAGCTTGAGGATTACTTTACCCTCAATGAACAAAACTATGAAGGAAAAGATGAGAAGAAAGTCAGATATGTGCTCGCATGCATGGGACCAGAACTAGATGATTGGAAGACCATTGTCCGAGGCGAACTAAACGACAACAGAGGCAGTACCACAGCTATATTCAAATGGGGCAACTATGAGGCATTTGAAACACGTTTCATCAATGACTGGGGGGAAGTCAACAGCGCCCTTCAAGCCCTGAACAATCTATCCAAATTAAGAGTTGGAAACGGCGTTTCAGTCCCAGAATACATTAGAAAATTTCGCATGGACATAGGAACCTCTGGACTCACTGGAATACCCGCTCAGTTGCAGGCATTTGTCAAAGGACTACCATTAGAACTTGCTAGAACTATCTTACAGGACCAAAGGAAGATCAAAACGATGCAAGAAGCCTATGACAAGGCTGAGGATCACCATAACGCTTGGGACATGACAGGACAAGGAAACAGGAGAACCAATGATGGATCTGGAACACGTTTCAACCGAAACAATAACAACCGATCTGGAACAATCAGAGCTATAAATACCATGATCCCTAGCCGATTAACAGATGACCAAAAGGAGGAATACCAAAAGACTGGCAAGTGTTTCAGATGTGGAACACAGGGACACATCTCCAGGAACTGCCCGAAATGCAATGATGCGTCTTCATCCAGGTCTTCTTACCAGAATAAGGCAGTCCGTTCCGTCACTGAGGAACAACAGAAGGAAGAAGACGAACCAGCAAAGAAAATTAGAGCCATCTTTTCAGCAATGTCTACTGAAGAGAAGAATGCCCTCTTAAACGAATTCGAGAACGAGGGTTTTTAGTTAGGAAGCGTCACTCAGCGGTTGGCCCTTCCTTATTATTGAGATCTGAACAGTTAGCGCTTGATTCTGTAATAGTATTATCCAACAATGACAAGCGCATTTCATTAACTATCAAATCAACCGATTTACCCGCTGGAACATCTGCCCTAATCGATTGTGGAGCAGAAGGAAACTTTGTAGATGAAGGAGCAGTAAAGGAGCTCAGGAAAGAATGACTTAAGAAACCAATCAAAGTCAGAAACGCAGACGGAACAGTAAATGTGAAAGGAATGATCACACATCGAACCAAGATATGTTACATGATCAAAGGACAGCAGTTCATCAACTGGTTCTGGATCACTAAGCTAGGCAATCAACGAATGATTTTAGGAATACCCTGGTTAGAAGAAAATAACCCGATCATCAACTGGCGAGAGAAATCTCTGAAATTGGAGATCTGGACACGACGCCAAAAGCAATCTGGCAGCTAGCCCTCGACTCCCAGCAATGGGGTGAAGATGACTACTGGATTAGAGTTAAAACATCAGCATCACAAGAGCTAGAGCATAGGCTAAAGAAGGACGAACCATCCACTATGTTACCTACAGAATATGAGCAATGGCGCACTATCTTTGACAAGAAAGCATCAGAATGCTTCCCATCCAGTCGACCATGGGATCACGCGATCAACACAAAGGAAGGTTTTGTTCCAAAAGCTAGTAAACTTTACCCTCTATCGGTCAAGGAACAAGGGCTGTTAGACGAATGGATTGATGAACAACTCAAGAAAGGATACATTAAACCATCTACGTCACCACAAGCGTCACCATTCTTCTTTGTAGCAAAGAAAGAGAGCGGAGCACTTCGACCCTGTCAGGACTACCGATACCTGAATGAATGGACTATCAAGAACGCATATCCCCTTCCCCTTGTTTCCGATCTCATGACTAAGTTATGAGGCGCCAAATATTTCACCAAATTAGACCTCTGATGGGGATACAACAATGTTCGCATCAAGAAGGGAGACGAATGGAAAGCAGCCTTTATCACTAATCGAGGGCTCTACGAACCAACAGTAATGTTCTTTGGATTATGCAACTCGCCGTCAACCTTTCAAACTATGATGAATGAGTACTTTAGGGACATGATCAACGAAGGATGGCTGATCATTTACATGGACGACATGTTAATCTGCGCAGAAACGTTAGAGCAACTGGAGGAGCGGACAAGACGAATTTTACAACGGCTACAAGATAACGATCTATTCCTGAAACTTGAAGAATGCAAGTTTGCCACGCAGGAAGTCGAATTCCTAGGAATGATCATCACCCCTGGACGCATTCAGATGGACCCAATAAAGTTAGCAGGGATAGCCGATTGGCCAGTCCCTACCACTGTCAAACAAGTCCGATCATTCCTCGGATTCGGGAACTTTTACCAATGTTTCATTGGAAATTTTGCTGCCATCGCTAAACCACTTACCGACCTCACTAAGAAAACAGAACCATTCGACTGGACCACTGAACGGAACAACGCTTTTGAAATTCTAAAGAAACAATTTGCATCTATGCCGGTATTATTAATGCCAGATCCTACTCGACCCTTTATCCTCCAAACCGATGCATCAAATAAGGCAACAGGAGCAGTCTTGAAACAAGCAGATGAAACAGGATCTCTACACCCCTGCGGATTTATCTCACACGCATTAACACAAACGGAGCAGAATTACCAGATCTATGATCAGGAACTCTTGGCAATTATCAAAGGATTGATGACCTGGCTGTTACGGTCGATGTCCACAACGTCGTTCAGCGTCCAAGTCTACAGCGACAAACAGAGTCTCGGTCTGTTCCCAGTCACTGGACGAGGGTTCTAGGCACTAAGTCTGACAATGACGAAGGCTAGAGAGAGAGCAAGGAGAGCGGTAGAGGCGACGAGCAAAAGAGTGTTCAAGTTATGGATAAGATTCGACTAAGTTGGAACTAAAGAACTACGGTACATGAGAAGGGTTTATATACGTTAAGAGAACAATAAGAATATAAGGGGAAAGCGCATAGCTATCTGAGAAAGGAAAGATGAAGGTAGCTATGAAAGGAGATAACGTCCAAGGCGTAACTATGAGTTTGTAACAAGTAAAATGTAGTCCATTAACAAAGGGAAAAGAGAGTTGTAACATTACCCCCTTTGTATGCAAGAAGTCACCGACTTCTACCAGCCAGACGTTGTCCAGCCATGGTCCGTTCTGGACTCGGCCCACTTGACGGCATTGTCCAATTCTTTTGTGGAGGTCTCTACCTTCCATTTGAGCGCTTCGGCGGCGCGATGCAGGTTTTGGGCGTTTCGTAAGAATGAATCGCGTTCCTCGTAGGTCATTTCATGAGGGTCAATGGTGAGGGTGAGTGCGGCGAGATTGTCAGTGGCGGAGGAGAGGTTGGTGATGGAACATGTGGCGGCGGCGAGGGCGTCGGCGACGACGGTGAGTGTGGTATTTCTTTTAACAAATTGGGCGAAGTGTGGGAGGTGGTGATCGTCCGGGTATACCTGGGGAAGGAGGTCGGCTGGGTGGATATGGAGGTCGTCATCCTCGAACTGGATGACCGTGGTGTTTTCAATGAAGACCTCTAGTGGGAGGTCTGGGACGGCGAGGAAGGGTGAAAAGGCGGCGGCGGTTTCATCGATGCGCCAGTGGGCGCAGGAGAGAAGTGCCAAAGCAATGAAGTAGGTGGCAAGGGCGAAGAAAGTGAACATGGTTTCTTGTTACGAGGTAGGTTGAGTGTTAAGCAGTGATACTTGAAAATTTATACGGATGCCAAGTAACTGATTTCCGCGTCAGAAGGCCAATTTTCTGTATTTAGTGGATCTTCGATTGCAGGGTCGGTGAGGAGTTCTCGTTCCTCTCTGATGAACCTGGTTAGTGCATTTAGATGTTCGATCCCTGGTTCCGTTGTTGGGGTGATCAAGAATTTTCTAATTCGCCTAATAATGTCCACTATTACCCCTGCCATGGCGGTAGACAGATAATCGAGATCGTCAAGGATGTCTTCCATGAGAATGCGAGGTCTTCCTGGTATCCTGATTCTTCGGCTGATTAACCAGATTTGTGCGCTACACTCCCGTATTTGTTTAGTGATTTCATCCATCTGTTTGTATTCTTCTGGACATAGTAGTCTCCCATAGGTGCTTTTATAAACGTCACTGTTTCTGATGGCTCGAAGTTGATATGTAGGTGGATCGTTGTTGTAGGGGGGTAGATCGTCGGCTGAGAATCGTAAGTCGTGGTACTTGGGAAGATAATTCTGGATATCCCTGCAGGGGAACTCTGTTGTTCCTGAAGGATTCTTTTGGTGACAGTGATCGAGTCTAGGGGTGCGATAGTATCGTGTGACTAGCGCCACGGGTCGGGTGAGTTTTCCTGGTGGGTTCGGTGCTCTAGGAGCATGTTGTAAAGGGAGGTATTGTATGTGGGTATAGACGGTCTTTTCTTTAAGAGCTATAGTGTATTGAGAGAGTGTTGAGCAGTTCCGTTTCGTATAGTGGTAGTTTTGTTTCAGGATGTGGCGGTTTCTGTATCGCGTCATGGTTCAGAGGTGTCGACGTTGTTGATATTCAGACAAGATATCAGTGGCGTTTGCAAGATTGCGGGCGGGTTCCCAAGAATTATCATTCGATCCATAGCCTTTCCATTTAACCAGGTAATGGTAGCCTGCGCCTCGTTTCCTATGAGCTAGAATTGCCTCTACCTCGAATTCCTCTTGTCCATTTACGAGATCAGGGGGTGGTTTCACATAGTTCGGCCCGTGCGCAGTTGTTTCCCTATACGGGGTAAGGAGTGACGCATGAAACACGGGGTGAATGCGCCATTGTTTCGGAAGTTTCAATTTGTATGTCACTGGTCCCATCACTTGTTCGATTTCGAAGGGTCCTTCCCGTTTTGGTGCTAGCTTTCTAGACTGATATGGTATGTGAAGATTTCGGTTCTCAAGCCATACTTTGGTACCCTTTTCAAATCGTATTGCTTTGTCCTTGCGTCGTCTTGCCACTAATTGTCTTGCTAGTTCATGTGCTGCTAGTGCTTCTTCTCTGGCTTTCCTTAGGAACTGAAGGCGCTCTTCTGCTGCTGGTGTGGTCATTCGTGTAGTAGCTGTGGGAAGCGCAACAGGGTCCGTTCCATACATTAGTCTGAATGGGGAAGTTTTGATAGTGTCATGATGTCGGTTATTGTGAGCAAACTCGGCTATTGGGAGAAGTGGTTTCCATAGATGCGGTTCATTGGAGCAGAACATTCGAAGGTAGACTTCTAGTTCCTGATTAACTCGTTCCGTTTCTCCATCCGTCTGAGGATGATATGCTGTACTCATTCTGTGGTCGATTCCTAATGCTTTTCGTATTTCTTGAAATACTTTTGCAGAGAACTGTGGTCCTCGATCTGAAATTAAGACATCTGGTAGGCCAAACCGTTTGAAAATTTCAGAGACATAGAGTTCTGCTGTGCCTAAAGCGTCAATTGTCTTCTTGCAAGGTGTGAAAATTACCCCCTTTGTAAGACCATGGTCCACCGTGACCAGGATTGAGTCAAAGCCATCGGAAAGGGGTAGATCAGTGATGAAATCAAGGGTTACTTGCTGAAAGGGGCGGGTTGCTTTCGATGAAATTGGGTGAAGGGCTGGTACATTCGGATGTGTGTTAATCTTCATCTGCTGACAGAGAGCACATCCTTCTATCCATTCCCTGACATGTTTGAACATTCCGGGCCACCAGTAATCACGCTTAAGGAGTTCAAGGGTCTTTAATCGTCCAGGGTGACCTGATGATCGTGCTTCGTGCGTTTCCTTAATCAATTTAGTTCGTAATCCGTCTTGGTCAGGGATGTAGGTTTTGCCGAGATAGTGAATAATGCCATTGGTATAAGACCAATCTTGTATGTTCGATTTGATCGGTGGGGCACGGTGCGTGGTGATAACTTCTATTAGAATGCGTCCGAAATCGTCTTTTGACATTGCTTTCTGAATCTCTGTGGCTAGATCTTCCGCAATAAGGCGAATAAAGCGATCTTCTGGTAGGACTATGACGTCTTCTTGTAATTCACTATTTCCCATATGATCAGGGCGCCGGGATAGGGCATCTGCTTCAAACATTTTCGTGCCAGGGATATGCTCGATGCGTAGATCAAATTCTGATAATAAGGATGACCATCTAGCTTGTCTGGGCGTTAAGCGTTGGGCGGTTCGGTAGTAGGATAGATTCTTGTGGTCGCAGTGGACTATAGTGGTGTGGGGTGATCCGTGTAACAAATGTCGCCAGGTCATCAATCCTTTGATAATTGCCAAGAGTTCCCGATCATAGATCTGGTAATTCTGCTCCGTTTGTGTTAATGCGTGCGAGATAAATCCGCAGGGGTGTAGAGATCCTGTTTCATCTGCTTGTTTCAAGACTGCTCCTATTGCCTTATTTGATGCATCGGTTTGGAGGATAAAGGGTCGAGTAGGATCTGGCATTAATAGTACTGGCATAGATGCAAATCGTTTCTTTAGAATTTCAAAAGCGTTGTGCCGTTCGGTGGTCCAGTCAAATGGTTCTGTTTTCTTAGTGAGGTCGGTAAGTGGTTTAGCGATGGCAGCAAAATTTCCAATGAAACGTCGGTAAAAGTTCCCAAATCCGAGGAATGATCGGACTTGTTTGACAGTGGTAGGGATTGGCCAATCGGCTATCCCTGCTAACTTTATCGGGTCCATCTGAATGCGTCCAGGGGTGATGATCATTCCTAGGAATTCGACTTCCTGCGTGGCGAACTTGCATTTTTCAAGTTTCAGGAATAGATCGTTATCTTGTAGCCGTTGTAAAATTCGTCTTGTCCGCTCCTCCAGTTGCTCTAATGTTTCTGCGCAGATTAACATGTCGTCCATGTAAATGATCAGCCATCCTTCGTTGATCATGTCCCTAAAGTATTCGTTCATCATGGTTTGAAAGGTTGACGGCGAGTTGCATAGTCCAAAGAACATTACTGTTGGTTCATAGAGTCCCCGATTAGTGATAAAGGCTGCTTTCCATTCATCTCCCTTCTTGATGCGAACATTGTTGTATCCCCATCGGAGGTCTAATTTGGTGAAATATTTGGCGCCTCGTAACTTAGTCATGAGATCGGAAACAAGGGGAAGGGGATATGCGTTTTTGACGGTCCATTCATTCAAGTATCGGTAATCCTGACAGGGTCGAAGTGCTCCACTTTCCTTTTTTGCTACAAAGAAGAACGGTGACGCCTGTGGTGATGTGGATGGTTTAATGTATCCTTTCTTGAGTTGTTCATCAATCCATTCGTCTAACAGCCCTTGTTCCTTGACCGACAGAGGATAAAGTTTACTAGCTTTTGGAACAAAGCCTTCCTTTGTGTTGATTGCGTGATCCCATGGTCGACTGGATGGGAAGCGTTCTGATGCCTTTTTGTCAAAGATAGTGCGCCATTGCTCATATTCCGTAGGTAATGCGGTGGGTGGTTCGTCTTTCTTTAGCCTATGCTCTAGTTCCTGTGATGCGGACGTCTTAACTCTAATCCAGTAGTCATCTTCACCCCATTGCTGGGAATCGAGGGCTAGCTGCCAGATTGCTTTTGACGACGTGTCCAGATCTCCAATTTTCAGAGATTTTTCTCGCCAGTTGATGATCGGGTTATTTTCTTCTAACCATGGTATTCCTAGAATCATTCGTTGATCGCCTAGCTTAGTGATCCAGAACCAATTGATAAATTGCTGTCCTTCGATCATGTAGCATATCTTGGTTCGATGTGTGATCATTCCTTTCACATTTACTGTTCCATCTGCGTTTCTAACCTTGATTGGTTTCTTAAGTCGTTCTTTCCTGAGCTCCTTCACTGCTCCTTCGTCTACAAAGTTTCCTTCTGCTCCACAATCGATTAGGGCAGATGTTCCAGCGGGTAAATTGGTCGATTTTATAGTTAATGAAATGCGCTTGTCATTGTTGGATAATACTATTACAGAATCAAGCGCTAACTGTTCAGATCTCGATAATAAGGAAGGGCCAACCGCTGAGTGACGCTTCCTAACTAAAAACCCTCATTTTCGAATTCGTTTAAGAGGGCGTTCTTCTCTTCAGTAGACATTGCTGAAAAGATGGCTCTAATTTTCTTTACTGGTTCGTCTTCTTCCTTCTGTTGTTCTTCAGTGACAGAACGGACTGCCTTATTCTGGTAAGAAGACCTGGATGAAGATGCATCATTGCGTTTCGGACAGTTCCTGGAGATGTGTCCCTGTGTTCCACATCTGAAACACTTGCCAGTCTTTCGGTATTCCTCTTTTTGCTCATCTGTCAATCGGCTAGGGATCGTGGTATTTATAGCTCTGATTGCTCCAGATCGATTATTATTGTTTCGATTGAAACGTGTTCCAGATCCATCATTGGTTCTCCTGTTTCCTTGTCCTGTCATGTCCCAAGCGTTATGGTGATCCTCAGCCTTATCATAGGCTTCTTGCATCGTCTTAATCTTCCTTTGATCTTGTAAGATCGTTCGAGCAAGTTCTAAGGGTAGTCCTTTGACGAATGCCTGCAACTGAGCGGGTATTCCTGTGAGCCCAGAGGTTCCTATGTCCATGCGGAATTTCCTGATGTATTCTGGGACTGAAACGCCATTTCCTACCCTTAATTTGGATAAATTGTTCAGGGCTCGAAGGGCGCTATTGACTTCTCCCCAGTCATTGATGAAACGTGTTTCAAATGCTTCATAGTCGCTCCATTTGAACGTGGCTGTGGTACTGCTTCTGTTGTCATTCAGTTCGCTTCGGATGATAGTTTTCCAGTCGTCTAGTTCTGGTCCCATGCATGCAAGCGCATATCTGACCTTCTTCTCATCTTTTCCTTCATAGTTCTGTTCGTTGAGGGTAAAGTAATCCTCCAGCTGTCCTAAAAATGACCTTGCTTCGATTCGTTTGCCTGTAAAGGGTCGTATTGGCTGCGGTTTGATATCTCCTTTAGAGCCTGCACTGGTTTCAGATGCCATTCTTGGTTCAGGAGTGATCGGTGGTTCGGGGTTAATTGGTGGTTCAGGGGTAGGTGTTCTGGTGATCGGTTTCGGTTCTGGAGTAGGGGTTCTACTCGGAGTTCTAGGTGTCGGAGATGGGGGTGGTCCTTGTTTCGAGTAATCTGTATCAAACGGGTTTTCCTCAAGCTTGGCTTGTTCGATTCGTAATAATTCCTCCCACTCTGCTAAAAGGCTAGCTGTGATTCCGTGTCGGTTGCTGTCTCTAAAGAATCTTCTGTAGAGGGTCCTTCCTGGTTCGTTTTCTGGTTCCTTGACAAGGTAGAGCGGTTCTCCTTGTACTTCACTACCCCAATCTAGGTAGATTTGGTCGGGTAAATCGAATTCAGATACTCCTGAGTAGAAATCTCCTGAAAAGTATTCGTTTGGGACTGGTTCGTTTCGTTTCCGTCCGTCAGTAACAAAGTACCAGGTTCGTTGGTAGAGAAAAACTTCTCGTCGTTCAAGGTAGTATTTCCCCTTATAGGTGACAGATCCGTTTGGGGGTTGTTCCTGAGAGCTGCGGGTCTCAATGGTGTCGGCTAGGGATGATACCCTGAGCTAGTCCTGAGTTCCAACTTATGTTACGGTCGATGTCCACAACGTCGTTCAGCGTCCAAGTCTACAGCGACAAACAGAGTCTTGGTCTGTTCCCAGTCACTGGACGAGGGTTCTAGGCACTAAGTCTGACAATGACGAAGGCTAGAGAGAGAGCAAGGAGAGCGGTAGAGGCGACGAGCAAAAGAGTGTTCAAGTTATGGATAAGATTCGACTAAGTTGGAACTAAAGAACTACGGTACATGAGAAGGGTTTATATACGTTAAGAGAACAATAAGAATATAAGGGGAAAGCGCATAGCTATCTGAGAAAGGAAAGATGAAGGTAGCTATGAAAGGAGATAACGTCCAAGGCGTAACTATGAGTTTGTAACAAGTAAAATGTAGTCCATTAACAAAGGGAAAAGAGAGTTGTAACACTGGCGACATTTGTTACACGGATCACCCCACACCACTATAGTTCATTGCGACCACAAGAATCTGTCCTACTACCAAACCGCCCAACGCTTAACGCCCAGACAAGCTAGATGGTCGTCTCTATTATCAGAATTTGATTTACGCATCGAGCACGTCCCTGGCACGAAAATGTTTGAAGCGGATGCCCTATCCCGACGCCCTGATCATATGGGAAATAGTGAATTACAAGAAGACATCATAGTCTTACCAGAGGATCGCTTTATTCGTCTTATTGCGGAAGATCTAGCCACTGAGATTCAGAAAGCAATGTCAAAAGACGATTTCGGACGCATTCTAATAGAAGTTATCACCACGCACCACGCCCCACCGATCAATTATACCAATGGCATTATTCACTATCTTGGCAAAACCTACATCCCTGACCAAGACGGATTACGAACTAGATTGATTAAGGAAATGCACGAAGCACGATCATCAGGTCACCCTGGACAATTAAAGACCCTTGAACTCCTTAGACGCGACTACTGGTGGCCTGGAATGTTCAAACACGTCAGGGAATGGATAGAAAAATGCGCTCTCTGTCAGCAGATGAAGATTAACACACACCCAAACGTACCAGCCCTTCACCCAATTCCGTCAAAAGCAACCCGCCCCTTCCAGCAAGTAACCCTTGATTTCATCACTGATCTACCTCTTTCCAATGGCTTTGACTCGATCCTGGTCACGGTGGACCATGGTCTTACAAAGGGGGTAATTTTCACACCTTGCAGGAAGACAATCAATGCACTCGGCACTGCGGAACTTTATATCTCCGAAATTTTCAAACGGTTTGGCCTACCCGACATTCTAATCTCAGATCAAGGACCACAGTTCTCTGCGAAAGTATTTCAGGAAATACGAAAAGCATTAGGAATCGATCATAGAATGAGCACAGCCTACCATCCCCAAACCGACGGAGAAACAGAACGAGTCAATCAGGAACTAGAAGTCTACGTTCGAATGTTCTGCTCCAACGAACCACATCTATGGAAACCGCTTCTCCCAATAGCCGAGTTTGCTCACAATAACCGACATCATGACACTATCAAAACTTCTCCATTCAGACTAATGTATGGAACGGACCCTGTTGCGCTTCCCACAGCTACTACGCGAATGACCACACCAGCGGCAGAAGAACGCCTTCAGTTCCTAAGGAAAGCCAGAGAAGAGGCGCTAGCAGCACATGAACTAGCAAGACAATTAGTGGCAAGACGACGCAAGGACAAAGCAATACGATTTGAAAAGGGTACCAAAGTATGGCTTGAGAACCGAAATCTTCACATACCATATCAGTCCAGAAAGCTAGCACCAAAACGAGAAGGACCCTTTGAGATCGAACAAGTAATGGGACCAGTGACGTACAAATTAAAACTCCCAAAACAATGGCGCATTCACCCTGTGTTTCATGCATCACTCCTTACCCTGTACAGGGAAACAACTGCGCACGGGCCGAACTATGTGAAACCACCCCCTGATCTCGTAAATGGACAAGAGGAGTTCGAGGTAGAGGCAATTCTAGCTCATAGGAAACGAGGCGCAGGCTACCATTACCTGGTTAAATGGAAAGGCTATGGATCAAATGACAATTCTTGGGAACCCGCTCGCAATCTTGCAAACGCCACGGATATCCTATCTGAATACCAACAATGTCGACACCTCTGAACCATGACTCAATACAGAAACCGCCACGTCTTGAAACAAAACTATCACTATACCAAACGGAACTGCTCAACACTCTCTCAATACACTATAGCTCTTAAAGAAAAGACTGTCTATACCCACATACAATATCTCCCCTTCCAACACGCTCCTAGAGCACCGAACCCACCAGGGAAACTCACCCGAACTGTGGCATTAGTCACACGATATTATCGTACCCCTAGACTCGATCACTGTCACCAAAAGAACCCTTCAGGAACAACAGAGTTCACCTGCAACGATATCCAGAATTATCTTCCCAAGTACCACGACTTACGATTTTCAGCCGACGATCTACCCCCCTACAACAACGATCCACCCGCATATCAACTTCGAGCCATCAGAAACAGTGACGTTTATAAAAGCGCCTATGGAAGACTGCTATGTCCAGAAGAATACAAACAGATGGATGAAATCACTAAACAAATACGGGAGTGTAGCGCACAAATCTGGATAATCAGCCGAAGAATCAGGATACCAGGAAGGCCTCACATTCTCATGGAAGACATCCTTGACGATCTTGATTACCTGTCTACCGCCATGGCAGGGGTAATAGCGGACATTATTAGGCGAATTAGAAAATTCTTAATCACCCCAACAACGACACCAGGGATCGAACATTTAAATGCACTAACCAGGTTCATCAGAGAGGAACAAGAACTCCTCACCGACCCTGCAATCGAAGATCCACTAGATACAGAAAATTGGCCTTCTGACGCGGAAATCAGCTACTTGGCATCCGTATAAATTTTCAAGTATCACTGCTTAACACCCAACCTACCCCGTAACAAAGAACCATGTTCACCTTCTTCGCCCTCGCTGCCTACTTCATCGCCTTGGCCCTCCTCTCCTGTGCTCACTGGCGCATTGATGAAACCGCTGCCGCCTTCTCACCCTTCCTCGCCATTCCAGACCTCCCGCTTGAGGTCTTCATTGAAAATACCACTGTTGTCCACTTCGAGGATGACGACTTACACATCCATCCTGCCACCCTGCTTCCCCAGGTATACCCCGATGACCACCACCTCCCGCATTTTGCCCAATTCGTCAAAAGGAATACCACACTCACTGTCGTTGCTGACGCCCTCGCCGCCGCCACATGTTCCATCACCAATCTCTCTTCCGCCACCAACAACCTCGCCGCCCTCACCCTCACCATTGACCCGCATGAGATGACCTACGAGGAGCGCGATTCCTTCCTCCGAAATGCACAAAATCTACACAGAGCTGCCGAAGCTCTCAAATGGAAGGTGGAAACGTCGACGAAAGAACTAGATAACGCCGTCAAATGGGCCGAGTCTAGAACGGATCACGGTTGGACAACTTCTGGCTGGTAGAAGTCGGTGACTTCTCGCATACAAAGGGGGTAATGTTACAATTCTCTTTTCCCTTTGTTAGCGGACTACATTTACTTGTTACAAACCCATAGTTACGCTTGGACGTTATCTCCTTTCATAGCTACCTTCACCTTTCCTTTTCTAGATAGCTATGCTCTTTCCCCTTTAGTTTCTATTGTTCTCTGAATGTATATAAACCCCTCTCATGTACCGTAGTTCTTTAGTTCCAACTTAGTCGAATCATATCCATAACTTGAACGCTCTTTTGCTCGTCGCCTCAACTGCTCTCCTCGCTCTCTCTCTCTAGCCTTCGTCATCGTCAGACTTAGTGCCTAGAATCCTTGTCTAGTGGTTGGGAACAGACCGAGACTCTGTTTACTGCTATAGACTTGAACGCTGAACGACGTTGTGGACATCGACCGTAACAGAGACTCTGTTTGTTGCTGTAGACTTGGATGCTGAACGACGTTGTGGACGAAGGAGCAGTGAAGGAGCTCAGGAAAGAACGACTTAAGAAACCAATCAAAGTCAGAAATGCAGATGGAACAGTAAACGTGAAAGGAATGATCACACATCGGACCAAAATATGCTACATGATCGAGGGACAGCAGTTTATCAATTGGTTCTGGATCACTAAGCTAGGCAATCAACGAATGATTCTAGGAATACCCCGGTTAGAAGAAAATAACCCAATCATTAACTGGCGAGAGAAATCTCTGAAAATTGGAGACCTGGACACGTCGCCAAAAGCAATCTGGCAGCTAGCCCTTGACTCCCAGCAATGGGGCGAGGATGACTATTGGATTAGAGTTAAAACATTGGCATCACAGGAACTAGAGCATAGGTTAAAGAAAGACGAACCATCCACCACTCTACCTACAGAATATGAGCAATGGCGCACCATCTTTAACAAGAAAGCATCAGAACGCTTCCCATCCAGTCGACCGTGGGATCACGCAATCAACACAAAGGAGGGTTTTGTCCCAAAAGCTAGTAAACTCTACCCTCTATCAGTCAAGGAACAAGGGCTGTTAGATGAATGGATTGATGAACAACTCAAGAAAGGATATATTAAACCATCTACATCACCGCAGGCATCACCATTCTTCTTTGTAGCAAAGAAAGAAAGTGGAGCACTCTGACCCTGTCAGGATTACCGATACCTGAATGAATGGACCGTCAAAAATGCATATCCCCTTCCCCTTGTTTCCGATCTCATGACTAAATTACGAGGTGCCAAGTATTTCACCAAACTAGACCTCCAATGGGGATACAACAATGTTCGCATCAAGAAGGGAGACGAATGGAAAGCAGCCTTTATTACCAATCGAGGGCTCTACGAACCAACAGTAATGTTCTTTGGATTATGCAACTCGCCGTCAACCTTTCAAACTATGATGAACGAGTACTTTAGGGACATGATCAATGAAGGATGGCTGATCATTTACATGGACGACATGTTAATCTGTGCGGAAACACTAGAACAGCTGGAGGAGCAGACAAAACAAATTTTACAATGGTTACAAGATAATGATCTATTCCTGAAACTTGAGAAATGCAAGTTCGCCACGCAGGAAGTCGAATTCCTAGGAATGATCATCACCCCTGGACGCATTCAGATGGACCCAATAAAGTTAGCAGGGATCGCCGATTGGCCAGTCCCTACCACAGTCAAACAAGTCCGATCATTCCTTGGATTTGGGAACTTTTACCAATGTTTCATTGGAAATTTTGCTGCCATTGCTAAAACACTTACTGACCTCACTAAGAAAACAGAACCATTTGACTGGACCACAGAACGGAACAACGCTTTTGAAATACTGAAGAAAAGATTTGCATCTATGCCAGTATTATTAATGCCAGATCCTACTAGACCCTTTATCCTTCAAACCGATGCATCGAATAAGGCAATAGGAGCAGTCTTAAAACAAGCAGATGAAACAGGATCTCTACATCCCTGCGGATTTATCTCACATGCATTAACACAAACAGAACAGAATTACCAGATCTACGATCGAGAACTCTTGGCAATTATCAAAGAATTGATGACCTGGCGACATTTACTACACGGATCACCCCACACCACTATAGTTCACTGTGACCACAAGAATCTATCCTACTATCGAACCACCCAACGCTTAATGCCCAGACAAGCTAGATGGTCATCCCTATTATCAGAATTTGACCTATGCATTGAGCACGTCCCTGGCACAAAAATGTTTGAAGCGGATGCCCTATCCTGATGCCCTGATCATATGGGAAACAGTGAATTACAAGAAGACATTGTAGTCCTACCAGAGGATCGTTTTATTTGTCTTATTGCAGAAGATCTAGTCACAGAAATTCAGAAAGCAATGTCAAAAGACGATTTCGGACGTATTCTAATCAAGGTTATCACCACGCACTGCGCCCCACCGATCAAATCGAACATACAAGATTGGTCCTACACCAATGGCATTGTTCACTATCTCGGAAAAACCTACATCCCTGACCAAGACGGGCTACGGACCAAATTGATTAAAGAAACGCACGAGGCACGATCATCAGGTCACCCTGGATGACTAAAGACCCTTGAACTCCTTAAGCATGACTACTGGTGGCCCAGAATGTTCAAACATGTCAGAGAATGGATAGAAGGATGCGCCCTCTGTCAGCAGATGAAGATTAACACACACCCAAATGTACCAGCCCTTCACCCAATTCCGTCAAAAGCAACCCGCCCCTTTCAGCAAGTAACCCTTGATTTCATCACTGATCTACCCCTTTCCGATGGCTTTGACTCGATCCTGGTCACGGTGGACCATGGTCTTACAAAGGGGGTAATTTTCACACCTTGCAAGAAGACAATCGATGCTCTAGGCACTGCGGAACTTTACGTCTCTGAAATTTTCAAATGGTTTGGCCTACCCGACGTTTTGATCTCAGATCAAGGACCACAGTTCTCCGCAAAAGTATTTCAGGAAATACGAAAAGCATTAGGAATTGACCATAGAATGAGCACAGCCTATCATCCCCAAACTGATGGAGAAACAGAACGAGTCAACCAGGAACTGGAAGTCTACCTTCAAATGTTCTGCTCCAATGAACCGCATCTATGGAAACCACTTCTCCCAATAGCCGAGTTTGCCCACAATAACCGACATCATGACACAATCAAAACTTCCCCATTCAGATTAATGTATGGGACGGACCCTGTTGCGCTTCCCACAGCTACAACACAAATGACTACACCAGCAGCAGAGGAACGCCTTCAGTTCCTAAGGAAAGCCAGAGAAGAAGCGCTAGCAGCACATGAACTAGCAAGACAACTAGTGGCAAGACAACACAAGGACAAAGCAACGCGATTTGAAAAGGGCACCAAAGTATGGCTTGAGAACCGAAATCTTCACATACCATATCAGTCCAGAAAGCTAGCACCAAAACAAGAAGGACTCTTTGAAATCAAACAAGTGATGGGACCAGTGACTTACAAACTGAAACTCCCAAAACAATGGCGCATTCACCCTGTGTTTCATACGTCACTCCTTACCCCATACAGGGAAACGACCATGCATGGGCTGAACTATGTGAAACCACCCCCTGATCTTGTAAATGGACAAGAGGAATTCGAGGTAGAGGAAATTCTAGCTCACAGGAAGCAAGGCGCAGGTTACCATTACTTAGTTAAATGGAAAGGCTACAGATCGAACGATAACTCTTGGGAACCTGCTCGCAATCTTGCAAACGCCACTGATATCCTATCAGAATACCAACAACGCCGACACCTCTGAACCATGACTTGATACAGAAACCGCCACGTCTTGAAACAGAATTACCACTATACAAAACAGAACTGTTCAACACTCTCTCGATACACTATAGCTCTTAAAGAAAAAACTGTCTACACCCGTATACAATACCTCCCCTTCTGACACGCCCCTAGAGCACCGAACCCATCAGGAAAACTCACCCAAACCGTGGCATTGGTCACACAATACTACCGCACCCCTCGACTTGATCACCATCACCAAAAGAACCCTTCAGGAACAACAGAATTCCCCTGCAATGCCATCCAGAACTATCTTCCCAAGTATCATGACCTACGATTCGCAGCCGACGATCTACCTGCCTATGATAGAGATCCACCTGTTTACCAACTTCTAGCCATCAGAAACAGTAACGTTTATGAAAGTGCTCATGGGAGACTGCTATGTCCGGAAGAATATAAGCAGATGGACGAGATCACTAAACAGATACAGGAGTGTAGCGCACAAATTTGGTTAATTAACCAAAGAATCAGAATACCAGGAAGGCCTCGCATTCTCATGGAAGACATCCTTGATGAAATACAATATTTGTCTACTGCACTGACAGAGGTAATAGCGGACATTGTCAGGAGAATCAGAAGATTCTTAGTCACCCCAACAACGACACCAGGAATCCAACATCTAGATTCGCTAACCAGGTTCATCACAGAAGAACGAGAACTCCTCACTGACCCTGCAATCGAGGACCCACTGGATACAGAGAATTGGGACTCCGACATGGAAATCAGCGATCTGGAAGATGAATAAATTCCCCAGGTATCATCACTTAACACCCAACCTATCATAACAAGAAACCATGTTCACCTTCTTCGCCCTCGCCGCCTACTTCATCGCCTTGGCACTCCTCTCCTGCGCCCACTGGCGCATTGACGAAACCACTGCCGCCTTCTCACCCTTCCTTGCTGTCCCAGACCTCCTGCTCGAGGTCTTCATTGAAAATACCACTGTCATCCACTTCGAGGATGACGATTTACATATCCATCCTGCCGCCCTACTTCCCCAAACATACCCAGACAATCACCACCTTCCTGTTACGATTCGACGGTTTCATGTCACAACTGGTGACATGCGTGATGAACAAGCGCCCATGGTAGTGCCCTAGCTTACATCAGCAGGGCATGTGGGTAAGGGGAGTCGGACATGAGGGAACCATGAGGCAAGGGGTATATAGTTGTAGTTGGAGCCTGAGAACCCCCAGGCTCTTGATAGTCACTGTTGTAGACAGTCCTACAGAGTTTCTTCTTTTCTTGTCTCTTCTCCTTGCTGATTGTGCGACTTGGTCTACCGACCTCGTAACATAATCAAGAGCCTTGAAGACTACCTTGCACAAGGTATCACCTACCAACTGCGAAACGCGTTCGCTATGCCAGCGTCACAGGCAACTCAGAATACGGGCGCCAACAGCGCTACCCCTCAAGGCGTCGTCGACGCAACCTCTCAAGTCGCTCAGCAGAGCGCATCCGTCAGCGGAGCCAGTATGAGCTCCTTTTCTATTTCTTTCACACAGGTAGCATCTCAGGCTACAAAACTGCGCACAGTGCAAGTGCCGTCCTGTCCTGGGATAGTGGGTCAGGAGGGATGGCAGCTGGCGCAGCGGAAGAGGGTGGGAAAACACCCGAAGACAACGCAGGGGGGTGCCGTGTATCAAGGATGCACAGTGTCAGGATACCAATCACGTATTGGGGCTAGTTCCCTGAGCACGAGGACACCTGACCGAAGACCCGGGCACCACCTCCCTGTGTCACATGGTGGACTTAAATCGAAGAGTTCTGCAGGGGTGCGGGCCGATCGTGCCAAATTGACCCCAAGAACCGGTGGAAACCCCTCTGGCAACATTCCCGTTAGGGCGTCTCAGCAGACAAAGAGGAATGCTCCTTGCGTCAGATCGGTGTGGGATCTGAGCAAGACGGAGTTTTTGTTACAGGGGCTCATTGAGAGCCGTATCGAAGATGAGTGGCGCGCTCGAGAAAACGCCAACTATGCACGGTGGCAAGCCTATGAACAACAACGGCTTGCATGACTGGCATGTCAGCCAGTACCCGCCAACCACAACATGCACGTGTGTCGGTGGATTGTTTACAAGGCCGCGGAGCGCCGAAGGCATGAGGCAGAGGAGACACGCCGTCTCCTTGCCGAGGCCGACAGAGTGGCTCGGGCCGAGCAGACCGATGCGTGGGAAGCACTACTCCGAGAGCGCAAGGAACGTGATGAGGCGGCGCGTCTCGTAGGAGAAAAGGTGCAGGCCACACGTATCCAGGAAAGGGCGCAGAAGGCGCATCAAATTAAGTCAGTAACACCAAAGAAGGAAGTGGAGGTCAAGCCTTCGACACTGGCAGTTATGACACCAAGCGGGACCAAGACGGTTCCCAATTTCAAGTACATGGCTGACGAGCTTGTCGGCAGGTTTATCCCAAAGGCGAGCTGGGATAATAAACGAAAATCAGCAGTGGCGCTATATGAACAGGTATACGCCAAGTACAATGAAATGATCAACCAGCTGGAGAATATGCTGGGTGTTCATATTGAGTTGGGTGACCAGGAGCAGTCGCTCTATAATCGGGTTCATATGCAACGGTGCAACAAGTGGATCTGTGACGAGAAGTCGAAATGGTCCCAGTCAACTTTCATCAATTTGAAGAAAGTCGGAGGACAGGGATTTGACAACGAGCAAAACCTGGTGTTTGAAATCGAATTAGATTTCCAGGTTTTGGCAAGCTATGTGAGGCGTGCATTCGATTGTACGCAATGTGACTTGGAATTGGTGGGCCGTCATTGGCATCTATCACAGAAGGCCATGAACAGACTAGTTCATGCGCTCAATGGGAATATAAAGAACTCGGCACACTACCTGCGAGTTCAACGGTATGACCCATTGAGAATGACAAAGCCGCGGAATATGGCACCGCCCCCAATGCCAAAGGAATACGAAGGAAAAGGAGAGCTCGATGGCACCGTTGGGCTCAGCCTAACCATGTTCCTGCGGGAAATGGGAGAGGAGTCGCTGAAAGAACAGCGCACTCGCACGAGAGAGTGGAGGAAGGCAGTTGAAACGATCTTCCCCGGTCCAGCAAAAACCAAGGCGGATTTTGCAAAAACGAAACAAACCGCGAGGATGTCGGTCAAGATCCCGAAGCATATGATCCGTGGGTGGTGTTACCTGCGATTATTCAAAAGGGAATTTTGGGACAAGTTCGAATGGCCCAAATACCCCATGTTATACGACATTTCCACCTGGGAAATAGAAATGCGGGACGAGACGACATGGTTCAAACTACAGGACGGACCAGAACAAGGAATCTTTCACGTGGTACTAGCACAACCCGAGGAGGTTGACGACTTTGATACTTACACATGGAAGGATATTGATGAACTCGCTCACTGGAGTGTGGGTGCAGGATGGAGGAAAGTGCATCTAGGCGCAGAACCCGAAGAACGGGTGGTGTATCCTTCAAGAATATTACAGGACATTACCAACGTTCCTGTTCAAAGGAGGTCACCAGTAGAGCATGTGTGGGGGGAACACGAATTCAGTATCAGGTGGCTGGACGACGTTCCCCAGTACGAGATCAACATGGCAGACTGGGTCAGCCGTGTACAACAATGGGACGGTTATGCACTCCCACAACGAGGACATAGGAATGTTTCACCAACAACACCAGGATATTGTTACCTGTGGCTATTTAAACCACAGTACTGGTCGAGTTTTGCATGGAAGCCAAACCCATCTTGGGTTGAGATATCTCTTTATGAAAAAGATATGCGAAATGAGGAAATTCAGGTGACGGTGTCATATGACCGACGACATCAGATCTACCACGTTGAGAAAGATGAAGAGTGGGGTTCCCCAGCGCGTGAAGTATGGAGATGGTTCGGACCAGACCATCGAAGGGTAGGCTTCACGGTCACAGACGCATTTGTATCCGCAATCCTCATGATGGTGACCGCGTACATAGCCATATTCAGGACGACGGCGGAAAACGCAACCTAGGAAGGACGATCGGACAATGATCGAAGGAACCGGGTCCGACCATTTGCAGAGGGAATAGGAACCGTGGCAGAGGCGCTATTCCGACCACCCCGAGAAGAGACCACTCCAGGTGTTAAGCTAGATATGCCCAACTACTACGAAGGACAACCGGAGTTAATTGCCAATTGGTTAAGAAGCATGGCAATCTACTTCCAGTTAACCAAGCAGAAAATGGTCTCGCGACAAGTGACAATGTCACTTCAGCGTATCCGGGGCGGATCAGCAAATCGTGCAGGGAATTGGGTGGGTGTCAAGCTCCAGCAAATATTGGAAAACGTATTGGAGCATGAAGAGCGGAAGGTGTTAGGAACCTGGAGGATCGGGACCACCCTAGCACAAGAACGACATGGAATAGTGTCGTTACTAGATGGAGTAGAGAACGTCGAACAAGCGGCATTCACGCATAAGCCACCTTTTACAAGCTGGCAGGAATTCGACACGGAAGCCAGGGAATTCTTCCTGACGACCAAAACCCGGGACGACGCGATCTGTAAAATCCAGGGTTTACAGCAAGGGAAACGCAATGTAGAGGACTACATTGTAGATTTCAGAGGATTAGCTCAACTTACGGGCTATAACGAGATTGCGCTCATCGCGCAATTTAGGAGAGGATTACATCCCCAGCTAGGGCTGAGGATTGTCGAGACGGGAGCGCCAGGAGATGGGATGATTACGGGGGATTTAGAAAAGTGGTACACAAAGGCGATGGAGTTGAATAAAGCTTGGCGGGATGCCAAGAAATTTTATAATATAAATCCAGGGCAAGGGTCGCATCAACCCCAGGCATCAACAGTGAGGACGCAGGGTACCCATAATAGGGTTTCACCAACGCCTGCGACTCGAACTGGTGGAGCAACGCAAGGCCCACCACCAGCAGCAGCAATGACGTTGAGCGCTCGGGACCCCAATGCCATGGATGTAGATAGAAAAAGGTGCGCAATTATATGTTATAATTGCGGCGAAGCTGGGCACATGAGCAGAGATTGCAAGAAGCCCAAGAATTGGAAGGGTAAAACCCGTGTAAGGGAAATGGGTTGGAAGGAATGGCTTGATGATGCCACTGATGATGACAAGAAGGCCATTAGTGAGGCCTTGGGTTTTTGAAGCGGCCAACCGGAAACCATTCCGACCGGAAGGCCTGTAGTACTAGTTCGACGATATGTAATAATAGTCATGCAATCGAAATCACTAAGTTAAACTGCATTGACTACAAACTAAGAACACAAAAAATAAGGAATGAGCCCGTTACAACAGGAAAAGGTCGCTTGAGGCCGTGGCAGACTCCATGGATGGTGAGGCGCATATGGGAACGACCCATGGGCCAAGCCCTCCAATCTCTTCGCTCCTGGAGTCACAACTCCAGGATGGAAGAGGTAACGGCAGATCTGGTACGGAACCTGAATAGTGCGACGGAGGTGCAAGCGGCCTGGTACTTGAACCACTTAAGGAATAAGCCTAAGCAGGTAATAGGAACCGGGAAACGACAATTAAATGTACCCATGACGGTTACTGATGTCACAACGGGACAGTCCGTTACGATATCGGCTTTGTTGGACTCGGGGTGTACGGGTTCGTGCGTTAACAGGAATTTCGTGAAAAGGAATAACCTCAACACGAGAAAACTCCCCCACCCGATTCCTGTTTACAATGCTGATGGTTCAGAGAATGTTGATGGATGATTGTCAGAAATGGTACAGTTGAAAGTAAAAATCAACACGCACGAAGAGACTTGGGAGTTCGGTGTCTCGAATCTTGGAAAAACAGATCTATTCCTAGGACACGACTGGTTGAAATTCCACAATCCGGATGTTGATTGGAGTAAAAACGTACTCCGATTCAGTCATTGTCCAGGCGCATGTTATCCAGACTTGAAAGCCCAGGAGCCCGAGGACGAAGACACTGAGGAAGAGCAAGAAGTAGGCGGCGTGCATTGGGAGGAAGGAGATCGGCTGTTGGCGGTACAAAGGGAAGATGTGGACTCGGAATGGATCAGGGCTTATGAGTCTACGGCAACCAAAATTGCCACTGAAAATAAGATTACCCGGACCCTGGAGGAAGTCGTACCGGAACATTACTTAGGTTACCGGAAGGTCTTTGAGAAACAGACCTTTGATGAACTACCACCACGCCGACCCTGGGATCATGCAATTGAATTGGTACCTGGTGCCAAGATGTTAGATTGCAAGATCTATCCCCTAAGCTGTGTGGAACAGGAGGAACTCAAGAAGTTTCTCAAGGACAATTTGGAGACAGGACGAATCCACTCAAGCAAATCGGCAATGGCATCACCCTTCTTCTTTGTTAAAAAGAAGGACGGCTCACTTCGACCAGTACAGGATTATCGCAAGCTCAATGAGATGACCATTAAAAATCGGTATCCATTACCGCTCATCTCCGAGCTTGTCGACAAACTGTCTCATGCGAAAGTCTTCTCGAAGATGGATATCCGGTGGGGATATAATAATGTTCACATCAAGGAAGGTGATGAACATAAAGCAGCCTTTCGGACCAATAGGGGTCTTTTCGAACCATTAGTCATGTTCTTCGGCCTCACCAATTCCCCAGCAACGTTCCAGACTATGATGAACGACATCTTTTGAGAAGAAATTGCAGAAGGATGGGTGGTGATTTACATGGACGACATTCTGGTGTTCTCTAAAGATCAACGGAGCCACACAGTTCATGTCAACCGGATATTGGCTAAGTTGCAGGAGCATAAGCTGTCGCTGAAACCTGAGAAGTGTTGGTTTGACAAGGCCACCATTGAGTTTTTGGGACTAATCATCTCCCATGATTCAATTAGTATGGATAAAGCCAAGGTTAAGGCTATCGTGGATTGGCCTGTTCCTACATGCAAGAAACATGTTCAACAATTTCTTGGGTTTGTCAACTTCTACCGCTGCTTTGTGAAGGGCTTTGCCTCAATCTCAAAGCCATTGACCCTTCTCACGGGAAACAACGAGTGGCAATGGACACCGGCTCAGCAACAGGCATTTGACGGTCTCAAGCAGCGCATTGCTGACAAAGTGGTGCTAGCCATTCCAGCTAACAAGGGCCAATTCTGGGTGGAAACCGATGCGTCCGATTTTGCCATTGGTGGTATTCTCTCACAACAGCAGTTAGATGGTCTGTGGCGACCTGTTGCCTTTATCTCTAAATCTCTTAATCCTGCGGAGCGCAATTATGAGATTTACGACAAGGAAATGCTGGCCGTCATGCATGCCTTTTACGAGTGGTCTCATTATCTGAAGGGCACGACCGTCCCGGTTGAGGTTCTGATGGATCATCAGAATCTCACGTACTTTCGGCAGCCGCAGAATATTAATCGCCGCCAGGCGCGTTGGATTTTGGACTTACAAGAGTTCAATTTTGTGATCAAGCATCGCTCTGGCAAGTCCAATAGCAAGGCTGACCTTCTGTCCTGGAGGACAGACCATAAGGGGGAGGAGATCGACAACAAAGGCGTCATCCTCCTTAAAGAGGATCTTTTCATTCATCTTTATGACGACGACGATGCGTTGACGGAGTTGGAGGAAAAGATTGCCAAGATCAATAAAAGGCAATGGGAGTCACAAGTAGTGGAAGGACTTAAGAACGAGGATCCCAACTTCAAGTTAGAAAGAGGGATCGTGACATGGAAAGGTCGAATTTATGTCCCAACCAACAGCAGGGTGCGCGAATCTATTCTCAATATCCATCATGAGTGGGGACATTATGGAATCGACAAGACATTGGAAGTTATCACACGGAACTACTGGTGGCCAAGGATGGCTCGGGACATTAAACTGTATGTCACAGGGTGTAGAACATGTCAAACTGTCAAACCGGACAGGACGAAGAGGGCAGCACCACTACGACCCAACAGCGTACCTGGTCAACCATGGCAGAATGTGTCCGTAGACCTTATGGGACCATTTCCGGAATCGCGAGGCTTCGATATGATAATGGTAGTTGTGGATTGTTTTACCAAAAAAGCATATTTTTTGCCAACGAATTCCACGATCACATTGTTAGGAGTGGCCAGGCTTTTCTGAGACAACATGTTCAGGGATCATGGATTACCCCAGAAGGTCATCAGCGACAGGGGATCACAGTTTGTTTCCCAGTTCATGAAGGAACTGTTTCGGTTGTTGGATATCGAGGGAAACTCTTCCACGGCGTATCATCCACAGACTGACGGACAAACAGAATGGGTCAACCAGGAAGTGCGCGAGTTTCTTGCGATGTACACAAATGATAAGCAAGATGACTGGAGTGAGCATTTGGTGCTTGCTCAGTTTTGTCATAACGACAGAGAAAACTCGGCCACAGGTTTTACCCCGTTCTATTTGAACAATGGAAAACACCCGAGGAAGTGGAGCGACCCAAAGTTGACCACCAAGGTGGCAGATGTAGAGAAGTTCGTGGATAACGCATGCGAGGCGTGCGACATAGCAGCAGAAAACCTGGAGAAGGCAGCGGAACGCATGGCCAAACAGTACGACAAGGGAAAGCGTCCCACTAGGGAGTATCAGGTCGGCGACAGGGTTTACGTCAATGCAGAACATCTTCCACATGTCCGAGCATCCAAGAAGCTTGATGGCAAGTTCTATGGACCGTACAAGGTGTTAGAAAAAATTGGCTCTGCCGCATACCGACTGGATCTCCCTAAGTCATGGAAAGTGTACAACGTTTTCAATGAAGTACTGTTGAAGCCTTACGTACAACCGGCTTTCCCAGATCAAAAGCGAAAAGATGAGGAGTTAAGTGCAAAGAGAGCGGAGGAGGAAGCGAAGGTGAAGGGCGAAGAATATGAAGTGGAGGAAGTTTTGGACAGTCGTGTGCAAGGACGAGGCATTCAATATCTCGTCAAGTGGAAGGGATTTCCAGTCGAGGAATCTACCTGGGAACCACTCAAGAATTTAGAGAACGCCGGAGAGGCAATTCAGGAGTTTCACCAGAAACATCCTAATGCTCCCGCCTCTCGAAGACTACCCAGGGATGCCTTCCGACGCTATCAAAACCATACCAGCACATATGTCCCAAAACGGTTATTTGGTTGGGAAGATGGCAAGTTCGAACGCGATTACCGGGAGCGCCTCGAGCGCAAGTGGCACAAGTGGAAGGGCGATCGCGCGGCACTCTATGCTCTCCCGGATGACGATCCTGACATGGTTTGTGTGGAACCGAACCCTTGAGGGGGGGGTAATGTTACGATTCGACGGTTTCATGTCACAACTGGTGACATGCATGATGAACAAGTGCCCATGGTAGCGCCCTAGCTTACATCAGCAGGGCATGTGGGTAAGGGGAGTCGGACATGAGGGAACCATGAGGCGAGGGGTATATAGTTGTAGTTGGAGCCTGAGAACCCCCAGGCTCTTGATAGTCACTGTCGTAGACAGTCCTACAGAGTTTCTTCTTTTCTTGTCTCTTCTCCTTGCTGATTGTGCGACTTGGTCTACCAACCTCGTAACACTTCCCCACTTCACCCAGTTCATCAAACGGAACACCACACTCACTGTTGTTGCCAATGCCCTTGCTGCCGCCACCTGCTCCATCACTAATCTCTCCTCCGCGACCGACAACCTCGCCGCGCTCACCCTCACCATTGACCCTCATGAAATGACTTATGAGGAACGCGACTCATTCCTACGATATGCTCAAAATCTGCATCACACCGCTGAAGCGCTCAAGTGGAAGGTGGAGACCTCAACAAAAGAATTGGACAATGCGGTCAAGTGGGCTGAGTCCAGAACGGACCATGGCTGGACAACTTCTGGCTGGTAGAAGTCGGTGACTTCTCACATACAAAGGGGGTAATGTTACAGTTCTCTTTTCCCTTTGTTTAACAGACTACATTTACTTGTTACAAACCCATAGTTATGCTTGGACGTCATCTCTTTTTATAGCTACCTTCACCTTTCCTTTCTTAGATAGCTATGCTCTTTCCCCTTTAGTTTCTATTGTTCTCTTAACGTATATAAATCCCTCTCATGTACTGTAGTTCTTTAGTTCCAACTTAGTCGAATCTTATCCATAACTTGAATGATCTTTTGCTCATCGCATCAACCGCTCTCCTCGCTCTCTCTCTAGCCTTCGTCATCGTCAGACTTAGTGCCTAGAACCCTTGTCCAGCAATTGGGAACAGACCGAGACTCTGTTTGTCGCTGTAGACTTGGACGCTGAATGACGTTGTGGACATCGACCGTAACAGCCGTGCGCTATATCACAGTGTTTCACCTGGGAGTTCGCCTCTTGCGGGAACATCTCAGAAGTCCTTGAGACTCCCGAGATTGTCCTTGCATCAACCCGGTCAGCGCTAGGCACTATATCAAGGGGCTGTGCACTATCTAATCTATCTAGTACAGCATATCTATTATGAGAGTCCAGTACGGGACCTACTGACTCTCTTCCTCTTTTAAATTTTCTTCTCCTTTCTTGAAGTACTCCTTCATCTCGTCAAATGTCATGGTGCAAATATTGAGTCCTGATCTGCAGTTTCTGGAAATGTGTCTGATCTTGCCACATTTGTAACAGCAGAGTGGCGGTCTTTGATTTTGATCGACGTCCATTGCATTAGGGTCCGGCCGATTTGTCATACTACTTGAACTCGCGGAGGCTCCAGCTCCCAATCGTCCCTGACTCACTGATCCCGATCCGAATTTCCATTGGGGTTTGGGCTGGCCAGGGGCTACCGGCTTCGCTGTATCTGGGCCTTTGGATGCTCCTTCACTCCTGTTGGTGGAGCTACTGGTCCGCAAGGAGTAATACTTCTCCTCGGCTTTTGCCTGTCTCCACTGGCGATCCAATCTCACTGCTTTCTGATACCATCCTTCTATGGTTTCAGGTACTTCATTGGCCTCCATTATCCTTTTTCGGAGTCCAGTATTCAAACTACATTTGAACTCCTCGATAAGAGCTCTCCCTAGGTATCTGGTGCCTTGTGATACCTTTTTAAACTTTTGCATGTGTTCTTCACATGTACTGGACCCTTGTGTCATGGTCCGCATCTCCAAGATCTTTGATGACTGCTCATCAGTGTCACCAAAATCTTTTCTGATCTGCCTGAATAGTTGTTCCACCGTTTGCGGAATTTCTTCTTCATTGTTGGCCATCTGCTCCAACAGATTGTCCTTCCAATCTGCGGCAAAGCCTTCCATCATGTACGAAATGATCAATAAGATCCTTTCTTCCTCGTTGGATTCCGGCATCTTCAATTGAATGTACAACCTGCATGTGTTTATGAAATTTGTCACTTCGGACATCTTTCTGGAGAAAACCGGAGGTTTGGCTACATCTATTCTAGATGCTCCGCCATTTCCGGTTCCGGGAATATTGAATACCGTCCCTGGCGGTATGTTAACAATATTGGCGGGGGTAGGAGGATGTTCTGCTGCGGCCGCGGCGGCCTGTGCAGCATTTGCTTGCAGCTGTGTCAGCTGATTCTGGAGTGCTTGGATGGTCATGGCTTGCGTGTTGAGGAGATTCAGCAGTTCTGCTGATGTCATTTCTTGGGGTGCCGCCATACTGTGATAGTTTGGCGGTGGCGATGTAGGTGATGGTGTAAGCGGGGGTGGTGGTGATGAAAACAGTGGTGCAGGTTCTCCGATGAAATCTGCGTCGGAGTTGAAAAGTAGGTTTGGATTTAATGTTGCTGGATTAGGTACTAGGATGGGAAATGGTGCTGCCTCCCACTGATGTGGTTCCTCTGTGATAGAGTTTGTAGAGTGTGATGATGATGATGAGGAAGTAGATTCTCCTTCTGATGAACTAAAGCCCGCGTCGTTTGGATCTAGATCGCCAGTGACAGCGTCCCAAAAAGTATTGTTATTTGTATCTCCTATTTTGTACTTGTACGTAAGTGAGGGAGGTCTTGGCCTGTCACTTGCTTGGGAACGTATGTATGAAATGTGCACTCAGGGTCTGCAACCACCCCTGCAGTGCTACAATTTACTATACTGACTACTGGTTTATTTTAATTGAAAGGGTCTATCTAATCAGGGTCCAAACAGTTGTCCTGATGCCGCTACACCATACGGGTGTGGGCCTTTCTCAGAGACGCGTGGGCAAGCGCTGGCTATCTCCAAGGGGTAGGGTGAAAAGGTATTTACATAAACTATAACTATAGTCTTCAGAGGCCTAGACCAGGGCAATTTAATGTGCTAGGGGGCTGGTGAGGCTGGTCCCTAGATACGTATCACGTATCGTGTGATAAGTCCGGCACTGGTATCCTGTGCACAGGTGACCCTATCTACCGGGTTAGGTACTTCAGTTTGCATAGACCAGGAACGTAATGCCAAGTTAGTCGAGGGCCACGAGGCAGGGCCACTGGGTGCGCAGTTTTAACAGTGTTTGGCAACCGATACCGCAATTTTAATGTCGGTGTATGATGGTGTTAATCCCCCTGTTCTCTGTCCACTTAAGCCTGTGGTCCGGCTGTATCAAGCGTGGGGCTGTTGAGCAAACTAGTCGAGTTCTACTATCAGGACTCCCTCAGCATGACGCATAAGAGCCCCAGACAGCAGACAAGACAGGAGGAGGAGAGGAGGGTGTTACAATTCTCTTTTCCCTTTGTTAACGGACTACATTTTACTTGTTACAAACCCATAACTACGCTTGGATGTTATCTCCTTTGGTAGCTACCTTCATTTTTCCTTTCTCAGATAGCTATGCGCTTTCCCCTTATATTCTTATTGTTCTCTTAACGTATATAAACCCCTCTCATGTACCATAGTTCTTTAGTTCCAACTTAGTCGAATCATATCCATAACTTGAACGCTCTTTTGCTTGTCGCCTCAACCGCTCTCCTCGCTCTCTCTCTAGCCTTCGTCATCGTCAGACTTAGTGCCTAGAACCCTCGTCCAGTGATTGGGAACAGACCGAGACTCTGTTTGTCGCTGTAGACTTGGACGCTGAATGACGTTGTGGACATCAACTGTAACATAAGTTGGAACTCAGGACTAGCTCAGGGTATCATCCCTAGCTGACACCATTGAGACCCGCAGCTCTCAGGAACAACCCCCAAACGGATCTGTCACCTATAAGGGGAAATACTACCTTGAACGACGAGAAGTTTTTCTCTACCAACGAACCTGGTACTTTGTTACAGAAGGACGGACACGAAACGAACCAGTCCCAAACGAATACTTTTCAGGAGACTTCTACTCAGGAGTATCTGAATTTGATCTACCCGACCAAATCTACCTAGACTGGGGTAGTGAAATACAAGGAGAACCGCTCTACCTTGTCAAGGAACCAGAAAACGAACCAGGAAGGACCCTCTACAGAAGATTCTTTAGAGACAGCAACCGACACGGAATCACAGCTAGCCTTTTAGCAGAGTGGGAGGAATTACTACGAATCGAACAAGCCAAGCTTGAGGAAAACCCATTTGATACAGATTACTCGAAACAGAGACCACCCCCATCTCCGAAAACCAGAACCCCGAGTAGAACCCCTACTCCAGAACTGAAACCGATCACCAGAACACCTACCCCTGAACCACCAATTAACCCCAAACCACCGATCACTCCTGAACCAAGAATGGCGTCTGAAACCAGTGCAGGCTCTAAAGGGGATATCAAACCGCAGCCTATACGACCTTTTACAGGCAAACGAATCGAAGCAAAGTCATTTTTAGGACAGCTTGAGGATTACTTTACCCTCAACGAACAGAACTATGAAGGAAAAGATGAGAAGAAAGTCAGATATGCGCTCGCATGCATGGGACCAGAACTAGATGAGTGGAAGACCATTGTCCGAGGCGAATTAAACGACAACAGAGGCAGTACCACAGCCGCGTTCAAATGGGGCAACTATGAGGCATTTGAAGCACATTTCATCAATGACTGGGGGGAAGTCAACAGCGCCCTTCGAGCCCTGAACAATCTATCCAAATTAAGAGTTGGAAACGGCGTTTCAGTCCCAGAATACATCAGGAAATTTTGCATGGACATAGGAACCTCCGGACTCACTGGAATACCCGCTCAGTTGCAGGCATTCGTCAAAGGATTACCTCTAGAACTTGCTAGGACAATCTTACAGGACCAAAGGAAGATCAAAACGATGCAAGAAGCCTATGACAAGGCTGAGGATCACCACAATGCTTGGGACATGACAGGACAGGGAAACAGGAGAACCAATGATGGATCTGGAACGCGTTTCAATCGAAACAACAATCGATCCGGAGCAATCAGAACTATAAATACTACGACCCTTAGCCGCTTGACAGATGATCAAAAGGAGGAATACCAAAAGACCGGCAAGTGTTTCAGATGTGGAACACAGGGACACATCTCCAGGAACTGCCCGAAACGCAATGATGCGTCTTCATCCAGGTCTTCTTATCAGAATAAAGCTGTCCATTCTGTCACTGAGGAACAACAGAAGGAAGAAGACGAACCAGCAAAGAAAATTAGAGCCATCTTTTCAGCCATGTCTACTGAAGAGAAGAATGCCCTCTTAAATGAATTCGAAAACGAGGGTTTTTAGTTAGGAAGCATCACTCAGCGGTTGGCCCTTCCTTATTATCGAGATCTGAACAGTTAGCGCTTGATTCTGTAATAGTATTATCCAACAATAACAAGCACATTTTGTTAACTATCAAATCGACCGATTTACCCGCTGGAACATCTGCCCTAATCGATTGTGGAGCAGAAGGAAATTTTGTAGATGAAGGAGCAGTAAAAGAGCTCAGGAAAGAATGACTTAAGAAACCAATTAAAGTCAGAAATGCAGACGGAACAATAAATGCAAAGGGAATGATCACACATCAAACCAAGATATGCTACATGATAGAAGGACGACAATTTATCAATTGGTTCTGGATCACTAAGCTAGGCGATCAACAAATGATCCTAGGGATACCTTGGTTGGAAGACAACAATCCGATCATCAATTGGCAAGAAAAATCTCTGAAGATTGGAGATCTGGACACGTCGCCAAAAGCAATCTGGCAGCTAGCCCTTGACTCCCAGCAATGGGGCGAAGATGATTACTGGATCAGAGTTAAAACATCAGCATCACAGGAACTAGAGCACAGGCTAAAGAAAGACGAACCATCTACCACTTTACCGACAGAATACGAACAATGGCGCACCATCTTTGACAAAAAGGCATCAGAACGCTTCCCATCCAGTTGACCATGGGATCATGCAATTAACACAAAGGAAGGCTTCGTCCCGAAGGCCAGTAAACTCTATCCCTTATCCATCAAAGAACAAGGGCTGTTAGACGAATGGATTGATGAACAGCTTAAAAAAGGATACATTAAACCATCTACATCACCGCAGGCATCACCGTTCTTCTTCGTAGCAAAGAAAGAAAGTGGAGCACTCCGACCCTGTCAGGATTATCGATACCTCAATGAATGGACCATCAAAAATGCGTATCCCCTTCCCTTAGTTTCCGATCTCATGACTAAACTACAAGGCGCCAAGTACTTCACCAAGCTAGACCTCCAATGGGGATACAACAATGTTTGCATCAAAAAGGGAGATGAATGGAAGGCAGCCTTTATTACCAATCGAGGACTATACGAACCCACAGTAATGTTCTTTGGATTATGCAACTCGCCATCAACCTTTCAAACTATGATGAACGAATACTTTAGGGACATGATCAATGAAGGATGGCTAATCATTTACATGGATGACATGTTAATCTGTGCGGAATCACTGGAACAGCTGGAAGAATGGACAAAACGGATTTTACAACGGTTACAAGATAACAATCTATTCCTGAAACTAGAAAAATGCAAGTTCGCCACGCAGGAAGTTGAGTTCTTAGGAATGATCATCACCCCTGGACGCATTCAGATGGACCCAATAAAGTTAGCAGGGATTGCCGATTGGCCAGTCCCTACCACAGTCAAACAAGTCCGATCCTTCCTCGGATTTGGGAATTTTTACCAACGCTTCATCGGAAACTTTGCTGCCATCACTAAACCGCTCACCAACCTCACTAAGAAAGCTGAACCATTTGACTGGACTACCGAACGAAACAACGCTTTCGAAATTCTAAAGAAACGATTCGCATCCATGCCAGTATTATTAATGCCGGATCCAACTCGACCCTTCATCCTTCAGACCGATGCATCAAATAAGGCGATAGGAGCAGTCCTGAAACAAGCAGATGACACAGGATCTTTGCATCCCTGCGGATTTATTTCACATGCATTAACACAAACAGAACAGAATTACCAAATCTACGATCGAGAACTCTTGGCGATCATCAAGGGATTGATGACTTGGCGACATCTATTGCATGGATCACCCCACACTACTATAGTGCACTGCGACCACAAAAATTTGTCCTACTATCGAACAGCCCAACGCTTAACACCCAGACAAGCTAGATGGTCATCCTTATTATCAGAATTTGACCTGCGCATTGAGCATGTCCCTGGCATGAAAATGTTTGAAGCAGATGCCCTATCCCAACGCCCTGATCATATGGGAAATAGCGAATCACCAGAAGACGTCATAGTCTTACCAGAGGATCGTTTTATTCGTCTTATTGCAGAAGACCTAGTCATGGAAATTCAAAAGGCAATGTCAAAAGACGATTTTGGACGCATTCTAATTGAGGTTATCACCACGCACCGGGCCCCACCGATCAAATCAAACATACAGGATTGGTCTTATACAAACAGCATTGTTCACTATCTCGGTAAAACCTATATCCCTGACCAAGACGGATTACGAACCAAATTGATCAAAGAAACACATGAAGCGTGATCATCTGGCCATCCTGGACAATTAAAGACCCTTGAACTCCTTAAAAGAGATTACTGGTGGCCCGGAATGTTCAAACATGTCAGAGAATGGATAGAAGGTTGCACCCTTTGTCAACAAATGAAGATTAACACACACCCAAATGTGCCAGCCCTTCACCCGATTTTGTCGAAAGCAACCTGTTCTTTTCAACAAGTAACCCTTGATTTCATCACTGATCTACCCCTTTCTGATGGTTTTGACTCGATCCTGGTCACGGTGGACCATGGTCTTACAAAGGGGGTAATTTTCACACCTTGCAAGAAGACAATCGACGCTTTAGGCACAGCAGAACTCTATGTCTCCGAAATTTTCAAACGGTTTGGCCTACCAGATGTCTTAATTTCAGATTGAGGACCACAGTTCTCTGCAAAAGTATTTCAAGAAATACAAAAAGCATTAGGAATCGACCATAGAATGAGTACAGCATATCATCCTCAGACTGATGGAGAAACAGAATGAGTCAATCAGGAACTAGAAGTCTATCTCCAAATGTTCTGTTCCAATGAACCGCATCTATGGAAACCGCTTCTCCCAATAGCCGAGTTCGCTCACAATAACCGACATCATGACACGATCAAAACTTCCCCATTCAGACTAATGTATGGGACAGACCCTGTCGCGCTTCCCACAGCTACTACACAAATGACCACACCAGCAGCAGAGGAGCGCCTTCAGTTCCTAAGGAAAGCCAGAGAAGAAGCGCTAGCAGCACACGAACTAGCAAGACAACTAGTGGCAAGACGACGTAAGGACAAAGCAATACGATTTGAAAAGGGTACCAAAGTATGGCTTGAGAACCAAAATCTTCACATACCATATCAGTCCAGAAAGCTAGCACCAAAACAAGAAGGACCCTTCGAAATCGAACAAGTAATGGGGCCAGTGACATACAAATTGAAACTCCCGAAACAATGGCGCATTCACCCTGTGTTTCATGCGTCACTCCTTACCCCATACAGGGAAATGACTGCGCACGGGCCGAACTATGTGAAACCACCCCCTGATCTCGTAAATGGACAAGAGGAATTCGAGGTAGAGGCAATTCTAGCTCACAGGAAACGAGGCGCAGGCTACCATTACCTAGTTAAATGGAAAGGCTATGGATCAAATGACAACTCTTGGGAACCCGCTCGCAATCTTGCAAATGCCACGGATATCCTATCAGAATATCAACAACGCCGACACCTCTGAACCATGACTCGATATAGAAACTGCCACGTCTTGAAACAAAATTACCACTATACAAAACAGAACTGCTCAACACTCTCTCGATACACTATAGCTCTTAAAGAAAAGACCGTCTATACCCACATACAATATCTCCCCAAGTACCACGACCTACGATTTTCAACCAACGATCTACCTCCCTACAACAAGGATCCACCTGCATACCAACTTCTAGCCATCAGAAACAGTGATGTTTATAAAAGTGCCCATGGAAGATTGCTATGTCCGGAAGAATACAAACAGATGGACAAGATCACTAAACAGATACAGGAGTGTAGCGCACAAATCTGGCTAATTGGCCGAGGAATCAGAATACCAGGAAGGCCTCGCATTCTCATGGAAGACATCCTTGACGATCTTGATTATTTGTCTACTGCAATGGCAGAGATAATAGCGGACATCATCAGAAGAATCAGAAGATTCTTAGTCACCCCAACGACGACACCAGGAATCCAACATTTAGATTCACTAACCAGGTTCATCAGAGAAGAATGAGAACTCCTCACCGACCCTGCAATCGAAGATCCACTAAGTACAGAAAACTGGGACTCCGACATGGAAATCAGCAATCTGGAACACGCATAAAAAGTCTCCAAGAGTCACCACCTAGCACCAAACTCAGATAATGTTCACCTTCTTTGCCCTTGCCGCCTACTTTTTCACCCTCGCCCTTCTCACCTGCGCCCACTGGCGCATTGACGAAACCGTCGCCGCCCTCTCACCCTTCCTTGCCATCCCAGACCTCCCGCTAGAGGTCTTCATTGAAAACACCACCGTCGTCCACTTTGAGGACGACGATTTACATGTTCACCCGGCCGTCTTGCTTCCCCAGGTACACCCCGACAATCACCACCTTCCCCACTTCGCCCAATTCGTCAAACGGAACACTACCCTCACCGTCGTCGCAGATGCCCTCGCCGCCGCCACTTGCTCAATCACCAACCTCACTTCCGCCACCGACAACCTCGCTGCCCTCACCCTCACCATCGACCCGCATGAAATGACCTATGAGGAGCGCGATTCCTTCCTGCAGAACGCTCAAAATCTGCACCGCGCTGCTGAAGCACTCAAATGGAAGGTAGAAACATCTACAAAAGAACTCGATAACGCCGTCAAATGGGCAGAATCGAGAACGGATCATGGCTGGACGACTTCTGGCTGGTAGAAGTCGGTGACTTCTCGCATACAAAGGGGGTAATGTTACAATTCTCTTTTCCCTTTGTTAATGGACTACATTTTACTTGTTACAAACCCATAACTACGCTTGGACGTTATCTCCTTTGGTAGCTACCTTCATTTTTCCTTTCTCAGATAGCTATGTGCTTTCCCCTTATATTCTTATTGTTCTCTTAACGTATATAAACCCCTCTCATGTACCATAGTTCTTTAGTTCCAACTTAGTCGAATCATATCCATAACTTGAACGCTCTTTTGCTTGTCGCCTCAACCGCTCTCCTTGCTCTCTCTCTAGCCTTTGTCATCATCAGACTTAGTGCCTAGAACCCTCGTCCAGTGATTGGGAACAGACTGAGACTCTGTTTGTCGCTGTAGACTTGGACGCTGAACGACATTGTGGACATCAACCGTAACAGAGGGAGGGGAAACCCAAGAGAACTCGACTGAGGACTCTGGGTGCTGGATTGCACTCTTTATATACTATGACAGGTGGTCTGTGCACTACCCTATGCCCTACTCTAAATATAGTACGGTATGAGTAAGACAACTGCGCATGTAGTAATGGTAATGAGTCATCAGCGCTGGGTCCCAGTATCTTATCTACAGTATTATCTAAGCGCCAAGCGATAGGCGCCTGCTTAGTCAGCATATGTTTATATAATATGAAGAAAATAAATAATAAAATGGAAATGACTTAGTGAAAAAGCCGGAGCTTTTCAGGCGGTCATGACAGTACTCAAGATTCTTGTGATCAGTCCAAATTTTGAACTGTTCATGTGCTCCTTCCAAATAATGATGCCATGTTTCTAGACAACACATGATGCCTAGCATTTCCTTGTCATGGACATCGTAGTTACACTCTGTATCGTTGAGCAATTTTGATAGGTAGGCCACAGGCCTCCATTTGTCATCCTTGCAGAGCATAGATAAGATGCCACCCATAGCATAATCTGATGCGTCTGATTCTACCCTGAACTTCCTATCCAAATCTGGAGCAACTAGCAGGGGTTGCTCCATAAGTGGGAGGAATTATTACGAATTGAACAAGCCAGGCTTGAGGAAAATCCATTTGATACAGATTACTTGAAACAAGGACCACCCCCATCTCTGAAACCAAGAACCCCGAGTAGAACCCCTACTCCAGAACCAAAACCAATCACCAGAACACCAACCCCTGAACCACCGATCAACCCTGAACCACCAATTACTCCTGAACCAAGAATGGCATCTGAAACCAATACTAGCTCTAAAGGAGATATCAAACCACAGCCTATATGACCTTTTACAGGTAAATGAATCGAAGCAAGATCATTTTTAGGACAGCTTGAAGATTACTTCACCCTCAATGAACAGAACTATGAAGGAAAGGATGAAAAGAAAGTAGGTATGTGCTTGCATGCATGGGACCAGAACTAGATGACTGGAAAACCATTATCCAAGGCGAATTGAACAACAACAGAGGCAGTACCACAGCCACGTTCAAATGGAGCAATTATGAAGCATTTGAAACACATTTCATCAATGACTGGGGAGAAGTCAATAGTGCCCTTTGAGCCCTGAACAATCTATCCAAATTAAGAGTTGGAAATGGCATTTCAGTCCCAGAATACATTAGGAAATTTCACATGGACATAGGAACCTCTGGGCTCACAGGAATACCCACTCAGTTACAGGCATTCATTAAAGGGTTACCTTTAGAACTTGCTAGGACAATCTTACAGGACCAGAGGAAGATCAAAACGATGCAAGAAGCCTATGACAAGGCTGAGGATCGCCATAATGCCTGGGACATGACAGGACAGGGAAACAGGAGAACCAATGATGGATCTGGGACACATTTCAATCAAAACAACAATCGATCCAGAACAATCAGAGCAATAAATACCATGACTCCTAGCCAATTGACAGATGATCAAAAGGAGGAATACCGAAAGACTGGCAAGTGTTTCAAATGTGGAACACAGGGACACATCTCCAGGAACTGCCTGAAATGTAATGACACGTCTTCATCCAGGTCTTCTTACCAGAATAAGGCTGTTTGCTCTGTCACTGAGGAACAACAGAAGGAAGAGGACAAGCCAGCAAAGAAAATTAGAGCCATCTTTTCAGCAATGTCTACTGAAGAGAAGAATGCCCTCTTAAACGAATTCAAAAATGAGGGTTTTTAGTTAGGAAGTGTCACTCAGCGGTTGGCCCTTCCTTATTATCGAGATCTGAACAGTTAGCACTTGATTCTGTAATAGTATTATCCAACAATGACAAGCACATTTCGTTAACTATCAAATCGACCGATTTACCCGCTGGAACATCTGCCCTAATCGATTGTGGAGCAGAAGGAAACTTTGTAGATGAAGGAGCAGTGAAGGAGCTCAGGAAAGAATGACTCAGGAAACCAATTAAAGTCAGAAATGCAGATGGAACAGTGAATGCGAAAGGAATGATCATGCATCGGACCAAGATATGCTACATGATCGAAGGACAGCAATTTATCAATTGGTTCTGGATCACTAAGCTAGGTGATCAATGGATGATCTTAGGAATACCTTGGTTAGAAGAGAATAACCCAATTATCAATTGGCAAGAGAAATCTCTGAAGATTGGAGATCTAGACACATCACCAAAAGCAATCTGTATCAGGAACCCTTCGTCGAGACGACTCAGGGCCCCTACTCAGTAGACTTTTAGTAGAGGAGAGTGAGGAAGGGAAGAAACCCGAGAGAACTCGGCTGAGGACTCTGGATGCTAGTTGCACTCTTTATATACCTAGGTACATGGTCTGTGCGTACACTACACGAGGTAACGGCGAGGCACTGCACATGCTGCACATTGCTGTGCAATGAGTCCAAGACGTTGACTCATCCTTGCCATGATCTGCTATCTAATCTTATCTAATCCCTATCTTTTATCTAGGCGCTGACTGATAGGCGCTTGCTTAGTCAGCCAGTGTTTATATAATAAAGAGAAAAATGAATATAAAATGACTTAGTGAAAACGAAGTTTTCAGTCAGTCATGACAATCTGGCAGCTAGCCCTTGACTCCCAGCAATGGGGCAAAGATGATTATTGGATTAGAGTAAAAACATTGGCATCACAAGAACTAGAACACAGGCTAAAGAAGGATGAACCATCTACCACTCTACCAGCAGAATATGAGCAATGGCGCACCATCTTTGACAAAAAGGTGTCAGAACGCTTCCCATCTAGTCAACCATGGGATCATGCAATCAACACAAAGGAGGGTTTCATCCCAAAAGCTAGTAAATTGTACCCTCTATCCATCAAAGAACAAGGACTGTTAGACGAATGGATTGATGAACAGCTCAAGAAAGGATATATTAAACCATCTACATCACCACAGGCATCACCATTCTTCTTCGTAGCAAAGAAAGAAAGTGGAACACTCCGACCCTGTCAAGATTACTGATACCTAAACGAATGGACCATCAAAAACACATATCCCCTTCCCCTTGTTTCTGATCTTATGACTAAACTACGAGGTGCCAAGTATTTCACCAAACTAGACCTTCGATGGGGATACATTCATCCACAGGGTTTTCACCGTTTTTCATGAACTATGGAAGACATCCAAACAAGGGGATGAACCTGCTGTACCAGCTGAAAACCATTGTAATGGAGGAACTAGTCAAAGAAATCAAGGATGTTCATGCCAAGGCTAAGACTGCACTGGAAAAAACCGCTGAGTCAATGAAAAGGTGGTGGGATGCCCACAGGACACTGGCACGAAATTATCAACCTGGAGATAAGGTGACCTCAGCACGGAAAATTTGCCAATGCTTCGAGCAACTAAGAAGTTAGATGGCAAGTTTGTGGGTCCCTTAGAGGTGGTTGAGAAGGTCAGCAAGTTTGCATACCGATTAAAGATCCCTGCTGCATGGAAGATCTACAATGTCTTCAATGAAGTACTTCTAAAGCCATATATTGCTCTGGAATTCCCCAACCAAATTGAAAAAGTTGCCAAATGCAAAGAGGCACAAATGGTGGAGGAGTTGGAGGATGATGAGTATGAAGTTGAAGAAGTCATAGACAGCAGAGTTAGTGGACGAAACGGTGGCAGACTGGAGTATTTGGTCAAATGGAAAAATTATCCTGTGGAGGGATCAACATGGGAACCAGCAGAAAACCTTGCTAACACTAAAAAGGAGGTTCAGAAATTCCATAGACAAAACCTGAGCACACCCTGGCAACTGGCATCTATGGACTTACAGTTCAAAACTTGGCATAACTACATGAATACAGAGGCTCCCAAGCAGTTGTTTGGTTGGGAAGATGGCAAATTCAAGCGTGACTACCTCAACAAATTAAAATGGAATTGGCAACAGTGGAAAGGCAACCACAAACTCATCTACACTGAACCTGACATGGAAGGGGCATTCTCAAAAGACCTTGAGTGCAGTGGGCCAGTTGAACCCACACTTGATTCCCCTAGGCAGACCAATGCATGACTTCCCAGGACGTGAAGTCTTGAGGAGGAGGTCATGTTATGATGCGGACTTTTTCTTTATTTTTCTCTATTTTATTCAGAGGCCTACAGACATATAATGGGACGTGAGCATATGGCGAGGGACCCCTATCCAGATATGGCAGGAGGATTATATAACCAAGGGTGGCTATATGATCAAGGCTGTTAGGGGATATTGGGTGAAATGGCATTTGCAGGAAGGGACCAGGAGTCTGGGCAAGTCTGGACAGGTCCAGGAGATGGGTCTGGGTCTTGTTGCTGCACATGCATAGCCTTAGCAGCTGCGCAGACTGTGCACACAGACCAGTGACTCAGGTATATAAGATGTGCATTCTGTAGGTAGGAGTCCTTAAGACTCTAGATTGTTTCCTCCTTGTAGGTCACAGACTATTGTGTCTAAGCTTTGTCTCTATAAACATTTCTTCTCTGAAGCTTGTGATTGTGTATAAGGATTAGTCTTAACACTGAGGTCAGTGACAGGTTTAGAAAGGAATTTCCTAATCTGCCTGACAATGTTGAGTACTATGTTTTTTTGTTTGTTGAGCAAGTAGTGGAGGTCATTGGTGTAATCATCCATGGATAGGATTGGTCTTCCTGGGAGTGTGATTCCTTGATGGGATAACCAGATCTGCATGCTGATTTCTTGTGCCTTTCTGGAGATCTTGTTGAGTTTCTCATATTCTGCTGGGCATAGAAGTCTGCCATGGCTTGTATCATAGACATTGGTTTTCTTTATCGCTAGATTCTGGTAGATTGGTGGGCATGTATTATAGAATGGTAAGTCATTGACTGAGAATTGTAACTGATAGAATCCAGGGAGGTATTGTCATACTGCCTGACAGGGGATCTCTGTTGTTCCTGATGGATTCTTCTGATGATCGCAATTAAGTCAGGGAATGCAGTAATATTGTGTGACCAATGCCATTGTTCAAGTAAGTTTTTCTGATAGATTTGGTGCTTTGGGGGCGTGTCGGAAGGGAAGGTATTGTATGCAAGTGTAGATGGTTTTTTCTTTAATGGCTATAGTGTATTGAGAGAGCATTGAACAGTTTCGTTTTGTGTAATAATAATTTTGCTTTAAGATATGGCGGTTTCTGTATTGAGTCATGATTCAGAGGTGTTGACATTGTTGGTATTCCAACAGGATGTCAGTGGCATTTGAAAGATTGCGAGTGGGTTCCCTAGAATTGTCATTTGATCCATAGCCCTTCCATTTAACTAGGTAGTGGTAGCCTGTGCCTCATTTCCTGTGGGCTAGAATTGCTTCAACCTCAAATTCCTCTTGTCCATTTACAAGATCAGGGGGTGGTTTCACATAGTTTGGGCCATGCGCAGTTGTTTCCCGATATGGGGTAAGGAGTGACATATGAAACACAGGGTGAATGCACCATTGCTTCAGGAGTTTCAATTTGTATGTCACAGGTCCCATCACTTGTTTGATTTTGAAGGGTCCTTCTTGTTTTGGCACTAGCTTTCTGGACTGATATGGTATGTGGAGGTTCCTATTCTCAAGCCATACTTTGGTGCCTTTCTCAAATCATACTGCTTTGTCTTTACATTGCCTTGCTACTAGCTGTCTTGCTAGTTTGTGTGCTGCTAGTGCTTCCTCTCTGGCCTTCCTTAGAAACTGAAGGTGTTCCTCAGCTGCTGGTGTAGTCATTCATGTTATAGTGGTGGGAAGTGCAACAGGGTCCATTCCATACATTAGCCTGAATGGGGAAGTCTTGATCGTGTCATGATGCCAATTATTGTGAGCAAATTTGGCTATTGGGAGGAGTGGTTTCCATAGATGCAGTTCATTAGTGCAGAACATCTGGAGATAGACCTCTAGTTCTTGGTTGACTCATTCTGTTTCTCCATCTGTCTGAGGGTGGTAAGCTGTGCTCATTCTGTGGTCAATTCTTAATGCTTTCCATATTTCCTGGAATACCTTTGTGGAAAATTGTGGGCCTCAATCTGAGATTAGAACATCAGGTAGTCCAAACCATTTAAAGATTTCGGAGACATAGAGTTCTGCAGTGCCTAAAGCATTGATTGTCTTTTTACAGGGTGTGAAAATTACCCCTTTTGTAAGACCATGGTCCACTGTGACCAGGATTGAGTCAAAGCCATGAGAAAGGGGTAGATCAGTGATGAAATCAAGGGTCACTTGTTGAAATGGGTGTGTCGCTTTTGACTGAATTGGGTGAAGGGCCAGCACATTTGGGTGTGTGTTAATCTTCATCTGCTGACAGAGGGCACATCCCTCAATCCATTCTTTAACATGTTTAAACATTCCAGGCCACCAGTAGTCGCGTTTAAGGAGTTCAAGAGTCTTTAATCGTCCAGGATGACCCAATGATTGTGCTTCATGTGTTTCTTTGATCAATTTGGTCCATAATCCATCTTGATCAGGGATGTAAGTTTTGCCAAGATAGTGAATAATGCCATTTGTGTAAGACCAATCTTGTATATTCAATTTGATTGGTGGGGCACAATGCGTGGTGATAACCTTGATTAGAATGCATCCAAAATTGTCTTTTGACATTGCTCTCTGAATATCTGTGACTAGATCTTCTGCAATAAGACAAATAAAATGGTCCTCAGGTAGGACTATGACATCTTCTTGTAATTCAGTATTTCCCATGTGATCAGGGCATCGAGACAGGGCGTCTGCTTCAAACATCTTTGTGCCAGGGACATGCTCAATGTGCAGGTCAAATTCCAATAATAGGGGTGACCATCTAGCTTGTCTAGGTGTTAAGCATTGAGTGGTTTGATAGTAGGACAAATTCTTATGATCGCAATGAACAATAGTGGTATGGGGTGATGTAATAGGTGTTGCCAAGTCATCAATCCCTTAATGATTGCCAAGAGTTCTCAATCGTAGATCTGGTAATTCTGCTCCGTTTGTGTTAATGCATGTGAAATGAGTCTGCAGGGGTGCAAAGATCCTGTTTCATCTGCTTGTTTCAAGACTGCACCTATTGCTTTATTTGATGCATCAGTTTGAAGGATAAAGGGTCGAGTTGGATCTGGCATAAATAGTACTGGCATAGATGCAAATTGTCACTTTAGAATTTCAAAGGCATTATTCTGTTCAGCAGTCCAATCAAATGGTTCGGTTTTCTTAGTGAGATCAGTGAGTGGTTTAGCAATGGCAGCAAAATTTCCAATAAAGCATCAATAGAAGTTTCCAAACCCAAGAAATGATCAGACTTGTTTAACTGTGGTGGGGACTGGCCAGTCAGCAATACCTGCTAGTTTAATCGGGTCCATCTGGATGCATCCAGGGGTGATGATCATTCCTAGGAACTTGACCTCCTGTGTAGTGAACTTGCACTTTTCTAATTTCAGAAACAGATTGTTATCTTGCAACTGTTGTAAGACTTGTTTTGTCTGCTCTTCCAATTGTTCCAATGTTTCTGCACAGATTAGCATATCATCCATGTATATGATTAACCATCCTTCATTGATCATATCTCTGAAGTATTTGTTCATCATAGTCTGAAAGGTTGATGGTGAATTGCATAATCTGAAGAACATGACCATTGGTTCATAGAGCCCTCAATTGGTAATAAAGGCTGCTTTCCATTCATCTCCCTTTTTGATACAAACATTATTGTATCCCCATCGGAGGTCTAGTTTGGTGAAATACTTGGCACCTTGCAGTTTAGTCATAAGATTGGAGACAAGGGGAAGGGGATATGCATTTTTGATGGTCCATTCATTCAGATATTGGTAATCTTGACAGGGTTGGAGTGCCCCACTTTCTTTCTTTGCTACAAAGAAGAATGGTGATGCCTGGGGTGATGTAGGTGGTTTAATATATCCTTTCTGGAGCTGTTCATTAATCCATTTGTCTAACAGTCCTTGTTCTTTGACAGATAAGGGGTAAAGTTTACTAGCTTTTGGGACAAAACCTTCCTTAGTGTTGATTGCATGATCTCATGATCGACTGGATGGGAAATGTTCCGATGCTTTTTTGTCAAAGATGGTGTGCCACTGCTCATATTCTGATGGTAGTGTGGTAGAGAGTTCATCTTTCCTTAGCCTGTGCTCCAGTTCCTGTGATGCTGATGTTTTTACTCTGATCCAATAGTCATCTTTGCCCCATTGCTGAGAGTCTAGGGCCAGCTGCCAAATTGCTTTTGGCAATGCATCTGGATCTTCAATCTGCAAGGATTTCTCTCTCCAATTGATGATTGGGTTATTTTCTTCTAAACAAGGTATCCCTAGGATCATCCGTTGATTGCCTAGCTTAGTGATCCAGAACCAGTTTACAAATTGTTGTCCTTCAATCATATAGCATATCTTGGTGCAATGTGTGATCATCCCTTTTGCATTTACCATTCCATCTGCATTTCTAACTTTAATAGGTTTCTTGAGTTGTTCCTTTCTGAGCTCTTTTACTGCTCCTTTGTCTACAAAGTTTTCTTCTGCTCCACAGTTGATTAGGGCAGATGTTCCAGCGGGTAATTCGGTCAATTTGATAGTTAACAAAATGTGCTTGTCATTGTTGGATAATACTATTACAGAATCAAGCACTAACTGTTCAGATCTTGATAATAAGGAAGGGCCAACCACTGAGTGATGCTTCCTAACTAAAAACCCTCATGTTCAAATTTGTTTAAGAGAGCATTCTTTTCAGTAGACATTGCTGAAAAGATGGCTCTGATCTTCTTTGCTGGTTCATCTTCTTCCTTCTGTTGTTCCTCAGTGATGGAACAGACAGCCTTATTCTGATAAGAAGACCTGGATGAAGATGTGTCATTGCGTTTTGGGCAGTTCTTGGAGATGTGTCCCTGCATTCCACATCTGAAACACTTTCCAGTCTTTTGGTATTCCTCCTTTTGGTCATCAGTTAATTGTCCAGGAGTTGTGGTATTAATAGCTCTGATTGTTCCAGATTGATTATTGTTATGATTGAAACATGTTCCAGAACCATCATTGGTTCTCCTGTTCCCCTGTCCTGTCATGTCCCAAGCATTATGGTGATCCTCAGCCTTGTCATAGGCTTCTTGCATCGTCTTGATTTTCCTTTGATCCTGTAAGATCATCCTAGCAAGTTCCAAAGGTAATCCTTTGACAAATGCTTGCAGCTGAGCAGGTATTCCAGTGAGGCCAGATGTTCCTATATCCATGCACAATTTCAGATGTTCCTATATCCATGTGGAATTTCCTAATGTATTCTGGGACTGAAATGCCATTTCCAACTCTTAATTTGGATAGATTATTCAGGGCTTGGAGGGTGCTGTTAACTTCTCCCCAGTCATTGATGAAACGTGTTTCTAATGCTTCATAGTTGCTCCATTTGAATGTGGCTGTGGTGTTGCCCCTGTTGTCATTCAGCTCACCTTGAATAATGGTTTTCCAATTGTCTAATTCTGGTCCCATGCATGCAAGCACATACCTGACTTTCTTCTCATCCTCTCCTTCATAATTCTGTTCATTGAGGGTAAAATAGTCCTCAAGTTGTCCTAAAAACAATCTTGCTTCGATTCATTTGCTTGTAAAGGGTCATATAGGCTGCAGCTTAATATCTCCTTTAGAGCTAGCACTGGTTTCAGATGCCATTCTTGGTTCAGGAGTAATTGGTGGTTCAGGGTTGATCAGTGGTTCAGGGGTTGGTGTTCTGGTGATTGGTTTTGGTTCTGGAGTAGGAGTTCTACTTGGGGTTTTCTGTTTCAGAGATGGGGGTGGTCCTTGTTTTGAGTAATCTGTGTCAAATGGATTTTCCTCAAGCTTGGCTTGTTCAATTCGTCGTAATTCCTCCCACTCTGCTAAAAGGCTAGCTGTAATTCTGTGTCAATTGCTGTCTCCAAAGAAGTTTCTATAAAGAGTTCTTCCTAAGTTGTCTTCTGGTTCTAGGACAAGGTAGAGCAGTTCTCCTTGTACTTCACTACCCCAGTCTAGGTAGAGTTGATCGGGTAAATTGTGTTCAAAGGTGTTACACTTCTCTTTTCCCTTTGTTAACGGACTACATTTACTTGTTACAAACCCATAGTTACGCTTGAACGTTATCTCCTTTCATAGCTACCTTCACCTTTCCTTTTCTAGATAGCTATGCTCTTTCCCCTTTAGTTTCTATTGTTCTCTTAACGTATATAAACCCCTCTCATGTACCGTAGTTCTTTAGTTCCAACTTAGTCGAATCATATCCATAACTTGAACGCTCTTTGCTCGTTGCCTCAACCACTCTCCTCACTCTCTCTCTAGCCTTTGTCATCATCAGACTTAGTGCCTAAAACCCTCGTCCAGCGATTGGGAACAGACCGAGATTCTGTTTGTCGCTGTGGACTTGGACGCTGAACGACGTTGTGGACATCAACCATAACATAAGTTGGAACTCAAGACCAGCTCAGGGTATCACCCCTAGCCGACATCATTGAGACCCGCAGCTCTCAGGAACGACCCCCGAACGGATCCGTCACCTATAAGGGGAAAACTTACCTTGGACGACAAGAAGTTTTTCTCTACCAACAAACCTGGTACTTTGTTACAGAAGGACGGAAACAGAACGAACCAGTCCCAGACAAATATTTTTCAGGAGACTTCTACTCAGGAGCCTTTGAATTCGATTTACCTGATCAAATCTACCTAGACTGGGGTAGTGAAGTACAAGGAGAACCGCTCTACCTTGTTAAGGAACCAGAAAACGAACCAGGAAAGACTCTCTATAAGAAATTCTTTAGTGGAAATGACCGACACGGAATTGCAGCTAGTCTTTTAGCAGAGTGGGAGGAATTACTACGAATTGAACAAGCCAAGCTTGAGGAAAACCCGTTTGATACAGATTACTCGAAACAAGGACCACCCCCATCTCCGAAACCCAGTACCCCAAGTAGAACCCCTACTCCAGAACCGAAACCGATCACCAGAACACCAACCCCTGAACCACCAATTAACCCCGAACCACCCATCACTCCTGAACCAAGAATGGCATCTGAAACTAGTGCTAGCTCTAAAGGAGATATCAAACCGCAACCTATACGACCTTTTACAGGCAAACGAATCGAAGCAAGGTCATTTTTAGGACAGCTTGAGGATTACTTTACCCTCAATGAACAAAACTATGAAGGAAAAGATGAAAAGAAAGTCAGGTATGCGCTTGCATGCATGGGACCAGAACTAGACGACTGGAAAACTATCATCCGAAGCGAGTTGAATGACAACAGAGGCAGTACCACAGCTACGTTCAAATGGAGCAATTATGAAGCATTTGAAACACGTTTTATCAATGACTGGGGAGAAGTCAACAGTGCCCTCTGAGCCCTGAACAATCTGTCCAAATTAAGAGTTGGAAACGGCGTTTCAGTCCCAGAATACATCAGAAAATTTCGCATGGATATAGGAACCTCTGGACTCACTGGAATACCCGCTCAGTTGCAGGCATTCATCAAAGGATTACCCTTAGAACTTGCTCAGACAATCTTACAGGACCAAAGGAAGATCAAGACGATGCAAGAAGCCTATGATAAGGCTGAGGACCACCATAACGCTTGGGACATGACAGGACAGGGAAACAGGAGGACCACTGATGGATCTGGAACGCATTTCAGTTGAAACAACAATCGATCCGGAGCAATCAGAGCTATAAATACCACAACTCCTAGCCGCTTGACAGAAGATCAAAAGGAGGAATACCGAAAGACCGGCAAGTGTTTCAGATGTGGAACACAGGGACACATCTCCAGGAACTGCCCGAAACGCAATGATGCATCTTCATCCAGGTCTTCTTATCAAAATAAAGCTGTCCGTTCCGTCACTGAGGAACAACAGAAGGAAGAAGACGAACCAGCAAAGAAAATTAGAGCAATCTTTTCAGCCATGTCTACTGAAGAGAAGAATGCCCTCTTAAACGAATTCGAAAATGAGGGTTTTTAGTTAGGAAGCGTCACTCAGCGGTTGGCCCTTCCTTATTATCAAGATCTGAACAGTTAGCGCTTGATTCTGTAATAGTATTATCCAACAATGACAAGCGCATTTCATTAACTATCAAATCGACCGATTTACCCGCTGGAACATCTGCCCTAATCGATTGTGGAGCAGAAGGAAATTTTGTAGATGAAGGAGCAGTGAAAGAGCTCAGGAAAGAACGACTTAAGAAACCAATTAAAGTCAGAAACGCAGATGGAACAGTAAATGTGAAAGGAATGATCACACATCGAACCAAGATATGCTACATGATCAAAGGACAGCAATTTATCAATTGGTTCTGGATCACTAAGCTAGGCGATCAACGAATGATTCTAGGAATACCCTGGCTAGAAGAAAATAACCCGATCATCAACTGGCGAGAGAAATCTCTGAAAATTGGAGATCTGGACACGTTGTCAAAAGCAATCTGGCAGCTAGCCCTCGACTCCCAGCAATGGGGTGAAGATGACTACTGGATTAGAGTTAAAACATCGGCATCACAGGAACTAGAGCATAGGCTAAAGAAAGACGAACCATCCACCACATTACCTACAGAATATGAGCAATGGCGCACCATCTTTGACAAAAAGGCATCAGAACGCTTCCCATCCAGTCGACCATGGGATCACGCAATCAACACAAAGGAAGGTTTTGTTCCAAAAGCTAGTAAACTTTATCCTCTATCGGTCAAGGAACAAGGGCTGTTAGATGAATGGATTGATGAACAACTCAAGAAAGGATACATTAAACCATCTACATCACCGCAGGTGTCACTGTTCTTCTTTGTAGCAAAGAAAGAAAGTGGAGCACTCCGACCCTGTCAGGATTACCAATACCTGAATGAATGGACTGTCAAAAATGCATATCCCCTTCCCCTTGTTTCCGATCTCATGACTAAATTACGAGGTGCCAAGTATTTCACCAAACTTGACCTCCGATGGGGATACAACAATGTTCGCATCAAGAAGGGAGACGAATGGAAGGCAGCCTTTATCACCAATCGAGGGCTTTACGAACCAACAGTAATGTTCTTTGGACTATGCAACTCGCCGTCAACTTTCCAAACTATGATGAACGAGTACTTTAGGGACATGATCAATGAAGGATGGCTGATCATTTACATGGACGACATGTTAATCTGTGCGGAAACACTAGAACAGCTAGAGAAGCGGACAAAACAAATTTTACAACGGCTACAAGATAACAATCTATTCCTGAAACTTGAAAAATGCAAGTTCGCCATGCAGGAAGTCGAATTCCTAGGAATGATCATCACCCCTGGACGCATTCAGATGGACCCAATAAAGTTAGCTGGGATTGCAGATTGGCCAGTTCCTACCACAGTCAAACAGGTCCGATCATTCCTCGGATTTGGGAACTTTTACCGACGTTTCATTGGGAATTTTGCTGCCATCATCAAACCACTTACCGACCTCACTAAGAAAACAGAACCATTTGACTGGACCACTGAACAGAATGACGCTTTTGAAATTCTGAAGAAACGATTTGCATCTATGCCGGTATTATTAATGCCAGATTCTACCCGACCCTTTATCCTCCAAACCAATGCATCAAATAAGGCAATAGGAGCAGTCTTGAAACAAGCAGATGAAACAGGATCTCTACATCCCTGTGGATTTATCTCACATGCACTGACACAAACGGAACAGAATTACCAGATCTATGATTGGGAACTCTTGGCAATTATCAAAGGATTGATGACCTGGCGACATTTGTTACACGGATCACCCCACACCACTATAGTTCATTGTGATCACAAGAATCTGTCCTACTACCGAACCACCCAACGCTTAACGCCCAGACAAGCTAGATGGTCATCCCTATTAGCAGAATTTGACCTACGCATTGAGCACGTCCCTGGCACGAAAATGTTCGAAGCAGATGTCCTATCCCGACGCCCTGATCATATGGGAAACAGTGAATTACAAGAAGACGTCATAGTCCTACCAGAGGATCGCTTTATTCGTCTTATTGCGGAAGATCTAGTCACAGAGATTCAGAAAGCAATGTCAAAAGACAATTTCGGACGCATTCTAATAGAAGTTATCACCACGCACCGCGCCCCACCAATCAAATCGAACATACAGGATTGGTCTTATACCAATGGCATTATTCACTATCTTGGCAAAACCTACATCCCTGACCAAGATGGATTACGAACCAGATTGATTAAAGAAACGCACAAAGCATGATCATCAGGTCACCCTGGACGATTAAAGACCCTTGAACTCCTTAAACGTGACTACTGGTGGCCCGGAATGTTCAAACACGTCAGGGAATGGATAGAAGGATGTGCCCTTTGCCAACAAATGAAGATTAACACACACCCAAATGTACCAGCCCTTCACCCGATCCCGTCGAAAGCAACCCGTCCCTTTCAACAAGTAACCCTTGATTTCATCACTGATCTACCCCTTTCCGATGGCTTTGACTCGATCCTGGTCATGGTGGACCATGGTCTTACAAAGGGGGTAATTTTCACACCGTGTAAGAAGACAATCGACGCTCTGGGCACCACGGAACTTTACGTCTCTGAAATTTTCAAATGGTTTGGCCTACCTGACATTTTGATTTCGGATCAAGGACCACAGTTCTCTGCAAAAGTATTTCAGGAAATACGAAAAGCATTAGGAATCAATCATAGAATGAGCACAGCCTACCATCCCCAAACCGACGGAGAAACAGAACGAGTCAACCAGGAACTAGAAGTCTACCTTCGAATGTTCTGTTCCAATGAACCACATCTATGGAAACCGCTTCTCCCAATAGCCGAGTTTGCTCACAATAACTGACATCATGACACAATCAAAACTTCCCCATTCAGACTAATGTATGGGACGGACCCTGTTGCGCTTCCCACAGCTACTACACGAATGACCACACCAGCAGCAGAGGAGCGCCTTCAGTTCCTAAGGAAAGCCAGAGAAGAAGCGCTAGCAGCACATGAACTAGCAAGACAACTAGTGGCAAGACGACGTAAGGACAAAGCAATACGATTCAAAAAGGGTACTAAAGTATGGCTTGAGAACCGAAATCTTCACATACCATATCAGTCCAGGAAGCTAGCACCAAAACGAGAAGGACCCTTCGAAATCAAACAAGTAATGGGACCAGTGACATACAAATTGAAACTCCCGAAACAATGGTGCATTCACCCTGTGTTTCATGCGTCACTCCTTACCCCGTACAGGGAAACGACTGTGCACGGGCCGAACTATGTGAAACCACCCCCTGATCTCGTAAATGGACAAGAAGAATTCGAGGTAGAGGCAATTCTAGCTCACAGGAAACGAGGCGCAGGCTACCATTACCTAGTTAAATGGAAAGGCTATGGATCGAATGACAACTCTTGGGAACCTGCTCGCAATCTTGCAAACGCCATGGATATCCTATCAGAATATCAACGACGCCAACACCTCTGAACCATGACTCAATATAGAAACCGCCACATCCTGAAACAAAATTACCACTATACAAAACGGAACTGCTCAACACTCTCTCAATACACTATAGCTCTTAAAGAAAAAACCGTCTATACCCACATACAATATCTTCCCTTCCAACACACTCTTAGAGCATCGACCTCACCAGGAAAAATTACCCGAACTGTGGCGTTAGTCACACGATACTATCGCACCCCTCGACTTGATCACCGTCACCAAAAGAACCCTTCAGGAACGACGGAGTTCCCCTGCAATGATACCCAGAATTATCTCCCCAAGTACCACGACCTATGATTTTCAACCGACGATCTACCTCCCTACAATAAGGATCCACCTGCATACCAACTTCTAGCCATCAGAAACAGTGATGTTTATAAAAGTGCCCATGGAAGATTGCTATGTCCGGAAGAATACAAACAGATGGACAAGATCACTAAACAGATACGAGAGTGTAGCGCACAAATCTGGCTAATTGGCCAAGGAATCAGAATACCAGGAAGGCCTTGCATTCTCATGGAAGATATCCTTGATGATCTTGATTATTTGTCTACTGCAATGGCAGAGGTAATAGCAGATATCATCAGACAAATCAGAAGATTCTTAGTCACCCCAACAACAACACCAGGGATCAAACATTTAAATTCATTAACCAGGTTCATTGCAGAAGAACAAGAACTTCTCACCGACCCTGCAATCGAAGATCCACTAGATACAGAAAATTGGGATTCGGACACAGAAATCAGCAATCTGGAATCCATATAAAGTTTTCAAGTACCACCACATAATGCCCAACCTACCTCGTAACAAGAAACCATGTTCACTTTCTTTGCCCTCGTCGCCTACTTCACCATCCTGATCCTCCTCTCCTGTGCTCATTGGCGCATTGATGAAACCGTCGCCGCCCTCTCACCCTTCATCGCCCTCCTGGACCTCCCTCTCGAGGTCTTTATCAAAAACACCACCATCGTCCACTTCAAGGATGATGACCTCCACATTCATCCGGCCAAATTGCTTCCACAGGTACACCCAGATGACCACCACCTTCCCCACTTCGCCCAATTCGTCAAACGGAACACAACGCTCACCGTCGTCGCCGATGCCCTCGCTGCCGCCACCTGCTCCATCACTAACCTCTCCTCCACAACTGACAACCTCTCCGCACTCACCCTCACCATCGACCCTCATGAAATGACTTATGAGGAACGCGACTCATTCTTACGGAACGCTCAGAACCTGCATCGCGCTGCTGAAGCGCTCAAGTGGAAGGTGGAGACCTCAACAAAAGAATTGGACAACGCTGTCAAGTGGGTTGAGTCCAGAACGGACCATGGTTGGACAACTTCTGGCTGGTAGAAGTCGGTGACTTCTCACATACAAAGGGGGTAATGTTACACTTCTCTTTTCCCTTTGTTAACAGACTACATTTACTTGTTACAAACCCATAGTTACGCTTGAACGTTATCTCCTTTCATAGCTACCTTCACCTTTCCTTTTCTAGATAGCTATGCTCTTTCCCCTTTAGTTTCTATTGTTCTCTTAACGTATATAAACCCCTCTCATGTACCGTAGTTCTTTAGTTCCAACTTAGTCGAATCATATCCATAACTTGAACGCTCTTTGCTCGTTGCCTCAACCACTCTCCTCGCTCTCTCTCTAGCCTTCGTCATCATCAGACTTAGTGCCTAGAACCCTCGTCCAGCGATTGGGAACAGACCGAGATTCTGTTTGTCGCTGTGGACTTGGACGCTGAACGACGTTGTGGACATCGACCGTAACAAAAGGCTCCTGAGTAAAAGGCTCCTGAAAAGTATCTGTCTGGGACTGGTTCGTTTCGTTTCCGTCCTTCTGTAACAAAATACCAGGTTCGTTGGTAGAGAAAAACTTCTCGTTGTCCAAGATAGTATTTCCCCTTATAGGTGATGGATCCATTTGGGGGTCATTCCTGAGAGCTGCGGGTCTCAATGGTGTTGGCTAGGGGTGATACCCTGAGCTGGTCCTGAGTTCCAACTTATGTTATGGTCAATGTCCACAACATCATTCAGCATCCAAGTCTACAGCAGAAAACAGAGTCTCGGTCTGTTCCCAGCCACTGGTCAAGGATTCTAGGCACTAAGTCTGATGATGATGAAGGCTAGAGAGAGAGCAAGGAGAGTGGTGGAGGTGATGAGCAAAAGAGTGTTCAAGTTGTAGATATGATTCAACTAAGTTGGAATCAAAGAACTACAGTACATGAGAGGGGTTTATATACGTTTAGAGAACAATGGGAACTAAAGGGGAAAAGGCATAGCTATCTGAGAAAGGAAAGGTGAAGGTAGCTATGAAAGGAGATAACGTCCAAAGTGTAACTATGGATTTGTAACAAGTAAATGTAATCTGTTAACAAAAGGAAAAGAGAATTGTAACATTATTGATCCAATTTTGGTGCAGCTTTAGACAATCCTCCATGGTGATGGAGGTGGTACCCTCTGTGCATGTGCCAGCTAGCATCTGAGGGTTGGTGTCCTTGTTATGAGGTCAGTAGACCAAGTCACACAACCAGAGGAGAAGAGAAAAGAAATAAGGAAACTCTGTAGTGCTGTCTATGACAGTGACTATCAAGAGCCTGGGGGTTCTCAGGCTCCAGCTACTACTATATACCCCTTGCCTCATGGCCCCCTCATGTCCACCTCCCCTACACCACATGCCCTGCTGATGTAAGCTTGGGCACTACCATGGGTGCCTCATTGTCACGCATGTCACCTGCTGTGACATGAAACTGTCAAATCATAACATTACCCCCCCCCTAAGGTTCAGTTCCACACAAACCATGTCAGGATCATCATCTGGCAGGGAGTAAAGAGTGGCATGATCGCCCTTCCACTTACACCATTTGTGCTCCAACTGTTCACAGTAGTCATGTTTGAATTTCCCATCCTCCCAGCCAAACAATTGTTTTGGCATGTGAGTACTAGTGTGGTTTTGATATTGCCAAAAAGCATCCTGGGGTAACTGTCTGGAGGCAGGAGCATTGGGGTGTTTCTGATGAAACTCCTGAATGGCTGCACCTGCATTGTCCAAGTTCTTGGCTGGTTCCCATGTGGACTCTTTGACTGGGAAACCTTTCCACTTGAATACCTTGTCCCTGCACTCAACTATCCAAAACCTTGTCTACCTCATACTCCTCTCCTTGTACCTTCACTTCCTCCTCTGCCCGCTTTGCTCCTAACTCTTCATCCTTCCACTTATGTTCTGGAAAAGCCAGCAAGATGTATGGTTTCAGCAGTACTTCATTGAAGACATTGTACACCTTCCATGACTTGGGAAGGTCCAGTCAATATGCAGCAGAACCAATTTTTTCCAACACCTTGTATGGTCCATAGAACTTGCCATCAAGCTTCTTGGATGCTTGTACATGTGGAAGGTGTTCTGTGTTTATGTAAGCCTTGTCACTGACCTGGTACTCTCTAGCAGGGTGTTTGCCTTTGTCATACTGCTTAGCCATGTGCTCTGCTGCCTTCTCTAGATTACATATCTGCTGCAATGTCACATGCCTCTTGTGTGTTATCCACAAATTTCTCTACTTCCACCACCTTGGTGGTCAACATAGGGTTGCTCCACTTTCTTGGATGTTTCCCATTGTTCAAGTAGAAGGGGGTAATGTTACAATTCTCTTTTCCCTTTGTTAACAGATTACAATTACTTGTTACAAACCCATAGTTATGCTTTGGATGTTATCTCCCTTTCATAGCTACCTTCACCTTTCCTTTCTTAGATAGCAATGCACTTTCCCCTTTAGTTCCTATTGTTCTCCAAATGTATATAAACCCCTCTCATGTACTGTAGTTCTTTAGTTCCAACTTAGTTGAATCATATCTACAACTTGAACACTCTTTTGCTTGTTGCCTCAATGCTCTCCTTGCTCTCTCCCTAGCCTTCATCATTGTCAGACTTAGTGTCTAGAACCCTTGTCCAGTGGCTGGGAACAGACTGAGACTCTGTTTGTTGCTGTAGACTTGGACACTGAATGACATTGTGGACATTGACCATAACAGAAGTAATTGTAGAGTTTGTTGGCAAGAAGTAAGCTTTCTTGGTAAAATGATCCACCACTACCATGATCATGTTGAAGCCTTGTGATTCTGGGAATGGTCCCATCAGGTCCATGGACACATCTTGCCATGGTTGGCCTGGGATGCTGTTTGGATGCAGTGGTGCTGCCCTTTTCATTCTGTCCAGTTTGACAGTTTGGCATGTCCTACATCCCATAACATACAGCTTGATGTCCCATGCCATCCTTAGCCACCAGTAATTCCATGTAATCTCCATGGTCTTGTCAATCCCATAATGTCCCCATTCATGATGGATGTTGAGAATAATTTCTCTGACCCACTGATTGACTGGGACATAGATGTGCCCTTTCCATGTGATGATCCCTTTTTCCAGCTTGAAGTCTGGGTCCCCATTCTTCAGTCCTTCCACCACTTGTGACTCCCATTGCTGCTTGTTTATCTTGGCAATTTTCTCCTCCACCTCTGTCAATGTGTCATCATCTGTGTAGAGATGAACAAAAAGATCCTCCTTCAAGAGAATGACACCTTCATTGTCAATCTCCTCCTCCTTATGGTCTGTCCTTTGGGACAGAAGATTGGCTTTACTGTTGAACTTGCTGGAACAATGCTTGATCACAAAATGATACTCCTGCAAATCCAAGATCCAGTGCACCTGGTAGCAATTGATGTTCTGCAGCTTCCAGAAATAAGTGAGATTCTGATAATCCATTAGAACCTCCACTGGGACCTCCATGCCCTTCAGGTAATGGGACCACTCGTAAAAGGCATGCATGACAGCTAACATCTCCTTGTTGTAAATCTTGTAATTGTGCTCCACTGGGTTAAGAGATTTAGAGATGAAGGCAACTGGTCACCATAAGCCATCAGGTTGCTGTTGGGAGAGAATACCACTGATAGCAAAGTTGGAAGTGTCAGTTGTGATGCAGAATTGCCCTTTGTCTGCTGGAATAGCCAAAACCACTTCCTTGGCAATGTGGGCCTTCAACCCCTCAAATGCTCACTGCTGATTGTTGGTCCACTGCCACTCATTGTTCCCTGTCAGGAGGATTAAGGGCTTCAAAACTGATGCAAACCCTTTCACAAAGTGGTGATAGAAGTTGATAAATCCAAGAAACTGCTGTACATGTTTCTTGCAGGTAGGGATGGGTCAGTCAACAATAGCCTTGACCTTGGCCTTGTCCATACTGACTGAATCATGGGAGATGATCAACCCCAAAAATTCAATAGTGGCCTTGTTGAACCAGCACTTCTCAGGTTTGAGTGACAACTTGTGCTCCTGTAACTTGGCTAGGATGCAGTTGACGTGAGCAGTGTGACTCTGCTGATCCTTGGAGAACACCAAAATGTCATCCATGTAGATCACTAACCAACCTTTGGCAATTTCCTTGTGAAAGATGTCATTCATCATGGTCTGGAATGTCACTGGTGAGTTAGTGAGGCCAAAGAGGGCTCGAAAAGCCCTTGGTTTGTTCTGAAGGCTGCCTTGTGTCTGTCACCATCTTTTATGTGCATGTTGTTGTACCCTCACTAAATATCCATCTTGGAGAAGACCTTGGCATGGGACAACTTATTGATCAACTCTGAGATGAGCAGTAGTGGGTACCAATTCTTAATGGTCATCTTGTTGAGTTTACAATAGTCCTGTACTGGTTGGAGGGAGCCATCCTTCTTTACAAAGAAGAAGGGAGATGCCATTGCTGATTTGCTTGACTGGATGTGTCCTGTGTCCAAATTCTCCTTGAGGAACTCCTCAAGTTCCTCCTGCTCTATATGGCTCAAAGGGTAGATCTTGCAATCCAACATCTTGGTGCCAGGCACCAATTCAATTGCATGATCCCAGGGTCATCATGGTGGTAGTTTATCAAAGGTCTGTTTCTCAAAGACCTTCCAGTATCCTAAATAATGTTTAGGAACAACTTCCTCCAGGGTCCAAGTGATTTTATTTTCAGACACAATTTCAGTTGCCATAGATTTGTAGGCCCTGATCCATTCCAAATCTACATCTTCTTGTTGTACTGCCAACAGACAATCCCCTTCCTCCCAATGCACACCACCTATTTCTTGCTCCTCCTCAGTATCTTTGTCCTCAGGTTCTTGGGCCTTCAAGTCTGGATAGCATGTACCTGGACAACAGCTGAATTGGAGTATGTTCTTACTCCAGTCCACCTTCAGGTTGTGAAACTTTAACCAATCATGTCCTAGGAACAGATCCATCTTACCCAGGTTTGAGTTCCCAAGTCTCCTTGTGTGTGTTGACCTTAACTTTCAACTGCACTATTTCTGACAATCACCCACCAACATTTTCCAATCTGTCTGCATTGTACACAGGAATTGGGTGGGGGAGTTTTCTCATGTTGAGGTTATTTTGCTTCACAAAATTCCTATTGACACACAAGCCTGTGCACCCCAAGTCCAACAGAGCCAATACATATCATAATGGACTGTCCTGTTGTGATGTCATTAACTGTCATCAGTATGTTCAGTTGTCTTTTCCCAGTTTCTACCACTTGCTTAGGTTTGTTTTTTAAGTGGTTCAAGTACCAGGCCACTTCCATCTCCATTGTGCTATTCAGGTCCTGTACCAGATATTCTGTTACCTCTTCCAACCTGGAGTCATGAGTCCAGGATTGGAGAGATTGAAGGGCTTGTGCCATGGGGCATTCCTGTATATGTGCCTCACCATCCATGGAGTCTGCCAGGCCTTCAAGCAAGCTCCTACTGCCCTAATGGGCTCATTCCTTATTTTTTGCTGTCTTAGCTTGTATTCAATACAATTTAGCTTATTGGACTGGATTGCATGACTATTATTACATGGGATTGAACTAGAACTACAGGCCATCTGGTCAGAATGATCTCTGGTTGGCCACTTCAAAAACCCAAGGCCTCACTAATGGCTTTCTTATCCTCTTCAGTGGCATTGTTGAGCCACTCCTTCTACCTGATTTCTCATACATGGGTCTTTCCTTTCCAATTTTTGGGACTTTTGCACTCTCTGCTGATGTGTCCCATTTTCCTGCAATTGTAACATACAATTGTGCTCTTCTTCCTATCTATGTCCATGGCATTTGGGTCCCTGGCACTTAATGTTGTTGCTGGTGGTGGTGGTGGCCCTTGCATTACTCCACCAGTCCAAGTTGCAGGCATTGGTGATCCCCTGTTTTGGGTGTCCTGTGTCCTCATTGTCAATGCTGGGGGTTGGTTCCACCTTTGCCCTGGACTTGTATTATAAAACTTCTGGGTGTCCCTCCACACCCTATTCAATTCTAGTGCCTTTGTATACCACTTTTCCAGATCCCTGGTTGTGGTTCTGTCTCCCAGTGCTCCTGTCTCAATGATTCTCAGTCCCAACTGAGAATGTAATCCCCTCCTGAATTGCACAATAAGCACAATCTCATTGTAGCCCATGAGTTGTGCCAGTTTTCTGAAGTTGACAATGTAGTCTTCTACATTGCACTTCCCCTGCTGCAATCCCTGGATTCTGTGAATTGCATCATCCTGGGTTGTCAAGAAGGACTCTCATGCTTCCTTATCAAATTCTTGAAAGGTGGCTTGCAGACAAATGCTGCCTGCTCAATGTTCTCCACTCTGTCTAGTAGCAGCACAATACCATGATGCTCTTGCTCTAGCATGGTCCTGGGCCTCCAGGTTCCCAACATTTTTCACTCGTCATGCTCTACAGCATTCTCTAGTATTTGCTGGAGCTTGACACCTGCCCAGTTTCCTGCTTGGTTTGTGGAACCTCCTCAGATCCACTGAAGAGCCATCATGACCTGCCAGAACATTGTCTTGGTCTTGGTCAACTGGAAGTAGATTGCCATACTTTGTAACCAGTTGGCAATCAACTCTGGTTGACCTCATAGTAATCCAGCATGTCCAACTTGACTGTTGGAGTGGTTTCCTCCCTTGGCAGTCAGAACAGTGTTTCTGTTACTGTTCCTATCCCTTCTGCAAATGGCCAGACTTGCTCTTGCTGGTCTTGCTCTGTCCTAGCCATCCATGTTGCATTTTCCACCATGGTTCCAAACACTGCTATGTAGGCTGAAACCATCATGATGATGGTGGAAATAAACATGTCCATGACTGTGAAGCTGACAGGGCAGATGTCTCTCTCCCAAACTTCCACTGCAGAAGAGCCCCATTCCTTGTCTCTTTTGACATGGTACATCTTTCTGTGACAGTCATAGGTAACTGCCACCTTGATGCCCACATTTCTCATATCTGCCTCATAACCAGCAATTTCAAACCAGGGCAGGTTAGGCAGCCATGTGAACATTCCCCAGAACTGTGGTTTGAACAACCACAAGTAACAGTATCCTGGAGTGTTGGGCATTGCCTGGCTATGTCTGTGCTGTGGCAATGAAAAGCCAGTCCACCATTGCACCCATCTGTTTCAGTGTGGGATATTTTGCACATACAACAGATACTGGTTCATTAGCTCCATTGTGAACCACTCCCTGTTGGGAGTTCCATATGCCCTGGTGGTCATCAACCTTGTTACTCAGTGGGACTCTGCCAATAAATCCCTGTGTGGATACAATGCCTGCTCCTCATCTGCTGGTTCCAGTTCTGCACCTAGCCAAACCATCCTCCACCCTGCTCATACACTCCAGTGTGTGGGCCCATCAATATCCTTCCATGTATATGTGTCTGTGTCATCAACCTCCTCTGGTTGGGTACTTTGGCCATTTGAACTTGTCCCATAATTCTTGTTTGAATAGACATAGGTAGCACCACCCACATACCATATGTTTTGTGATTTTGACCAACATCCTCACAGTTCATTTTGTTTTGGCAAAATCTGCCTTGGATCTTGCTGAACCAGGGAAGACAGTCTCAATGGTCTTCCTCCATTCTCTTGTTCAAGTACACTGCTCCTTCAGCAACTCCTCACCCATTTCCCATAGAAACATGGTCAACCTGAGTCCAATGGATCTGTCAAGGACTCCTTCCCCTTCAAACTCCTTTGGTGTGGGTGGTGGTGCCATATTGGGCAGCCTTGTCATCCTTAACAAATCATAATGCTGAACCCACAGATAGTGCACCAAGTTCTTTATGTTTCCACTGAGTGCATGAACCAGTATGTTCATGGCCTTCTGTGATAGGTGCCAATGATGGCCAACCAGTACCAAACCACATTGTGTGCAATCAAATGCATGTCTGACATAACTAGCCAGAACCTGGAAGTCCAACTCGATTTCAAATACCAGGTTCTGCTCATCATTGAATCCTTGTCCACCAACCTTTCAAAGACCACTTTGACTTTTCATCTTGGATCCACTTGTTAGACTTCTGCTTGTGAACCCAGTTGTAGAGTGACTGCTCCTGGTCACCCATCTCAATTCTAACACCCAGCATGGTCTCCAGCCAGTTGATCATCTCATTGTACTTTGCATAGACCTGCTCGTACAATGCTACTGCTGACTTTCATTGTTTATTCCAGCTGGCTTTTGGAATAAACCTACCAACCAGCTCATCAGCCATGTATTTGAAACTGGGGACATTCTTTACCCAGTCCTGAGTTGGGGTTGCCAGTGTCAAAGGCTTGACCTCCATTGCATTCCATGGTGTAACTGGCTTCAATTGATGCACCTGCTGTGCCCTTTCCTGGACACATGGAGCCTGTGCCTTTTCTCTTTTAAGACATGCTGCTGCCTCACATTCCACATGCACCTTGAGGAGTGCTTCTCACACATTGGACTGTTTGGCCTGAGCCACTCTGTTGGCCTTGGCAAGGACATGGTGTGTCTCCTCAGCCTCATGCCTACAGCACTCCATGGCCTTGTGGATGATCCACTGACACACATGACTGTTGTGGTTGGCAGGAATTGTCTGACATGCCAGTCATCCAAGCCTCCACTGTTTGTAGGCTTGCCACCTTGCATAATTAGCATCCTCTCAAGCATGCCTTGCCATCTCAATGTTCATCTTGATTTGGCCCTGTAATAAGGACTCCAACTTGCTCAGATCCCACATTGATCTGATGCAAGAGGCCTTCCTGTTTGTCCACTGAGATGCCCTTATGGGGATGTCACCAGAGGGGTTTCCACCTGTTCTCAGGGTCAATATGGTGCAATTGGCCCACACCCCTGCAGAACTCTTCAATCTAATTCCACCATGTGACTCACAGAGGTGGTGCCTGGGTCTTTGGTCAGATGTCCTTGTGCTCACAAAACTAGCCATGATACATGATTGGTATTCTGACACTGTGCATCCTTGATACATGGCACCCCCACAAGTTGTCTTCAGGCGTTTTCCCACCCTCTTCTGCTGTGCCAGCTGCCATTCCCCCTGACCCACTATCCCAGGGCAGGATGGTACTCACACTGAGTGCAGTTGTGTAGCCTGAGATGATACCTGTGAAAAAGAAATGGAAAAGGAACCCATACTGGTTCCTGTGACTAATGTGCCTTGCATTGTGCCTTGAGTAGTTGCATTGTCAATGCCCAAGAGTGATTTTGCCTGTAACACTGGCATAGTGGTCAGTTGTTGCAGTGGGTAGACAATACCTGTGCAAGGTGATCTTTCAAGGCTCTTGATTATGTTATAAGGTCAGTAGACCAGGTCACACAACCAGAGGAGAAAGGGAAAGAAAGGAAAACTCTGTAGCACTTGTCTACAACAGTGACTATCAAGAGCCTGGGGGTTCTCAGGCTCTAACTACTACTATATACCCCTTGCCTCATGGCCCCTCATGTCTGCCTCCCCTACACCACATGCCTTGCTGATGTAAGCTTGAGTGCTACCATTGGGGTGCCTCCTTGTCATGTATGTCACCCAGTGTGACATAAACCATCAAATTCATAACAATTTGTGAGAGCCCTCACTTTCCATTCTCCCTCTCTTTGACCAATGCACATTTGTAAGTGCACATCACAACACCTTCCAACTGTTGGGATTATGTGAGCATTGGATATGTCCAAGCCACTGCACTAATAGAATATCCACACATTGGAAATGATGTGTTGGAATTGCACAAAAGTACAGAAGTAAATTACTGTATATAAATCAAGTAGTGTGATTAATAATTAGCTTTGTTGTGCCCCTCTTACACCCATCTGAGGGATTATTCTCATGCACTACTTCCAGCATCACTCACATCAATTCTGTTATGCTACACAGTGGATATTGTATTCCGCACATGGAATTCATTCTTCATGCACATTATCCAACCTCATTTTCAGGTTATGGGCCCCAAGGCCTCACTTTAAGAAACCTTGGGCAAAACACATCTAACAACAATACTGAGACATCATTATGTCATGTCTCAGATTCCCCCTACTGTTGTTCCAGAAGTTGGACTGTCTTCTGCTACTCATTTAACTCCTGCACCACAACTTATTATTCCAGATGTTACTCTGGAAGAAGAAAAGTATACATACAAACATGCAACATCTTATCTTTCAGCTGTTCAAAAGATGGAAAAGTTAAATTCAAAAAACTGGCTAGCATGGAAGGAGTGGATGTTATACATCCTCAACACTTGTCACAGATTTAGCTATGTGTCTGGCAATATTGAACAACCAGATCCAAGCATCAATCCTGTTGGAGCACAGAGATGGACAGACATGGATAGTGCAATTTCCACTTTACTTGTTACTGCTGTCAAAGATGAACAGATGATTCATGTGCCAAAGCAAGGATCAGCTGTGACCTCAGCAGATATTTGGCAAGCTTTGAAGGAAGCAAACCAAGTACAAGGGGTTATTGCCATATTCCTTACTCTTGGTGACTTCTGAGTGAAATGCACTACAGAAGAAGATCTTATCAAACATCTCAATTGGATGAAAGAATACCAAGTTGAATTACAGATGATGGGATGGGAGATAGTTGACAATATCTTCAAACTTCACATCCTTTGCTCATTGCCCAGCTCATATGCAGAATGGGTCAATTCGGCTATCAGATCAGTTACAGAACTCCGAAAAATTCCAATGTCCGTTGGTCAACTCATCATGCATATTAGGAACAAAGCTACATGGAGGAAGGCTCCGTATACAGGGAAGCCAAAAGTTTGACCACGTCTTTCGTAAAAGCATTTTAGGAGCGGCAGTTCCAGTTTCAAACTCTGAAATACAGACAGACGGACACGTACTCGTACTCGTACTGTGCTGAGACCGAGAAGAGCAGTTGGTTTGACGTATCTTACGACGTCAACGAGGCTTGTCAGCGGAGGACCATGATAGTCGGTATGTGAAAAGACTGGATGGGGACGCGGTGATCAGCCATTATCCCTGGCAAAAAGACGCTTTTACGCACATTTCTTGTGTTCTTTAAGTCCTTTCCTATTAGATGTAATCAACCCCTTTGAGTCTACGGTCTTGCTATTGTCAGAGTCAAGTTTGCCAACTCCAAGGAGAGGTATTTACATAGATCCTCTTCTTGGCTTCTTCCAAGCGTCAAGCCCTGAAGAGTAAAGAACGAGAGAAGCTGCTTCGCTACTACCTTTCTTGTCACGCGCCGGACTAATGGTGGACTTGTCAACGTTTACGTTTTGGGACGATCAGGTGTACGGCAAGTGTTCGTGTTTCTCGTCTGGATCCAAGCAGCGTATGATTTTCTCTTTTCATCATAGCCGTTGTCATTCTTGGCCTTGTACTGAACCGGTGGTAAACTGGTCAACCAAGTAGGGCAGTCAGGTGCAGGGTAAACGATAGCCAACATGCTTTCTGTGTCATGAATTTCAGCCATCTTTGTCTCTCGTTGAACCGATGGGGCGGTCAGGCGTCTGAAAAACGATAACAAACGAATCATCATCATAACAAACGAATCATCATCATAACAAACGAATCATCATCATCATCATCATCACTATCCTCGCCATTGCAAACTGATCTCTTTTCGTTTTTGAATGTGCCTTTGGTGGCGTTCCAGATAGGCTTGAAACCCTCATCTGTGCGGATAGGAGTTTGGGCGTTGCCCGCCACTGGGATCGTGAGAACCACCAAGTTTTTCGTCCTCTTCATCCCGTTGGAGCACTGGCGACTGGGCGACTGGCATGTTCTCTGTGAAATGAACCTGGGGTAGATCTACAAAAGGGTCAGCAGGATGAATGTGCGGAGGATTGTTGATGAGGATAGAGGTGAGGGGTTGACGACCGGCGTCGGTATTTAGAGCAGTGGGAGACATGGTAGTGTGCAAGGTATGTGTGTGTGGTAGTAAAGGAAGAAAGGGCTGACACGCCGTTGGTGATATATCATAGACTAGACTAACAGCGCAATTGAAATCGAACAATCAAAGTCAAGGCCTTGAAGTTCTTGTTTCAGACTTTCAGGACATGCTCAGTCAGGTATCGGATGTGCCATTAAATGCCTCATCCACCGCCCATCTGACACCCATGGAGGGGTTTGGTACTCTTCCTGGCCGGAAAATCTAGGGGTATCGACATCGGCGCATCTCACGGCCTGAGCAGGACAGGCATCGCCCGCATAACCCTCGGCTTGTTCTCCAATGTCCTCCAGCCCAGTTGTCAGTAATGTTCAATCTCAACAGCCGGTGTCAGTTGCCTAACACTCACTTTGTAGTAGGTACACGTGTGCACATTCTCTGCATGGTTTATATATCTGCAGGACGGTCGGTCACGATAAAACTAATAACGGCACGGTAACCACGTACACGCATTCGAAAATGGAGTAGATCGAATCATAACCGATAGCGGTGGGGTCGGATGCCAATATCCACTCATGCTGGTCCTTGTCAGGGCACGAATACTTGCAGGTAGTCTGTGCAGCGAACAAGACGGGAAGGAGAGCAAGGAATGCGATGATACGCTGGAATCGCTTCATGGCAAGAGGTTGGGTGCTTAAGCGTCGATAAAGTGGCCCTTTGAATTTAGCATCGGGTTCTGATTGATTCCAGAAGCCGAGTGACTTGCAAGAAAAGCCATCTTTTTACCGTGGAATGGCTTGCACATCCACGTATGGTATACACAATAATAAGAATAACACGACATAAGCGGTTGGTTCACATGTATGCACGAAAAACAATTAAGGTATGAATGAACCAATAGATATGAATGAAGGAATGAATTCAGTGCGACAAAGTCATCAGATAGCAAGAGTACAATCAAGCATTACATTGATATCTCAGTTTATTCGTTTGCGACCTTGTGGCTGGGTTAAATATAGTGTATGACAGGATGACACTCTACTCACACGAAGAACTCGTTTCGGCTCCTCTTCCTCCTCGCTTTCATCGGCATCATCCTGATGATCATGCGATACACTCGACGTTCCAAATGGGTTAGGTAGTGGACTCGTCTGTGTAGGCTCTTCGTATTCGTGGCCAGCGTTAGAGAATGTCATTCCTGCACTCTGTAGGGACACATTACGCTGCACGCCAGGTTGCAAAGCAGAGGGTGGATTAAATGGTAGATATGAATGGCTCTGATTGGAAGAGTGTCCTTCAGAGCTAACTGCTGCCGGAGATCTGGCCCTCCTTGGATCACTATAGTTCGTCTGATGACTTTGGTGCGAAGGACCACGATAAACCCCGTGTACTCCTGCATCAAGCCCAGCAGCATCTAGCAAGTCACGTTCTGGTGTGTTGGTGGGTACAAAGTCGGGTGCAGGGGAGCGCGAGGTGTTGTACATGTCGTTGTACCGGGGTCCGGCAAATGCAGCGTATGGGGCGGCACCATCCTGCAGCCCAGCAGCAAAATCTCGACGACTTCTTGCACGAGCAACGCCAATTCCCGCAGCACCAGCACCAGCACCTACACTTGCACCGTATAGTGCGGGGTCGTATATCTCACCAGGACCCATATCGCGCACACCGTACGCTTCGCTCATGGGTGGTTGAGAGTAGGTACCATGACTGACGTCAGAATATTTTGCCGCGTAAGTACCGGCGCCACCAAAACCTGGTCCATAACTATCGTGCTCGTCGTCGAGGAAGGCGGGAGCACGTGCAGCGGCGGCCTCTGCTGCAGCTTCAGCAATTTCGCGATCAAACTTGGCGGCTTGGCGACGACGAACAAAGTTGATGGCAAGTGCCATCAAGATCACCAGTGCAGCCAGACCGACGACAGCAAAAACTCCCGCTACTGCGGCCGTATTGTGGAAAAATCTACGATCGATTTAGTCGATTAGATGATAACAAAGGGGTTATTCTCACCCTTTTGAGGTTGAAGAGGTAATAGTAGGACCAGGGCGGGAGGAGGTGCTGCCGGGAGCTACCTGAGATGATGGTCATTCTCGATCACGCAGTGTAGTGCATTGTAATGTACCTTGGTAGAAGTAAGAGTTACGACCCCTCCACCAGCAGTAGTCGTACGGCTTGATGTTGCTGTTATCAGAGTCGGAGACGATGTGGAGCCCGATGAAGTTGAGGTTGCTGAGGTAGACGTGCCAGTGGAGATGGAGGTGGAAGAGGAGGTGGTGGTGGTGGTGGAGGGAGAGTTGGTCGACGTTGAGGTTGTAGTAGACGATGTTGAGGTGGTAGAGGAGGTGGATATGGTATTTGTCGACGTCGACGTGGTTGTAGTAGTTGTTGACGAGGAAGTTGTGGAAGAGGGAATAAGGAAGGGTGGGGTAGTTGTTCTGGACATCAGCTAAGGAAAAGCTCATGGAAAGGTGGCGATCAATAAGCTCACAAATTAGGTGGTGTAATTGGGGAGACTGGGTGGATGCATGAGCGACAACGAGGGGATTTGAGCGGGCGACTTACGGGCGGCCATCTTCACTGGAAATCAAGGCTGATGCGCTGTTGGCAGCGCGCATAAAATAAAGACGATACAATGCACTCTAGCTACTTCACGTGACCATGGGAATTCATCATGCGCTACTCCAACTCCATATACAAGCCACACGGAAGCCACTCGGAACGGAATTCATGTCAAGGCTGCTCCATTTAGCACAGGCGCTTGCCAAGCGAACGCTCACAACTCACCATATTTCGGTCCTCCACCACCTTCTGGCACAGTCCAGGTAATATCCTGTGTCGGCACTTTGACATCGCACAGCTTGCAATGGATGCAGTTCTGTTGCCATGTCAGCCCGTCCACCGCCTCATTTGCTCCACTTACCTGTGAGTTGATCACCAGCGTCTTCCCAGCCCAACCCTCCTGCTCGGAGTTCTCGGTCTTATAACTCTCGTCAGCCCTAGCACATAGGTTCTGCAGGTATGAGTATATCACCCACCTCAACATATTCGTAGACACCGGCAGGACACGCTCGCCCTAGCAGACCCCCATATGTTTCGACGTTTACCCGCACATGTTCTTGTCTTGTCTTCCTTTCTTCTTCTACCAACCATCGCGCGTCTTTTGCATCGTCAACCATCTCTGCCATCGCCGATGGCCCCGCGCCAACAGCAATCGGAATCTTGCCCTGCCCGTCTAAGGCGTCGGCATACTTCTTCGTCTTAGCAACCCGCAAATGCACCGGTTGATCTTCGGCATGGTTAGTCCCCGTCAGCGTTATGCTCGTCATTAGATCTGTTGATAGTGGCGGCTCAAATGGTGGATACTCAATCGGCCTATGCAACCTTGCAGGCTCAGTATGAGACGCGTCCAGCGTTTCTCCGTTCTACTCAATTAGTGCGACTTTAGGTCATGACTAGACCATGACGTACTATAAAAGGTGCATTACCTTCTGGATGATGTTTGAATGTCCAAGGGACTCGACCTTTGAGCAGGAGCGAGTCAATCCCGGAATACATAACGCCACCCCACAAGCCAAGGCTGGTGCCAAACGAGGGTCTCAAGTTGCGAACTTGATAGAGTTCCTTCCACACCCAGGAGTTTTTCAATGAGGCATTGTATGCAGATAGATCCGCCGGCACGTCTTCTTGTTTGTTGATAACAGCGTCATAGGTGGCCTCCGCAGCAAGCATACCACTCTTCATAGCATTGTGAGTGCCTTTAATCTTTGCAATATTGACGAAACCGGCTGCACAGCCAATTAATGCGCCACCGGGGAAATTAAGCTGTGGTATGGACTGAAGCCCTCCCTCATTCAAAACTCGTGCACCGTACGCTACGCGTTCTGCAGAAGACAATAAATTCCTAAAGTATGGATGGTGTTTCATGCGCTGTGCATTTCAGAAGCTTTGAAGAATAGGACAATGGTTGGTTACACCTTACCTGTAGTTCTCGATAGGGCGACAAATATGGGTTTTTGTAGTCAAGACCGACGACTAGACCCAAGCTGACCAGACCATCGTCCATATGATATATCCAACCTCCTCCATAGGTACCCTTGTCGAGAGGCCAACCAATTGTGTGAACAACGTCCCCCGCGTGATGTTTCTCGGGGTCAACCCTCCAGACTTCCTTCAGCCCAATAGCATATGTCTGCGGCTGGGCTTCCTTTCTGAGCTGAAAGCGAGAAATGGCCATTTTCGAGAGACTTCCATGAGTACCCTCTGCCAACAATGTGACTTTGGAACGGAACGCCATTCCAGGCTCAAAAGACGATTTCTGCTGGAAATTGCGCGTCAAACCTACTTCATTCGTTATGACACCCTGTACACTTCTAGTTTTGTTTCCCCATGGATCACTAGAATCCTCTTCGGGGCTATATAGCAGTTGTGCGCCTGCGAATCCGGGGTATATCTCAACTCCTTCGCTCTCGGCAATGGAAGCCAGCCAACGCGTGAACGCAGACAGGGAGATAATATAATTTCCGTCATTCCCCATTTGTGGTGGATGAGGAATAGGCAGTGCATGCTGTCCAGTGAGGAAAAGCATACGCGATTTCGTTGCAGGCTGAGTTAGGGGATGGTCATGCGACGACCGCCAGTCTGGCAAGAGCTCGTCCAGAGCTCTTGGCTCTAGCACAGCTCCGGACAAAATATGTGAACCTAGAGGTTCCAATGAGGTTAAGCCCTGTAAGGAAAAGACGGGCCTACTTGCCAATTTCGCCACCTTTTTCGAGCACAACCACTCTGACCTCGTTGCCTTTTTCCCGTTCCAGCTGCTTCAAACGAATAGCGGCACTCAGCCCGGCTGGCCCGCCACCGACGATGCAAACATCAACCTCATCCTCGGGCCTGTCGATTATCTGTGGACGATACCTGCCGGCGGAAGAAGATAGGAATTTAGGTGCGGTCGACTTGAACTTCACCGAGAGTGATTTGCAACGTAACAACATGAGTGGTTTGATCCGAATTCACACGATTTGTACTCTAACGTAAATTACATGCATTCGCGTCACTTATACCATAAAGAGTTTCCGTAAAATCATACAATATCATCCACAGAACGTAGTAGCCAGCTTGAAGAACGCCAGGATACATCCCCCAGAGATAATAGGTAGTGTCAAGTTGTCATCCAGAGAACCGACATCTAAGCTTGGTGGTCAGTACCAGCTCACGACGACTGAGAAGAGATGCATTACCTAGAGCTTCAGCGACTCCGCTTACTAGTCCTGCAACAATACCGATGGCCCCTAGTCCTATCCAACCCCTTGCGCCGAGACAAGTGAACTGCGAAGACGACCTCACGCCACCTTCCCACGTCCAAGAGAGGTTCATTCTGTCTTGTCTCAGGGGCGCAATCCAGCCCCAAAACCCTACGGCTACACAGGCACCGGTAATGGATGCGGCTATGAACCCGGCCACAGACTTTCGGGAAGACAAGGGAAGTCGGAGGAAAGGAAGCCGGCGGGGAAGAGGTGCAGTTCGGGATCCGAACATCCGTCCGAACGTCGAGGCTGAAGTGTCAGCCCATGATAGTCTGAAATCGAGCATAAGGACAAGCATATAGAGAAGACATGATACGGACATTAGAATGGCAACGGTCGCCACGTCTGTGGGATAAAAAGATAGAACAAAATTGGCGCCAAGAATGTACCATATCACGCCGTTGGATGATTTCTGTGAATGCAGACATGAAAAAATTGTATATATGCACAAGTATAACGACACTCGCCTTTTCGCTTTCCCGCATCAAGAATCCAAGAACGCGTTCATAGAGTTGTTCGAATGCAGGATATCTGAGACGTATAATGTCTGCTGGAACGATGATGGCCAACGCGCTCCACAGAACCAAAATTATGTTTCTAGCGTCTCCTCCCGACAAGTAGAGGTATAATGTAACGAAGCCTAATGAGTAATGGCATTAAGGTGTCAGCGTGGCATCGGCTATAGCAGCAGATTAGACACAGACCAATAGATGAATGTAATAGTTTTCGGGGGATCTCCCAATCTACCTTGCGAGGTTTGGGGACTGTACTTCTAGCTGTACCGTTTGGGAAACCAGTTGGAGCCGCAGGAGGACCAACGTTCGTGTGACTGTTTACGTGTCGCTGGGGAGGTGTATTGGGTTGTACTCGTCGGACGATGTTGTTTGTATTTTGTAGCGAAGACTCTGGTTGCTCATCAAAGGCCAGCATTCTGCCTTGTGCATCGACAAAGTCAAAGCGACCGAGACCCTCGAGGTTCTTGATGAGGTGCTGAGTAATGTTTTTGACACCCTTTGAATCGTTTGAAAGAGGAGATGGAGTAAAAGATATGATTGGGGAAGGCGAGCGAAGGCGGCGGGCAGGGGGGGGATCACGGGTGGTCATGGCGGAGGTGGAGACGAGGTTGGAGGCGAGGTGCTGACATTTGCTCATATGGATTCCCACACTTGCACTGCTGATGACAGCCACCCGCGCCTTCTCTACCACTTGCCCCGTATCCACTCACTACAAGACCCTGGGCCTGACTCCTCAGGCAACCAAGGCCCAGATCAAGGTGCGCATATATCCATCGATACGCGTCCTCTGACCCACTATATGCAGTCTCATTACTATCAGGTAGCCAGTACTGGAGACATTCATGGACACTGCTGACTGCGCCCCAGCTGAGCAAGAAATATCACCCGGATGTCTCTTCTGATCCCAGGTCATGCGAGATTTTTGCTGCGGTTAGTGAAGCATATACTGTCCTAAGCAATGACCGGCGACGGTGTGTAGCTGCACCCGATGATGGATACCCACATTGATGTATTTGTTGTGTAGTCGGACATATGACCGAACGCTAGAGGGAGAACCGGCGCGTGCCGGGAGTGCCTACCATCCACAGGCACCGCCAAGCAGGAGCACACGAGCGACTTATGCGTGGGAGGCATCGTATCGATGGCGACCGGGGCCGGAAGCACGTGGGCGGCCGACATGGCGCGGGAATTTCGGGGCTGAGGCAAGGCCGACATGGCGGACGCGGAGGGAGAAGGAGCAGGAAGGAGCGCAGGTGCAGGACAAGGTGCGGAGAGAGTCAGGTGCAATGCGGGCAGTGCAAGTGCTGGGGTTAATGGGAGTGTCTTTTATGATATTTGGAATAGCACGTGACATGGGATGGTGAAAATTATTTTATCGAAAAAAGTGGATTGAAAGCGGTCCCGGTCTCATTGGTCGCCCACGCAGCCCACGCAATCAACTCATATTCAGAAAGCCCGAGATGATGTAGGCAGTGCAGAAGTGCAGGAAGTTCCCAGCCGCTCTTGGAGCAGCAGCAGCACAGCTGTCTTGGAGCGGCACGTGACCTGGTAGCAAAAAAATAAATCAGAACTCCCCCACTGTCGGTTCGGGTTGAAGGCGGCCATGGCAGAGGTTTCTCTACTGGACTTTCCGTCGCCGCCAACGCACATCCCAAATCCACCGCCCTCGCTACCTCCCGCCCTCCCCCTCCCGCCCGTCCCTGGTCCTTCCCCCATCTCCAACAACTTTCTCCGCAGGTCCATCGCATCCTACAGGGATTCTATTGCTGCTGCTCCGCTCTCAGACTTGGACGACGACGACGACGACGACGACGACAACGACAACGACAATGACAACGACGAGGACCCCGTCCCGCCCCGCAAGTCCCATCACTACAATGAGTCCATCTCCGACATTCAGCTGCCGCTCTCCGATCCAGACGATGAGGACGACCACACGATGACCCTTGCGGACCCCATCGACCCCATGACCCTCCACTTGCAGATTCGCGCCTTCCGCTCTCGTAGTGCGTCTCACAAGCAGTTTCTCCGCGCCCGTAGTGTCAGTCCTTCCCGCGCCGGTAGTCTTAACAAGTTTCCCGCCCCTCCCCTCCCTCCTTCCCCTCGCCCTCCCAGTCCTGATGTCACAACCCTCCTCTCACTCACTCCTCGTCCCCGCCGGTATCGGAGCGCGTTACTCTCCAATACATCGCATGCAGATCACCCTTTGCCTCGCCGCGTCAGCGATGGCGACATTGCCATCGAACGCGCCCGAACGCGTCCATTCAATCTTAACTATCCCATCGCCTTCCCTTCCATGCTTTCAAAAAACAGCTCAGAAGTAGAGGCAAAATCGAAAAGACAACCAGACGGCGCCGACAGCGATTCCGACTCGAGTATAGATATACATACTCCTTTACCGTAAGTCTTGCTATTCCTGAATCTGCGTCCCTCGCCAACTCGTGTAGCCGCCTCATGGTCCGCGACGGTTTGCTCTCTCCCCAGTCGAAGCTTTTACCACAGCCTGGGCATCCCTTCTCTCCGCAAGTCAGAAGCAGCGTTTACAGTATTGTCTCGAGTCAGTTTCTTCTTTGCATCACTCAATACGCTCTCGCTCACAGTCCACCAGCTACGTCAAACATGACCAGATCCGGCATCATGAAGGATACACGCGACACTCCAATGCGTCGACATCGACATCGCGACGGCCGACTCTTGCGAGGAGGAATAGGCCTGACTACAGGTCTCGGCTGGAGTGACAGGTACTTGGTTTTATTTATCTCATGCTCACCCTTTCCTCATGCTTGCATCAGCGAAGACGAGGATGCTCCCTCGCCACTGACGCGCAGACTGTCTTCGCTTAGCCTTTTGCGCCGGTCTTCAGTCTTATCTGTTCGTTCAACCCCTGTTTACTCACTCTCAAGATCATTCAGCGGCAGTAGCGTGATTGAAGAATCAGAGGGCACGGATAATTATGATGGGCCTGTTCGCCAGAGGTCAAACACTCTCACATCGAATTCAAGGCAGGCGACAAAATTACCCCATCCCCCAACTTCTTGGCAGAAGCGAACGCACACTAGCTCTCGTTCGAAAGACTCTCTACAGCTGAGTATCCCGGAGCACCCCGAACATGGCAACCAAAGATCAACCAGTGAATATGATAGTGCCAACACTCCTTCCTCTGCATCGAGCCTGAGTATTCCCACCCCCAGCACACCGGCCGACGACTTCATGCCCACACGGAGACCAACCGGCATTTTGGACAAGAACAAGCGCCTCCCGCCATTACCAACCTCCCTTCGCAAGCCTTCCTCTAACGTAAGCCTGGAGAATATCCTCTTGTCAGGAACGCGAATACGAAGCATTTCTTCTACTTCTTCTGTCCGCTCAATGTCAAGTAGTCCACCGTCAATCCCTCTTCCTCCAGTACCTACCGTGAACTGCTCGCCGACTCCTCGACCTTTGAAGCTGCCCGAGGCATATCGGCATCAAAGTCAAAGTCACCCGCAAACACCTTTTCGTGGCGGCGGAGTTGACAGACCTGCAGTACCCGTGCCTGGTGTATCATACTTGAATTCCAGCCTCCGCCTGGGTACGTCCACCTCCAGCCCAGTTCTATCCGTCAATACGACGTCGCGCTCTTTGCCTCGTCCAGTATCGCGTTTACCGTGTAAATCCCCGACGGCACCGACATCTCCGTCTGGAGATGCTCCCCCATTCCCATTGCCGAAACAGACGTCGGCGGCCCATTTGGACAAACAAAAGCCAAGGCCTCGTATTGGATCAGGAATGGTCTATCGTACGAGCTCCTATGCCAGCATTGATAGTGTCACGTCAGGAGGGAATAAACGAGGAGCGCCCAAATCACTGGCACTTGCATCCGACGGACACCCTCCCTCTGCGCCGAGGTCTGTGTCGACCTCATTGCCCATTATGCGTTCTGGCACATTGCGGACGCCAACCGGTATGCCTCGGACTATCGTTTCCTAGACAAAACTATCCGGCGTTTGTTAATACGCATGTCTTTATCCCCTTCTTTTTTCTTGTATATCGTGGATCTTTGCATTGCAGACTAGCTTTACGGCCCCAACATTTTCTAATGCTGATTCTATGGATGGATTGGAAGACTCTAGAGTAGTGATTATATACCAGACTTTGTCAGACTAGTAGCACATGAAATTTACGAGGACAGACCAGAGGAGTGCGGTGCCGACTGTGCCCCCGCTGTGTGGCTTGTAATTGAATACCACTCTCACGTGATGCAGGGCCAATCGGTTGATCAGGATTTCCGTCTGCACCCGAGCGAAGAAAGAGAGCCAATTTTGGAATTGGTTCGGGTGCAATCCGTTTCAAATGAGACTCCGAGATTGATACCCGAGTCCAGACCCAATGGAGACACGCGACTTGGGCAACGCTGCCTCGCTTTCCTGTGTCAAGAGTCAAGTAAACACCACGGCTTTGTGTTGATGTTTGTCCACTGACGTAGCATATGCCAGTATCCAGGCAGAGTACGGCTGCAATGCTTTTGAGGCAGTGCATCACAGCAACGACCAGGGACATGGCAGGTATACGCCGGATCATTCTCCCGATCATTTAGCCTTCGTCAGATGAGCTCCTTTTATATAAAGGACGGTCCCTGGTGGCATCAAGTCTCTCATCGCATCCTCCAGTACTTTCTCAAAACTTGTCTGTCATGTCAAGTGGTATCGACTACGCCAAGGCTCTAGGCTACAACTCCTTGGCAGCTGCCATCGTCTTTGCCATCGTCTATACGCCACTAGCCATTTATTACCTTCGGTTTTTGTTCCAACGGTTGGATCGATTCGTCATTGCTCTAGTCCTCTTCTGTTATGGTGAGTTACTCAAATTTGTAGATCACTGGACTTCAAATAACCTTATAATCCTCGATCATAGTCCGTGTAGCAGCCTTCATCATACGTGCCGTTCTTATCGCCAATTCCGCTGCTGGTCGGAATGAGAGTCTTTTCATTGCGGACCAAGTCCTCCTAAATGTCGGTTATTTCGGCTTGCTTCTCGCTGCATATGAACTCGCCTTGGAACGGTACGTTTTCTTTTCTTTCTTTTCTTTTTTTCGCAACTCAATGAACTAAACTGACATCACAAAATAGACTTACTTACGTTGAAGAAAGCTACTTTGATAAAACCATCCAGACACCTCAAAATCCCATTTTCAATGTGACCCGCAACCCGGCCGCAGTCCATGCAGCTCTGACAGCTGCCCTTATCATCGGGATAATCGGTGTTTCTGATACCTTCAGCAGCAAGCAATCGGATGTAAACACGGGGTCTACGTTGCGCAAAGTCAGCGTAGTCTTATTCCTGGTGTTCACTGCATTGCAGACACTTCAGACCCTCTACCTCGTCAAACTGGAGTTGACCGGTTAGTCGGATTCATCATCATATCGATTTTTTATCACATTGATCAACCCGATACAGACCAAGGCATCAAATTCCCTGCGCATGCCCCATTTGGCGCTAGAAACGGTGCCCTCATTTTGCTCACCATCTCCCTCATTTTGCTCGTGCGCGAGATTTTCCTCACAGCAACGTTGGGGAAGCAGTCGGTCGAGTTCAATGAGCACTATTGGTACCCGTTTGTGGCTATTCCCGAACTCCTCTCAGTAATCCTTTACTTGATACCTGGAATCATTCCTCCCAAAGCAGGCAACATGTAAATTTATGTTACGATCTTCCTGATTTTGATATTTCTCCTTGTCTCTTACCTACTTTGATCTCCCTGGACTTAGCATTTTATGTATCCCATATGGTAGTTTGTTGCATTGATGCTTTGATTACATGATATACATGGTTAATAGCTGGGAATTCTGATGTCGGGCATTGGACTTCTTTTCGTTGACCATAATTTTTGTACATCGGACCTCGACATTCTGTAATTGATCTCGTAGTAAGATAGTTCAAGACTGCATAATAGTACCCTAAAGGCGTCGTGCATGAGTACATGTCCTATAGCACGATATCTTCTGCTCATTAAACTTTGTGAGACTTCGCAGTCCCAGAGGGATGGAGCTTCGGGAAATGTAAATGACAGTATTGCCAATCATACACGAGTCTGTGATTCGATTCCATGTATGACAACGCCTCTCTAGAGAATAAATGATTACTATTCCACATCGAGCATGCATCGATCGACTCACTCTTCTGGAGAATTTCCCTGTTACCCTGCTGCAGCCCCACACCTTGATTTCATTCAGTTTTAAGCAGCGACCGTGGGTGGTTCTGTCACTACCCTCGACAGGGATATTGAGGCCAACCCACCCAGCTAGGATAAAATCATCAACGTTCCTACACCACCCGACATCTAGCTTTTTCAATTCTTGGGCATATTTGCCCAGTTCTTGTAACGATTCCACTGTCACGTCTTTCCAGCCATTCATAGTCAGTGACTCCAGCCGCGACCCGGAGTGTCGTAAGATGCTAATTAGCGACCGAGAACCTAGTTGGTGGTTTCTGCCTAATTCGATGGCGACTAGAGGAGCGTTAAGACGCATTGGAACGTCAACGGTTTTCACACTGGTTCGTGCCGACCTTCGTCTTCGGACAATGGACTTGGTTCTTCCCATCCTACCCAATGAGTGTACAGGACCGACAACTTCGTCCATATTCAACACTGCTTCCTGGACATTGGAACCGCCTGCTTCTGCTTTATCGCCAATCCAAGCATCGAATAATCTACTGACAGCTCTATCCGTAATTTCTGGACAAGCCGCGAGTGAAAGTTTTTCCAGTGATCCCGTCCATTTTTCAAGTCCGTCTTCCAAGAAACTGTCGGTTATGTTTTCGTGGCTTGATAAGTTAAGAGACCCTAATTTAGGTCCTATTGCGCTAAGCAACCGAATCAAGGCGTCCTCAGAGCACGGCGTGGCCGGAGATGATAAATCAAGAACTTTGAGGGTATTTGAGCCTCCTATTACCTGCAACCAATCGTCGCTCAGCCTCATTTCCTTCAATCTCAATTCATTCAGACTTGAACACTCTCTAATCAAGTTCTTGATACAGTCAAGGTCGAATCTGGGACATTGAGTTACGAGAAACCCTTCCAGATGGGGATGCGTGTTGAAAAAATTGATCCACGCTTCCGACCGAACAAGGAATGGCCCAAGGAGTTCGATTCTCTTCAAGTGAGGTAGGGATTTTGCCATAACGTTAAAGGCCTCGGTATCGAGATAGCCGCAGAAGTCAAGGCGTAAGGACACCAAAGCAGGGTTCAGCATTGAAAGAGACTGTAAAGCAGGCGCCGTAAGTTCTGCGGTGTGTAGAAAAAATCGAAAGTAAGCAGAAAATCATGATGACCACGAATAGAGAGGCATACTGGTACAATCATAAAGAACAATAGTAGTGTTGTCAACGCTGTAGAATAAGTGGGCATTCTCAGGAGTTCTAACATTTTGAAGGATCAGTTCCACGCTAAAAGAATGGGGATTAACGTCAACGTACAAACATCTATTCTTGGCTAGGGCTTTAGCAATTGCTTCCATATTTACAGTACCAATATCTCCCAGCGCTTCGACATCGTCAATGTGTTTCGTAATGAGCTAATCTTATCAGCTGTGTCATAGAAGCAGTGGTATCGGTAATACCGACCTGGATGCAAAGCGAAACAAGTGTAGGAAATCTCCTTTCCTCGAAACTTTGTATAGCTCTCTTTTCAGCGGGAGCTTTGCGCTTCCTCGACGAGACAGTTTTTTGGAACGGGTCTGTGCCTGAAGCTTTTGCGCATTGATGGCACAAAAAGCCAGGGCCTGGGTTAGCAGATACAGTGTACTTCGTCTAGACCGCCACAATCAGATCCAGAGGAACTAGATAAAAGCTGTTACCCATACGGCTGTAAACTGTTTTCCACAATCCGCACAGTTTTCGAAACTGCCTATTGTTGGTCGAGATGAGGAAGAGTTTCTAGATCTCAAAATGCGGGGCAGCGCTGTATATGTGTCCTCTTCCTGGTCATAATCTTCATCGTCCTTCTTTTTCTTTTTTTCTTTTGATTTTACGTCGGACGTCTTAGTCCGTCGGCGTTTCTTTGCCGGCACTGAAGATCCTGGACCATCGCGTTCAGACTCATCCATATTGTCCGAGGCATATCCAATCTAGTTGCCAGAGTTAAAGCCAATCCATATGTAAGTAGTCCACAACACTTGCAGTTCGATCTGTTAGCCTCAATGATGCAGAGGCCTCCTCGACACCTTGAGAACTGCTACCATCGTTTTGTTCATCGTTATTGCCGGGGTGTTGGCTAGGTCCTGCCACTGGGTCTTGATTCTGTCCACCCCGTCGCGCAACCGTTGTGGGAGTTATACCAGTTTCCTAAACGACATCAATCGGCATGCTGCACGAGAGAACAAACGCGTACCCTCAGGAATTCTGTGAGGGCTGATGATGGTCCTCGGACGTTGTTCCCTACTGAACGAGTCATGACAAGGTCGGATGCGTGGGAAATATGTGGCCGATTGGAATTTGAGTGATGACATAGGGCCGATGGCGTAGTTGGTTATCGCATCTGTCTAACACACAGAAGGTCCTCAGTTCGAACCTGGGTCGGCTCATTTTTTTTTTCCTTGGACAAAGATTTTGCTGTGCCTCCCAATCCCTGGAACACCCCTGTAGGTGTTCTCAGTTTTATAACGACAAAGGATAAAGGGTCACGGCTCGACCTAACTAGGCCTTTGTCTCGTCCACTAGAAGTTACATTCCTGCCACACGCTATGTAACATATAAACCGAGTCTGCGGCCCTCATACCATTCACTGCTCACACCTACAGTACCTGATAAAACGTGAGTATGATCTCTATCAGGATGCTGGAAATATATTCATCCACGCGTGCCAAGATCCACCTCGATGTGTTTTCTCCGATATAAGCACTTCCTCGCATGTGGTCACGAGATATTCCTCGAATTGCTCGTCTGCAAGCATCATGATGGAAAATCTCGTACTTGCTGCGATCTTAGCCGTGGGGATGCGAAGTTGACGACGGCAGTAAAGAACCCTTGTCTGGCGTGCATCGAAGCAGAGATGGGGCAGAAGGTCAGCTACATATATTGGTCTCAGGATAAAGTTAAGAGCAGGGGTTACGTATATTGTTGAGTAAGTCATGCCGTCAGAGATTAGACACATGTCATGCTTGCATGCACATGAAAGAATACAAAAAGAATTGCTAGGGAACAGCATGGACCAGAGTACGCACTATCCTTATTCCACATGTCGTAACAAAGAACAAGATAATTGTAACCCAACAATGACTACCAATTCGAAAGCCGCTGAGCAAAGAAACAGGGCAGGATCCCTGGATTCTTGGACCAGGATTCCAGATTTATTAATAATTACCAACCGGATGAATTGCTCTATGTATACACCAGATATTGATTTGTAACTTTGTATGTTGAATAGTACAATAGCAAGCAGTTGAATGATCTATGAATACTGTGGACAATGAGAATACAATATTGTTCAATTAGAAAGTCAATAATGTCATTATGCATCTGCAGTAATGACGCTCGATAGGCGGCTTTTCACATATTCGCGCGGTTCACTAGCGAAGTATCGCCTTCGCATAGGTTTTCCAACTGCATGAACACGGTTCAGAAGAATGCCGGCCACAAGCCTGGCCCGCGCCTCCCTATTACTTGGCACAGTGGTTGCAGTGTTCACGGTGCCAAGAGCGTCACCGTTGGTGCTTGGACTTGGAGGCCAGGGGTTGTGTACCGTAGAATGCGACACAGGTGGAGGAAAGGGTGGTGGAGACGGTAAGGAAAGTGGAGGCATGATCTGCTGGAACGAGAGACGGAGGGGCTGGGAAGACTGGAAGGGGGTTGGGCGCACTAGTTCGATGGTATTCTCGTCTGCGAACGGATCAAACCTGTTATGGGGGGACTGAAGCTGTGGTTGCAGGACCCTTGGAGCATGCGGAGTAGCACGCTTGGGTGATTCAAATGGAGCGCTGTGGGGATGACGACGCTTGGTGACAGTGCGATAAGGCACCTCTTGGGGACCATAGCCTAAGCCCGGGGGATACTGATTGATAAGGCCCCCAAGATCGAAGAGGACATTGTGGGATCCCCAGGAGGAGGAGGAATGAGTGGCGAAGGAAGAGTGGATGGAGCGAAGGTAGTGAGAGGGAGCAGCCATGAAACTGGGAAGCAAAGCAAGTGAGGTGGCTCGGCCTTATAAGGAAAGCCACATCGCATTTGGCGTTACGTAATTCCACGTGGTCCGGTGTTGGTCCGGCGACCCCAAGCGACAGCGAGAAAATGTCGACCGCGCTCGCTGCCCAAGACTCGTCCGCAGCTCATCCAGACTTTTCACTAAGTTCAACAGACACGTCCTCTGCACCCCTTGCAACCCCGCCCCTGTCCCTAAATGTCACCGCTTCTTCAGTGGCCATTACTCCTCTCAGCTCCCGGCTCAGCAATATGCTAATAGGTGCTCGGGATAGGGATGACGCTGAACAGCCAGAAACCACAATGGATGTCTTGGTTACACCTGGAGACAAGAAGTGGGGAGAATTCGCTCCAGACGTTGCTTCGCGCGGGAAGCGTGCTGCCACTGGCCCAGGTATAGGACTGAAACCGAGCGGAAGTTTTGGAAGTAAAGGCGTCACCCTCACATTGAGGGACCAGGAAAAGGTTCGCACTGTGCTCGTTGCTAGCCTCCTACCATTCTATTGTAGTCTCATGAAGACTTAAAAGCACATCGATAACCTCAAGAAGGAGAATTTCGCGATCAAGCTTCGTGTACATTTTCTTCAAGAGAGACTAGCGCAATTAGCCCCAGATCATATAGATGCGGCCCTCAAGCAGAACATTTCTCTCAAGATTGAGGTGCAGCAACGCGGTATGGAGATGAAGAAGCTCAAGAAGCTCGTCCTTGATCTAGAACGTGAACTAGAGCGTCTTCAGCAAGGTGGTGCTTCTTCTAGTGGCCGAGAGCGGGAATTGGAAGAGAAACTGGAAGAGAGGGAGCGCGAGATCCGTGAACTGCGAGAGTCCCTGCGCGAACAAAGGAGGCATGCAGATAATCACGATAAGGACCGGAATGGGGAGCTTCTGCGTGAAGCGGAGGCGAGAAATGAGGAACTAGAAGAGCAACTAGAAAGAGCAAGGGATTTGTTGGAGGAAAACACACAAGAAATCGAAATATTGAAGAATTTGGTTCAAAGGCGAAAGGATCCTTCCTCATTAGACTCAGGGCTTTCACCTGGCTCTAACAATCGCGAGTATGAGCGTCTCAAACGTAAAGTTGAAAGCCTGGAGGCAGACAGTGACGATCTACGCACACGGTTACAGGAACACGCGGAGATGCTTGCGCAGAAGGAGGAAGAGAAGGACGACATAATCGACGAAAATGATGCACTCAAGTTGGAGATTGAGGAACTTCGTAGAAGGCGCGAGGCAGACCTTGCTGAAAGATCCCATAGCCGTGCCGCTTTTCTGGAGGAAAGAGAAGAGAGAGAAGCAGTAGAAGAGGATTTAAATGCAATGAGAGATAGGCTGGCTGCTGCAACGATTGAACTTCAGCAAAAGGAAGATGAAGTTGACTTGAGAGGCAAAGAAATGGATGAGATGGTGAGGGAACATCAGCGTATCGTCAAAGTGGTTGAAGATGAATGGAGGGGTGAGGTCGAGGAGGCCCGGATACGATTTGAAGAGCTACAGGACGTAAGTATATGTCCGTTTAGATGGCGCTTTGATCTAATCATTCCGCCGCAGGTTCTTGCAGAACGCGAATCAGAATGCAGGGAACTTAGAATGAACATTGCAGAACTAGAAACAAACACGAATGATTTACACAATAAATATGAAGCAGCTCTAACGCAACTCGAAGCAGAAGTTGATCAAAAGGAAGGAGAAGTCGATTCACTTAACGAGACGATCCAGAAACTGGGTCAACAAATCTATCACCTCGAGGACGAGATCGATCGAAATAAAGAAGAGTCTGAGAGAATTCGAAACGATAACGCTACAGAGCGTGAACATCTTGAGACCCAATGCGCTACATTGAAAGAGGTGCGTATTGACGGAATGCACAAAATCGACCCCGCTAACGTCTTTCCCGTCATAGAAAATGGTTTCATTAAAATTGCAATTACAGCAATTGACAGAAGCGTATGAGTCGACCTCTGAGGTGATTGACGAATATCGCTCTAAGCAGGAAGAATTGGCCCAGCATGTTGAAAGTCTTGTGAGATCTTTGGACTCGGAGCGAAGTTCACGTGAAAAGATTGAGAGTGACCTAGCTCTAGCGGAACGTGATCACGAAGTCGAAATTCGACAGGAGCGGCGAGCTGCCGAGGCGAAAGACAATGAGCTTCGAAATGCGCTCGCTGAACTTGGACGATGTCAATCGCTTCTCTCTCAGAGAGAAAAGGATCTTGCGGCAGTGCAAAGTGCTTTAACGTCAAAGGAACAAGAAAGCAAGTTACTTGGAGAAACACACTCGACAGCGCGGTTTTCTTTACAATTGGAGGTTGAAAAACTAATGCGTGATCTTGAGCGTTCTCAAGATGACTTGTTACGTGCAAAAAAGGAAGTAGAAGAGAAAGAGAGCAAGATCAAAGAAAGAGAAGGAACGATTGACGGATTGCATGCGGAGAAATTAGAGCTGAAAAGCCAACTGGCAGCACAAACGCAAGCGAAGTTGAATGTCTCCGAGAAGCTTGATAGCGTTCAAGCAACCTTGAAAGCACTAGAAAACGAACTTTCCCATGCCAGAGGAAGGGCCCGTGATTTGGAGGGACGACTTGCCAAAGACCAAAGAGAACTGCTGACATCCGAAAGTCAATACCGCGACCAATTGACAGAGAGAAACACATTGCTTCTTACAATTTACCAGTACATGGATAAGATTCTCGGTGTAGACAGGACTCCTGTGAGTTGCCATCATCTACCCCCCCACTGTTCCCAGATTACTGATTTTTCGTAGAAGAAGGGCGGACATGCAGAAACAAAACCTTTCACAAATTTCAGTGTTTTTCACGATAACTTGATTTCTCGATTGAAGGCGCTGAGCCAGATACAGCTGGATTTTGATAAACGTGTGAAGGAAGCAGAAACACGATTTACAGAAAAACTTAATGAGACGAGAAAACAATTTGACCAGCGATGGAAACAGCTTGACAAGTTTGAAGCAAGTCTCAGAACTTATGCCGAAACTAAGTCACAGTGGAGACGGAAATTTAGTGCGAAGGAAGGGGAGATCGAAGCGTTGAAGGTAAGTATGATATGATCTGTTGCATTACGTTCATCTTAGTTGCAGACTCTTAATGCCGATTTGTCGGCGCAGATAGCGAATGCCAAGCGCCCTGTGATGTCAGACTCGATGGAAATGAAGTCATTGTCAGCCCGCGCCGCGAACGCAGAGCGTCGTTTAACCAACACACAAAATCAACTACTTGCGTCTGAAGTAAAGATTGCAGCGATGAATGAGCGAAATACCATTGCAGATACAAAATGGGAGGTGCGCGTCAAGGAGTATGATGCACGGTTAAAAGCGGCAGAGGAGAGGGTGAAGATTGAAAGGAATGGAAACAAAGAAAGAATACGCGAGTTGGAGAGGACTATTAGGTAACATTTACCCGCTCGAACTGTTCTACGAGCTCACTTGTTCATAGTCGCCTTCAACGACAAGTAGATTTGGCGCAAAAACGCAGTCAACAGCTCGGTGACGTGCTCGATAAAGGCCCATCAGGCTCGGCTTCTCCTGCCCGCTAACTATGAACTCCTCCATATAGTCCATTTCCGCAACCATTCTCGCCACCGTTAGGTAGAAGGGTTCTATGAGTTTTGTAAAGATTTCGCTGTTATTTTTTCCATCAATGGTTTTTGTCTCAATCCCTTTTTAATCAGAGTTTCGTCATTAATATATCATCTCATCACTTACGATTACTATCATTAAAACAGCCATGTGATCACGTGTGCTACCAGTCCTAGACTAGGGTTCAAACATTTTCAAGTGGTAACGATGAATGGTTCACTGCCAACTATAAGCATAGATCTTGTAAGCATTCTACCTTTTCTACAACAACAAGTAGATATTCACTCGCCAAGATCCTTGACCGGTCGACAACCAAAGATGTCTTGCATGGGATATTACATTCTATCCTATTTCACCGATTGTTTGGTACGATAAAGCCACGGACATTTGAAGTGCTAGATGTTACCATGGTCCGAACAATGTTTCTTTTTAATCCTTTGTTCAAGCTAATATCTGTAGCCTGGTGTTTCCGACCCTGCTATAGAACAACTGGTAAATGATAAAGTAGAAATATTTTGGAGGGGCATGGAAAATGGCTTCAACAAGCACGGCCAAGTGGGCATCTGTCTATCTCCATATACCACTAATGAGGTATACAGATCAATGTCTTCTTCTCAGAGAAACGACCCAAGAAATCCTGGTTTCAGGTTTACATGGGCGAGGAAGAAGTCCCGTGGGAGAAATGGTGAGTAGGCCCATCCCAATGTTTGCCACAAAGATCGGACGTACTATGCGGTGTACAGGGTGGTGAACGTGGAACTGACGCAGTCGAAAGATGAAAAAGGTATGCTCGCCTACGAATGGCATGAGCCAACCTGAAGACGCCTGCCTCAGAGCGGCAAGCTTTCAATCGGGAACTAGCGAACACACTGACCAAATCGCTTCAAGTCATGCTGATGCATACCGTGTCGGAGAGAGGAAGGACAGCCGTGCCTCTGATCACGGATGCTGGCAGTATTTCTCCGTTTCCTATCCGTATGGCAGTGAAGATAGGTGGCATTGAGATCGGTTAAACCGTAGTGGAATATTCGACGCACCGACAATATTACATGGCGGCTCCGATGAAAGTCAGGCTTTGCGCTTAAGTTGTGGGACTCTCGCATTTGCTAAGCGCCAGGGTTTGTTCCACCTCACCTCGGCCTCGCGTTCCACCACGTGTACTCCGCCTTTGATCTGCCTGCTTTTATCATGCACTGGTCACTTGTCACGAATCCAACATAATGACGTGAAGTCATTGCCATCTCCAGTTGCCGTTTCTATCTCCAAAGCGCCACAACTTCAGCGTTTGCTAGGCCTCCATGTTCCCTCAGTCCGTCATGACAGACTCTCTCTTCCAGACAGACTCTGGAAGAAACAGATCAGACACCAGAAGTACCTCAAACCAACATAGCCGTCGTACGAGTATCAACCAGCACAGTCGTCGCACAAGCCTTAGTGCTAGCGTTCGTTCATGGTTATTGTCTACACAGCAAAACCCACCACTGCCTCCGTCAGAGCTTGCCATGACCCCATTGAATGCTTCGCGCCCTCTTCCTAATCCATACCCCAATATGGTACAATCCCAGGGGCCTTACACTCTTCCGCCTTTACAAGTGACGAACCCGTCGGAGGACGACTTTGACAACATTGGTCACGATGAAGCCAGAATGTATGACAGGTTTGTGAACGGGGAAGCACGAAGAGAACAAAGGGGCATGATACGACACCCAGCTTCGGGCGTGCAGAGTGAACCTCGTAATAGATCGTTCGTTGGAGGCTTTGTACGTGGACTCAGGACACTTCCTAAGAAGGTATTGCGGTACCGCGGTAGCGCGGAAAAGCGAAGGCCTGCGTTAATAGCCGAGGAAGGAGAGTCAACTGAAGCCGTTACGACATTGCCCAGATATCGTTCCAATCCATCGATAGTTGGTCCCTCTATGGTGTATGTGCAAGCAACAGACATGCCTGTGCCTGAGCTGCACGATAGGCTTCCCGCTGATGCTTTGCGATCTGTACGTCCTCGGCATCCCAGTTATCGTGTCATGCCGCCGCCAGCACATGGAATGGCAGAGGAACAGTCTGCTCAAGTGTACGATATGCCTCCACCGGAACCACCTACATTTCAAGAGTCCACAAGGTTTTCGACTCCTCCTCCTGAGGCAGATCGAGCAACTACGTTAATTTACGACAACCCTGCTGACGCGACTACAATCAGTGGCCAGCCACAAAGCCAGAGCCTTCGCATATCATATATATCACATCATACATCTAATACTCATGCCCCTACTCCCAATCCGCCGACGCCTCCGTACGTCCCTTCACAAATAGCATCAGAGATTCAAGAAAATCCGGCCGCTGTCTATTCTCCGGTAGCAGCGCGTCCTCCTTTATCCACGGATTATAGAAAGATGTCCTTGGTCTCCCACGAGGTGACACCACCGACGACATTGACGTCCTCCTATTCTTTGGAGCCGTCCTTCTCCTCAGAACTTAGTCCCGTCAAAAGATTCCTTCATATCCTGCATTCTCTTCCATGGGTTTCCAATGAACGAATAACTTCCGATTACCATCCAGGTGGTGACCCTGATAAAGATTTTCCCAAGAAAAAGCCTTTGATATCCTGGTATAGAGGCGCTGAAAGTAGCTCTCGTCGGAATAGCTCTGCTCCTGTGGATCTATTAAGCCCTGGAAGTCCTGGCTCGCGAGTGGCAAGACCCCGCAGTAACTCGACCTCAGGATCACCCATTACCTCACCTACACGCAGGGGGGTCCGGCGAACTCACTCTCGACTGCAATCAGAACGGCAACAACAAAGACATCAACGCCACCATCGTCACCATCATCATCGTCACTCTCACGGACGTTACAGACGTCGGCGTAGTTCCCCGGCAGCTGAAGACGACGAGGTTCCGGATGTTTATAGGCACAGCCCACCACACCCACCAGGCTATCCTTCGCCCTTTCCATATCTATATCCATATCCGATACCCCCAGCCGCGTCACCGCGTGGCCCACGCTCTCACCGTTCCCAAGCATATCCCGGGGGGTATGTGCCGTTTCAGGCTATGCCATCTACCCCACCACCTGCGCAAATGCCAGTAGCTTCGCCGGTTTATGTCTTCGCACAATCACAGGGGAGCATTGGAGACGGCTTCTCTGGTCCAGGACAGCCTATGTATGTCGTTCCAGGTGCATTTCACCCGGATCACCATGCAATGGCAACTCCATCTCCGTCAGATCAAATTGCAAATGTCTCGGCGGAGCCTATTTGACAGCAAATGGACGACACATATATATATATATTCTAACCCAGGATGTAGTAATTTCATAGTACGTGGATGGACAATTATTTGCAACAAGCAGAGGATGCGGTGGACAGATATTTTGTTAGAGGTAGAATCATTACACTGTTTGTATATGGCAACACTATTAAATAGTACCAACTTTTCCAGACGTACGTCGAAGGTTCTGGGAAGCAGCCTGGCCAAGCACTTGCGACCATCTTACTCCTGCAAATGCCAGCACATTCGCCACACGGCCACAAGAAAATGCGCTAAACGCAGCAGCATGCTCTCCTTGAGGCATTTGCTTACATAAGGATGATGGCACATGAGGCAAAAAGGCTTTCAGTCGGAACCACCCGTCATGTCCCTCAACGTCCTTGCATGAATCTTCAAGCTTCGAGGTGCGAGTCTTCTCCCCTTTCTGTTTCTATGTTGTGCTCAAAATCAGACAGATTATACCAATGATTACTTTTCGCGCCTCCCCCATTTACCCAGACCCACTTCTTTGCTGTTGTCAAGAGCTGGTGTCTACACCGCATGAATATGGATGCACAGCAGCTGGAGACTTTCTTCGTCATTCTGATTGCAGCGATTTCTTAACAAGTTCATCATTTTCCCAGCGGAAACCCCCTTCACCTGCTCTGGCCTCATCGTGTAACATATATCAAGTTTTGGATCCTCATCTGATAAATCGACCTATCTATCCTTCACCCCCATCCACAAGTTCCCAGCCAGGCCGCACTGTGCCACTTCCAAGCGACTGTTGTCAAAAGTGTGGCTCTGAACGAACTGCGGAGTGCCAGAGTGACTTGGATGGATTTGTTGGTTCTTCTCCAATGGTAGAATGCGCATCTCAAGAGCCGCTCTCACCTCCTCCAACACTTCCGATTCAGACCATGTCTTTGCCTTCCCCAGACGGTGATCAGACTCACTACTTTGGAGAGATGAATGAAGAAGATAGCATTGATGGCTCTCTGAGTCATCTCTTCTATCCTACGGATGCTAATGATGGTATTCATCATTATCGCTTGCTATCGCCGCCGTTTTCCCCGGAATTGGCTAGTGTAAATGTGGCAAATGTTCCCTATCACACGTCTACGCAAAGTACCTTGTTCTTCCCTCATACAGCGCACTCGCCTTCGTTTTTCATTGAAAACGATTTGCAAGTCTCCAGTGCCGACAAAGGACAAGTTTTCGCTAAAGTCTTTCAGACATGTCATACGCACAAAACGGTGGAAGACGTACATATGGCACCTTGGGAATGTTTATCTGTCGAATCTCCAACGAGTCCTTCGGCTCCCGTATGGCAGTTAGCGGACCTAGATGATTTTTCACATACCCTTTTCCCTCCCCCAGGGTCACCACTGATATCTTCACCTGCATCGTCTGATCACGATTATGATATCCACGATTACGACGAAGATTTTATGTCGCCTCCCTCTTCTCCATCTTTACGACCGCTTTCCGACTTGCCCTTACTCGAGGACGAGGATGAAAGTGACAACCATCTACGTTTATCAAATTCTTACGAAGACAGTCAGATCGATGACTCGATGTCATCAAGCTCATCAAAGGATAGCTATAATACTGAAAGGGTCCCTTCCATTCGCTCTTTTCCTGGTGTCGAAACAGACGAGGATCTAATTCCTGCTGATCTTGCTTCTCGGTCATGGGCTCCTGAAAATTGCATCGTCATTCCTTCTCCATACATCACCCCGTCTACCCTCATTCCCTTTCCTGAGTCGACAACTTCGATTGGCTGGCAGCAAAAAGGTGATGCAATGGCGAGAACTAATAATAACTGCTTATTGTTAGTGGACCATCACGGGACAAGTAGTCCATTTCTCAACAGCACCAGTCGCATTGGTGCCGAGTTGGACCAGCTAGATCCTACCCTTGTGGCCAGTGATGTGGAGCTTAAACGGCTTCTTGATTTACGAAGGCGCGCATTGGCATCCGAGAGGCAGGCAAGGATGGTGGAAGCTCAGTACAAGACCATCAAGACATTTACCTTACGAGATGTAGATGGTATTGGCTCAGGCATTGGGATTGACACCGATGGTGGCTGCAGCGCCGTGGAGGAAGACGGTGGCCGTGTTGTACACCCACACCTAGAGGAGGCACGCATGCAGGCTCTGTTGGCGATGCAAGCGAAGGGGACGAGAAAGCGGGAGAGGGAGAAAGCCAAAGAGATCAGTGCCTTGGTGAAAATCAAGTTGACAGAGCGAGGGATCTCGCTCAAGAAAACCTCGCCTTATTCCTGTGCAACGCAAATAAGAAATGAGGATTTGGATCTGGATGGTATTTATTGCGCAACTGACGGTTTCCTTCAAGACAGCGAAATAGATGATACTGTCATGATGGATCATACTCATCATCGTGGGAAATCGAATAAAGTCACGACCATGCCACAACTGGTTTCAAGGATGATACTGCGACGACGAGAAACACGGTTGCGTTCTCCGGCACGACCACGACTAGGATATATGGACACGACGACTCCAGAGCTATCTCGTGACCTGGGATCACGCCGGTATACAGGCCGATCATACAGAAGGTCACCTCTCGCATCACCGGACCTCGACAAGACAACGGTGGATCACAGCAAGCACTTTGAATCACAATACTCTCCTTTGCATTGGCACATGGATGTGGATTGTCACGCATGCACAGACTCTGCCATCAGCAGCCTGGATGATCTCGACATCAGTTCGAAACTTGACACGCTTTCTCTTTCGGCGATCTAACATTTGGACCCGTACCGCTCGAGTTGTTAGACAATTTTCTCAACTATTGCATTATACGCGGTGACACAGTAGGTATTCACACTGATTTCGCCGCGGTCCATATATCTCTTCACTTCAATGTATTTTTACCTTCGCCTTGCAAGCATTCATCCACTCTGTGGTTATGGGCCTGCCATCTTGGATGTTCAAAGCCAAGTGCTGAACCACCCTGCCAATGACTGTTCTCTTGCATTCTGTAACAATGACATATTCATGCCACAGGTTGTTGCATTCGTACTGTTTTTTTCTCCCAGTTCTATATATTGTGCTTTCATTTACTTCATATTCTACTGCTCCAAAATATGACACTCGGATTCATGCATTCAAACTGAAATGAAAGAGTCTGAGTCCACATATCGACGTGCAGCCACCGCACAGACCATATGGAAATATGCACAAACAGATTTGCAGATTGCGGGTGCGTCTTGCGTTCAAGCCTTAAAAGCGTGGTACCCACCTATTTCCTTTCCTCTTTCATCGTGCGGTGCCCCGTAAAGCCAATATTAATCTGTAAAAGATGACTAACGCCAACTCAGGGTTCAAGCGTGCTTGGGATGGAATTGAAAATGAACCGCACAAGCGACGGGCTCGGGAGGAGCCCAAAGACTGGAAAGACGTCCATTTGAGACCTTCATCAACTCGAGTTTCTTCTGATCGCCGACATTCCCGCGACTACGATTCCGATAGAAGAGAGAGTGTCGACCGTCGTCCTGATAGGCGGGATAGAGACTCAGACCACAGGCGGGTCGTGGATTATGGTAGAGTCAGAGAAAGATCTAGGCGACCGGACGACAGCGAAAGGGAGAAGGGAAGAGACAGACAGAGAGTTACTAAAGATGGGAATTCCAATTGGGATGATTCTTCACCGAGGAACACTACTAATGGACGAGCACTTCAACCAAAGGATGACTCAGAGAGAGAGGAAGGAGAGTAAGTGTTTAATATTTTATGGCGAAATTTCATTTCAATCGCATTGGCAGGATATCGCCAACGGCTACTCCAGAACCTGTCCATGAAAAAGGCATGGTAGAGCAACATGAACAAGCCCAACCCAACGAAAAAGATATGGAATTAGAAGTCGCTACATCTCCACCTCTTGTTGAAGATTTGTTAGCTGCTCGTAGAGCGCGTCGTCAAGCTATTCTAGCAAAACATGCCAATGCCAGCAGTACTGTTAATACATCTGGATCTAGCAGTGCGGTTCAGCCGCCTACAAAATTTACCTCGTTTTCTGATCCCTTGTCGCAGAAGCATGTGGTAAACGTTGCTGGTCAGCCATTGGAAGCAGAACGATCTAGTAGTAATGCACAAGAAGAAGTGTCGATTGGTCAGTTTGGCCTTGTGAACCCGGGATAAAGTGTTAATGTGAGTTGTAGGTAAACGGGAGTCTGTGTCAACTTCTCCTACTCCACGTGACTTTATGCTTGTAGAGGACGGAACTCAAGTCAAATTGCAGGTAGGGAACGAAGGTGGAGAGCAGGTTTCGGCTGCGGACTATGACCCCAGCTTAGATCGACGAGAGGATGAGCAAAAACGAATTTGGAATCCAGCTCCAATAGAGGAGATCGAGGAAGACGAGGAAGTTGATGATATGTTTGCCATTACAGCGATAAAAAAAGTGAAAAGAGTGAAAAAAGCAACGGTGTGTATTGTCAGTTGGATCCATCGTTCAACAGGCTGAGACACTGGAAGGAAAAGTCAATTGTACCGGCTCTCATAACTACTGCAACTCTAGACTCTGCTGCTGACCCTGAAGGATATTATTCCGTCATCCTGGGCGAACAGTTGGATGGTGGACGTTATCAAGTCTTTTCGTCTCTGGGAAAGGGGATGTTCGCCAATGTTGTTCGCGCTCGTATATTACAAGGTGAAGCAAATGAGATAGGAAAAGAAGTGGCGATAAAGATTATACGATGTCAAGAATCCATGTATGTGTTTGGTTTCTGACATATATGCCGCAACCTAACATAGCGTTTCCAGGTACAAAGCTGGCTTGAAAGAGGTGCAGATATTGACTAAGTTACGGCAAGCAGATCCAGACGACAAAAAACATGTTGTCAGACTCGAGAGGACGTTCGAACATCGTGGTCACCTGTGTCTGGTATTTGAGTCGTTGAGGTAAGGAGTGATTAGTATTATGGAACCAGTTCTAACGCCTGTTCAGCATGAATCTTCGAGACGTAGTAAAGCGATTTGGGAAAGACGTTGGTCTCAATATTCGTGCAGTGCGCGCATATGCTCATCAGCTTTTCCTGGCCTTGAGTCTATTAAAGAAAAGCAACATCATGCATGCGGACATCAAGCCTGATAATATACTGGTATGTCATATATTCATTCTCGCTTGGAGACTCGCCAATCTGTGCAGGTGAACGAGGCAAAAACATTGTTGAAGCTGTGCGATCTCGGCTCTGCCTCGGATGCGTCAGAAAATGATATTACACCTTACCTCGTCAGCAGATTTTATCGCGGCCCAGAGATCAGTATGTTGGTGTCAATGAATGATTATACATGATCTGACCATTATTATAACCAGTATTGGGAGTTCCGTATGATCCCGCACTGGACGTTTGGTCCGTTGGCTGTACGCTGTACGAATTGTACACCGGGAAAATATTGTTTCCTGGCCGAACCAATAATCAAATGCTGCTCCTGATGATGGAGTTGAAGGGTAGATTCAATAGCAAGATGATCAAAAAGGCCAAGTTTGGAGATATTTATTTTGATGAAATGGGCGCATTTGAGAGCATCGAGAAGGATCGTGTTACAGGTGGAGTGAGTGTTTCTGATTTTGACATTGCAACTCGTGTCTAAATGGCCTCAAGGATGTGATTCGCAAAGTCCACGTAACCAAACCAACACGCGATCTCCGTGCGCGTCTTATGCCTTCCTCGTCCATCAAGTTGAAGGACGACGAGAATAGGTTGATAGTCTCTTTTATTGACTTACTGGACAAGTGCCTGGCGCTTGATCCCGCCAGGCGCATCAGTCCCAGGGAAGCATTGACCCATCCATTTATTCGTGGTTGAGGGAATACTAGTGACAAGTGCTGCTGTTAATCCTGAACCTAGATGTATTCCTAGACATATAATGATATTCCAGCACGTGACCGCGTGATGTTCGTTCAGCGAAGCGAATCGAACGCCGTGCTATCATTGTTCGCTGGGTCGTGAATTCCGCTCCACCTCGTCACCGAGGGTGAACATGAGCAGGAGGGAGTCGCGTGCCTCTACTGGCGCTAGACAGAATGATGCATTGTTTGAGTACGAAGCGCGTATGTGCCTCCTTGGAATTCATTGATCCTGGCTTCGTCTTGCTGACTCGGAAACTGGTGGCATCATTAGTGAAGAAAAATTTCTCCATGCAAACAAGGCTATAACCAAGTAGGCTGCATAATTTTCTTCACAAAGATCGGGTAGCTCAATCTGATGCTGATTCAATAGACTTAATTCAACTCTGAGCATCCGTATAGAAGAACTCAACGCAGAATTATCTACTCTCTATGTCGAAAATTTACGGTTAAGAACCTCAGAAATAACGCTTGCCGCCCAACTTAAGCGAGAACGCGAGAAGTCACGAAAGTTGTTGGCCGACACGGAGACAGCCGTAAGTAGATTGAATGTAAAAGAAACGATTAACCCGCTCAGCATAAGTGAAGGCCTCACATTTGGCAAAGCGCCTTGAATTGCTTCGCCAGTCATATAAGATCGACACTTCTCCACCTACGCCCCCATCCCCTCCATCGCCAAAAGCTCGGCGTCCACCTCCAGCGACCAAGATGGATGCTCAAATTGGTCGTCTTGCACGACCACCTAATATACCGGAAATACATGAAGAAGACGAGCCTATTGTTTCTTCGTCCGATTCGGATACTGGCAAGGCCAGTCGCTCCCGATCAACGTCGGAATCACGATTTTCAGCTGTACAGATGTCGCGACGGGCACGTCCTTCACCACCACTACAGGATCTTAATATCACTGCGCACCGCAAGAAGGCGTCGCGACGGCAAAGCGGTCTACTTGAGAATGTGAACAAGGAGTCTTTAACGGTCCCAAGACCCTCCAGCCCGGCATTTGGTTCTCCTATACGGAAGGCTGCTGGGCTTGCACAAGAAGAAGACGAAGTAGATGAAGACGAAGATGTAGATATTCTGGATGAAGACAAAGAAAGACGTGGAGGAAGAGCAGATCGTCGCCGACGCGAGGCTAAGACAGCGGACAAGGGAAATTTAGAAGATGCTCTAGCAACAGTGCGTTCCACTAATATTCGATCTTCAAAAGAGAGGAAACGGCCAAGGGTTGACGATGAACCGAATCAGAATGAGGCCGAGCCAAAGCAGTTGTCGCGCTTTGCTCTGCAGCCTATTGACAATAGAGGTCAGTGACTAGCAACTCCGCCGTAAGGATTTCTGATTGCAGACTAGTTCAAGACCAAGGGAATGCAGACAAAAAGGGGACCAAAACAGCGTCGACAACATCTAACATTACTTCTAGTCGCGTGCCGATAGGCGCATCTTCCAGTGCGGTCATGAATGTTGAACTGGAAGGTGCCAGCCTCGCTAGTAGAGAACGACGAGCTCGTAAGAGCGTCAACTATGCTGAGCCAAAGTTGAACACGTACGTCGTTGTCGTTGTCTCTGTCTGAATTTCATGACATCGTAAATGGAAATAGAAAAATGCGTAAACCTGATCCTCTGCCAGGTAGTGAGCCTACGTTGCATAAGAAGCGCTCATCCGCCGCTGCCATTATGACGACCACGATATATAAATACCGCGATCCCGATGACGCGAAAGACATTGATAATGACAAGGTCTTGTCTACGAACCATCAATTGTCAATTGATTGTAACCCGATTCAAACGGTGACGACGTTAACGACGAGCGCTCCGTTAGTGAAGAAGAAATCGCAGTCAAGGCTGCCATCGGACGGTGAAGACGATAGCGATGGTGCAGAAGCGGATGAGGAATACATGCCCCCTGGTAGAGTCAACTGGATCAACTTGGAGGGAAGAAAACGAATGAATGGCACGTCGAGACGCATTACGTCAACGATCTTTAGTTCTCCTGCAGACGCCGAAGTCGATACTAGAAGACATAGTATGGCCGTATGAAGGCTAAGTCCATCGTCTTTTGTTGTGGAAACCTATTCTACGAGGATTTTACGAAATTTTATGCCGCGCTGGCGAATGCCAGTTTTGTAACGAAGTTCAAATCCAGTCATAATGACCGACTATGCGGCCTGGAATGGTACATTTAACGTAAATAGTGCTACTTTCTGATACATAATGAGCAGAAATACAGGTTTCGTACCCGCGAGTGCGAGTGATACGAAATGAAAAATGCAGACGATGAATCGATGATGGCTTAAATTATTGGTATATATCCAACGTCATCCTCCAACAACTTGTTGACCTCCTCGACTCTTTGATCGACATCGAAGTAGCCTGGCCTCGAAGGTATTATCCCTTCCACGCCGGCTGTCTTCTGAGTAGAAGTAAAGGGAGGATTGAAGTCGTCCCCATTGGCATCGAGAAGGTTAAAAAAAAGAACCTGTGATTTGGGTTCATCATCCAAGTCGAAGACTTCTGATACGCGTTTTCCGTTCACAAAAGAGTTAGAGACGTGGATTTCGATGTTATCCATGTAAGACGGGGGTGGTACATCATGAATTCTTGTCGAGCTAGGCGGCCCTGCGACTGTCGAGTTGTGACCCGAGAACGAACGGCGTACACCAGCCTTTGCGGCTGGTGCGTTAGTTTTGTCACGCGCTTGGATGTTCTCGGAGAAGATAAGTGGGGAAGAGAATGAAACATGGGGTGGTTTGCGCTCGTCAGGCCGTGGCGTTGATACAGCTAAATGTGAAGGGAATGGTGGCGGTGAGAATGGCTGGAAGCAATAAGAAACCGGATAGAAGAAGGAGGACGACAGGACATACCGATTCGGGATTCGATGTCTGTGAATCAGTCCTGTGACGGCCACTTGACGACTTGGTCAAGACCTGGCGCTTTGCAACTTTAAAACCCAACGAGGTCTGCCTTGCTTGAGGCTTGTTCCCTTGGGCGAAGTCATTGACCATCTCCCTCGTCATCGTCTGCTTCCATGACTCCACTTTTTGTATTAGACAACTTTCTTCTGTCGGTATGTTGAGACATTTGGAATCTACCCGCGTGACAGAACGCCGACGTCTTTTAACCCAGGTACCCAGCCATCTGTGACCCCCTCGGGTAGTGGCCAAGCGACATAGATGAGCAAGCTGCGTCCATCTACCATCTGCTGGATCTCCGTTGGCATTAAGAAATGCAGCAATGACTAGCTTCCTGTGGGTATCCGCTGTTGCGTTTGGTAAATGAGAAATTTCCGTTGCTTGCTTGAAGTGCGCCAGAGCATCGCGCTTTTTGGAAAGATAAGCAGCATATTCCTCTGGCGTTCGGGGCATGCATGACATGACCAACCAGCAAGGGACTTGTTAATGTCAGCGCACGTGACATGGGCAGATTTAAATTAAATGTTGAATGCTACTCTCTTGCTCGACGCCGTCGACGAGCGCCCTCCCTCACTCCCCTCACCATCCTTTGTTCCTTGCCTGCACTTGTCTGTCTTTTTCTTTTTCTGGGCAGCGAGCCTCGCCATCGTCTCTTTCTTTGCGATCGTCAGCGAGTGGACGACGAGTGGGACAAACATACTTACCAATTTTGCTCTCGACGATGGTCTGCGCGTTGAACGATCCTGTCCCACTTGCTTTGCCTGCCGATAATCAAGATCATCACGGAGCAAAACGACCATCAATCGCGCACTTGAGCATGCCCCTTTCCTAGCTTCTGCTGTAATTTCTGTTCTTGGGCGATAACGATTGAAGCCGCCAATTCTACAGCGCGCTGTGCCCATCGTCAATTGGATTGGCTTTTGAGGAACGTCAAACCTACGTCTTTTTCAAGAAATTGCTTTCGCGGCCGGGAAGGTGCCGCCGCCGTTGCTCTCATCACTTGAATGTCACATGTGTCACAAAATCATAATCCTCCGATGTCGCCCGTAGAGCGAATTACAGAGCATGACCCGCTTTTGCAACCAGCCAATGCACAACAACCCAGCGATCAATTGAATCGACGTGGACCTCTGGAAATCTCGAGAACTACGCGCTTTGGAATTTTAGCAGGAGTTTGGCTGGGCACATTTTTGTCGGTATGTGCCACAGACTGTCTCAATATCTACTAATCGTGATTACCTGTAGGCATTAAATCGTAACGAACATCTCTTCCTGTATGCTTTATGCCGAAATTTTAATGACCAAAGAAACTTTGGTGCCGACCAGTAAGTTAATGCCATCATTCCGTGGTTTCTGCTTATTATTATTATACATTCGCAATCAGTGTTAACCTCTATATCATCCGAGTTTGAAAAATCCCATCAAGCAAGTTGGCTAGGGACTTCGTGCGTACAAACCACATGCGTAACCTTTTGTGTTGAATTGGAATTAGGTACCTACTGGCTACCTGTACTTTTACGCCCTTGTATGGACGTCTTTGTGACGTATTGGGTCGCAAGGGCGCCAATCATATGGCCTTGTTTTTTGCAGCATCGGGGATTTTGCTGTGCGGGTTTTCCACGAACTTGGAAATGCTCATAGTGTCCGGATTTGTATGTTAATTCGTTTACGCAACTTCATTCTAGCTTACATCTACCCAGCCATGTGGAATAGGTGGTGGGGGACTATTGACTACCTCTTCGTGCGAGCGTATTCCTTAAATTTATCGTTTATTGTTTAAATCCCCCCAGAATTGTTGTCAGCGATATGTTTAGTCTTCGTGTGATACTATCCCACCTTGTTCTACTCTATCCTGGCTAAACGTTTATCAGAACAGAGGCTTAGCCCAAGGGGTTGCAAGCGTCTTCAACGGTGTGAGTGTATATCTGGCTCTGCTTTGACAGTGATTCACGAAAATAGATTGGTCTGGGGTTTGGTGGACCTTTTGGTGGTTTAATCAGTGATTGGTATGCATGCAATGAGCGAGTACCGAGTTTGTTAAACCAGTCGACAGGTTCGGATGGAGATTGGGCATTTCTCATACATATGCCTTTGTTTTTGTTATCTTTCATCTTAACAACATATTATTTACAATACGTGACACCAGTATGCTTACTTCCTTTGCCTTGCTTTTCTATTCACACAGCGAATCCAGGGTGCAAGCAGAAATACTAGAGAAGTGCTAAAGCGAGTTGACTACGGTGGGAGTATCACTCTCTTAGTTGCGGTACGTTAGTAGACCAGTTGTGGTATGGATAACCAAACGATGACGCTGGGTCGGGGCTACTCTTGTTTTTCTTAGTGCTCGCTACAATCAACCACTACCTGTGAGTTTAGACTAGAGCTGTTTTTTTTTGAACGCGGAACCAACATGCCACAGTGGACTCATACAGTCGTCGTGGTCTCTCTGACAACCGCATGGATCTTCTTTACCCTTTTCCTGCTTTTCGAATTCTTTATTGCTACTGAACCTGTCCTGGCACCATTTCTGTTGAAGCAAAAGGTCCCGATGCTAGTTGGCACTTCCAACTTCTTGGTTTCAACATGCAACTTGCCCTCACCAGTGCATCCGTTGCTGGTAAATCACATGTTGAATGCGTTTGTTGTCACCAGGGCCTTCATCTCCTGCCCAACAGTATCGCAATGTCCATCGGATCAATGTTTGCGGGTACCGGAGACTACAAAGTTATCAACCTTATCTTCGGTGTCTTCCCATTTATTGGTGCCACTTTAATTACTGGAATAAGTGAAAGTTTAAGTTTCATGCAGTCGTGGTTCAGCATTGTATGTATTTTTGGTTGTTTTTCTCGGCAGCATCCAGCTCTGAAATCTAGATCCCACTCGGGTTCGGGAACGCCGTCGTTCTACAAACGATGCTAAGTATGCCATTCAATTTCAGAGTGCATACAATATTGAACAGTTTCAAGTCGCATTACTCGCTCATTTGCCAGGTATGAGATCCGCTCGTCTATTCCCCGTCTCGTATTTGAAAATACCTTAGAATCTCATATTGCCACGGGAACTGGGTTTGGACAACTCTTTAAAGGACTGGGTATAGTTATTCAACGTTTTATGTTCAGCACACCTTCTGACTTTATCAGGGCAAGTCGCAGGAGTTGTTGTGGCTTCTGCCCTCTTCCAATCCAAGTTAGACGGGGAGCTTCGCGCGAATATCAACGGCCCCGGAGCAGAAGAGGTATGCGTCCAGTACTCAAGAGACTCGAAAATATCATTATCTTTGACCAGATCATTGGCCGAATTAGACGGTCTGCTCAACTAGTCGTTAACCTGCCTCCACCCCTGCAACAAATCACAAGAGATGCATATGACACAAGCTTGAAACTTGTTTTCATATTCGCCGCGGCGTCAACGCTTATGGTTTATCTGGTTCACATACCAGTGAGGCTTCACCTGATTAGCAATGCCCCAAGTTGACGTTACAACCAGGTACCTAGGAAAGCTAATAATCGCGTTAAGATCAGGACATATTCATTGCATGCGGCATTATGGAGTAGACAGTAGACAGGAACACCTCACTAGAAGCAACACCGCAAGCGATTATACAATCCTTTAAACTAATGAATATCCGACTCTTCAACGTGAAGGTATCCTCATGGATGAACCTTCTTAACTTGAAACGCTGTAAAGTGATATTAAATAAATGACCTATGTCTGATGGGTTATCAGAACTTCTTTCAGAAATGTAGCGACCTGTTGGAAACGACGTAAGGTCGTTTGTGGTTCTAGTCCTTCCTCTTTCTTCTTCAGAGCATCTGCTATCACTGCATGTGCATCGAGAAGGTCGTGAATATCTTCAGCAATTTCATTGTCTGCTTCGCTCTCTTTCTGGGGCTCAAAAGTATGTGTGTTAAAATTCTGAGGGCCTTGTGCGGTGACCTTTTCCTGTTCTTGGTGCTCCAAAACATGTCCAATGAGTGGCTGCTGACTATTTTCCGTTTCCGCTTCTTCCAGATGCTCAGGTATAATGTCTTCTTCGCCGTGTAGGGTCTCGCGTGGCAGTGCAGCATTTCTTCTATCCGGCGCATCAGACGCCATTTTCATAGGACTGGTTGTTCCACTCGCGCGGCGGGCTTCTCTTGCGTAAGCTTCAGCATGCCTCCCTTGTTCGGTGAGCCTCGTGAATTGACTAGCACGAGTCTTTAATGGAGGAGAGTAATCTGACACGTGCTCCTCGTCGGATAAACTGGATATTTGTAGGGAATGATCGGTACTGATAGGCTTGGACTTGTAACGCATATGGCTGGATGCAGAATATCCGTCGGATATTTCTGCTACATTTAGTATCAGCAGTTTTTCAGCCTCCTAGTCAATACAGAGACTTGTTTGTTAAAAACTTTTTCGGAAAATGGTGGTTTAACCTACTTGCTCTGCTCTCAATTTCATCAGCCTTAATATATCGTCTGCTTTAGCTATACTATTGACGGTCTGTAAAATTCTTGATACTACATCTTCTGTAAATCCGTGGTTGGTTGACATCATCGTGATTGCCTGCTGGATTCCAAGGGTTGTTATTAGTGACTGGTCTTGCGTCGAGAGTTGCAATGATGATATGGAATGGTTCGCTACAACGCAGCCACTGGAAGATGAATTAGTACTTTGACGAGGGTGTATCTTTTTTCTCCTCTCGCGAAGGTCAATATGACAATTCTGTTCGTCAGGTGGACCCGCCAAAGTTTTCGAACTATTTGCAGTCCTGTTCTGATCAGGCTTAACGTGATTTCGTGACGCACTTGATGAATGCACAGGGGTTAGCTGCTTGTCGTTGTGATTTCGTGGCTTCGCATGACGAGGGTACTTTTGCAAAGCAACTGAATTCGCCAAGTTTGCATTGCTGTATTTCTTCTGCATGTCTACTTCAGTCGTCAACCGGTAATCCTTTACTATTCTCGAAGATTGAGAATTACGTCGACCCCTAACAGGAGGCCAAGTACATGTGTCTCTATCACTCTCGACAGATGCTTCAACTTCCTCGTCGGAAAAGGGAGACCGTTGGTTTATAGACATCTTTGATTCACTACTATTATGCAGCGTTTCGGCAGCCGAATCTGTACATGTATCGAATTTGGCTGATGTTGTGGCGAACGTAGTTGAAAACGGTCCCTCAATAAGAATAGGCGGTCGTCGCCTCCTAGACATGTTTGTCATATTATAGCATGAATCGCGAGGTCGTGTTGCGTCAGCCTCTGGCGATGTTTGGAAAAAGTCATCTTGGTCGCACCGACGGTATGTTTTCCTGGGCTTGCTATTATTATTATTATTTCCTGATCCCACCTCGTCGTCGGATGCAGGTCCTCCATGATCAGAATCAAAAAGAGAGTTAAAACTGTTGTCTGAATATGGCGGAGATGAATACATGGCCACTGTCCCTGTGTTTATGACAGAGGAAGAAGGTCCAATCTCGGTTTCTCGTTGTAGTATCTTCCCTTTCCTGAAGATGTCAAAGTCAACAGATCGAATTTACGTAGATTGAGGCGCTACAGACTCAGATGCGTTTGAATTACTCTCAGTCGCATTTCCCAGTATTTGAACAACTTCTCGACGTTCGTCCATATTTGCGTCAAGATGTTCATTGGTATGGGATACCCTTGGTATACTTTCCTCAGCTGAAGGTAGTCGTTGCTTCATTGCATTTTGCTCAGCCTGAGTATCCTGCACCAAAATGCTCTCTGAATCTGTGTCGTTTTTACCATTTCCACTGCGTACTCGAGAAGCGTGTTGCTCCATGCCGACAGGCTTGTCTGTCGTCTTACGGCGCTTGTTGATGTTTCCAGGAGATGCCCTCCTTCTCTTTTTTAAATTTACTTGCTTTCCGGTGTGGGCGCTTGAAACTTCCGTCTTCATACCCGACTCGTGTTCTTCCGCGCCATCATTCACCTGGACGGCAACTCTTTTTTGATAAGCTTTGATCTTGTTGTCAAAGCGCTGCTCGTTCCTGACGTAGTGGTCGCGCCAGGATTGCCATGTATGTCTCTTGCTCCATGGCCACTGACCGTCCGCCTAGGAACAAACACATTATATGAGTGTCTACCAACAGAGGTGGCGCACACATTGCTCGTTAACTGTTTGTAAATGGCGTTTCCCTTGCGCGCCTTTCCGTCTTGATTGTGTGTGGCAAGATATTTGATTAAACGGTGTTCATCATCCGAGGAATATGGATTGCCAGGCATCGGGAGTGGGCCAAACACGTCGCGTCACAAGCGTGACATCCCGATTTCGGGTAGGTCTGGCTTCCCGACACGACAGCGATGCTCTCCGCCGTTCTTCCCAATGCGCTTCGGCTGCTCCTTGCTTCCCTCTTGTACCCTTCATCTGTCTCCCAAACTACTCTGCAGTTTCATCTTCGCCATGAGCATGCTGTGGCTTCAAACTATACTATATTCGCCAACATGCCTTCGAACTTTCAGCAATTGAGTCTGCCTCCATTCGTCGTGAACACGAAATCTATAAGAACGCATCGTCCGTCTTCACCCTCAGCCCACTCCGAAGCGAGATATAGCTCTCTTCGACATTCACAAAGCATTCTGTTGGATTGGTGGGATGAAGACATAATTGGGCCAAACGTCGAAAACAGGGAAACTTTGGTAACGCTTGCGAAGATGACTTGCGATGCGTACCTAGAACCAAGCGACAAGGAATGGTACGAACTGGATCAGTGGAACCAGGCTAGCTCTCTTGATGCTGTTCCAATGCGAAAGCTTACTTCGTCAATAGAGCCATCCATTTGGATGGGAACCGGACGCTGACGGCATTCGTGGCCACGTATTCGTGTCCACAGATAATTCAACCGTCGTTATATCTATTAAAGGTACCTCCGCGGGATGGATTGTCGGAGGCGGTGGCCCAACAGTGCATAACGATAAACTCAATGACAACCTATTGTTTTCTTGTTGTTGTGCCCGGGTGGGACCAACGTGGTCTACCGTATGCGACTGCTTCTCCGGTAGCAACCATTGCGATCAAACTTGTATCGAAAATTCATTGATTGAAGAGAGTTTGTTCTACCCCATGGGCACGGTAAAAAGACCATTGTACTTCTAATGGCTTCCAGCTCATACTTGTGCGTCAGAATTTATATAATAATGTAAGCTACATGTATCCAAACGCAAATATTTGGATCGTAGGGCATTCGCTTGGTGGTGCTCTTGCATCCTTAGTGGGCGTAACGTTTGGCACACCAGTCGTGGCATTCGAAGCTCCGGGAGAAAAATTAGCTGCCAAACGACTGCACTTACCATCACCGGTAAATCACTAACTGATGGCCCCATCATCTTGCTAAGAAATGCTCCAGCCATCAACCCAACACATAACTCATGTCTATCATACAGCTGATGTAGGTCTTCTCTAACCGTTAAGTATAAACCTTGTTTACTAGTTTTCATAGCCAATCGCAATGGGCACTTGTAATGGCATTACATCAAGTTGTGCATTGTCTGGCTATGCGATGGAGACTCGGTATAACATTCATGTCTTTCTGATATATGAAGTGACGATGTTTTTAGGTGCCATCTTGGGAAATCAATAGTTTTCGACACCATTGGAATGGGATGGAGTGCAGACATACGGACTCACGCTATCAAAGCGGTAATTGAGCGGCTATTGACCCGGGATTCGGACCTGATCAACGACATGGCGGTTCCAGTGCCAAAGTCAGAAGAAGATTGTCATGTCAGTGATCACCAACTACGTCATATATATTCCGGACTTGATTTTTTGGACAAGCAGGAATGCGATAAATGGGAATTCGGACAATACAAGAATTTTACCCATCGACGTTTATAGGTAATAATACTATTCAAGCCCCTTTTTTTGCACGAGGTTACAATTGCGATACTTGGACTATTTAGAACGCAATACGTTAGAATATTAATACACTATCTTTAGGACGCAATTACTGGGGACGCACAGCCTATTGAGAACTCCTTTTTCCGAAGGCCGCGTGGTAGGCGCGGTAAATCCAGATCAACCCACACATTGCATTCGAGCAAGGTGGTCATACACAAGGTGGTTCCAGCATCCAGCATGTTCAGAAGGCCGCACGAGCGAGCGAGCGAGGTCATGGTTGTGTTGTCATCCATACATCACAATTGGTTCTGCAGTTGCCTGGTATCGCGCCGAGGCGGAAGATCTCTGGCTTTAAATCCGTCCGATTTTAGTGAATGGGATAACTCATTTTGCATGGATAGGTGGAACAAGGTGAAGCACCTAAAGCTATGCTTAAAACTGCGGATGAGACTAGCAACCGAGAAACTTGGTTTGGCGGTGCAATAGTAGCTCAGAGGTGTGCTAATAGTGTTTTTCATCTGCACGCCAATATGCCTGATGGATATCATCTTGTGCATAGGTCAGCTATGGCTGTGCCAACCATACTTACTTAAAGCAAATACATGAATCCTAGGACTCCATACTAAGCAGATGCACCTCTATCTTAACAAGCGCTCTCACCTGAATAGCTCGTACTACAACGAGGACGGCCAGGTGTTATACAAGGTCGAGACGCCGAACCTGTTCTTTAACCGAGTTGCGACAATCAAAAGCGCCTTGCCTGGTCAGCCAAGCTGCAGCAGAGCGAACGGAATCTCTCTTCCAGACCATCCTCCCCCTCAATATGAACTTTTTAGCGACAAGGATGTGAACGATATCAAGGATAACGAAGATGTCGATGAACAAGAGTCTGAATCTGGGGCGCCAGACGGGGACGTTTTGCTGCCCGATGGGTTCGGTCATCTGGCCACTATCCAATTCGCCAAAATAGGTTCATCGAAGATAAGATATGGTGGAGAAGAACACGAGATTGGTAAATTTTTGAGGAAGGAGGAGTTAAATATGTTCGGCCGGTGAGCACATTTGGGATTTCTTTAGGCTTGGGCCACAAGTTCACAATACTCGCAGGAGTCGTGCGTTCACTGGGCCCGACGGACTCGAATACAAATGGAACCTAGGATTCAGAGTGCCGCAGGTACGTTGTAGTCTACTAGGGGCCTGAATGGACCTTTTTATAGTGTTGTCTCCAGTTGGTTTGCAATGATACGGCACGAACTCCGATTGCACATTTCCACCGTCGATGCCCTGGACTCTTTCGCAAACAGTCGCCAGCATCCCTGGAGATCTTCCCGGAAGGGATGCATATGGTTGATCTCATCATGGTCACTTTCGTTTATGTCCAGAAAATACGTAACGATAAGGAAAGAGCGGCGCGCGCTCGCAACGCTGCTATTGTTACAGGAGGTTGTTCATTCTAATTCTGTTTTTAATCCATAAACTATGGATGGATGGACACTTCCTCCTAAATGAATGCATTAAAACTGAAATTCCTCTATTAGTTACAAAAACTATTCATCCTGAGAATACCGAGGGTTGAAGTGATGGCAAATATTAACTGTACCAGGGAGAGTACCTACTTCTAGCATGTTCTGGACATATGCATTTAGTACTCCGCCAGCTGGATCACCTTGCCAATGCCGGAATAAGCCGATTTCTTTCTCCTCCCGAGTAGTTCGACCTCAGTGCTGTCAAAGAAGGAGTATCCCGCTATGGTTTATTAGAATGAGACAGGTCGTCATAAAAAAAAAAATACTCACCCAATTGCACCTCATCATCATCACCATCAGACCCTACTGGATAACCATTTATTGGTCTACCAGTCTTGGAGTCTCTGAGTATCCCAAGATGATCCACAAACGGCGCCGGGCGCTCATTTGCAGACCTATGAAGCTGAATCAAGATGTGCTGAACCTCATAAAGGTAGCCTTGCAATGTGTCAAGAAAACGTCTGGTTTGGAGATGTTTCGATGCTGCCACACTATCAAGATATGAGGATTGATGAACTTAATTGATGTACTTTACACGTACAAGGACAGACCGTTCTCTTTGATGATATATCCAATACCGTAGCCATCGGCAGCTACGGGTCCGAAACCGAATAACCGCAAGGCAGGATTGCCACAGTTTGACGTAGAGATAATCGAAGTGCAAAGGTGAGCCCAGCCAGGGTCAGTAAAGATAGCAGGCAACCTGGCTTTCTCCGTACGCTTCGGGGTCGACGTGGGCTCTAATCCCGAAGTGTCATCTGGTGGCTGTGAGGACAAGGTCGCAGACGATGTAGCAGAAGCGAGAGACTCTGCCTCTATCTCTCGCTGCAAAAGGCAGTAAATTGCGTACAAGTGCCTAAGCGGACGGTGTGAGCATCATTCATTCGAATAGTGTTGACCTACCTATCTTGCCCCAACCCCTGGCTACACTCCTTAGTAAGTTTGACGTGGTTATCGCATGCCTTCCTCAAAGCTGCAATCTTCTGCTGTAGAGTAGCTTCCGAGTAAAATACCTTAATTGAAGACGTGAAGCCATGCAGAAATGGAGGAAAGAATAAACATACCTTCGTGAATTCCACGCTATCTCGCTGAACCGATCTGATCGCTTCAGTGCGACCGTGCAGGAACGCCTTTGTCATTGCAGGTTCGTACACGCATTCGACTCGTCCTATATCGTGCGATGAGATAGCTCCGATGGAAAAAAAGGGTTGCTAGCAGCACCATATAGACCAAAATAGGCTGCCTGGAATGCCATTTGCACGAATGCGTCGGGACTGAAACCATGACTTGTGATAAAGTTTTTACCGTATTCTTTGAATTCCAACGCTTGACAATCATTCTGGCAGATTAAATCACTCAGTCTAGTCTCGGCGAACCGGACGCTAGCTCGCAGCTTAGGTGTCAAATTCCATTCCAGCTTCTTAGGCGTCGTGTCGATTTTTTCAGCAGCGGCAACACTCGCAAGGCTGGCCTGACCTCGCGCAGGCTTGTACGACTTGGAATGAGGTGAGAGAGGTGCATGGAACAGCGTAGGGGCAGACGGATTTATCGAGTGGGCTAATAGCATGAGACTTTGTGTGTACATGTCCGCAGCATACCTCAGGACAGTATGGCCGTCCACTCCTGTATGTTCAAAATTGATTCCAGCAGCGCCATCCGCACAAACGATAATTTGAAGCTGGTAAATGCAATGTCTATACACGAGCCACTGTCACTGCAAAGAAAATGGAGCATACCTTGTCATACCAGCGATTGGTGCAAGTACCGACCTGTTCTCCATTCTGCAGGTCGTATGTACCGCACAAGTAATTGCTACAAAGATCTGCCAAATTGTCTGGCGCAGCGTCATCCAAACATACTACAAACAGGGCATTGTCGACGATTTGAAGACAAGAAGAATTGTTCTTGTCCTTCTCGAGTAGTTGGCGCAAGGAGGACCATATTCTACGATTCTCAGTTGACAGAACACCTATAGCACGTCGCACAGCTTCATGTTTATCGGTCTTGTCCGCATCTTGAACAATAGCTTGTAGATTCCGTAAGACCTCCCGTTCCGTCAAGAGTGGTCTATTCTCATCGTCCAAAACATCGAACCAATCTACCCTCGGATCTAGACTCGCGATAACAGATGTCAAAAAAAACACATACAGAATTGACCTCGTCGAAGCACAACAATGTGTTTAGAGTCAGGATGGACGTCCATCCGGCAGCCCTTCTAAGAGATAGTGAGACATGAAATGTATTGAGGAATCTGGACTGACGTCAGTAGGGATTCTGGATGTGCCAAACAGCCTTGAGTACTGTTCCATATCGAGCGGAGTTCCGCGCACGGTATCAGGCTCCAATATACCTGCTCTCAAGTCATGGACAAAACCTAAGGAGGAAATAATGAGAGTGGCTGCTCGCGGTAGCTGAGCACCGCGATCTGGATTGGGTTCATTCCTGTGGCACGAGCGTTATAAATACAAGACAGAAGGACATATAGACACACTCAAGAACAAAAAAGGGGTTGAGAGCTAAGACGACCGGGTCACTGTGGGAGAGGTACGATTCATACCTTTGGATGAGAGGCGATGTCAGGACTTGATCGAAATACTTGATAATTACTCAAGTTACCAAAATTCCTCTATGTAGCTTTGAGTCAAAGGCGACGAATTTTAGCGTAAACAAAACAAAAAAAACAATGGCTCAAGGTATACCTGGCCCTATCTTTTGCGTATTCCTTCAACTTTTCTTGCATGCGAGGACCATCGTTTCGCAGAAAATCCTGGACAGCTGCTTTCGTCATGGCTTGTTCATGTTCATCTTGGAGACATTCGAGAGCTCTAAGATAGCGCCGACAGGTATCCTCTAAAGGAGGAATTGGTAACTTTGGAAGCTTATGTTGGAGAGCAAAGGTGCGGCCAGGCTTGCTGGAGGGGGAAAGGGAGAGTAACATGGCAGTTGAGATATGAGCCACTTCCTATCTCGGCGACTTGTGGACATGGGAGGGAGGCTCAGCCTTTCCGATGGGGAATCAAGCTTCAAGCTTCAAGTCTATGCTGTGACTATATTTTATGTAATATTTTATGATGAGATGGGGCATGCTATATAGCAAATCTAGCTGGTCATACATATTGAGCAAATAAAGGTATCAGTGACTGTGCGAGTGTATAGCTGAATATCAACTTGGGTCCAACCACAAGGATCTGGACGACCAGAAATGAGCTGTGAAATGACAGAAATTGCCACGGCAGAACTCACTTTCGGGGTAAGACCTTTAAAGAAAGCAGTTGGGCCTTCATGCTTGATAAGATCCTTAATGACAGTTGTGCCAGGTACTTTGTGCTCAAAATTTGCGTTTTGGATACGGGTTTTGACCGTGTCAAGCGGGGCAGCGACAGTAATCGATGCGACAGCTCCTGCTATGGAAGCAATAAAATTTTGTGTCCAAGTAGCCTTGGAGTAGTCCGAAACGCCGAGGACATATTCTTTTGTTGCAGCTGACGCGCCAAAGAGCTAAATGGTCACGCAAGTAAGAGGGTCATACTATGTAAAATTCATAGGGCAAGGGGGCTTACAGCAAAACTGCCAGGGGCATTGCGTGCCATGGTCCAACCCCATCCCCGATATAATGCCGAACCTTCCTCCATGAAAATCCGGACGACCCCTCGACCTCGGAACGCATCGGGATTAACCTGGCGCTTGATTTTTAGAACGTCTAGCGGAAGGAGAACCTAATTTCGTTCTGGATTGAAATGGTTTAACATGTCGAAAATGGAATCAACATACAACCTCTCCTATGCCTGTCAAACTGGTTTGGAAACAAAAATGAGTGCGATATCGTAAGGAAACCGAGAACGGACCTTCCAGCGGTGGCCTGGATCATTAATTTACCCTTGCGTTCACCGAACGCGTTCGTGAAATTGGTCTTGTAATGCCTACTGATTATATCGTTGAACCATGGTTGTCCACCGAATTTGTAAACGCGCTGCAAGATCTTATAACCGGCAGCATAACCAAGACCTGGGAACAGAGAGAGTAGTTTGCGTCCTAGCGGAGCTGCCGAAGCGTCGCGGAAGATGATGGGCGACAGTGTGGAAAATGACACCTATTGGCGTTCCATACGACACATGAATAGTAGGAACAGAAATCATTGGTACCTTGGCTTTGTTGCTCATCAGACGTTTTGCAATCGTGTCCACTGGATGAAAGATGAGGAGCTCAGCCACGCCTGGATATGAAGTTCGATTTGCAATCAGTGTTGGAAAGGGCGTTAAACGAACCGGAGGCTCCTGAGCCCAGGATACGAGCTGCCCCAGATTCTTTTCCATTGCCAGCTGGAGACATAGTGGTGGCGCGGATTAGCACGGCGATTTTCCCAAAGCCATAGCCTAACAATGTCAAATAGTTGAATAACAGTGCCAAGCCAAATGTTTAAACAACAGTGCCAAATAGTAAATAACAATGCCAAACAGTCTCGAAATTAGTGTACGCTGCGTAAGAGTGTGGCTTTAACGTTTCCTCTGCATCACAATCAGCGTTTTGTCAACTAATAGTGATAGGTAATACAGAACAAACCTGTTAATCATGGCACTTTTGTGTAGACGCATTTTTTCATCCAGAGCTGCACTTTGACCTTTCGACACAGCGATGATTTCACGGGCCAGCCTTTCCTCCAACGTACGGCCTGGTTTGCCATTTGAAGCCTGCAAAATCCATTGCACAGCATATCGCGTACGTTGCTTTTCGCTGAGCGGTAGAGGCGTCGGTATTGTTTTAGCTCCGGATCTGTTGTTTACCATGCGCACTGCTGGTGCAACTTGCTCAATGGCTTTGCGAAGAATGGGCAGTGGTGGTTCACGCGTCAACGTGTGAATGTAGAGGAGTGATTTGGAAGTGACATGCGATGCCTTTGCCCTGCGTCCATTCCGCATGATGTTGGATGTGAAATAATGCAGAAGGGGATCTTCGGCTGGTGGAATGTCTGGACCGGTCTGCGGTGAGAACGATACGGGCTGAGAGCGGGTGGGTACCCCTAAGGAGTTGAGCGCATCGCTGAGAACATGGGCTGAGGCTGCTCTGGGAGGTAAGGGTAAGGCCTTTACTCTTACGACTTTGGATGCGAGCATGAGCGACCTGCCCTGAATGGGTGAATGGACGAGAAAGGAAATCAGCAAATAGGGCAGTTCTCCGGGTATTTGCAGCAGCAAATACGAAGCATTAACTTGCTTCAAGCCCCTCTGCCTTCCTCCACCTCTCCGACGACATCCGCAATGGCATCCTCTCTATCTCAACAGTATGCATGTTAGTCTCCATCTCCCTTCCCTTTCCCCTCCTATCGTGCTGATTTATCTAGTCCGTGCCCAGAAGCTTATTGGCCTTGTCGGGGGCACTCCAGACTATGCTCCTCTGCCAAAATTCGTTGCCCCAGACGAGCCGGCGCGGACATCTATCTACAGCGCCGATGGGCGACTGTACGCTCATGCCTTGCCAACTGTGTGCGTGTCCTCGTGACTCGTGTATCTGCACGCATCTCACATGCCTTTGCTTAATTGATTTTATCTATCGATTATTACAGCGTGCGGATATTCCAGGCGGAGGGTGCTCAGGTTTTGCAAGAGCTTACCGTCCCCAACGTGATAGAACTGCATTTCTCCCCTCGCGGTACATACCTATCTACGTGGGAAAGACCTGGTATAGCGTGTCATGGCTTGGCATCACAACCTACTGACCTTGAATCTCCGCAGCGAAATCGGAAGACGGTGCGCAGTGCAAGAACCTGCGCGTCTTCTCTGTTTCAACAGGCGAAGAGCTCATCTCGTTTACCCAGAAATCGCAGGAAGGATGGAATCTCCAGTTTACAATATCCGAATCGCATGCCATAAGACTTGTGGGCTCAGAGATTCAGGTGTATCGCCCAGCGGATTGGTCTCATGGCATCGTCGACAAGCTTAAGATCGAGGGAGCAACAACCATTTCACTTAGTCCAGGGTTGAATCCGTCCGTGGCCGTTTTCGCCGCCGAGCGAAAGGCAAGTTCACAGACTTTGATGACTTGAACAAAATTCACATTTTTATTTAGGGGGCTCCAGCTAGCATCAAGGTGTACGGTCTTCTGACTCTAAATAGTCCACCAACGTGTCAAAAAACATTTTTCAAGGCTGATCGATCCCAGATCAAATGGAATACCCTTGGAACACAGGTTTTGCTTCTCACACAGACTGATGTCGACAAGTCCAACAAGAATTATTACGGCGAGACTCGCTTATACCTGCTAAGTGGCGCGGGCAACTTTGACTGCAGAGTCAACTTGGATAAGGATGGACCTATCCATGATTTCGCATGGAGCCCAAATTCGAAGGAATTTGGTGTTGTCTACGGTTGTAAGTTTCAATCTTTTTAATGTTGCTTTGTTTTCACTATACCGTGCAGTTATGCCTGCGAAGACGATGATATTTGACCATCGTGTTCGAACCCTCCATGACTTTGGTTCCTCGCCTTACAACTTTATTTCCTTTAACCCACAAGCGCGATTGGTTGCACTTGCTGGGTTTGGAAACCTCGCGGGTAAAATTGATATCTTCGATCGGCGTACTTTGTCTAGAGTCTGCAACATTGATGCACCGAATACATCACATTGCGAGTGGTCACCAGACGGTCGTTTTCTTTTGACAGCTACATTGTCACCTCGATTGCGCGTTGATAACGGGATCAAAATATGGCACTGTACCGGGACTTTGTTGCATGTGCAGATGGTGGATGATTTGTACCAGGCCTCGTGGCGGCCACAACCCGTCGACAGTGTCCCGCAGTTTGGGCAAGCGTTACCTCCTGCTCCCATTCCTAATGAGAGTGTAGGGATCTATGAAGCTTCAACCAAGAAGCCATCGACGGCCAAACCAGCGGGAGCATATCGTCCACCTGGAGCGCGCGGACTTGCAACACCTTCCATATACAAGCGTGAAGACGAGGGTGGTGTGTCACGTACACCAACAAACTCTGGTGGTAGCGGCACGACAACGCCGACACGAGGTTACCGAGGTGGGGTGGCACCTGGGGCACCCGGACACGGACAGGCTGCTAATGGCACAAATGGAAGGCGACATGTGCCCGGAGCACCGCCTTCCTCTGGTGGTGCGACTTCTGATTCCAACGAGAAGAGGAGCAAGAAGCGGAAGGGCGGTAAGAAGGAGGGAGCCGAAAACGGCGATGTGGGGGAGGCCATTGTGGTCATATCGACAAACGGCAAGATCCCTGAAGCAAAGGGAAGTGAGATACCTGAAGCAGAGGGCGATGTGACAAGGACGATAGAAGAGGTGGGGGGACTGGATGCGATGGCGAAAAAGATTCGCAACCTAAATAAAAAGGTGAGGTGTGAGTATGTGTTTGGACGATTTCTGAGAAGGGAAACAGCTCAAGGCAATTGAGGAACTGAAGGACAAGGCCAAGCGAGGAGAGCGGCTTGAAGCGACGCAGGTGCGGAAGATTGAAGGGGAGGCTGAGATAAGACGGGAGCTGGCGAGCCTTGAAATCAACGAGTAGCAACTTGTTTACAAAGTTGTTACTTTCAAAATACTAACTATTCAGTTAGGCTGCTGACGTAATACATGGATGACAGTCGTACCACTAAGTTCCCCTGTTCCTCATGCCTCCAGTTCCTGCCATCTCCCCTGCAACAAACCGCCCAACTCCTCCCTCCTACATACATACCAACCACTTCCACTTCATAGACAATGCTGGTCGTACCTTGCTCTTGCGCGGTGTCAATCTCTCTGGCTCCTCCAAAGCTCCTGTCGACCGTCCATCCTATCTGCGTGAAGGGTTCTGGGAATCTGCAGAGAACGGAGGTGAAAGCTTTATAGGTAGACCTCTGAATCTCGACGATGGCTCCGCCGACATCCATCTCGCTCGACTCAGCGGCTGGGGCTTCAACTTGCTGCGCTTCCCTGTCACCTGGGAAGCGCTGGAACACGACGGCCCGTGAGTGCCAGCATGTCCCTCCCACACTCCATTGACCTTTCCCTAGTGGTAAATATGACTATGAGTTCATGCACTATATCATACGGGTCCTTCATAAATGCAGAGAGTATGGTTTTAGAGTATATATCGATCCCCACCAAGACACAGTATGTCGTAGCACCCGTTCTTTCCGTCTCATTGTTCATCTGCCCTCTAGTGGTCCCGTTTCTCGGGTGGCTCGGGTGCCCCATATTGGACGTTGACCGCTTGCGGAATCGATCCACGTAGTATTACTACAACTCAGGCAGCCATTTTGCACTGCGAATATCCTCAGACATATGAGCCGAATCCTGCAGAGCTTCCGGCCATGATATGGTCCACTAACTATGGCCGCCTCTTGTCTCAGACCCTGTTCACCCTGTTTTTCGCCGGGCGCGACTTTGCCCCCAAATGTCGCATCGATGGTCAGAATATACAGGACTACCTCCAATCGCATTTTATTGAAGCCGTAGGTCACCTGGCGGACTTGATTCGTCAAACTGACCCTGACCTGCTGGATGATTGTGTCATTGGTTGGGATACCATGAATGAGCCTTTTGAAGGGCTTGTGGGTTGGGAAGATCTAAATCTGAATCCACATAAGCAAGGCTCGACGCTCAAGAAAGGAACTCATCCAACCCCTGCGCAGAGCTTCCGACTGGGCATGGGCCAAGCTCAGAAGGTTGATAATTATAAGTTCGGTTCCTTCGGTCCTTCTCGGAATGGTAGCGTCATAATTGATCCCAAAGGTCACAAAGTTTGGGCTGATACAGAGGGCGAGACTGTTGATGGCGTTAGTGCCAAGTGGGGATGGCACCGGGATGTTTCGAAATGGCCTCTAGGTACCTGCATCTGGGCTTTACATGGTGTATGGGATGTCCAGACCGGTTTCATCAACAAACCAGATTACTTCCGCTTTCAACCAAAGACCGGGACCCAAGTGCATTTTATTGCTGACTATTGGCGTCCGCACGTCTTGGCCTACGCGCGAAGGATTAGAAAGGCTCATCCTGATGCTATTCTCTTCATTCAGCCACCCGTCTTTGCACAGCCTCCGACGATTACAGAGGAAGTACTGAAGGGGCGTTGTGCTTACACAGGGCATTACTATGATGGTCTTACGCTCGTGACACGTCATTGGAACTGGTTCAATGCAGATGCGTTAGGTCTCTTGAGAGGGAAATATTCTTCGGCCCTTCAGGCAGTTAAGATTGGCGAGTCGGCAATTCGCAAGTCCCTGCAAGAACAACTGGGCGTTCTTAAAGACGATGCAAAAATTCTTGGACTTTATCCAACAGTAATCGGCGAGATTGGTATACCCTTTGACATGGACGGCAAGCGCTCCTACGGCTGGACAGACGGAGGTAAATACCGAGGAGATTACAGTCGCCAACTAAGAGCACTTGACGCGAGTCTTAATGCATGTGACGGGGACAATGGACTCAACTGGACTTTGTGGACATACTGTCCAGATCATAGTCATAATTGGGGGGATGGTTGGAACATGGAGGATTTAAGTATTTGGAGTGCTGACGATATGAACGTTGAGCAAACCAATGGGCAATATAGTGGTGAGCACGAATACGACTACTACGATGGCGAATTGTGCTTATTGAATGAAGATGTATTGAATGAAGATGAGTTGAATTCTGGTAGTGCCACATCCGTGGACATTCCAAAAGTTTACCCTGCTACTAAGATGAATGTCAAACAAAGTCCCAACCCCGCTGGCTGGCACCCCAATCCATATGTCTTCTTAACTGACGGTGCTCGTGCTGTACGCGCATTTTCTCGTCCCTGGCCACGTAAAGTTGTCGGGCGTCCCAAACAAATCGATTTTGATATAAAAAAGACGCATTTTAAACTCATTGTGACTGTAAAGCCTGAAGACAAGTTGAATCTCGCCGCAACCAATGAGTCAGATCCAGCCACGGAAATCTACATTCCTCTGGTGCATTATGCCATGGACAAATGGCTGCCCACGGAGCTACGGTCGCGCAAGCGTACCCTTTCTGGATCAAATACACCTGTATCCTCCAACCTTACTTCGGAAACGGCTAGCATTCTAACGTCTTCAAGTAATACTATATCCGCGGGGCCCAGAGCAATAGTAGAAAAGGAACTGGTAGATATCGATGTAACCATCAGCTCAGGTCGCTGGAGCGTAGAAGGCCAAATTTTGAAGTGGTGGTATCCTGTACCCAAAGAAGAGGAGGGAGACCAAGAACTTGTCATCGAAGTTAAAAGGCGGGGTAGTGCGATTTGTGTCAATGAGAATCAGTGGTCATGGCTCGATGTACTATGCCCTAATTGCTGTTGTGTAATGTAGATCTGAAGGGCTTTTATTTATCTAAATCGATGGTCAATTACAACGATTATTGCACTAGACATGAGGTCCAATGAGTTGAGGGTTAGATGTGGGGTAAATGTCATGTGTCCGGCGATGTGTGGGTATCCGTTGCGACTTTGGGAGTATTGGAACCTGAAATAATAGGAGATATCGATGACAACCCTCCTGCGCCGACGCGCAAGCTGATATTAAGGACACCTTCCAGAATTTTTGCAAGTTCATCACTCCTTCGTCAAGATCAAGTCAGACATAACTCAACTAACGATCTAAAATGCACTACTCACCTCAGTTGTTGTCTCTGTAGCTGCGACTCTACGGACGCGGCCAGGTTGTCTACGCGCGTAGACAATTCTGCTAGTCCTGTTCCTAGATCATCTATCTGATCATTTATGCTTTCCCTGCGTTTTGACTCGCTTCGGGATGAGCGCCACGTTTCCCCAATAATTAGCGACGCTGCAACGGCGAAGAGAAATCCTTCTGCCAACATATTTGCACCGTTCTCTACGGCTCTATAAACCCATGGTCACAAGCGTTGTAAATCAAATAGTATAAATACACACACCGCACTTCAGACAATGGGCGAATATGCTTCGCCGGTTCGCCAAGGATATATGTCCTGAGCTTAACTTCAGAGCGATGTATCATCTGGGCAAAATCTACACAGATGCCCTTGAATGTTTCATGCCTGAAATGCGAAGTTGTCCGAGAATGCGCAAGGTTGCGAATGAGATACCTACTGTGCTGCTTGGTTCTTTATCCGAGAGGATATAGGTTTTGCCAATGTCTAGTTAACGTATGTTAGAATTAGTGGATGGATTCCAAAGGAAAATGCATACTCGAATCACCAGCGTAGCTAGCTTTACTGTCGCCATGCTTACGATCGTACGGTGCAGTACTGCCGCATCATATTTGTCCTTGTTATCCAAACTCTCCAATCCTACACAGATACAATTTACAGTAATTCAGTCATTTATATCTACGTAGAGCTGCAACCTCTCTACAATATGTTCCGTTCAACGAAATTGGCCGCTGGGACATCACATTAGATGAACCTGTAAATGATATTCTGACGAAAACACACCTTGTCCAAGAGCACCTGGTTATATGATGAATAAAAGTTCTGTCTAGTCCAGACTTGACATACCTTGGCTGCCTCCGGAGTTGCTTCCACCTAGAACCTGGCTCGCTAAGCCCCCAAGGCCAGAACCACCTTGACCGCCTCCGAGAACCTCGCTCGCTAAGCCACCAAGGCCAGAACCACCTTGACCTTGATTACCTCCGGAGTTGTTTCCACCTAGAAACTGGCTCGCTAATCCCAGAACGCCGGAACCACCTTGGTTGCTCCCTCCGTATTGGCCCTGGTTCTGGTTCTGGTTCTGGTTCTGGTTCTGGCCGCTCCCATAATTATCGGATTGGCCATAGTTATTCCCTCCAGACTGGTGTTTGCCCCCTCCGCTGCCGTAGTTGTCATTTCCAGACTGGTTTCCACCATACCCCCCAATGCTTCCACCCTGATTTTGCCCGCCGCCGTATGAATCCTGACGATTGTTATTGCTGGCGAATGAATCATTATTGCTACTGCCATATGAATCCTGACGATTGCCACTACTGCCGTACGAATCATTATTGTTGCTCCCGTATGAATCCTGACGGTTGTCATTGCTGCCGTACGAATCGTTATTGCTGCTGCCGTATGAATCCTGACGATTGCCACTGCTGCCGTACGAATCATTGTTGTTACTGCTGCCGTACGAATCATTGTTGTTACTGCCGTATGAATCCTGACGATTGCCACTGCTGCCGTATGAATCGTTGTTGTTACTGCCATACGAATCTTGACGATTGCCGCTGCTGCCGTAACTGTCAGGATTGTTGGAGCCGTAGCCTCCACTGCTTCCGTAGTTGTTGGAATTGTCGTAACTCATGGCGATATCTTGAAGATCAGCCGTCGCTCCAGCCTATTTATCTAATGACGCTCCTCCATTTGTTCCGATCCTAGTTCTAGCCTCAAATGTCTAGGTCAGAACTGCGGGATTGGAACGTGCGATCCGTCAAGCATGTTTTAGGAAGATACGCAGCAAATAAATCATGTTTTCCCCTTCAAGGAAAATGCCATTGAGAGCGAGCATCACGCGTCCTTTGCGGCGAGCCGTCATAGGCTACTGATGACGAATTTCACGTCAGTTATGGTTATGACAGACATATTGGAACTCTCATACTAATCTTTTTGCAGTATCTCGGAGGACGTGAGAAGTCGTTGGCAATTCTTATCGCCGATTATCGATCATCCTGCAATAGTATTGCCCAGACACCCAAATCTCTAAACTTACGCTGGTCGAGAACTCGCGTCACTTTGATAATAAATCCTAATATTAATTAGGTTGGATTGACAGCTAGTCGAAGGATATCAGCCTGAATAGATTATTTCATGCAAAGATCATTAGACGTATATCTGATGGACAAAATGATACCACAGCTTGTTCATTTAACCATTTATTCACGCTTCAAACTAAGTTGGATGTCATCTTCGTCGCTAGCCTCATGGAGATGGAAGCACTAGCCCTATGTCAACGCTTGTAGATGAGCACAGCATTCCTATGTTCGATCCTTCTCGCTGCCCATGTGTCAAAAAGACGGCTGTGCTTTGGTGTCTGAGAAAAAAAGGCGCGATATGCTAATGCCCATACATTCTGGAACGGTCCACGAGCATCTTAGTTCGGGCGAGCCATTGAGAAGCAGCATCAATACCAAGCTATTATAACTCTTCTTCGCCTCTTTTCGATCTCATTCGAGGGCTTTGAACATCCACCCTGCTTACTCCATCCAGGTTATTCAGGAAATTTACTATGTCCTCGCCTTCGGATTGCCATACCACCTTTGGGACGCCGTAAAGTTGAACGTCAGCCAACTGACCCACGTTGCCCATGTGAACAAGAAATGGATGCCCTTGCAGCAGGGCAGCAGGGTTTTGGTAGTATGGAGAGTGGGGCGACAAGGTAACGGCGAAATATGTGTTGGTGTTATAGTTCATCATGGTCAAAATACAAGTAAAGCGTGAGCCAAAGGAATCAATCAATAACAGGTTACCGGTTACCTGTTATTGTTGATTGCATGACCGAACTGACCAAGACTGTGCGCACACTTTCATCGCAGGTCGGTGGCCATGAGGGTATCCTGACGAGTGAAGATGACTCGCTCATTATTAAACCTGCGTTGCCACTCGAAATCGCATTCTACCAAACTCTCAATTTCGACTCTACGTTCGCACCACTTAGACCTTTTGTGCCGAATTTCATCGGAACACTGAGGTTGGAAGGTGAACTGATCCAGCGCGATGGTGACTTGGAGCAAAACAACATACGCACAGCGAGCAATAAACCAGATGAGTTTTGGATGATTGATCTTATTGTGTATCGGGCTTAGCAGTGACCAATACAGTCCATCGTCTTGGAGAATCTAACACACCCATTTTCCAAGCCGAATGTCATGGACATCAAACTTGGCACTGTCTTATACGATGAAGTGGATGCTCCACCCCACAAGCGGGAAAAAAAGATGGCTGAGGCGCAGAATACGACATCGCTTGAGACTGGTATCCGTCTTACTGGCTTCCAGGTCAGTGTCCGGTCATAAAAAGGCACAGTTGTTCTTATGATGAGAAGGTATACGACAATATCACGAACCAACCTGTTGTGACACCCAAGACCTATGGGAAGTCAATCAATCCATCTCAACTTCCTGAAGGGATGACCCGGTTTTTTCCGGTTGGTTCAAAGGAGAAAGGGGAGTCGTCGCTTGGCCTTCCGATTCCACTGCTGTTACCCATTTTGGATGGGATCAAAGAGGATGTTGCAGAGATCCGAGAAGTCGTTGCTGCGCTCGAGATGAGAATCATTGGATGTAGTCTCCTTATAGTGTATGAAGGGGAGTGGGCTCTAGCGGAGGAGGCATTGAAACGAAGCGAGGAGGAAGAGGAGGAAGAGGAGGAGGAGAAAGAAGTAGATGACGATGAAGGCAGCGACGATGAGGAGAAGCCAGGATCAGCATATGTTGTGAAGCTGATTGACTTTGCTCACACACGAATCACACCAGGAATGGGACCTGACAAGGGTGTTCTGATGGGGTTGGACACGGTTATTGGGTTGCTAGAGGGTCGACTGAAGGAATTGAGTAATATTGCTGCTAGATGAAAGAAAAAAGGTTTGCGCGGGACTCGAACCGCTGCGCGACTGACGAATTGTCCTTGTCTCCGAAGACTAACTCGGCAAGTCATGCTGGTTGCGGAATTGCTTCCCTGGCCAGTCAAAGACAAATTATTCCAAGCTCGGGCCATCCCTTGCGGGGCGGGGAGCTGTGGTCACCAAGTTTTCTGGAGGGGACAGTCTTGAACCAGCGCACTGGCGGCATTACCCGATGAGAAGAATCCCACGCATTCCCGAGTTGCGGCCACTACAGCCGTTCCACCATCAGTGGTCAACCAATCTGCTGGTGCATTGCAATACCATCAGAATACATTTTCTTCGCTGGAGGATTGGTGCAACCACAAGCACAAGGTCAAGCGGTCAAGGCTTGACTCTTCTCCTGAAAATGGCCTCCACCACTGCAGACACACTTCTCAGCCTTAGACAGGCTATAAAAAGCAAGAGCCCGATTACCTATGCCAACAACGGCTCTCCTTGTGACTCTCTGCTGAATGCCACAGATATTGCCTTCAGTCTCGGCTCAGCCTTTCCAAAGTCTGCTTCAACGCGGCTTAGAAAGCCAGGAGTAACAGCAGCTTCGGATCCACATGATTTCTACAGCTTGGAGGCCGTATATCTTGCTTGGTTGCTTCGCGATGCACCAGGAGCCGAATATATGAAGCAAGCTAGAGAAAGTGGCTTGGCCGTCGGGTTCGTCAGCGTAACAGAGCGGAAGAATGTTGTGGATTGGCTGGAGGGAAAGCTTACGGAGTATGAACGCATTCTTCCCCTTGCTGGTATGTTTTTGAATTTTTCTCGTCTGAGGCTTTTAGCACACCTTGCGTACAGAGGAATCAACAACGCCGCCAGGCTCGCCACCTCGCAGAAGCATAACACTATCATCTATGAAAACACAACCTTCAACAACCTCTCCTTCGAAGCGTCGTTATGTTGCAGATCATCTAGATGCTGAAGTTGTGAAAAGAATCAAGCAAAGCGAAGTGGAGCTTAGAGACCGCAACAGCGTCCTACGCGGCATCAAGCCTAATGTAATTCATTAAACATGATCTACAAATATTATTATGACCTTGAAGTAGAATTTTTCTGCTGTACGGACAGCATCTACAGAAAAGCTGAAGAAACTCAAGGAAGCAAGTAAAGCTGGGGGTGTCTCAACACCATCTGCTACCCCCCCAGGCAAGCAGCTATCTTACAGGTTCAGGCCCTTCCTAATTCTATATCAGACCCGAAGATGCAGCCCCGTAAAGCTCGTAAGGGTTGATTCTATGAAAGCCAAATCAACTTTAACGCGCCATTACTAGGGCATATCGACCCCATCATCATCATCTCATCCTCTCCTACTGCCCTAATTACCATGCATAACGTGAAACGTTTTCTACAAGAATCAACGTAAGGTCTTGAGCTTACCCTACATTTTGATGCTGCAACCATTGGAAAGGTTTGAGCCGACGCAAGATGCCAAAGCGAGAGCTGCGCTCGAAGGTAACACACGTCCAGAGGACGTGATACCTCTCTACCGCAAGCGTGTTACAATTAACTCGAGCGGGAAGGAAACGGAAAGTCAAGCACGGTATTTTGTCGTCGACAATGTAGAAGCACTAGCAAAGTTTGGTGCCGACGCATGGGAACGTGTGGTCTGTGTCATGACGACCGGTCAAGCATGGCAGTTCAAGCCATACAAATGGAATGAGCCAACGCAGCTCTTTCATCATGGTATGTTATTCATTATGCAGAGTCTTGTGAGGGAAAACGAGACGTGACTAGTCAAGGGTATATATGTGTGCTGGTCGAATGACCCGCCGAACACAAAAATCAAAGACTGGAATGTGACGGAACTCAAGATAGATCCGCATCGTCGACATGTCGATAAGTCAGTCGTGGCGCACTTCTGGAAGACGTTGGATGGATGGATTTTGGCCAACAAGCCGTGGCTGCTGAAGGGCTGAATTAGAGCGGAGACTGAATTTCCAGTGGTTCACTCGCTCGGAGCACGCGCGATCTTGTTCTCTTACAATCATGATGCATGATGGCCTATGACGACGTTCGTGTATTCTGTCAATTGGGGATGTGTTGTAGAGTGAACACCGCACTCGAGTCAAATTGCAGACCATGTTGCATGTAGCTGGTCTGCGCCAAAGCAGTGCGGAAAGCGAGTTGGTGGTCGACGCTCATCTGGCGGCTTCCTCGGTGGGAGGCGCAGCGCAGAAGCCCGGACAAACGTAGTGTAGCGAATGTAGGGTACTAGTAGCGAGCTACTGTAGATTCGCGACGACGACCGTGAATGTATTCGGCGATTCAAAATCTTCCTGTCCATTGACCACCATGTCCCAGTGGGGCCAGTTCCCGCAGCACCCGCCCTTTCAGCAGCAACAGCAGTTTCAGAATCCTCACCTCCAACAGCAGCAGTTCCAAAATCCTCAGTTCCAACAGTCATATAATGTCGGGTCTACCCTGCTCAATCCACAGCCCACAGGCTTTGCCCCTCCCCTGCCCCAAGGCTTCCAGCCACAGCAAACCGGCTTTCAATCATCCTCGGGTTTTCTCCAGGCCCAGCCAACTGGCTTTGTCGGCGCATCATTCCAAGCTCACTCCGTTCCACCACTTCCGGCCCAAATTCAGCAAACGAACCAATCTTTCGGCTTTCTGAATGCCCCTCCGTCCTCCTCTAGCGGGTTTCTTGCTCCCTCACCCTCGGTCAACATTATCGGTCTTACCCCGCAACAAACTGGCTTTGTCCCAAGATCTGCCGTTCCGATAGCACCTCATGTTACAGGATATGTAGACAGAAGGTTGCAGCTGATGTCGAACTCGTTCATGCCTTTGAACCCTTCCGCTCCTTACACCGCTGCCGGCGCGCCGCTGCTTGCTCCCCAACAGCAGAGTCTACAGCAGTCCTTTCAACAGCAAAACCAGGTTCAGCGAGACCAACAAATGTCCTGGGCATTAAGCAAAGCAGAGAAGAAAAACTATGACCAAATTTTTCGTTCTTGGGATGCTCAGGGCACTGGCTTCATTAACGGCCAAACAGCTCTTGAAGTCTTTGGTGCCAGCGGCCTTTCAAAAGACGAGCTGGCTAGAATCTGGTATGTTCTAGCTCATCAATCTGGTTAGAGATATCTCACTATGCTCTGGCAGGGCTCTTGCGGACAAAGACAATCGAGGCAGCCTTAATATTGCGGAGTTTCACATTGCAATGGGTCTCATCTATCGAAGTATGACAATTTAAAGGTCATAATATATCTGTTGGCTGAAATGTATGTAAGGGCTCAACGGAATGCCGATCCCAAACGAGCTACCGCCAGAACTCATCCCACCTTCGGCTCGTGACCTCGACAGCTCGGTAAATATGGTGAAGGACCTGTTGAAGTACGAATCTCGTTCTCGTTCGCCTTCAGGACTAGACGCGCCTGTTTCTCGCTTGAAGAACCGATCCTTTAATAGCACGTCCCCGTCTTTTGAAACTGGAAGGGATGCAACAATTTACAAACACGATGATTCTGAGCCTCCAGGCGGTTTCTATCAGCCGCGGTCCCGCCATATCAACCGCGATGATGTTAGGTCCCGGAATGAACAAGGTGTTTCAGCGGACCTGACGGAAATGAAGAGGAAGTTGGCTAATGCAGCTGGCATGCTTGATCGGGCTGCGGAGGCCGAGGCAGCCAGGACGGCAGAAGACGAAGAACTTGAGAAGGAAATGGATGACCTCAATTATCGAGTTGAGCGTGTAAGCGACGATTTGCAGTACGTGTCTCGTGGGTCACGCAGCGTCGCGAAAGATGAAGAGAAGCGTCGACTGGAAAGAGAACTCTTGAGTTTAATGCACGATCGTATTCCAGAACTGGAGCGTAGGATTAAAGCGAGAGACGAAAAACGAGAGCGGGACAAGAGGCAATGGGCTCGTGATCGCGACAGAGCTAACGAGCGGTTTGGACGATACGATCCGAAGGACGACAGTTTCTCATCACGCAGACACGATGGCCTTGACAGGCCATATTCTCGAGGAAGCTATGATAAGGATGAAAGAGATGATAGATATGCTAGAGATCATGACAAACGGGATTACGGTCGTACCCCATCCCGTCGCGACAAGTCGCCTTCCCGTGAGCGAGAGCGCGAACCTCCTCGAACAGCGCGTTCACCGCCCATTGTGCCGGCATCCTCATCTCGTGACCCTCCTGCTGCTGCAACCCCCAAGCCATCTCCATCTCCTGCTCCTGCAAAGAATATGACGCCGGAGGAACGGCAGGCCGAAGTACAGCGTCGTATCAAAGCTCGTATGGCCGCCCTTGGCATAACCTCACAAACAACAACATCTCTTGACTCGTCAGTTGAAGAAAGACTTCAGCAAGAAAAGAAGGAAGCAGAAGAAAAGGCACTTGCAGCGGAGAAGCAAGCAGAGGAAAGAGAGCGTCTGAGGCGGGAACGTCTGGAGAGTGAGAAAGCTTTGAGACCCAAAACACCCACTGTTCCGTCCCCCGTTAGTCCGATGCTCCCAGTGGCGAGCTCTGTACCTCCGAAAGCAGTATCCGCCCCGAAGTCCAAGGCACCTGCGCCTCCGCCCCCTCGCCGAGCTCCAACAGGTAGGTCAGTGCCCCCTGCTTCCCCTGCTCCCCCTGCTCCACCAATTCCCCCAAATCCCGTCAAGCCACCTGTGATCGAAAAACCGGTTCCGGTGACACCACAAGTCGACCCCGAAGAAGAAGCATTAAGATTACGCGAGGAATCCTTTAGGAAACAGCGCGAAGCAAGAGCCGAACGTTTGCGTCAACTGGAGAGAGAAGAAGAAGAAGAAGCTAAGCGAGAAGAGGAAGAATACCGGGCAAGATTGCAGGCTCTGAAAACCAAGTCAACTGCGCAGACCGCACCGCTGACAGCAATCTCTGACCCACCTTCTGTCTCTATCACTTCTCAACCGGACATTCAGGGTTCTATGCCAGCTACTTCATTGCAGAGCCCGCCTGCCCTTTCTCCAATACCCAAGTCCACGACTAGTACCATATCGTCTGAAAAGTCTACGAATCCCTTTTCTCGCTTTATTAACAACAAAGATCCAACTCCAGCTACTTCCGTGACCGATCGTTCTGGTAATCCATGGACTCAAGCGACTAATAACCCAATCATTCCTAGTCCCCCTAAAAGTACCTCCCCTTCCATTAAACCGAGTTACAACACTGCCCCTCCATCTAGCATCGATGATGATTGGGACGAAATTAAGGAAAATGAAAGTGGCGATGAGAGTAGTGACGACGAAATAGCCAGGTCCAGAGCTACCAGAGCCAATATTGCTCAACAGTTGTTCGGGAGCATGTTACCAAGGTCCTCTTCTGGGGCCGCAAACTCCGCTGTTGTCTCTCCTACCTCACCAAGCGCAGGCTCATCTGGTCCGCCTCCACCTCCACCGCCTCTGGCCCCCCCTTTGGCAACCTCATCAGCTCCTGCACCTGGTCTTGGAGACGTGAGTGCTTTGATGCAATCCATTCAGCTTGGAACGAGATTGCGACCTACAAAGACTGTTGACAAAAGTGGGCCGCCTGTCTCTGGTCGGGTGCTGGGAGACTTGGCGCCCCCGTCGCACATCAATGCGAATCCCGCGCCTGTGCAAAATTTACCTGAGCCTAGCCCCATGGTGCATGAAGACAGTTCAAAAGTGAATAGGCAATCTGTAGATTGGTTTGCAAATCGGGCTGTCGACGCTGGCTTGTCAAACTCCTGGATAGATGTATTACCTTCAACCATAGAAGAGGAGCACGTGGAAAAACTGCCCATTCCCACCATTCAAATTGAACAGAATATTCAGGACGGTGCCAATAACTTGCTCTCCGATATTGACAAGTCTAAAGGTTATAGTTTATCAGCTCCTTGTTTGCCCCGAGTACTAACATCTTTGGTAGAATTCCGCGCTCGGACTTTGTATCCTTTTGCAGGTGATGGTTCCGACGAACTTTGTGAGTAGTCAAACCAGCCACTATAATGTAATTGCTTACGATGAGGGCAGCATTTGAGGAAAACGTTACGCTCGTAGCAAACCCTACTGTGTCAGATGGTGACTGGTGGCATGGGAGACTTATTGGTACCGGAAAATCAGGGTTGTTCCCGAAGGCATTCGTTCAAGTAATCGAACCAGGTGAGCAAAAAAGACGTCACCGGTCTGTTATAGCTCTGATCAGTCATACTCTGTAGTCATAGCAAAGGCCATATATAATTATTCTCCTGGTAATCCAGATGAACTGCAATTTTTAGAAGGCGACAACATATCGATCATAGATAGAAGCGATGAAGCGTGGTGGAAAGCAGAACGGGATGGCGTGGTTTACAACGTGCCTGCGACATATGTCGAGGTTGCTGAGGGTTAGTAGATTCTTACGCCATTGAGTCTTTCCGTTTACGTTGTCGTAATGACACTAGGCTAAATTTGCTTTCCCCGTGCTTTTTCCCATGTACATTTTCAATATATCTACGCTACGAATGGATTTTTCGATCATGCATCTTTCCTTGCTTGACACTACCAATCAAATATCCACAGACAAGAAGCGGTCAGACGCAAATGCAACTGAGTTTGTTGTCCAGCCGTTTACTGCATCTCAAGGAATTGATCATGCGGAGTCCAATGATGAAAATGGTGCAAGCGATGTGCAAGACGGCATGGATAATTGTTCCGACGATTCAACCTCAGAGTATGTATCCTTCGGGAGCGAAGATGGAACGGACGCCACTTATGCAGCAGTAGAGCGTCAAGCTCGTGAGCGCGAACGACAGATGGTGCTCGAGGCAGCAGGACTCGTTGTTAACCAAAGCGTCAAACCACCGCCTGTTATTTCACAGAATTCAAAAGAGAAGGTAGCTCCCGCACTGCCTAAGCGTCGCTCTGTGCGTCGAAGTGATCCATACAGGAAAGACTTGCCACCACTTCCAGACGCAGAGCCTATGGATCATGCTGCGCGACTGGACGATGCTTTTGGTCGATTCGAGTTATTTAGGAACCAGCAATTATCAAATAATCGGTTATCGATGATTTCTGCGGACTCGGTAACCTTGGCATCACCTACGATTTCAAGCACGAGTTCTACAACACTGAATTCAACACGCGAGTTGGAAGGTCAATGGAGATATTCCCATTTCCTTCAGTTCCTAAGTGGCCTCAGAGCCCAAGAACAAGAAAAGAAATCAATATCGACTCTGAGTATATCAGGGCCTATGAGTGGAGTTTCCGCCGATCCATCCCGTTCAGCGAGCCCAATATTTGGTACTGTACGTATTTTATCTTCATAGCTGGTCCCCTGAAGCTCAGTCTTGGGAGAAAAGTCTTGGGCTAGTCTAGTTGATCCATCCGCATTGGAAGGAATGCCTACCAATGAACGTAAAAGACAAGAGGTAGGCGTTGAATGATTCTCGAGGTATTGCGTTACATCGTTTTGCACCAAGGCAATTTTCGAATTGATAATCACCGAAGCTGTCTACGTTCGAGATTTGCAGCTGATCGTTGAGGTTGGACCCGCTATGTTCTCTGTAACTGATTTGAACATATATTACACAGATATTTTTTGCTTCTATAATGTCAATGTTGTCCGAAAAAGAGGTTACCGTCATTTTCGCCAACGTCGAAGATATTCTGTTGATCAACACGGTATGTCCAGTGAATATAATCTCGTGACTAGTATTCATGAGGCCATCTCAGGCATTTTTAAGTTCGTTAGAAGAGAGGCAGAAAGAATGCCGACTTTACATTGACAAGATCGGCGACATTCTGCACAAGCATATACCTGATATGGGGGTATATATGGTAAGAATCCTTCGATTGACCCCAGACATGGGCAATTACCAGGACTAGGAGTATTGTGTTAATCAAGCAATGGCAGCTAACGTGTTGCAGTCATTAAGAGAAACGAACAGTGAATTGGCGCATCATTTGCAGGCAGGTACTCTCGTCAGCTGCCAGCATTTTTGGCTCACCCCCACTGCTAGTACATAAGGGATAGTAATCCTGCCGTGCGCAATCTGGATCTATCGAGTTACCTATTGGCACCAAGTACGTCTTCCTTTCTGCTCGCATTACGAGCTCAACTGAAGATGCGTAGTGCAACGAATCACCAAATATCCGCTATTGATCAAACAAGTCAGAAGCTATAGCCTCAATTTCGTGGGGACACCAAGACTGATATTTTACCTAGATCCTACATTATAGTGAGGCTGAGGATGAACGGAAGACAATTAACAAATGTCTTCACAACGCAGAAAGGCTTTTGGACCGCATTAATGACTCCATTCGAGAACAGGAAGGGCAAGAAAGACTTAAGCTAATATCTCGCAATCTCTGGATTGGTTCTGGGTGAATAAAGCGGACATTTTTCTTGCTACCCTCGAGTAACATCACCCAGGCGTCTTGACCTAACTGCACCAACACAGTTCATGGGGCCCCGTCGACTTTTGAAAGAAGGCCTCTTGATAAAAGCCAAGAGTGGCAGAAGGTTGCATGGCTTCCTTTGTAGCGATATCCTAGTGTTGACGGATGCGTCAATGAAAACACTATACCGATTAGTTCGTTTCCCCGTACTCTTGTTGATGTGATTTTGACGAGGAGCCTCCGTAGCCTATACCTCTAGTCCATTCCCAGGCCTCAATGGTTTCTACTAACAAAGGTGATATTGCAGCGACATCTATACATCGCTTTTTAAACCGCGTTAGATGAATTGACGTTCCAGATTAACCAATCTTATCCTCGTGATGAGGATAAGATACTGTTGAAGACAAAACCCATCAGAGAAGGTCAAGGTATGTTCGTGTTCGGTATTTTGCTTTACTGACCCAAGTTGACGTACTCTAGCATGGGTTGAAGACATAAACAAGGCAAGGCGCCGAGCAGAAGAGCAGGTGTACCAAAGCCGAAGCAATGGAATCTGATATTGTTGCTATGGGTTAATATGTAACAGATGTATGTAATATCTAATAACAGCTTTGGGTTACACGTGAAATTGGGGACGGTACCGTGGTTTCCGAGGGAAAGGCCCGCTACCCTTCGCGAGGGCATCTGTACCACCCACCTTTGCCCAGGAGCACCATTAGCACTGAAGGTATCGCAGGTCTCTTTGGTAGAATTTTCACTTTTCCAAACCTCAAGATGAATGCGTCTACACTTTTCAATGTCACCGACAAGATTGGTGAGGCCTCTATAATATAATATTAATGATCCGGTTTTCACCTTCTCTTTTCAGTCCTCGTTACCGGAGGATCTTCTGGCATTGGCAAGATGATTGCAGGCGGCTTTGCGCAGAATGGAGCTAAGGTGTACATTGCTTCACGTAAAGAGAAGCAGTTGAAGGAAGTTAGTGATGTTGGCATCAGTTGGAATGGCAATAACTCAAAAAAAAATTCAACAGGCAGTGGCTGAACTAAATGGAGAGGCACGGATTCCAGTTCAGTACATTGTCGCAAACGTCGATGTGAGTGGCATCCAGCTAGGTCGAAATGACTCTTTGTTTCCCTCGAATTGTGCAGTCGAAGGCAGGATGCGATGCTCTCATCAGAGAATTCAAGATGCGAGAGGACAAACTTCACGTTCTCATCAATAATTCTGGTATTACCTGGGGTGGGCCCTTTGAGAATTTCCCGGAAGAAAAAGGGTGGGATCATGTTTTTAACGTCAACGTCAAGAGTATCTTCTACAGTCAGTCAACTCCCACCTCTCATATCTCATAGTATTCAACGCCAGGCCACTACTCCAACAGTGACAGCCGGGTAAGCAAGCTATTATGAATCCCTTTCTTTGGTTTAACATTCACACTTCCCGCAGTCTAACCCCCTTATTGGCGAAAGATTCAACAAACCAAGATCCTGGCAGGGTCATTAACATATCCTCGACTGCATCTGTAGAGCCACATTCAGAAGGTGCTCTCAGTAGCGAAGGAAATGGAACATGGAGTTGTGAGTGCGGCATCGCAATTATATATTATTATCGTTAAAGCAATATTCAAAGACCAACCTAGTAAAGCTGCAGGTATGCATTCTGCTCTAGTAGCGCGAGGACTGTTATGCATGATCTCTCAGTCAACCATTTAACATCCGCGCTTGCTTTGAAATTGGGTCCAAGGCAAATAACGTGAATACCTTGCTCTTTTTTCTTTTCTTCTTCTGCGGTTAACACTGATGTCTAATTACTTCCCAGAGTTAATGCCATCCTTCCAGGGTCAGTATTTCACAAGATTGACTTGACTTGGCTTAACGTAGTATAGATTATTCCCAAGCAAAATGACAGCATTTGGTCTCAAGAATCTCGGAGAGGACGTGTTCAATTTTTCTCAACCCTCTGGTATGGTATTGTATCCATGTATGACAAGTTTGTTTTTTTTTTTAAAAAAATTGGTATGCCCATAGGTCGATACGGCCAGCCTTCCGACATAGCTGGTTTAGCTCTCTTTCTCGCGTCTCCAGCGTCCTCACATGTTACTGGTGTACACGTTCTACTCGATGGAGGTGCTCGCTTCAGGCATGCTGCGGTGGCACCATCAACGAAATTATAATTGTTTCACATTATTTTGCATGACCATATGTATAGTCGAACATTAGACTTTACCACCAAGGTCCAATCAAGATTGCTACAAATCTTCAAGTTCAGGTTCGTTTGTCTAGCGATACGTTGCTTAAGGCTTCGGACACTTCTTTATTGCACGAATGGGTTCGAGGCGAGGTGTTCTCAATGGTCAAGCTATGTCCATTAAGTGTCTTCAATTTACCTTGAGCAAAGCGGCCAGCGTGCTCCAGGAGTGATTTGTACATAACTTGATTGAAGCCGACACATTGCAGACCTACGCAGGCGACCTTTAACGCGCCAACCGCATATAACTGTCCAGTCTCATATACATTCTGCGGAGAAGTATTCTTGCGCCCAGATAGCGTGTCTTTGATAATGGCTTGAGTTGTCTAATGTATCGCTGTGTAAGAATGACGACTTTTCAAGGTGGGACCAACCTCGGGCGGTAAGCTCGCCCATTCCTTTGTAGTCAAATCGTCCATGGCAAAGACCTTGTAAACGCCGGCGTAGTACCAAGCACCATCTTTATTAAAAAAGAATTCTAAATGATTGTCAATACGCGAAATATTGAAGTATGAGCTCCGCACTTCCCTGTTGGCTTAATCATAGAAGAAATAACATCCACTTGGCTCCAACGGTGCGCCGTTGAAACGCGAGGATTGGTGTTACATTTGAACCTCGGTGCATAGAAGTACCCATGCTCTTCTCGTTCGGGACACCAAACGGTGGTGATACCGTGAAGAACACGATAATTGCAGAGACTAAACACGTGAAGGTGAACATATGGCAAAGGTATTGCTACACCTACCAATTTCGTAGTGGCTAGATTCAGTGAATGTACCAGCCTTCTCAACTTCTGGAATTGTACACTTACCCCTGATATACTGTTTATGAACTCGTTGAAAGTAAAGGGCGCAGGTATAACGATTGGCTTCAGCGTATCGTCCGGAGCATCTGGAGGAAGTGGCATAGCGGCTAGCACAGCGTATCTAGCGTGAATCATCTCCGATGGCTCGTCTGAGCCAGGGGTGGAATATATAACCTGCATCTACCATGTCACTGGTGCGCCAATAACCCAGGTATGGCCTTACATCGGGTGCGTCATTTATAATGTCTGCCGTTGATTTTGGTCTAACTGTGTCGTCATTGCACAATAAAGACTGAATATTAAAACAAAACCTCACCAGCAGAAGCCACATTCTAGGACATCAGAAAAGCGTATGAATGCAACTGGCATAACTTACTTTGTCGGGTTCGACTTCATAACAAATCGCAGAGTCGGTGTTTGGTATAGAAATACTGGCCTTGTCCTTGAGAGCCTGAGACTCTTCCCGTAGCATTTTGACGGCAGATCCCATGTAGTTAATGTCACTGTGCTTAAGTGAGGCATTCGCGTTACCATTAGAATGATTTGACTGTGAAGACTCCAGTTGCTCGGTCTTCTGCATCAGAAGGGTGTATGCATCGGCGAGACGCTGTACAGCAACATCCCTGGCCTTGAGAGCCTCTATTGCCCGTAATTTTTCAGACTGAAGTTCGAATGCCATCTCAACGACGCGGAAAAGACTCTGTACAAGTTAGGCCCGGGCGTGGACGCGGTTGGTAGATTGACCTTGACCTTGAGAAACTTGGGGTCGTTGTTTTCTTGTTCAGCATCGCCTTCGCGGAGAGCTGTGGTGCGGGAAGTCTCTGCTGTTGTAGACACGGTGAACATGAGGGCATCGAGGCAAGAGGGAAGACGACGGACGGTTTATATTATATTAATATTATATTTATATATACAGGATGGGTGACGTCACTGTTTCCGATTTGGAAAGATGCGGTGACATACATTGTATGATACAAACTTTGGGCCAAAGCTTAGCGCCTAAGCTTAAGGTTTGTCTTAACGGCCGCAACCAGCGCAACACGGCCTCTGAGAGCGCCATGGAGGGACAGTCCACCCCAACTCTCCGGAATGTCCCAAAAATCGGCGGCTCAGCAGCAGGTGAGTTCCTTGCGAACGAGCAGCATTTACCAATCCATGTCATGGCTCAGGCTTCATCGTCCTTATCGTGTGCTTGGTCCTCGTCCTCGTTGCCTCGTCATTTGCTATCCTGCATCTTGTTAGAGACAAGCGATTCACTCATCATCGACATCGCAGATACGAGCAGTCAAGTACCAGTGCCTCACCGTTTATCTACGATGCATCCTCAGACCGTCAAACAGGGCCATGGAGGAGACTTTTCAAGCCCTTCCAATCTCGAAGTGATACCACAGATTCCTCTGCTCATGCCCATCTTAGCCCTATGCCCATCCGAGGTGGGCGTCGATGCTATCAAATTGGATCCGGTGACAGTTGGGACCATACAATTGCACAAACGACGGAAGTACACCGCCATCCCCATGAGGTATATCCAGATGATGCATCACCTGCCAACTCTCCAGCATTATCAGACATGAATCCTTACGGGCATCGGACCTTCATGCATCATCGTGATTCATCTGCATCGAGTATGCATCTCGACACTGCAGACCCACGCTATTCAATGTCGGCGTCTTCTCCAAGTTTGTCACCATCCCATCATTTGGCTTCCAATTTGGAAATCTATCGCACTTCATCTCCTCTGCCTCTCAATTCACCAACTCCTCTGCTCGCGGGGTCCCCATCGCCAAGACCAGGATCATCAATGTCTCGTCGGGCGATATCACCGTTGCCTGAACCAGCAGTGCCACCAGGTATTGGTAGAACATTTGAAGGAGGATCAAAGTTCTTGGAAGCGTTGTAAACAATGTTTTTCTGTTCTTGGACGGACTTGAAGGACTTGCTTGTAACATTACAATACTTGTATTATGTAGTATATGTAGCTGAATTATTAGACTATGTTCCTTCTTACACCGATACATGTAGATATATATATGCATACAACAAATATCGTTTGAGGTGTTGTTACTTACAATGTTTGCACAACGACCGACGTGTCATCAAGCCAAGCTGTTTCCATGTCGAGAGTGAGAGCCCTTGAGACGCTGGTCGTGTCCTCGCCCAGGGCAAGCCTTAGCAGCCGCAGAGCAAAGTTGTCGCGGTCTGAGATTCTATTTCGGGACAACCACCCTGTCCATCGATTAGGTAACGGCGTCAGTACGCTCTTGGCCCATCTCTGGATGATCCCGCTTTGCATCTCTCGACTGCCACACAGGTCAGCAAACCCATCCGACGCAAGAATCAGAAACCTTGGTAGTCCCCTTTTGTCACCGTCCAGCCGGTCCAGTCGCTGGTGCAAGACGTCAGGTTCCGCCGTAATATACGGCGGCGTCAAGTTGCGAACAAGGAACTCCTCCCAAGGAGACACATTGTGAAAACCCGGGAACAGATTATACAATACACGCCTCGTAAATTCAGGAGGTTGCTTGAATGGCACATCGCCCAGACCTAGACCAACATGCTGTTGATTAATATATTTGTAGGCGAGGCAATGTACATACAACGGAAAGGTGCCAGGGCCCCGAGAACTCGCCGTTCGACAACACATTCAGGCTCGTGGGGATGCAGGTGCTGCACTCTTTCAATTTCGGCGTCGTTATCTCCGTTATGGCTGACGGTCAATACCCGTACATCCCAGTCGTCCCCGGTATCGTCTTTGGGGGTGGCCAGAACTTCCAGACAGGCTTGGGTATACACAAAATGAGAGAAAATTAGGCTTACTTGCTTGACAGTCGCCCAAATTCGCGACCCACAAATTCCTATGATCAGGATCCACGAGTGCAACAAGCGCTGTCGTGCCGTACATGCAAAGTCGAGCCTTCTTCCAATTGGCTCCACCTTGGTGCTGGTCATTGATGATATTCCTTATTTCGGCATCCGAATAGCTTTTGAGACCTTCCAAACCATCGAACAAGTCCAAAACATCATTTGCAATGGCGTTGTCAAACGCAACGATGGACCTGGAGAATAAATCCGACACCGTTTCAGGGGTCAGACTATGTTCCGGGCTGCCCTTGTCACAAGTTCCATCGATATCCTCATTCTTACCTTGCAAAGCCTCCCTCAAAAAGTCGCGCACTATGATTGGGAGATGATGTGCAACGTGTTCCACAGTCACGTCGCCTAGGTGGCCTGCAATATGGATCAAACATCGAAATGATGGAGCTGTCATGACGCGTCATGCCAAAGTTGTTGAGCGTACCATCAAAAACCCCGGTGAATGTCCACATATGGCCGTGGATATCCAGTTGCATGACGACGTATCTGTCTTGTGTCTTACTGTGATACGAAGGTTGGAAGTTCACGGCGTCTGCTCGCCAGTAGGGATACTGTGAATTGAATGTGTGGGACTGGGGCTTAGCTAGCCTAGCCAATTCGCGCCAGAGGTCGTCGTCCTGGAGGACCTTGTATGGCCGGGGCCAAGGACCGTCGTCTGGGCAGCAGCGCGAACCTGGTATGTCAGCTGGGTAAGCGTACGCATGCAATGGCGCGTGTACGAGCATGGACCAGAAGACCCGCAAGGAGCGGAGGAGGCGGGCAAGCTTGAGGGAAAGAATGATGAAGACTGGGGAACAGCATGGGTTGAATATGCCAAGGGTTATAAAGCCAATGCGCGTCAGTACACGTGAGCTGCCGCAGATTACGCGATGATACTGATACCATGGGCACTGCAGCCGAGCCAACAAGTCGGTGCAAGCTTATAATAAAGTCAAAAAGAGATTATAATAAACAACTAATTTCTACATCCAGTCGTAATGGCTACATGGCATTAGTACCAAGTCCGTGTGACGTCGAGAGATCCCAATGTCCTACAATTAATGAATGATATGAGTCCCAATGAGAAAAACGCTGCAAAGTCATATCAATCAGTGCCGTTCAAATACTCGCAGCGAGAGAATAATGATATCAGATTTTTTTTTAAAAAAAATTGGCAATATTCCTTGTCCACAATGTCCAAAGGACGTCAGAACAGGTCTGAAGTGTTGTCATCCGACCAGGTGGTCGCCAAGTGACAAAGACAAAGTACTTACAAACATTTAGACAAAGATGGCATAACTGCTAGATGGCGGCATTGCTGTTGGTGCAAAATTCCACCGACTCCTTGCAGGAGCAGTTTCACCGTATACCCAGCATTCTTCATCCAATTCTTCGCCGCTGGAGTTGGCATCGCAGTCCTCGACATATACACCAACCCCAGATTCTTCAGGGTGCAATAGGACCTCCACTGGTGAGTTCTCCATTCTTTTCTCCTGAAGCTCTAGCTTTTTCAACGCTATCATCAAGTCCTCAGCAAGGGGACCTTGGTTCGGAGGATCTTCCTTGATTTGTTCCCAGCCTACAGGAGGTGAGCCTGGGGGTGAAATCAAGAAATTTTTTTCCACGGGCGGGGGCTGCAGATAATTCTCTTGTGGTATAGCCGGCTGCCAGCCATCCGTACCCGACGATTCCACAATTCTCAGCGGATTTGGATCGGCACGATACACTCTCAGTAACATCTGAGGGCTGCAGTTCGTCAGCAAGGCTCTACGACACGTGAGCAACAACTTACCCGTCTTCGCCTTCATCTCCCTGCAAAACGATTGGATCGCATACCCTCTTTGCATGCTCTGCGTCGTCTTCATTGGTATAGACTATGATGATTCTTCCAAAGCCCGGGAGTGGCACCCACTGGTTGATTTCGCCGAAGGAGCCAAAGTGGGATTGCATGATGTTCAGAATCTCCGGAATAAAAAATGACCGGGGAAGGGAGGCAATGGCTAGCGTATTCGTTCTTCGAGCCTGGTGGACGGAAGTCGAACGAGTGTGAAATAATGGTGACTTTTGGGCCGGAGACGAAGAGAGAGGAGATGAAGGGAGGGAAATGACGAGACCAGGCATTCTGCGCTGGCCTTTTCCTCCGTCAGAGCGACTTTTTAAATTTTTTAAATTTTTTAAAAAAAGAAGGTCTGCTTATGTCATCAGCACAGCACTATGCAGTGCAATCTAATCTACAGCAAAAACATATGCTCGTCCGTATAGCCACTCGCTCACTTGTCCCGCAAACGTTCCTCGATTTCTAGGTGTTTAAGCTTTAGTGCCTGGACTTTGTCCTCTTTCGTTGCATCGTAAGAGACCGTGGCTTGATTGAAGCTACGACAGCTGGGTCAGCTCAAACGAGATAACAGTGCAACGACTCACGGATTATCGGGGGACTTTTGGAATTGCTTATACATCATGTCCTGAATGCCGAGCGAGATCGTCATTCTGAGGAGACGGGAATCAAAAGGACCGACCTTGTATTGCTGTAGCCTGAGTCCAGGGTGCTAAGAAGCGATGAATCAGGATCCGCTCATGCGATGCACCACTATACATACATCCTGCTTGATTATCGGCAGCTCCCGTTCCTGATATGCCTCGAACGCAGCCTTGTCGCAATGGTCAGTTGTGCATGCAGGCGGTGCACACAACATTTTATACCTTGAAACGCCTCTGCGAGAATTTGAAAAACGAGTCAACACGGTTCCACGTTGGACTGCGGATTGACAGCATACCTCTGGGTGCCGCTCTATACCCGCTGCCTGTTGACCTACACTAGCCTTGTCTGTCTTGGCATTGACCACGTCCAACAGGTCCAAGGCATTATCGATTCCCGTTGCTGTATAGCTCTCCACTTCCGCTGTGGAAACCACCTCTCCTTCCGCAGAATGCAGATCCCTACCAGCTGCGATAGCACCTGGGCCAGCAGGTTTGTGCCCAGATTTCTTGGCCCCTGCTTTCGGCGCGGCCTTGACCTTGGCAGGCATGTTTGATTCTTCTTCGGCCAAGAGCCTGGCGTTCTCAGCCTTACGGGCAAGATCTGCCTTGCGTTTCTCTTCTTTCGCAAGTTTAGCGGCCTTTCCACCCTTGTCATCTTGATCCACCCAAGAGGCTGCTTCTTTACGCTCCTGCAGACGGTAAAGGGTAGACAAGCAAAATGGCAATATGCAATACCTTCTCTGCTGCAGCGGCAGCCTGTTTCTTTACTTCGTTCTCTGCTTTCTTCGCCCTTCCAGCCTCCTTCTTCGTGTTAGCACCCTTTGGAGCCATGATGGGCTTACAAGGTAAGAGCGACGAATCAGGCAAACCTTAGATAGGGGTTTATCTAATCGGCTGCGGTTGTAATTACATCCAAATGACTCTTTCGTCCTTGTCGCCACCATGACAGATTCTGTTGGAAACAAGTGGTCTCCCGGTTCTTCTTGTGCGTCCCTCTGATTCTCCAACCATTACAAGTAGCAATAGTTTGCCCATAAGATGGCCCTGTCCTTTCGCAGACGGATCTTTACTTGCTCAAGCCAGACCTGGAAATCCACCCCATCCTCGCCAATCAACACAATTTCCATCTGTCCTTCAACCTCGTGACTGGTAATGAGAGCCAATTTTTTTTTATTCGGTTCCCTTCTCGTCAGCTAATGATTTTTTAGGGCAGACTGGAGGCGACCAACCCAACGTTCCCTTTGAGAAGAAAGAGGAACCTGCTACGATTCCACGTGTAGGCCAGATATACATCATCACCAAGTTCAGTCCATGGTGCACAACCGTAACCAATGATCGGGGTGTTACCATGGCAGATGTCTGCACGACGGTGTGGAAGGAGTGAGTACTAATATCGTTTTATGGAGCCAATGGTCGAGACATGCTTCAGTTATACGGACAATACTGTCACAGAAGCCGAGTATAGTGCCCTCCCACAACGTGTTCAGGATCAAATGAAACGTGCTGCGGTGCATAATCTGGCAAGTAGCCAACCAAATCAGCAGGGCGGATGGTATCATCAAATGGCTCCTCCTTCGCAACTCAGGCGCGTCGGTGTGTGCTTTTTACATCAGTCTTTCCCCCCCCTTTCTACATTTGTCCAAGATTGGTTGAGAGAACGAGTCTACTTTGAAGGGTTGCGGAAAGACGATGAGTATATGCAATCACGGCTTGGCTTCAAGGCACCCAACATTTTTGTAATGGATCTGGTGCCATAGAGGTTGTCTTTATTCACTACAACAACTATCAATGGAGAATCTACTGGAAATCTATCTCAGCGGGGGGGAACGCAACTTGACATTCTCATTCACCTTTAATAGGAGCCGCATTTGGATGAATCAACCTTTTTTGCGATGACATTGATCCTTCCCAATCGCACCGCATGGCCATTTGTCAAAGCGTTCATTGCTTCAATGCCTGTGACAAAGTCACTGCTGTTGTCAATACCACGCAAGTGGATGCTCGATTGCTTGGTTCCACTGAGGTTGTAGGTCAGCTGCCAGCAAGAGCCGCAGCCTGACGTATCCAAGGGTATACCACCAATGTAAGGAAAGTTGGCGACAGAGCCGAAGGTTTGGTACCCGCGCGCCTCAAGTTGGGAAGAACAGGCAACAGCGGTGATTGAGATGTCTCCTTGGTCATAGGTAGCGTCATATGAGAGCGACACGCCAACGACTTGGCTAGCGGTGTAGATCAAAGGGAGAGAGAGGAGGAGGATGCCGAATGAGTTGAAATGCATTGAGCTGCTGGAAATACCTACCCATGCAGGCCTTTTTAAGGTGCTCGAGACAGGCAGTTTCACTAGAAGGCTATGTGTACGTATTCACAAAGGCGAGACCCAGTCAAGAGTGGATTAAGAAGGCAGCCTTGTTACAGCGTTCTTACGTTTGTTGAGCCACGCCGTAGGCCGGTCACTGTTGTCGTTGTATGTGGCATATAGTACAGGCGGTTGAGAGCTGGAACCAGCGTACTCTAATATCCGAGTGTAAAATCCATCGATAGGTGAATGATAGTACAAGACAACGTGTTAGTGGCCGACGGAATCGGTCGCGGGATTAGAGTTACTGACGGCAGACTGGCGGCTAACACTTCTTGGTCGTTCTCTGTGCTGGCGTGTGTCTGACTCGGTCAAGACGGGACGCTTCGAACATCTGAGGACAAAGACGCATGGAAGCGCAGCACCCGAAATTTTTTTGATGAGCTGGTCATCTGACTGGATGCCGCCATACATGGAGTGTTTGCAGAGGAAATCTAGTCTCATGATGCCGTTTTTCAATCTGCCGCCGGGTACGTCTGCAGCGACGGATCTGTTGTAGTGGTACGATTCCGAAACGGCGCGTTTGCGTGCGTCCTGGAGGGAATTGTAGTCTGCGCCGGATGCCATGCGATACATGCAATCTGAGATGGTGTCAATTACCTCGCCGCAAGTGACGCCGGTTGCGGGGTCCTGCGCAACTACATTGATAATCCAAGGGAACTGATCGGACATGATGCGCATAGATGTAATGCGGGGGAAGGTGGCGGGTGCATCTCTACCCTTTGACCAAGAAACGTGAGCCTTATCGTCAGACCGTTGGCAGTAATTGGACGTGTAGAGCATATTCCATTTCAGGTGTATCTTGTCGCCACCGTCATCGGGTAACGGGGTGAGAAGGGGATTAAGTTTAACTTGTGCGTTGACGACGCCGGCAAGGAATGGCGTAAGTACGGGGCCGTCTACGATAAGATTAAGGATAGTTGGCGGGGAAGAGCAAAATACGCACAGCTGCTGCCGGGGAGGAAGGGATCGAGTCTGTCAGCAGAGTATCCGGCAGACCTGCTAGGGACTTGAGTATGGTGGGGGTGAGGCTGGGGCTGAGGCTGGGGTTGAGGCTGGGGTTGAGTGGGCCAGGGATGGCGGGAATGAGCGGGATGAGCGGCGATCCCCCAAGGATCTGGAGAAAAAGGAGCATAATGCATGGCGGGAGTTCCGTGTGCATGGAAGAATGAATGATGGGGGAGGGGCGGGTAGTGGGGAAGCTGAGCGGTAAACTGCCATGGGGTGGTATGGGGCGGAGTCCACGGGGAGGCGTGAGGGGGAGGAAGGTGAGGGGGAGGAAGGTGTGTGGGGACAGTGAGGGGCGTGGGATTAAGAAACTGGGGATAACCAGCATAGTCTGCGGAGAGCCCATGAGGTGGTGCAGCAGGGGAGACAAAGGGTGGATAAGCGGGATAGGCGTGGTGATGAGGAGGAGGAGGACCGTTTGGTGGTGGATGTGGACTGTGACCAGCAAGTGGACCAGGAGCAGTAAAAGGTGTGTATGGCGCCGAATAGGGAGTCGATGGCGGATGAGGCGATGGATTTGGGCTCGACAGCGGCGGAATAAACGGCGTAACGTTGGGCGATGGACGAGACGACATACGGTCACGTGCAGGTCAATGTCACACTCACATGTGGTCACGTGAAACTCAGGGCAGGCCTGCATATATGCACATCGCCTTCATCCACCCCGACCTTGGCATCGGTGCGCCTCCTCTCTCTCCTCCATATCCTGCTCACCTTCTCCTCCCCAGGCGGCGCAGAACGTCTGGTCGTAGACGCCGCGCTTGGCCTCCAAAACAGAGGCCACACGGTCCACATCTACACCTCCCACCACAACCCCACCCGCGCCTTTGAAGAAACTACCGACGGCCGTCTCTCCGTCCTTCATTTTCCTCCACCCTTTCCACGTTCGCTTGCTGGATTATTCCACATTCTCTTTGCACATGCCCGTCAGCTGCATCTCGTCATACGCCTGCTTACTCCATGGGCTCCTGTCTACCACGTCTTCTTCGTCGACCAGCTCTCCACTTCCGTCCCCCTCCTCCGTTTCTTTGCTCGCACAAGGGTCGTCTTCTACTGTCACTTTCCTGACAAACTGCTTGCCAGCCCAAACCGCCCCTCGGGTTTCTTCAAGCGCCTCTATAGATACCCTATGGATTGGGTCGAGGAAGCTACGACGCGTCAGGCCGATGTCATCCTTGTCAACTCCAAATTCACCGGTCGAATTTTCAAATCCTACTTCAAATCCATCAGCCGCACTCCTAACGTTGTCTATCCTGGTATCAATGCAACTGCGTACCAAGCAGACTATGATCCTTCCCACCCAGACATCGTTGCCGTTCTATCGTACGTCCACGTTGTTCACTACCTTTCCCCTCCTCTCATCTTTCCAGGCAACGACCAACGCTTCTCTCACTTAACCGCTTCGAGACGAAAAAAAACGCCGCCCTTGCCGTCCGTGCCTTTGCTCTCCTGCTCCCCAAGCTCGCACCTCGATCTGAATACAAAAACGTCCGCCTCGTCTTGGCAGGTTTGTTGCCCCATCTCATCCTCCTACTATTCTGTCCTCATTTTCATCTAGGAGGATATGATCCACGTCTGGTTGACAATGTCTCAACCCTCCAGTCTCTTATTGACCTCGCAAACGATTATTCACTCACCTACACTATTACATCTCCCCATCCGGTAAACCTACCGCAGGGAAATGCAACCGCAGATGACGCTCACATTCTCTTTCTTATCAACTTTACAACATCCCAGCGCTCTGCTTTGCTCTCTAATCCGTCCACTCTCGTTTTGTTGTATACCCCTGCAAACGAACATTTTGGCATCGGACCAGTAGAAGCAATGTGTTGCGGAGTTCCCGTGTTGGCATGTGATAGCGGCGGGCCAACAGAGAGTATCCTTGTCCATCCCCCTAGCGAGAGGACAGGTTGGCTGCGTACGCCAGATCCCGAGGTCTGGGCGAATGCTTTGGTGGAAATTACAGGGCTCAGTGCGGAACAGCGCCAGGCACTGGCAACGCGAGCAAAAGAGAGAGCACATGCGCTGTTTGGAATGGAGGCAATGGCAGAGAGCATTGAAGCAGCGTTGCAGGAGGCAGCGGAAATGGGGGAAGTGGACTCGTGGGCCGGCATCTGGCTGACGATGGTGGTGGGCTTCGTTATCGCATATCTTGTCACTCGCTCGTATTCCTGACCATCTTTGAGTTTACGACTTGAGTTTCTATGACTGGCCCTCTTACGAAATAATGGGTACGGTCATGGCCAGGTTCTTATACACCACTGGCAACTCCGACTTTAGTTAGCAGTTGATGAGGTGCATTAAAGAGCATTGATATTCAATATTCATCATCGGCGTCAAATACTAGGTAGAGAAAGATACAGCAAATGTCGATTTATTTCATTAATACTTGAATTTTACAATAGGGCAACATTGGAATTCTCTGCCCATTCTCCAAAGAGAAGACTGATACTTTCCCCGTTGTGAGTTCTTCGAATACTTTCGGCAATGGTGGGACTGATATCTACGACCACGAGTTTTGAACAGGCATCTTGATGTTTCCGCTGCGGGACTGAATTCGTAACCTGTCGAGGAATAAGGATGTACCAATGAACTTGATCTTTTCCCGACGTACCACAATCTGCTTGATGGGCAGCTCCTCTATAGAACTCATGGAAGCTTCGGAAAACAAACCTTGCCACCGATTCAGAACTGCATCACGAGTTCAGAGGTAAATCTCACCATGGCTAATCAAAGCGTAAACCATCGTAGCGCCTTTGTCATATAGCGTACGTGCTGCTAGTGTCAGTGTCTTGCCGGTGTCAATCATGTCGTCCACGAGGAGAGCAACCTGCAGACTTTCAGTTGAGGCATGAGGGCCATAAACGCGAACTTACCTTGTCTTTCACGTCTCCGACCAAAATCTCCATCCTTTCAGGTGCCGTTTCCGACTTTCCATCTCGCTTACGATGTATCAGAGCAAAATCAAGACCAAGTTTATCAGCAATTGCTGTGACTCTATTTCTCTACTTGAGTATTTGTCTTCCCAAAAAAAGACACGTGTAAACCGACCGCTTGGCACCTCCTGCATCAGGACTCACAATGATACCCTCCTTCCAGCCGGGTACGTGCTGCTTGATAAAGGATATCATGAGTGGTTCCGACCATAGGTTGTCCACTGGGATGTCGAAAAAGCCTTGGATCTGACTTGCGTGCAAGTCCATGGTAATGACGTGATCGCAGCCGGCGACGGTAAGCATGTTTGCAACAAGTTTTGCAGTAATGGGTGCCCGAGATTTATCTTTCTTGTCCATGCGGGCGTAAGGGAAGCAAGGAATGACAGCTGTGATTCTCCGTGCTGATGCAGTCTTGCAAGCTGAGATGAGAATAAGTAGTTCCATGAGACTATCATTGGCATCGCTGCAGCCGGATTGGATGATGAATACGTCCTCTTCCCGGATGGACTCGGAGATGGACACGTTGGTCTCGCCGTTGGAGAATTTTTTTACGGTGCAAGGGACGAGAGGTACGCCAAGCCTGAATAGTGATTCAACCACGAGTTCATGGACCCAACCAGAGCCAGAACTCGAGAAGTGGCTCACCGCTCAGCCACTGCTAGGGCGAGCTCGGGATGGCTGTTCCCTACAAACATGCTATGGGCATAGCAAGCACACGGATGGACAAATGACGACCCACCCGTCAGCAAACGTATTGAGTTATTGTGATACATGGCAGATAAATATCCTATAGCATGAAGGAGAGAGAAGGAAACAATCTGTCCCAAGCCTCAGAATTATAGAGAAAAATTATCAGCGCTCGTTATTTTTGTTTGGCCCGTGCAAATAATCAACACTGCCACAACTCTTAGGCACGAATCGTGATGTTTTCAACCACATACTCCGAGTCTGCATATCCCAGTAGTCGAGACAAATAAGCGCTCCAGACATCTCAGTCGTAAAATAAACACAATTTTCATTGCTCTCACCTGTTGAGGCCTTTGACCCTCATTATCTGAGCCGAGTTGTAGTTGGCTAGTCCACGACCAACCTCGACCACATCCGCCTCCGTGATTTCTTCTTTCTCTGGCAGTGCAGTTTCGTCCTCAAGCGCACTGGCCCGCTTTGAAGGTTCCCCAAGGTCGGTAAGCAACATCGCCGACTCAGAACGCGACAGAGGCTCCCCTGGAGTTGGGGTACTTGGCCGTGTCTCCAGCGCTTCTGCATATTTGGCAGCCGCATCAGCTACATCAGATGAAGTATCTTCTGATTGTCTCTTGATAACTATGCGAACGGCCTGCCCAGATGCAAAAGCCCCGATAACGCCCAATACGCCGGCCGCTAACAGACGTCCGCCTGACTCGCGGCGAGATAGAACATGGTATGCTCCGGTGTCAATAACGACGCTACCCGATGGGTATAGTGTGTGGCTTGTCCATGTCTTCAGATCGCGCATTGGCGTCGAAGAAGCGATGAAGAGAGTGTGCGGTGGTCGCTTGGCGCGACTCGGCTCAACGACGTTACTAATGTTTGGGACGAGGTCTAACTGTTGTTCCCTTGGGCTTGTCGGCCCAGGATGATCCTTGTGGACAGCCTGAGCATGGTACTCGATGATATAGGATATGTTCTCCGGGCATTTACTAGACGTAATTATAGTCGTGACACCTGCTGCAGTGGCAATTTCGGCAGCGATAAGCTTTGTTTCCATTCCTCCTGTGCCAAGGCTGGAGCCCAGTGTCGTGGTACTGACTAGCTCCAACATGTCAGTCCTTTACCACTTAGTTTATGTTGCATGACGCACCTTGTGCACGGGTGGCAGATATAGAATCCACAGTTTCAATCTGTCTTGCGTTGGGATCCTTGCGAGGATTAGCTGTGTATAAACCGTCGACGTCAGTCAGGAGGAATAGGTAATCTGCGTGAATCATTGAGGCTGTAATCGCAGACAATGTGTCATTATCGCCGAATTTAATTTCCTGGTTCCAAGTGAATCTCTCTCTCTCTCTCTCTCTAATGCCTTTTCAAACGAACTCACGCTGACGGACACGGTGTCATTTTCGTTCACAATTGGAACAACACCCATCGAAAGAAGCTCTTTGAATGTGTTTACTGCGTTGAGGTATCGCGTGCGCTGCAATAAGTCATCAACGGGATTTATGACGGGACGTGCACAATTGCATACGTCGGATATATCGCCACGCGTCAAGAGGATCTGAGCAATAGGTTGCTCTAACTGGCTGAAAAGGTTGTCCCATAAGGCAATAAGCCGACCTTGCCCAATCGCGGCCAATGCCTAGTCATGGGCGCAGATTTAAAAACCGGGAACTAGGGGCTAAGCGGATGACATGCCTGTTTCCCTGACAGACTTTTTGGTCTGCTGGCTATGTCCATGCGTTTTAGGCCAACACCGATAGCTCCAGAGCTCACGAGAACAACTTTATGACCTTGGTTTCTTAATTTGACCACTGTTTCCACAACGGAGGAGAGTATGGATAGTAGGGGTTTGTGGGTATCTTCATGTACGATAGACGATGTTCCTGCTCGCACAGCCTGAGGTGTGTACTATGCATAGAGAAATGTATTCCTCACCGACCTAACTTGATTACGATTGTGCTTGGACGGCCGTGGTGAGATCGAACCATCCTAGCTTAAGTGCGGTACGTCTCTGTGTGAAGGCTGATAAGAGAAATATTTTTCTGTTCCTTTATCAAGCTCTTAGTAAGTATAGCAACTGGATACATTTACATACTACCTAAAACGTTTGTATTGGTTTTATTTTATAGCTTGTAATCCCTCCAGCTTGAATCTAATGCATCGTTCACGAGGAACCTATACCAGTAAACTGCAATGGGTGCTGTAGCTAAATGCCATAAGGCATGTGCATCTATCACGCGCAGCCAAGGAGGAAAATCAAATAGCTCGAGACTAGTAGCAAGCATAGTAATCGCAATGCAGTACGCCGGTTTGATGACGAATCTTGGTCTATATGAACGTGACCGAGATGGGAATCTGCGCAGGATGGACATGGATGAGGGAAGTGTGTACGGCAGCCATAACAGGTTATGGACAAGACCGATAGTTATGTTGAAAGCCATGTTGTAAGTGTAATCAAAACGTGGAAGTAGTAATAGATATGAAATGTGTGCGAGATAGAGGGAGATGCAAAAAATTGACAGCGCCAGCCTGACAAGGCATTTTGGTCGAGATGCGGCATCCATACGGTTCTGAGGATAAGCATATAAATGAAAAAGACGAATGATGGTGTAATATAGCGCATAGATGATTGTCAGTGCAGCCGAAAAGTAGTCGAGTTTTTCGGTCAACGGAGTATCTGTAAAACACGAAGTCAGGGATAGGTTCAAAATTACACAATAAACGAACCTCTAGTATGAAAGACAGATGACCAAATCCATGCGTTTATACTCGAGAATGCCCACATTATATAGTAATGCTTCATAGGGTGGGAGTCCGGTAGATTTTTTTGTATTAGGCGTGCGCCATTGGCATGAGCCCAGAGGTTAAACAGAGAAAATAATACAGAAGCGGGCTCTTGCATGCCTGCAATCCTCCAGAAAGGCCATTTACCAAAATATTGCTGTACCGGAAAGCCTCTTTGAAGGTCCATGTCCGTGATTTGGTGAGTGCAGCCGTATCTGCAGTCATCAAGACAAGACCAGTGCGTCAGTCGGAGAGAGATGGGAAATGGGCGAGGACAGCCCGAGTCTGTGCATAACGAGACACATCGTATGAAGTCAGGAGAGCGGTCCCCCGACGACGCAAAGACAGCTTGAAGACCTCCAAACACTAGTGCGAACCGTGCCCAGCGCATTTGGCTTTACAAAAGTGTTGGCGTACTTAGTCAGCAGTCAGCGTTAAATGTTGGATGACATAAGCTAGCCACTCATGGTTCGCTCTTCCCAGGCGACAACATTCTCCTGTTCGCCCTACTTCTTCGACCGTGGCCCGCATGGAGCTGCTCAACCTATCACAGAAAGAATTAATGTGATTTATTACTTGAGAAACCATTCTGGTCGGACTCATGCTTTGTAGCCACATTCCAGACCAATTGTCTCTTATTATTATCCCAAGGACGTTGGTGCTCATCATTATGGCGTATGGTTTTACCACAATTATTGTTACGTCGTGATATTTATCCCATCGCAGGAACGTCATCCTATGAAACCACACCGTCTGACATTAACGAATGCATTGGTCATGGGTTATGGACTAGATAAACAGATACACCATATTTATGATCCTCGACCCGCAACACAGGCTGAACTAGAAATGTATCACGACCACGATTACATTGGCTTTTTGCAACGGTATGCTTTCTAGCGTTATACCTGTGTCAACAACGTCTGAGATAATTAGTGTAACGCCTCAGAACCAAAATGAGATGAAGCAAATGATCGATATCTTCAATTGTGTCGAGGATTGTCCAATTTTTTCTGAAATGTACGATTTCTGCCGTTTATATGCGGGTGCCTCTTTAGCTGGTGCAAGAAAGTTGTGCGCGGGGACAACTGATATAGCCATTAATTGGTCTGGTGGTTTGCACCACGCAAAGCGAGGCGAAGCAAGTGGATTCTGCTACGTAAATGACATTGTGTTGGGAATCTTGGAACTGTTAAGGTGCGTCCTGCTGGGCGTAAGGCTTCAAGGGATTGACTATTTTCAGATATCATCCTCGGGTGCTGTATATTGACATCGATATTCATCATGGAGACGGCGTTGAGTTTGCTTTCTACCACTCTAATAGGGTCATGACCGTTTCATTCCACAAGTACACTGGCGAATTCTTCCCTGGCACTGGCAAACTAGAAGATAACGGTGCAGGGGAGGGGAAACATTTTTGCTTAAATGTGCCCCTACAAGATGGCATTGACGATGAGATGTACTTGACTATTTTCAAATCTGTCATCGATGACACAGTGACTGCTTTTCGACCGACATCCATCGTTCTGCAATGCGGTGCAGATTCACTTGGTTGTGATCGTTTGGGGGCTTTCAATCTTTCAATAGCTGCTCATGGAGAATGTGTCAATTTTGTTCGAAAGTACAACGTTCCACTTCTCATTCTTGGAGGGGGCGGTTATACCATTAAGAATGTCAGTCGATGTTGGACATACGAAACGTCTGTCCTTGTTGGGGCATCTGTGCCAGACGAACTTCCCGTAACGGTATATGACTCTTTTTTCGAGGACTCGCACTGGAAACTGCATCCCCCCTTGACTGGCAAAGTTGATAATCAGAACTCTGCCGCTTCTTTACAGCGCATAACAATGAGCATTCGCAATAAACTTCGGTACTTGCAAGGTGCGCCCAGCGTGGCATTGCAAGAAATTCCGCCTGACATACAAGGCTTACTTGCCGAAGAGGAACGGACTGCAGAAGAAAAGGACGAAGAACAAAGCACTGCTCTTATTGGGGAGCAAAGGTGTGACAGGTCAATAAACAGAAATGAGTACTACGATGGTGAATACGATGTCGACATGGAAGACGGGGTAACACCATCAGTACGGGGGAAAGCCCCTCGCAAGCAAAGAGGTTCGCGACGATCACGTGGTCGCGGTAAAGGCCGCACAAATGGGGGGACAATGGGACGTGATGATGGAGAGGATGTCAATGAAGAAGTTTTGTCAAGTACTAAACGTGGAAAGTCTCGGGCTAAGGCCAAGCCCCGGACAAGGGGAAAGACTGTGGGGGATAAAGACAAGGATTCAATAACTGTTATGTCGAATACTGGATCCTCCGTGACCAACCTGGAACTAGATGTCTAAACCTTTCACCACTTTTAGACGCTGAAGAGCGGAAACTCATCCACACGTTGGCATCATAGCAGTTTGGGATGCAATCAGGGAAGGCTGTTGGGTGTAATACTGCCCCGTTTAGGTGAAGGTTGGTTTAACACGCTGCATTTATTCAGTGTTCCATTAATGAGAGAGTTAGATTCGCCTTCTGTTAGCCTCTGGTGTGCTGCTTCACTTGTCACAACGGGTTTTCCCACTGTCTGCTACTTCGACATCTAGGCGCCTAGGCTTTCTTCTGTGTGCTTGGGGATTTTGACCAGCGAAGTGCTCTTTACTGACAACTCTCATTCTCCCTTCGCCCCATTCACTAGGCAACACTATATATTTCCGTCGTTTTATCTGTCATACATCTCGTCGCAGGCCCTCGCACCTCCACCTGCACCTTCGCACGTCCCTAACCCTCTGCCCTCACCACAGCACCCTGCTACTAGTGAGCAGGTTGACTTCTCACTACGCTGACAAAGTCCTTGGGCTTCAATCCCTCAGTACCTCAACTCCAGTTATGGACATCCATGATTACTCCAGTGATGTTATTGCTGGTTTTCAAGACCCTTTTACCTACGAATGGGATCTTCTTGCGGCCGTCATTCGAAAACTGAGTGCTGATAATTTTTTGGTTTTTGCAGACTCCCAGCGTACTGGTGCCTTGTCACCATCAACCTCCCTGCCACGGGCGCCATCTTCGCCTCCGCTACCTCCTCATCAATTTGTTGACTCCCAGGTTCAAAACAAATCAATCGCTTACTTCCCCCAGCCTCTTTGCTGAGGAACTCTTACCTTCGCTTTTGATTAATAGTCTCTTGCCTCTCGAGACCTTCAACAAACATTCTCCCTGTACTAGTCAGAGTTGGCCGAAATTCATCGTGACAAGATCCAAATTGGTTCTGTTCTTTGTGTTGGCCCGGGACGCTCACGCCCCCCTACAGCTACTGTCCCTCAGGCGCTGCGGGGTTCTCTTCCCAATCCCGCGCCGCCTCCCTCCTCCTCACCTGTTGCTACCCGGAAAACGGTCAAGGGCACTAAAGTGACTCTTTTGTTTGTAAGGCCCCTGAAGAGGTCTTGACACTTTTTGGAACGCTTACTAGTCCTGGTGTGCTCGCTACCAAATTGGCCAAGACGGTCAAGTTCCTTGATAAAGATGGCATTTTCAACACTAATGTTGTCTCCCGTACCTATTGCTGCCGTGATCTGATCACCACCATATGTGCGGTGCCCATCTCTGCAACGCCTCTTACATGAGGTTCCAACGTGTTATGAAGCTCGACAATGAGGCGGTTCGCATCCATAACCGCCCAATCACATCCACTCTCAAGTTCGTCAATGTCCCATCGCGTGACGGACACAACCGCTGCTCTCCCGAGCAAATCGCTCAGGACTTGCAACAGCATCCTCGATGGGAACACATCAAACTCCATCACCCTCCATAGCGGGTGAAGGCAAAGGATCAAGATTCTGTCGGCCCTCTTGGGGTCATAATTTCATCGATTCTAAAGCTGGAGCAAACGCCGATTGGCTGGTGGGCGTACTAGTCAATATCAATGACAAGAATGTCAGTAGTCGCTACTGGCATCTCAAGAACGCGGTCTCTCAGTGCTCCAATTGTCTACGCTGGGAACACCATTAAGATTTGCAACTCGATGTCACCTATGTATAGCAAATGTGCTGGTCCTCACCCGGCTTTGGACCATTAGTCTCACTGCAAGACGTGCACTAGGAGGCAACCTTGCAAAACTGTGACGTATATCAACTCTGTTGGTACTCAAGACTCCAAACATGCGGCCGATTCCCGCACCTGTCCATTTTTCAAGATTCGTGACTTGATCGCTGATATCCAGAATCAGTATAAGAAGAGTACCGCTGTTCGGCATCAGGCATACAATGAGTTGCATGCTGAGCACCGCAACATTCAAACATAATTCCCATATCATGTATGCTGTCGGTTTTTCTTTCTTGTCCTAGGAACCCATGAACAGTCCGTTGTAGATACGCAGTAGTTATTTAGGGGGCCCTTTGATTTTTTTATGCGAAAATAAATAAATAAAGAATGAATTCAAACTCTGACCATCATAATGTTTCAATCCAACGCAGCTTATCATCTTCACCAAAATCAACTTTATCCTTCCAGCCACATCGTACTTCCACCATACTTGATGTATGGGATAAATCATCGCACCTTTTGGTGTGCTCTGCGTGATAACCCAGTCCCGTTTAAGATATCAGCACATCCCGACGCTGATGTTGATGATTTGAAGGCCCAAATCCGAGAGCGGACTGCTCTTCGTTACGATGCCTCAAAATCCGTGCTTTGGAAGGTGTTTTTATTATTATTCACTTGCATTTGTTATGATAGCTGACTATCTTGCCAGCTAAACGACCCAGAACCTGTGGATCCAGCACCTACTATCGGGCAGCGTATTGGGTTGCGAGGCGAAGTGACAACGTTCGCCAAAGAGTTGGACAGCCCAATACAGAAGGTGTCGTTGGTCTTTCCGCAAATTCTCGAAGGTCATTTGTATATTCTGGTTGACCTTCCTTCTGGTGAGCCCGTTGCTTTTGATGTTGTTGTGCCGCTCCGCTACTACGTCCAATAGAGGCCTCTGTTCCTCTTGATTCGTGTGAGTGACATCGAATTTGCCCTTTCGTTGCTAACGGAAGCCTCAGCACTTTCTCAGCGAACAGGTACCATCACAGCTCTGTACGAAAAGCTCAAGGCATATCATCTCATTCTGGTACTGTTATGACATTGAATGTTTAGAAATCCCTACTTACTCTGAGAAGGTCCGTGGGACTCCAGCGAGTGGCAAGACAGTGCTTACTCGACTACTTGAAGCCTATATCAGGCAGCAAGACCCCACTGTTGAGAAAGTTCTGCGAATTTCCTCATGGCCACCGCTAGCAGACAGGGGCAGTTATGAGTCCATCCTTAAAAATAAAGGGTGGGTGGAGCATCAGAAAACGGTATTCATCTTTGACGAAGGCCAACTGACATATAATGATGGGGAACTATGGAATGACTTTCTGAAATCCATTCATGAAGGCAGAGGTGCCCGACGTGCGATCATTTTTGCTAGTTATGGCAGTCCAACTTCACGTATTACCATAATGGAGAACACCCCAATGGAACTTCCTGACTGTCAGCAGGTTACTTTACATCCTGTGGACCATGAAGATGATCTTGCTCCAGCTGGGCTTCTTTTCACAAGAGGTGAATTTGATGATCTTATTGCTTGCCATTATCGGGATTCCCATTATCTTGATCAATCATTTTATGATGGTATTTTTGAAATTACCAATGGGCATGTGGGTGCAGTCACCGATTTTATTAAAATAATTATTGCCGATAATGTCAGTCTTTTCTTTTAAAAGGGCAATGATCTGACATTGCCCAGTCATACCGCAACCTCAAGAACCATGTCAACCCAGCTTATACTTGGAATTTATTTATGGCCCAAGTCAGCCCACATCGATTTCTTAAACGGCTTGATTCTACAAGCATATTTAGAAGGGGGCTACCATTGGATACAGATCTCCAGAAATCAGCCACTGCCCATATTTTCTCTGTCGTCCTTCGTCAGGGTTTTGTAAAGGATAGTGACTATTCAGATCAGTCCAATGAGAAGGAAGCACTTCAGGAGTGTTATCGAAAGGGTTGGCTCCAAGCAGACTTGGTAGGAGGTACCACTGGGTACTTCTTCCCATCATCACTTCATCGCTGGCATGTGGAGTGGAAACTATGGGGCAGCGTAGATCAAATTCAAGCCGAATTCCAATCAGATAATCTTCTGAAGCTTGTTATCAATGCCATTCGCCTATTCTCCCCAAGCTGCCTCTCAGCTGAACGAAGACTGGGTCCTGGTTGTATTCAGCGACTACCTGAGGCACAGTATCAGGATGAACTGTATCGCTGCTGTCACGCGTTTTCGGAAGGGTCATTGTTGACCTTGCCTGAGTTTGGAACAGCAAAAGGACGTGTTGACTTCTATGTTCCTGCCAAACGCTGGGGCATAGAACTTTTACGCGATGGTGATCGGCTGGCAAATCATTGGGGCCGGTTTTCCAAAGGAGGATCATATGCAGAGTCACTCCCTCTAACTGACTACATCATTGTAGATTGCCGTACTACACATCCAAAGCAGCAACATCCAAGTAAGGGGTCTAACTCTTTAGTCATTACCACTCTCCTGATATATTACTGACAAGATATGTCAAACTTGTATCATGTTGTGTTTGAGGACAACTTCTGCCACGTGCACATTCTGAATAACATGCTCTGCGAAGTAGAAGGGTTCGATCTGTTGGAACAGTCAACATAACAGATTTGGGTCTATTCAGATGGCAATGTTTCTCTATAGGCTGGTGTATATGTTATATCCCTAGTGTAGCAACAGAACCTTTGTCCAACAAAGATATTTCGGGGAGCTGAGTTGCATTTCAACCTGAGTTGCATTTCGAGGCACAGACAGGACATGATGCTGGTTTTGCTACGCATCCAACCCATCTATTATGGGACCAGCAATTACCTGTAATTGTCTTTCAAGCACCAAGTTCCGGTTGCCGTGAGATGGCTTTTTGTACGCAATTTCACTTAGCAGTTGATTTTATGATGGCACCTCAGACGCCAGTGTTACAGCAGTCATGGCTAAACGAGCGTTTACAAGTTATTATGCCCAGAGTAAAGAAGATGCGTTATCAAGTGGAAATTCGTACAGGTGATCAAGAGAGCAAAACAGATGTTGCGCGCGTGGAAGAGGAGGGGTAGGCGGAAAAGGCAGTGCAGGGCATAATGGCATGCATGGTGTGTAGGATGTGGTTAACTGGAAAGAGGAGTCGTGGGCGATTTTGTATGCCGGACTGGTCACGATCGACATTCCTGAGGAATTTTTGGCATTACGTTGTCGCCGCTGGACGCAACGAGCGCGTGAAATTGGCCCATCGCAACCTGTACATGTAACTCTCATCAGTGTAATGCATATGGGATTTTTGCAAGTCAAGATTAAGTCAGAGACCACTTGCGCGGAACTTTCACCGTGGAATTGATATCTTCGGCTACGACCTTGTTTATGTACTGACTCTGAGTACGACGAAATCGATGGGAAGGTATCGTGCGTGCGAGGCAAGAGTTTCAAAGATGGCATACTTGATCAAGACTCTCGCGCACACTGCTGGATCGGAATGTACTGTGTGGATTGCATCAAGTACGCCTTGTTCCGAAGTGAACACCAATTACATTTCCGGATTATACTTTTAAGTTATACGGACCAAGTTACAATGCGGCCATTACTGTATTCATAAACTATGTTTGGATTGGTTCAGTGAGGTTGCTTTGCCGACAATTTCGAAACAAAGAATAAGTAGGGCTTGTCCTACAAGATCCATGAGGGCCGAATGGATTGGAAGAGCATACACATCGGGATCTAAGTGGCGACTCCAAAGAAAGTTGGTGAGTAGGTGTCCAATGAGGAGTGATACTAAGATCTATGCCCGTAGTCAGCAATCGAATGCAGTTGACATTGATGAACATACAGCACAGCAGAAGAAAAAGACAGAGAATGCAATAAATATGAAGGAAGCACGGAGCCAACCCAATGCCTGGAGAATCGAGAGAAACATTATCTCGATGGGTAACGTTACAAGGAGTAATGTAATCATAGCTAGACGAGGAGAAAATTGCAGAGCTTCAGAACGTGATGTATTTTGTTCGTTGAGCGCCGGACCATTGAAAGATGGAGAGTGCTTCCAAGCGATGGCATGCAGCGAAGTAGATAGGCGGGATATGTAGACGGAGCCCACAGCACCAGGAAGACCTGAAATGGCATGAGCTCCAAATTTGAAGTACACTCATTGGCGATAAAATCACCACTTATTATGACAGAAAGGAGAGCGAACTCTTCATATTTTCGGACAAACAAATCGAGGACTATCCCGGTACCACAGCTGATGACCATGGCGCCAAAAAGTGGGGCCCAACCTTGAAATAGTAAATCACGAACATGTGAATTCCGATTCGTGAAGTACAAGCAAGTCACGGCGGAACTTGTAACAAGGAGGAAGATCACGAATGGCAAAGGTGTCCCTAGAAATGGTATAAGAATGTTAGAGACAAAACCTAAGAGAGAAAGGGTGATAAGATCGCCCAAGCACGAGGCGATAGGTGGGGCGATATTGTCTTTTTACCACATTAGCGGTATGACACGGTTTGAGGAACTCTCCTCACCGGGATCCAGGCCACAAGCGCGACATAGAACGGCGAGAGTACACATGAAAGACCCAAGTACAAGACCGGATAAAGACGCAGCTGACATAGCTGAGCTTGCGACCATGGCGAAACTGCTGAAATCAGTAAGGACACCAAGGCATAGAAACGAATAAGAACAAACACGTGAAGATCTACTTTGTGTTTGCTGTCCGCGCTTGGATGTGGTATTGGTCGACGCGGGGGAAGCAAGCGCAATGATGTCCGCTGTTCGTGGGATGGTCTTGTCGCCATGTTGTGTCGAGGCAACGTCATAGTAAGCAGAAGCGAAATACATGCAGCAATGAAAGAAGCTCCAATGGTCTGCACCTGAAGAAGAGCCATGTTCCCCGCAAGCATGGAGCGTCGAACAGTCGTATTGTCAAGTTCACCAACATTGGCGGCGGTACCGAGCCGAGCCGAGAGATTCATCTCGATATTGCCGTTGAGGTTGAGAACGACGGGAATAATTAATATTAGTTGGTCAAGTTCCCTCATGGCCCGCCACCGCTACATGCTTCAGTTAATACACAGAGGCAAGGGAAAAATGTCACAACTCACGGAAACATGATCCATCAATTCTCCTGTGAATGCCAGACTAAAGGTAGTGAGTAACAAAGTGGGGGCAGCCTATTAATCTACTCAATATTGCATGACAGCAGGCCTGAATCGAACGTACCTCAGTGACAAGGCCTTTCACTTGAATCCATGTACTTCGTGGTGCTGACCACTCCGAGCCCCGTGTGCGCGAATGGGGGCCAAGCAGGGCGGAGATGTCCATGTTGCTTTCATCTTCTGTATCGTCTATGTCGTTTCTAGTGTCATCGAGGTCGTGCAGAGCAATGGCCTCGGCGTCCTCCTTTGAACTCATCGTCGGTGGCGGTAGAGGGCGTGGGAAATCCAACGTTAACAGCTTGTTCCCGACTTCATATCATCGCCGCCGCCGTCTCGCACGACGCCGACCTCTTCCTGTATCAGCCTCGAACGTCCCCCATTACTGCAATCAACATTCCAGAATCGTGTTCTGCCCATGTCCACGAAGCTCTCGCCTTTTACTCCACCTCCGCCATTACGTTCCGCTCTCATCAAGAACGTCACTGATGCGATTCCACCAATAGACGAGCTTGAACAACTACATTCGGAACTGAAACTTCTCAGGCAGAGAACCCTTGAGAGAGTAAAAAAAGCAGGAGAGGACTTGAAAACCATTGAAGAGTCGATGCGTCGTATGAAGGAGAAGGAGAAGGGTAAGGCCAGAGCAATTGACAAAGTCAAGCGGGAGCGCGACTGTAAGTAATCGTGTTCCTCTCGCGACGCGCGCTTATCTGTTTTTTTCTTGCCGCGTCCATTCCATGCCGACCCCGATTCTCATTCTGGTCGATGCGAAAAATCAATGCTTGACGGTTACCGCTCATTGTGTCCAGACACCCCAATTCCGGACTCTGATGAATCGCGGTCCACGAGCGCACCGTACAGTGTGTCATCCAAACTTCGCGCAACGCCTCACCCAGCAGTTCCACTTGCTTCCTCATCGTCGCGATCATCGATTGACCCCCGTAGATTGTACGGCGCATTACACCCAGCCTCTTAAGTTGTCTAATATGCAACAGGACTGTCGAAGACATCAAGAAGAAGAAGAAGAAACGGAAACGGGAGGACGAAGAAAGTGACGCTGAATCTGGTGAAGCTCGTCTTAACTTGCGCTTTGAGTTGCTAACGTATAGCGTATAGAATTTCCACGGCCTAGGAAAGCGACACCACCCACAATTCTTCATCCACCGACGCAGAAAGCCAGTAAATCAACACCCCTCTCCTCGCAACCCTCCAAGGTATTCTTATTAATCTCCTAGTATGCATGGTAATCACATACCATATGTTTCAGCCAACAGCGGGACCCGACTTCACTATCCCACACATGTCTTCTTACCAGTCTCTATGCGTTACTCGACCTCCAATATCGGCGCCACCCATACCCGGTCCCAGCAAGCCAACTGATGTGATGGACGACTTCAGTAAACTAAAAATGCCACCGCAAATTCAAGTAAATTCATTCTACACCTCTGTCGAGTCTTGGCTTCGGCCAATACGCGAAGAAGATATCGGGTTTCTTGAGTTTACGTGTGATGAGGTCGAGCCATTCATTATGCCAAAACTTGGCAGACATTATTTGGAGGCTTGGGAGGCAGAGGACTCTGGGCTCGTACCCCCACTCATGGGATTTTCACAAGATGCTCCTGCGGACCACTTTGCTGCACCTGCCCTCAAATGGGACCCATCTACATTGATGGAACCAGATTTACTCGTGGAAGAGAAAGGTCATGGACCATTAACAGAACGTGTTATAAGCGCCCTACTACCAGTACCAGATATCGCCATTTGGAAAGGTGTCAAAGCAGCGGAAGATGCGATGGAAGGAAGGCCTGGAGGAAGCGGTGCAGCGGCAGCTCGGAAGGAGAGGCTGAATGTCAGCGAGTTGGAGAAAAGGATCAAGGACACGATGAGGTATCATGGTTTATTGGACAGCATGGTAGGTTGTCCGCCAAGATAAGCGCTAATGCAACTGAAATTACTATACAAGCCTGATTTCACAGAAAAAGTGGATGATCCTATAGCTACTGCTCTCCGCAATGCACAGCGCGAACTGAGAAGCATATTAGCAACGAACAAAGCGCGAAGAGCGCGGCTGACTGCGATTGCTAGGGATCGTTTGGCATATCAGGAGTACCTGGAACTCAGAGATTCTATTGATAAGAATATCTCGACACTCTTTGGAAAGTTGCAGAAGAAAGATGGTCCCAAGATTGGGAGGAAGAAGAAGAAAATTGTGGGCGCAGCAGCAGCAGCTCAGGCAGCTCACGCGGCAGCAGTTGCGGCGAAAGCACAGTCTTCTGCAGGGAATGCGGAGACCTCTGGATCTGGTAAGACAACTGGAACTGCAAATGCTGGTAGTACGGGTGGAGAAGTACATCTTCCACTGCCAGCAGCGCTGGGCATGGGCCCTGATGATGAGAATCGACTGGTTGTGAATGAACAGTTGAGGCATCTGGTCGAAACACGGAGACAGTGGGTCAATACAGTTGGCAAGTTCTTTGAGGAAAAACAGGGTGCTAATTCGGGACGGATCTGGGATCTCCCAACGGAAAGTGTTTTTAAGGACATACAAGACGATGTGCGACATAACCTAGAGGGGATAGATAAGGGAGTTGTAGAAGAAGATCAAAGGCGGCGACGAGCCAAGGCGGAAGCAGCTGCCATGTTTGCTGTCGCCGTGGAAGGGGAGTTAATCAGTAAAGAAAAGGACCGCGAGGATGATATGGATGTCGGTTAGCCAATTATATTTTATTTCATTCCTCGCGGGTCTTACGATCTTGAGCCTCTCAATTGAGAGCTGCCTACTACGTACCCTTCACCTTGCGCTTTTTTACTTTTTTCGACTCGTTCACCTCTTCAGCGTGACGCTTCTTGGTTGTTTTAGCCTCTCTGGCCCCATGCTTCGTGTCAATCATGCCACTCATACCCTTCTTTTTATTTTTCTTCTCAAAGCTTTGAGGTGCATCGGTGCCCACACTGGCAATGTCGGGATCAATTTTGTTCTTTGAATGAATTTGGTCCTTGTGCTCATGCCTTTCTATTCTGCTTTCCTCCTGGGATGGATTTGCTTTGACTAGAGAGCCGTAAGGCATGAATCGATGCTTCAACAATTCGGGGGGATAGGACTGTCTAGGAGGATTCTGCAATATTGTAGCTGGGGCCTTGCCGCCTTCTGCTGGTTGTGCTGGCTGTGCCGTGATAATGACATGGCGTGACACGGGTTTAGATGCTGTAGAAACATGCATGTATAAGAGGTAAAGGTAACTAGCTTAGTCAATGGTCTCACCAGCGTACAATGCCTTCTTTGATTTGCGAGGGAGAAGACAAGTTATAGAATTCATTTCCTCCCCGTACACGTCTCCAGTCACCTTGTCCGGATTAGAAACATCGCATGACCAGATATCGTAGGTCGCTCGTTTACGATTGAGCTCTCCGACCTTCTCAGGTTGGCCGGAAGATGACAGCGACAATGAAACTGAATCGAGATGTTTTATAGGTAACTGAATTCAACCAATCCCTATCAGTGTAAGTTCACATGTCGCCACACATTTGTCTGGAGAACGCCGCGCACGTTATGAGGTATCCGTATAAGCCAAAGTTCGAGATTTGAATTTTTTCGTATCGCATCCCAGTCGAATTTGTCCTCATCGTCTGAGCTCTCCTCTACAAGGGCGTAGCCTGCAGGTACCGCACGTGGCCAGCTGGAATCTACGCCCTCGTTTATAGGCGCATTTTGGGATGAGTGCCTGGCCTCTGGCATCTGCGAGTTTGCGGCAAGAGTGTGTGACGTGTGACACTACTGATATTGATTTGTAGTAGGAACGGGTCCGCTGAGCAGCATAGAAACATGAAACCAGCATGCTGGGTCGTATGCCGAGTACCATCTTCGGAAGCAAATTCTTTTCGGGTAATAGTGAGATCATCGTCCTATAGATTGACGAGACTTGTCTGAGCATTCGGCCATGGTCTCAAGACAGCTTATAATTGTGTGAGTACTAACGAGGAAATGACCTGACTCTTCCAACTAATCCCGCAGTTTACTGCTATTCAACATATTCATCAATATCCTGCTCTATTCCTCTGAACTCGTTCTAATATACATTTACTTCCGCAAAGGAGGAGATTCCGAGAACACCAAGCGCGATAGGATTGTCATCATGATCAATTTTTCGAGCGACTCGATCTGCTCCCTTGCTGCTATGTATTTGGTTAGTCCAAGTCACAAGTCATGTCAGAGCACTAATATCGAGGTCAAGTGTATTGTGACTGGATGGGGTATGCTCTATGCAATTTCTAGTATTCTTCACCCATAGTTGCTCCAGGCGATGCCCTCGTACGCAACGAACGTTGGTTTGAAACCGTCATTCTAGTCACTGCGGTTATACCAGTACACATGATCCAATTTCTCTCAATTCATCGTAATTTGTCGTTGTCTGAAAGGCTGGAAGACCTACAACAATATAATTCGCTCTGGTCAACTATCGCTCACCACGCCACAAAAACCCTGGTCACAATTGGGGCTGCATCAAGCATTATCGTCGCAGTGGGCATTAATACATACAGGTATATCTTCCGCTGAGCGCTATGACAGATATTTGGTCTCAGTTACAACCTGATTAAGAAGGCAGGGAGGCAGGAACCTGGTGGCCGAATCATCGAAGATGACATTCTGACGTGAGCAGGATGCAATGTTGCCTCAATCTCACAAAGCTCACGTATCGTTCGCAAGTTTTTGGCTTTCCAGCACAACAATAGCGTATATTGTCCTTGCAACAAGTCTCATATGGGTATTGTACAGGATCGAAGCTTTTGCCAATCATCGACGCCGGTTTGTCATCGTCGTTGCTAGTCGAGTTAATAATGCATAATGCAAGCACAGACTGTTTTTCGTGGGGCTGACCGCAACAATTGAAGCAAACATTCCAGCGACCACCTTGGCAATAGTTACACTCATACTTAGTGCAATTCATGTCGAAAGCAGCAGTAAGATGTCTTACCCAAAGGAAATTTAGGATTAAGAGGCTTATTTGACTTTCCAGTACCGCTCGCAATCGTCTCCATTCTCGGGAGAATCAGCACCTGTACGGCTCTACTTGCATTCATTATTCGTAAGAGTGATCAAGAGCATTGCGCGGAGCCCGAGACGACCATCGGATCGGATGACCAAACCGGTGAGTTTGATTAATATTGGATCCTACGAGACAATTATGTTCTTACTTTAGCAAACAACTCTGTGAACATACCAGACGCCCTAAGGGCCGTTGGACTCGTGAGTTGTATGACTTAAGAATTTTAACACTTTGTGCTAAGCGTAACACCAGGACATTAACCACGATATTGAGCTCGGATCGTTTTCTGAAATATCAGATGGACTCGACAGCGTTTTTTCGTATGCAACTTCACTGTCCGAAGTGGAGATTGACAGACGTGTGCAGGAAGTGGCGGCGCGAGAGACTGTAGCTATGACGTAAGCCATAGGCAATTGCGATTTCTGAAATCGAATTATGCGATGAGGCCATATTCCGTATTTACCATCGCAGGCTCAGACTCGAGCGGTGGCGCAGGGATACAGGTGTGTCAGTTAGACTTCAAAGCACGGATATACCCATCCTTTTCAGGCTGATCTCAAAACCATCGCTGCCTTCGGCTGTTATGGAGCGACCGCAGTCACAGCACTTACAGCACAAAATACAACCGGTGTTCAAGACGTCCACCCATGCCCCCCTGCCTTTGTTGAGCGGCAGGTTGGTATCTTTTCAATGCTTAGATTGTTGCCTTAAAAAAATCCGAGTTTAGATAGCTTCCGTCCTCCAAGATATTGTTATCGATGCCTTCAAAACGGGCATGTTATACGATGGAGAAACAATCAAAGCCGTAGCAAAGGCTTTAAAAGCACAGTACAAAAGCGACATCCCGCCTATGGTTTGCGATCCTGTTTGTGTGTCTACCTCTGGACACACTCTTTTGCTTCCTCAGGCCATTAGCATCATGATACAAGAGTTATTCCCTCTGACGACTGTAATAACACCCAACAAATTGGAGGCAGAGGCACTGCTATTATGTGGTGGTGGTTCAACAACCAATATAACTACCGTTGAAGACATGATTTCTGCATCGAAAAAACTTCTAGAATATGGTTGCCGCGCCGTGCTTCTCAAAGGTGGCCATGTTACCGTATCTCTGTCCGACATCGACCGTGTTACTTCCCGCTTCCCTGAGATTACCATCGAGCGTCATGGATTGCCTCTCGAGAACACAGAAATTCTGCACATTTACGGATCAATACCGCTTCCCAACAGGGTAGTAGTTGATGTGTTGAGCCAAGGGAACGGAGAAACAACTTTGTTCATCCGTCCTCATATACTGTCGAAGAATACTCATGGCACAGGCTGCACCCTCAGTTCGGCCCTGGCATGCGAACTTGCGCGTGGTGTTCGCCGTAAGTGCGCAGAGTTATGTGTAGGTTGATGACTGATGGCCGTAGTCGTCGAGGCTACAAAGAATGCAACTACATACGTGTACCTCGGCATAACGACAGCCCCAAATATAGGAACAGGGTATGGGCCACTAAATCACCTTCACTCCATCCAAAGAACCAGCCTTTGCAAGTAGGTTTTTAGCTGTAACTTTTGACTTTCTGTGACCTATTGCATTAGACCAACCCAAATGAATCCGTTGCCGTTAACAAGCTACTTGATCGAAAAGACTGCCACTTCGTGGAAAGCATATGTGCAACACGACTTTGTCCGCCTTCTAGGAAAAGGGTCACTGGATCGGAGATCGTTTGTTCACTTTATCAAGTGCGTTGGAAGCAGACCACAAGTGGAGCTAACCTCATGGAAACTCCGAATTGACTAGACAGGATTATCATTATCTGAGATACTACTCAAGGGCGTACGGGTACGTGTTAGTTTAGTAAAGATTTCGAGTACTGAGGCTCAGACAGTCTCCTTGCCGCCAAATATACCGACTTTTCATCCATATCGAACTCGGCGGTAGCAGTCCTCAGTGTGATTGATGAAATCGAAAATCATAAAAAACTTTGTCTGCAGTTCGGAGTGACAATAGAAGAACTAGAAAATACCCCAGAGTCGACAGCTACAACAGCTTACGGTGCTTACATACTCAACACGGGCCTTCAAGGTTAGATGGTTCGGATTGCGATCCCATTGCCTATGTCTGAACAATCGCAGGGGATGCCATGAAATTATTCATGGCACTCATTGCATGCCTTCTGGGTTACGGGGAGGTCGGTTTGTGGTTGAAAAGGGAGTTTCATCGTGAAGATACTTGGGTTGTCCTTCATGGCAACCCATACAAGGCATGGATTGATATATACTCTGGTACGCGTTATCAAAACGCAGTTAAAAAGGGAATAGGTGAGTTCTGAAGTATGTTTAAAGGTAAGATATAGTTTACGGGGTGATGTTAGATCTTATAGAGGCGCGCGCTGCCACTGATCCACCCTCCGAGGCGAGACTGCAGGAGTGGCTGACTGTGTGGAGGCAGTGTACAAACCTGGAGAGGGGATTTTGGGACATGGCTATGAACCTGTCATGATAAGTTGATAAGTAAGGTAACTATTAGCTGAGTATGCATAATGTCTCCGAAGAAATTACTAGTCCCTAGTGTCCAAGGTGATCTCGATCTTAGATACCTTGCTCCGCTTAGATGGGGAACTAGCGGTTCTCTTTGCGCTGGGACATAGATAATTCTCGCTTAATAGACAAGTATCGCACCGAGGCCCGGTAGGGAGGCAGATTGTCTGGATATTAAATTTAGCAAGGACGCTTTGCCAATACTAAAAATCTGCAAATACCTGTCCAAAACCAACAAGTAAATGATTGATCTCTGGGTGAAGTTCTGTTGGCAACCATGACTGTAAATTCAAGCTTGTCCGTTGTTAGATTATGTAAAAGGAAGTATTGGATGTGCATACCGAGTTTCCTCAGGTGTCTTCGTAGGGGGTTTGTGCCAACCAAGTCGATTGGAGATGCGATGGACATGGACATCGACTCCGATACCAACGTTCCTGCGTGAGCATAAGGCATTCTTCTATGAAAGAGACGTGACTATGACCTTACAGATTCCACGCTACCTGTAAAGCCAGAAAAGCCATCTTAGGGCCAACACCCGGCAAGGAGCATAATTCGTCCACTGTCTTCGGCACATCTGAGTCAAATTCATCTCTCAGACGAACTGCAGTTTTCTTTAGATACCTAAAAATGCAAATTATCATGGGAAAGGATGGGTGTAAATTCATGATATACCCGGTTTTCCTCCGCCAAAAACCCACTTTACCAATTGCCGACGATATTGCTGTGTCGTCTGCCTCAATCATTGCAGCTACAGACAGGCTACCTCCCAACACTTCCCGGAGCTGTGCGACTGCCGTGTCTGTGACTTCATCTTTAGTTTGCGAAGACAACATTAGCGAGACGAGGGTTGCAAAGCGACGGTTCTGAGATATTTGAGCGGGAAGCACGGGGAAAGGCAAATCGGTCCTACCTTTGGGTCTGTTTCTTTGAATTGAGCTTGGTCGCAGCCCATCGTGTCGACTGGGGCCACAATGCGGGATCGCATATCCTTAATGGTGTCATATACCGTTCTCCAATTCTCGGGAGCAGGGTGAGGTTTGTCCAATGCTGTCTTGATGGATTTTTGCTTGGGCACAGCCGTTCTTTTCTTGCGGGTAACACTCGGGACGAGTACAACATCTTCGAGGTCTGCAATTTCTGTGGTTGCCACTTTCGTTCGGGAACGCGTCGAGGGTTTTTGGATGCACGAAGTGCCAGTAATGTTGGGTTCAAGCAGAGTTACTGCTCTATGATAAGGACTGGGTCTGGAGGTGAGCTGCGTTCGAACTGATTTGGACATGGTTCAAATATGGTAATTAGTTCATCTATGTAGATGACTTGAATACCTCTTCCTCCGCCTCTCTGCGCCCTCGCTAATCAACGAAGGAAACCACGGATGCACCTCAGGGTCCCACTTAAGCAACCCAATATCAAACGTTTCCATCCCGTCCGACGATGTTGGCATTGCGGCTAGTCCTTCGCATGCAAAAAGCGTTTGTCGTACGAACTGAGATATAATATTTAACGATAACCAAGAGTCCATAGAAACGTACCAACCTGGGTGCGGTCTTTCGTCCAAGACCCTGCCCAACCTCCAGGCAATTCGACTTGGAGCATTTTGTCGAAAATGACTTTTGCGAGCTTTATCATATCTGCGGGTGATATTTCTAGCATCTGCCAGCAATATTGACTTGGTATTTCCGCAAGTAAAATGAAACGCACCTCATCATGTGCTATTTCCTCACATACATGTATGAATTTGTAAAAATTAGGCGATGCGACCGGAAATGCCTTGATTCCATCGTACTCGGGTTTGTAAGCCCATTTATATCGTCTATAGTGATTGGGGCGTATGGCATCCCAGTCGCATGACATCATAGGTATCGACACCTTGTGTAATGTTAACTTGGCCTTTGCGATAGTTGATGGCGTACAATAAACGTGCTCATTGTCATGAGCTGCAAAGCCGTGAGAAAGTGTCGTTGGAATTCGTATTCCTGGTGTGTGAGATTGGCTGAACATCGTTTCAGAGAGGTGCACATAGAGAGAATAAAATATGGCTTACATTTTGGGACAACTGGTATTAGATGGTCCAAACACCTCAGCCGTGCTTCCATCACCAGCGTCGCATACCAGTAAGCAAAAGGTATTTCCTCTGGTGAATAAAGCTCTAGCTGAAACCCGGAAAAAATAACTTCTTGAACAACAGAAAGTCTCCAAAGAAGGGCCGTCGTTGGTAGGAATCTCAGTATATCGTTCTTTGACTCTTCCTAAGAATGTTCAGTAAGCTCGATATAAAGGGTGTACAAAGGCTCACCTCGGGTTTTAAGCCGCTAACGACATCCAGCAACAAGTCACACAATCTGTGCCAAGTCACAAGTGATTTCATCAGATAGCGACGCCTTCTGGGACCATTGGCCCAATGATTTCTGACATGCGGACTCAGTAGCTACAAAGACAATTGAAAGTTGTGAGGGTGTTGGGACATGATGAACTTACTGTAAAGAGGATGCGCTCCATATTCTGGATTGGTGGAGATGTGGCCTTGCTCCAACGGTCGTTGATACCTTTCAAAACAAAATCATAGGAGACACCAAGTGACTCGAAGAAAAAGCGGTCCATGAGCCATTTGAAAGGAAAATGGTGCAAAACCAGCACGCCATTATAAAAAGTCTTCTAACATAAGAATATGTTAAGAGTGTTTTTACATTGAGATGATTTGTCGACTGACTTGCGCCAGTGAACGGGAGTAAGGCGTTTGGCGTTGAGGACGAGGCAACCAAATGCGGAGGCTTCCTGCTATCTGTTATCCACCGAGTAAGAAGGTCTCATTTTGCATTGTCAATCACTGTACCTCCCAAGACGTAAAACACAATGTTTTTGTCAAATTGCTCAAATCACGGAAATCGTCAAGTAACGCGACCAGAACATCCCAGGCTTGGTCCACATGAAGTTCGGCGACGCGACTGGCAGGTACCGCAGTACTCAGTCGGCGGACAATCATGGGATCAAATGCACGGTGAGCAGGAGAGCTTTGCTTGAGCTCCAGGGCAGGATGTGATCGAACGAAAGCCAAGCACTCTCGAGCATCATCGACGAACCTTACAAAGCGTGCGGGATCTGTACAACCTTGGGATTCCATAAGTTGAAGGAGAGCCTCAAAATAATGGTTACTACTCAAACACAATTAAGAATTGCAAGCCACATCAAACCTTGCGCAATAGAATTCTTGCCCTCAAAGGGTGTCTCCATCTCTCTGGTACTTAAATCCCATGTGTCAGTGAGGCGCAAGTATTGATAAAATGTTGTCAGACTTTTTTTAGACTGCAAAATCCAAGATGCAGCCTCATTAAGTCTCGAGACTATCGCTGTGGTGGGTATGCCTTCTAATAATGATACTTCGCACTTGTCGCCTTGCCAATCTTCTCCCTGAAATTCTCTAAGTCTCTCTGAGCGTACCATAGTATACTAGAAATACGAACATCTATCATGGCCCCTGTAGATAATTCCCTCCAGGCTAAATCGCAACATTTCAAGAGACCTTGAACCGCAGGTCTGAGGACCGCGGTGACTAATTCCATGGGGCGCAACGGATCGGGTGTTGGAAAAGAGTTTGAACTAAGATCTATCTCCATGCTTGGAAGTTCATGGATATATGTCAGAGTAAAGACTGTGTGTGATAAAAGCCTGCCGGTGTGCCAGCCTGCCTTGAATCAGTTGAGTTGTTACTCCTGAAGTCAATGCGCGGTAGCTTGCTCACTTCACATGCAAATGCTCGGTCCAATATCCAGCATATCTCTTCGGGGAGCATTGGAGTTAGGGGGTCAAAGGCGGAAAGATTTTCGTTATCGTTGACGAATCCCGTGTCCAGACGAGGTTCTCCGATCTAATTCGCAATGTGAGTGAGCACAAGATACATGATGGCCTTGTCGACCTCAATTGCGCTCATCGCTTCAAGGAGTCCAAAACCTTCCATGAAATACATATCCGTGGGTTCCATTTCTGATGAAATCCGGTGACGATTTGTGTCCTAGAGTATAATGAAAAATTACCTGCAGCAACCTGCTTGAAGATATCCGTGACATCAACGAATTCATAGTCTGAAGCAGGAAGGAGAGCTGCAGAAATGTTGTGCTTGTCGGTCATGGCGTTGGCGTTTGTGGCTGTGCAGGCGGATGTCGTTCCTCCGAGCATCCGCGTCCCGCATCATATTCTCTGGTATACAGCCAACAGGTGTGCCTCATGTCAGCTTCCCGCCTGACTGTTCGAAAAGGGCTCTAACTTCAGCAAAAACAGCTCGGAAACTACCTTGGCGCCTTGAAAAACTGGGTCAACTTACAGGAGAATGCAAAAGCTGAAGACGAGCTAGTGTTTTCTGTCGTCGGCTGGCATGCTTTGACATTGCCTCAGGACCCGAAGGTGCTTTCTTCCAGTAGAAGAGACACCCTGGCGATTCTGCTTGCCATCGGAATCAACCCCGACCGCTCTATTTTATTTCATCAGGATCAAGTACGTTGTACTGAACGACATGGGTGCCGCTTTTATCCTCGAAAAAGGTGCACACGCATACGGAACTGGCATGGATTCTCAGCTGCATAACACCGGTAGGGAAACTGCGACGTATGACTACATGGAAAGTTAGTAAGAATACAATAGTTTTGTGTCCTTTCTAACGCATTCTACATCAAGTACCGGCTGGCAGCTGCACGGAATGCAAATAGTGAATCAGAGGTCGACGACACGCTCCTTAATACTGGACTTTTAACCTATCCTGTTCTGCAAGCAGCCGACGTATTAGTTTACAGGTGATCGCAGCTTTTTCCCCCCAGCTTTTTTTTTCCTGTTTGATGTTTGATACGCAGGGCTACCCATGTGCCCGTTGGCGAGGACCAGACACAACATATGGAACTATGTCGTGATCTAGCGGACAATTTCAACCGGAATTTCAAGTCCAGCAGTCCTCTTTTTCCTATACCCAAGCAAGTTGATAGTGCGTCTTTTCCTATTTCGAGAATGAATAGAATGTTTAATGTTGCCATAGCGCCTTTCCGAAAGATCCTTTCATTGAAAGACCCATTGTCTAAAATGTCTAAATCGTCCCCTGATGTTCAATCCAGAATACTTTTGAGTGATGACGCATCCACGATCAAAGCAAAGATTCGGGCAGCTGTCACGGACTCCATTCATGGCATTACTTACGATCCCGAACACCGTCCAGGAACATCAAATTTGCTGACTATACTTGCTGCCTGCACTGGTGAGGAACCTGAGAATGTTGCAAAACAATATGAGTCAAAAGGGCACGGTCAACTCAAGGCTGACGTTTGGGAGGCCGTGGAAGAGATGCTCAAAGGTCCAAGGATGGGATTTGAAAAAATTAGATGCGACATTCAATACCTTGAACAGGTTGCTCGTAAAGGTGCTGAGAAAGCGAGAGAAAAATCAGAGCTCACCATGAAGGAGGTTAGGGCTAGATTAGGGCTTGTGTAGGGACATACAATGAGTAGAAATCGCCTGTTTGGAACGAAGCGTGTACGTGCACCATCTCTCTCATCGCCTTTTACCAGTCCTTCTGCTCTCGCCTTGATAATGGTTAATGATTTCGATTAGCTATGAAGTATTGATGCGAATATCTGCTTACTTTTAGTTTTGGCTTTCTTGGGTGCACCCTTTCCCCTCTTTTTCCTGTCCTCTACATCCTGGAGTCTCTGCTCCTCCATTTCGTTAACAAGCTCCAGCTCCGGATACTGTCGGGCGATTTTGCTAAGATTGATTTCCTGAGGATAATATCGGAGCATGGAGGGTCCTATGAGGCGTTTGCGGAGATATTTTGCGCCTGTACGGATGCTTGTGGGGTTGTAGGAGGTCTGGAAAATGGCGCACCGGAGGCGAGCCAGCCCAGCGAGGCGGGAGGGGAGAACGCTGGACATTGGTCGAGCCAAACATCGCCAAACACTCTTTTTCGCGTTTTTGCCTTTCTGGGTTGTCCTGATGTCGGTCGTCGCGCTCTGCCTGCGATGCCGCCTCTCTCTCGAGCAGCCCGTCTTTCTGCTCCAGAAAAGATTTCGCGGCGGAAATGCACGCGTTCTTCCCAAGAAACGCTACCTGCCACCGAAAAGACCCATTGTCAAGCCTGACTCCCCCCACAACTACGGCCCTTGCTCTCTCGACAAGATACCCAACTTCTTTGTGCAGAATGTCCGTGCTTGGTCAACGCATCCACGTGTGCAGTCCCGTCTACGTGATTTTGGCATTCCCACTTTGCATATCCGTCCCCTTTTGTACTCATTTGCAGCAGCTGTCAAGCAGGGTGAGCTGCACGGAACCGACGAACATTGGGAAAAGTACGGCCTCGCCAGGTTTGCTCAGGGACTTCGAGACTTGAGCGTGGAGCAGGCCGAGAATCAGGTGGACATCATATATTCTACCATCTTCTTTACTTGGGCGAGTGAACGCAATCAGCAAGAACATCTTGTCAAAATTCTCTCCAAGTTGGAATCTAGCCATTCATCATCCGTAGATTCATCTGATTCATCTTCCGATACATTATCGCTTATACAACGCCTGTCGCAAGTCGCATCGCGAAAGTATCCTGCTGAGGAGTATCCCGCTGCACGGCGAATGCAGCGGCGCATCATCATGCATGTGGGGCCCACAAACAGTGGAAAGACCCATCATGCTCTTCGCGCCCTCGCGGCAGCTCCTACTGGCGTCTATGCGGGCCCTCTACGTCTTCTTGCTCACGAAGTCTGGGAGCGTCTGAACCTAGGAGAAATAACTCCTCTAGGGATTGACGATACGCCCTCTATAACCAACGTCCACAAAACACCAGACGAGTTCCCTGACCATTTCCATATGTACCCAGCCTTAATCCGGACTTTCAATGAGTCGAAAAGGGGTAATCTTGCATATTCCCGCCTGTGTAATATGATCACTGGCGAGGAGCAGAAGATTATCTCTGATTCTGCCCCACTACTTTCGTGCACTGTCGAAATGTTATCCACGAGAAGACATTATGACGTGGCCATCATAGACGAGATTCAAATGATTGGAGATAAAGAACGGGGGGCAGGATGGACAACTGCAGTACTCGGCCTTTGTGCACGTGAAGTACACTTATGCGGAGAAGAGTCAGCCGTGCCTATAGTGAAAGCACTGCTTGGCGAAACCGGAGATGAGATTGAAGTCAGAAGGTACGAACGCTTGACCCCTCTGGAAGTCGAGGAGCAGAGTTTAGAGGGCGACTATGGAAAGGTCAGGAAAGGCGATTGTGTCATTGCTTTTAGCCGACATGGTATCTTTGGTATCAAAAGTCAGATTGAAGAGAAGACGGGCATGAGATGTGCCGTAGTGTATGGCAAGTTGCCTCCGGAGGTTAGAAGTGAGCAAGCACGTCTGTTCAACAACTCCGACAGTGGATACGACGTAATAATCGGCAGTGACGCCATTGGAATGGGCTTGAATCTGTTCGTACTCCCTTGTTCCAACGTATTGTTGATTTATCTAGTTGCATTAGGAAGATTCGTAGAATTATTTTCGACGACGTTGCCAAATGGAGTGACGGTAGGCCAAGACATCTTTCCACTTCCCAAGTCAAGCAAATTGCTGGCCGCGCAGGACGATACGGGCTGCATTCACCGTCATCCAAACACGCTACATCTGATATCCATTCGGTTGGAGGTCATGCCACGACCCTGTACCGAACCGATCTCCCTTTCCTTAAGCATGCTCTTGCTGCGCCGATGCAACCTCTTCTTTATGCACGACTAGGAGTTCGCGGAGACACGTTCGCTGCTCTTGCCCATGTCTTACCGCGAGGCGCCTCAACATTTACAATATACGAAGCACACATATATGCTGGTCGCCTCGGAGACAGCTACCGTTATGCCATGCCAGATCTAACGGCGTTGAAAGACATCTGTAAACTTGTGGATAGAGAAGGTGGGAAAGTGGTACCTACAGGGCAGGATCAAACATTGTCTGAGGTGTTTGGTCATCTGGGCATGGCGAATCGCCAGGCTGCCTTCAAAAAAAGCCTGACAATCGAGGACCGCATTACATTCTGCCTTGCCCCTATTTCTTGGCGTGACCCTCGATATCTGTTGGTGATGGACAGATTAATCAAGATGTATCAAGCGACGCTGCGAATTGACCTAGGTGCTGTAATCAAGGGAATGGGTTTCATGGAGGCGGTGGAAGGTATGGAATCCTGCGAAGTTTCATCAGACACAGTGCGCAGGGGCGTTGCAAGGAAGGGTACTAAGCAGCGCCGCCATGATGTCAAGGTTGAAGAAATAGGCAAATTCAATCAGACGACCCTTGGCTTGTTGGAAATGTTCCACAAAATTATCGCTCTGTATCTCTGGATGAGCTTCCGGAATCCAACTTCATGGGGTAACCGCGATGAAGTCGGTGAATTGAAAACAAGAGTGGAACGAGCACTAGAACGATGCCTCGAAGGACTGTCGAGGAAGGCGCCCAGAAATGGAGGACGAGATGAACTGCGAAGTTGGCGAATAGAAGGAACACGGAACAAGCCCGAGCTGGAGCTTGCATCTTGTTGATGATCAATGAGCGTTGCATCTCCAGCATCAGTAATTGCCTGCCAGACAATCTTGCTGGTACTCGGCCCCCTCTCATGCGGTAATTATACTCATCTGACCCAATTGGTCATTGACGTCGACGTCCATATGCCTGCCTAATAAGCATATCATTATTTTGAATAAGCCCCACGACTAGGGCAGGAATGCAGAGAATCCACTTAGAGCGAGTCAGCAAGGAAGTGAGTATTTGAATGTCATTGCTCGACATCCTTTGAGGTAAAATGGCTGGTATGACACCTTCCGACGCCGCACAAGTAATTGCTTTTCTTGCAAATGCGTCGACCCCGGGTAATTTACATGTCCACTTTACAAATATAACTCACGCACCATTTTAGCATGCGCTCATGGTCAATTACATCAGGGTGACGCCTATTTTACGTTGATGGCTTGTCGACACGCCCAAGTTGTCGAATGCCTTTGCTCCTTCTTGATCAACTTTACAAAGCAACCCATCGTCTTCTTCTGACAAATTCAACCCTCGGTATTATCCTTATCCGCATTCGTATGGTACCCAATGACGGTCAGCGATGATGTATCGAAGACGGACGTTCTTGTATTAAAGAAGCCCAAGATCATCGACCTCCATATCCCAGCAAAACAACTCTTCGTATACCAACACGACATGGGCTCGATGTCTATGGATCAGCTGTCAATGCAAGAGACCATGGCTAATGATATGGAGAAAGCAACAATTGGCGGTGATTCTCGTGGATTGCGGGCTGGACGCGTATCACTTGCAAATCCCACTACCTTGTGAGTAATCCATAATGTCCGAACACCAACTAAAACGTGAGCCGTTATGCAGAGGACTTTTCTCCTTTGCGTCGTCGACGTTCATACTTGCGCTATACAACTTACAGACGAGAGGAATTACACAGCCGAATGTTATTGTAGGCAATGCAGCGGCGTGTGGTGGACTCGGACAAATCCTTGCCGGGATGTGGGAGTTCCCTCGAGGAAACACGTTCGGTGCAACAAGTAGGTTATTACGGCCTAGTTCCAAGTAATTGCTGACTACCGACAGCCTTTACCTCCTATGGTGCATTTTGGATTGCGTACGCCATCATTCTCATCCCAGGAAGCGGGGCACGAGGAGCCTATCCAAATGTCTACGAATACAATAATGCCTTGGGTGTCTTTTTGGTGACATGGTCTTTCGTAACGTTCTTCTTCTGGTTAGTGTCATATCCCATACAGTATGACTTTTTTTCCCCCATGAACTGAGCAACACACACAGTTTTGCCGCGATGCGTCAAAATATTGCATCTGTATCATTACTCGCGTTGCTTTCGATCACGCTTGCGATTAATGCAGCTGGCGCCTTCACGAGCAATGCAACGTACGTTCCTTCATGCGGTCACCGGACCATGCTGATTGGAAGTAGAGTCTCGAAGTTTGGCGGCGGTTTTGGTATTGTAACTGCCATGTGCGCATACTACATAGGGCTTAGCGAGCTGATTGCCTCGGAAAAGTGGATATGGCGGATGCCACTGGGTGAGCTCCCCAAGATGCAATGAAGAAAATCGGATCCTAGATACCCGTATTAGTACCTTTATCGTATAACATCACTAGTAGTCAGCATTGGGCAGAGTAACTGAGTTACTTGGACAGACTGTCGATGTCACGCCATTACCTGACCGAGCTGGCGCATGGCTGCACCCCATTCATCACCGCTTTCCTGGCCGTACATCTAGCATCGCCGGCGGTGGCCGCTCTTGGCGGGTCAACTTACTCCTCAGGGATGATGGTATGGCCCACATGCTTCCAAGTTCAAATCGTTATTCAGACTTGTTCAAGTTACTCGGCCGCGAATACTATCAGACTACATGGGCCGAACCTTGGCTTGTGATAGCACCCATTGTCCTTCACGTGGGTGCAGGAGTAGCAAAGAGACTGCTCTTGGCTTCTTCCGACCAAGGCAGACAACCTCGTCCGTTGTCGAGCATCCTCACATACACAGGCTACACATTGGGCTTTCTACTGCTACCAGTTCATTACATGACACACCGGATCTATCCGACTGTCACGGATTATCCTATCGATGCAATTGGGCCTGCAGAGCTTGATTACGAGTTCGTCAAATATGGTCTGCAACGCTGGCCGGTGCGTAGTTGGGGTTTCTATGCTGGTCTTATTGGCTGTGTGGCACTGCACGGAACAGCGGGCATGAAGATACTATGGCAGACATGGTTCGGGAAGGCTGGGCGCGGAAGGGTGAGTCAAACGACTGCAGCAGCAGCATCTGGCATAGTGGTTCCTGTGCTAGTTGGTATCTTTGCACTCTCGCGAGAACCACTCATGACGTTTTCATCTACGGCTGCAAGGTTTGATGCTGTATTCCAAAGGTCATGGTTCTATCGTATTTGACTACATTGCTGTCTATATTTTGAAGCCAAACCCCCTCATACATGCTATGTGATTCTGCACAAGCTCCTTACACTTTTCGTCTGCTTCTGGTTTGTCGTACTTCATAAAGCAGTCGTCGCGTGAGATTTTAGTTTGTGAACAGGCACAGCAGCTGATGAGATAGTGAGTAGGGTCCGGCCCTCAACATGACTAGCGGACGTACGGCTTGAGACCTTGAGGGTTAAGGGGGTTCTGGGCGGGATCTGTCGGATCGTAAGTCTTCTGTGAGGTCCACCAGGAAGTCAACTGCAGAGGGGGTCAAGCAAGGAGGAGCAGAAAAACAGCGCCCGCACCGCTCCGAACATGGCAACTGTCACTATTGAGAGAATGATGAAGTCACGTGGCATCAACTCGTGAATTGAAATATGACAGCAGTTCGCTAGACCTCTTTCAGTACCTCCCCATGCCCTTCCTCGCAACCCAACAGTCCTGTGAAAACTTTGGATTTCAGAACGGCTCTTCCTGTGCATGCCCTGTCGGCTTCGGCGGCTCTACTTGTTCTCAGCCGGCTTGTGGCGGAACCATCTTCCAAGGTTTACAGCGCCCACTAGCATCTGCAACCACAGGTCGATACGCGAATATTACCGCAAGTAACTGTTCATGTCAATCCGGCTGGACAGGCGTTGGCTGCAATGTCTGTGAATCATCTAATGCTTGCCAAACTGCCGCTGGCTCGACGACATCCTCTCAAGTTGCTGGATCACTCTCAACTAGTGATGGCCAGAACAACACCCTCGTTTGCAACGCTGCATCCCGCGTTTATGCAGTCGGGCAGACGAGCTGCAAAGTGGTGGTATGTACCATCCCTTCCTTTTTAAAACATCCGATTGGGTTTATCTTTATGCAGAATCCCACTTTGCAAGCTATCTATCCCCTTGATACAACGTTGAATATAGTTCGTACTCTCCAGCCACAACTGACACCCTTACCCAACGTAACGGGTTTCGGAAATGCGGGAACGATATATGCCCAGCTGTTCTATGCTGGCGTCGAGCAATTTTATTGCCAAGCCAATACTTGTACACAACAATCTACCAATGGAACAGGAGCCTCGGACTGGAGCTGTCAAAATCTTCAGTGCACGTGTCGGCCAGGATCCTCCTTTTGTGGCGCTGTTACTGTCACCGATTTGACCAGCACTGTCAATGGCTTAAGTGGCTCGATAGACATCGATTGTCAGGCAGTCGATAATTCAACAAACACTGCAACTTGTAATTTCAAGCAAGCTGCTCTCAACAATCTCTTCGGTTCATCGGGTCTTGTGCTCCAAGGTTGCACATTTGGAGAATGTGTTAGGCAAAGCGTGATTGATAACACCACTCTCACCGAACCCCCTACTAACAATGGCGGCACATCCCTCAGCGGAGGCGTTATTGCAGGTTTGGCGGTCGTCGGTGGTATCGTGGTTTTATCTCTTTTCTTCCTACTTTGGGGCCTATATCAGCAACGTATGGCTCGTAAAGCTGGATATATTTATGAAAAAGGCAAACAACCAGTAATAGAATGGACAGATGTGTCCTACACTGTGCGGAAAGCGACGGGAATCAGTGCGCGGCTGAGTGATTGGATCGGACGCCCGAAAGACTCCTCCAAATTTGTCAACGAAGACAAGACTATTTTGGATTCCGTCAGCGGAAAAGTCCAGGCGGGTCAGATGATGGCCATTCTTGGTCCTAGTGGTCAGTAATCATCGTTTTTTTACTCGATTGACAGTGTAACAATGCTCCTTTTCAAGGCGCTGGGAAAACAACTCTTGTTGAGATTTTGGCAAAGAAGAGCAAATCTGCTTTAATCACGGGCCAAGTGAAGATGTCTTCTAGGAACGGATCTACGCCATTGCGAATTGGCTTTGTTCCTCAACAGGACATCCTGCCTCCAACTTTAACGGTTTACGAAGCTCTGCTGTTCGCGGCACGCCTACGATTACCGGAGGGAATATCTGACTCACAGAAGAAGGAACGTGTCGATGGGATTATGGAAAAGCTTGGCATATCCCATCTGCGAACCGTCAGAATCGGCTACAGTGGCCATATCGGGGGAACACGCGCCAGGGGGATCAGTGGTGGCGAAATGCGCAGAGTTTCCATTGGACTGGAATTGATCGCTGACCCGGATATCCTGATTTTAGATGAACCAACATCAGGCATGTTCAATCAAGTTACCGTCTTACTCCTTCCTGATGAAGCATCTAGGGTTGGATTCCGTTTCTGCGGCTAGAGTTGCAAGCGTTCTTTACAATATCGCTCATGATTCCGTGAATCCTATACCAATTATAACATCCATCCATCAACCGAGGTAGGTCAAGTTCTCTATCATTCTTTTTTATGACATTAATTTGCTATTCAGTTCACAATTATACCAGAAGTTTGATACAATATTGCTTCTGTCCCATGGACGCATACTTTATAATGGAGAAGGATCTTTGGCACCAGCGGAATATTTCTCATCCCTTGGAGCACAAAGGAATCTTGAAATTCCCCCTTGCCCGCCAGGTTACAATGTTGCTGATTACCTTCTTGAACTCGCGAGCGATCCGCCGGTTGGTCTATTCGATTTGCACTCTCGACACGACACACGTATTGCTTCAACGTCGTTCGTGGATGAAAAACACCGCTACATTGAACCTGAAAAGGATGCCTTACCTAGTTCAAGCGACGAGAACATCCTTGTCAGAGAAAATACTGGAGAAGTGTCAGGCAGATTCAATCGCTCTTGGGAATCGGGTTGTGCAACTACATTCTTGACACAGTTGCAAGTTATTTCTGGAAGGGAATGGAAAATTTTGTCAAGGTAGCAGTACATTCAGTGAACGGGGAGTAAGGCTAAGAATGTTGTAGGGATAAAACGCTATTTTTGACCCATGTTGTCGTTGCCTCGGTGCTAGGGGTGATCTGTGGTAAGAACCGATTGACTTATCTTGGGTTTTCTTGATCTTCGTCTACCAGGTGGTCTGTACTATCAAACGGGGATCACCATCGCTGGGTTCCAGTCTCGGATAGGATGCCTCTTCTTCTTGGTGAGATTAGCTTACTTTGGTATATTTGCGCATCAACTTATTTGTAGGGTGCTCTTATCGCGTTTTCTGCTCTGAGCGCTCTATACAATGTTGTGGAAATAAGACCGCTCTTTGTTCGTGAACGATCTAGCTCTTACTATAGGTGAATATTTGATATCTGTGACAAGAGAGGTGCTAACTGATGGCTAGCCCTACTGCATGGCTCTTGTCCCGTTTCTTGTTCGACGCGATCCCACTGCGCATCATCCCTACGATTATTGTTTCAACAATGTATGTGAAGAGTTTTTTGCACCTGGTCAACTCATCTAGAATTATACAGCACGTATTGGATGGCTGGCCTATCCCCACATGCAGCCAATTTCTTCAAATTCCTTTTAATTCTAGTTTTATTCACGTTGACTATGACCCTGTTTGTCAGTATTGCCTTGCCATCATTACCTTTAAGTACCCACTAACGACGTGTAGAACTTCCTGCTGGGAACGTTTTTCTATAATGGCGGGATTGCTATCTTGCTGTCTGCGCTGACAGCGTTATACCAAATGACTTTTGCCGGCTTCTTCGTTCATTTGGGCACTATACCTCCGGTTCTGCGCTGGTTACAGTGGACTTGCCCGCTCAAGTATTCCCTTGAAGCGCTGTCTGTGAACGAAGTCGGAGCAGGGTTGATGATCCAAGATACTTTGCAAGGTGTCCCTATCAGCATTTCTGCAAGCCTTATCATGCAAGATGTGAATCTTATATTGTGATCTGTGCCAGCCAGACTTTACTGATGATTTTACTAGCTTTTCGGGTTTGGTTTGCAAAACTATTATCGCGATGTTCTGGTGTTATTCGGTTTTGCTGCGGGATTCGGCTTATGCGTGATTGCTGTCGTTTGGTGGAAGGTCAGGGAAAAACGATAGAAATTGAAAAAGTATCTGAGGTAGTAAAGAGGTTTCCTATAGTACGTAACGTTTAACAACAAATATACCCAGTGTCCGTAATGTCCAAGGATTGTATAAGTAGTCCGGATGAACATCCATTCCTCATCTGCACATTAATGGGCTACTTGAAGCCGCAGAAGGATGGGGAAACCTGCTCCGCTGTTACATCGACACGGCCTAGTTTGACAGCTTGATTGTTTGTTAAGTCGTTCATGGCGGCTAATGCAATGTTGAATGAATTAGCGCCTGCACGATCAACGGCGATTATATCGATGCTCTTGCTGACTCGCCCGTTGTTGTACGTCAGGCGCCAGCAGGAGCCGCAGGCAGTTGAGTTCCAACCCCCGACTGCATAAGCAGCGCCAATGTTGGGGAAACTGGGAAGAGAACCAAATGTGGAGTAGCCGCGCGTCTCCAGGCCGTTGACACCGTCCGAACATGCCACGGTGTCGAGAGAGGATGAACCGTCATCGTATTTTTGGTCGTATGCGACGGTCACCGTGGTGGTGGTGAGGGGAGATGCGAAGACGGGAGCAGAGAGGGCGAGAAGAGCTGAGAAGAAGAGAGAAAGCTTCATTGTGAAATGGGTTGGAAGACATGGCAGACAGTGGGCTTTTTGTAGGAGGACGGGAGGAAGTGCCAGCAGAGCGCGTTTCAGGAGAGCGGCCTTGCCAGTCCGCCGATTTCAATAGACTGCAATTGGCACAGCCACCCAGAATGCTGCCTTACCTCATATGCGCGCTTCTCTCCTCTCCTGTCGTTGCAATATGGCCTTTTCCCCAAAAGAGGTTCACAAAGAATGCTCTCATCAGTGCAGGATCCATGGGCCTCGATGATAACTCACGGGTTGTGGCGTTCGGCGACTTCAACGGTGACCAATTGTGCGCCCAACAACCGCCCTTCTCAGTGCTTTCTGACATGTCATGCATAGCTTAGACGTCGTTTCACTAAGCGCAGACCAGAGAACCTTGGCTCTGCATTATTGGAACCATGGTGAGCTGTGTTTTTTGGTCGTCTGGACCTTGATGTGTATATGGAACAGCGGATTATTCTTTCCACCGCTCGGCGTTTCTTCGCCACCCAAACAAAATAGTTAACGTGGTCCCAGGAGACTTCAGGCACATCGGGAAGCTTGACATACTCGTCATGAGTCAGAGGCCAGGTTCGCTTGATACAGACTTGACCCTTTATCGCGCCCCTTCAAACGGCACATTCGGTCTGTGCGCACCCATTGCTAGAACTATAGCTTACTATATGCTCCTCAGATTCATCAAACCATATAACCATTCCATCCTCCACTCAGTCACAGCCAATTGTCATTGATGTCGATGGTGATTTGAAGATTGACCTACTGGGCGAGAGTTCATCCAGAGGTCGCGGTTCCTATCAATTGTGGCAAAATGTCTGGAATGCCTCCGACCCCCACTCATCATTGTTCGAAATGTGCGCAATATCGGTCGCGTTTGAAGGGTATGGTGCTCATATTGGCCAGGATGGATCCAAACTTCCATGGCTCACAATGTACTCTCGCAAATCCTCATAGCAATGCGGTTGTTGATTTGGACGGCGATTGCCTTGCAGGTGATACTTTTTCTTCTTTTTTTGTGGGATGAATTTTTCGCTGACCAGCCTCCAAGATGTATTCCTCGTCTGTGACGGTGGCCAAGGACGACACTCGTATCAGATTTGGGTTAACAAGAAACAGGACGGATTTACCCTATCTCAACAGGGCTCTTTACCATCGGGAGCACAAGCCATATCGTTTGCTGATATAGGCATGCCCTATTTCTTGCATGCACTACTTAACTGACCCTCGACAGATCGTGACGGCACCATTGATATGATTTTTCCAACATGTTCTTATGTCTCAGCCGATGGTGTTGGGGAAGACTGTTACATCAATATCGCGTTCAACCAGCAACTGGGCCTTTGCTCTCCCACGACTGAATCAGATGTAAAGCAAGGTGTTCGGACATGCCGATCACCGCAAGACTTATGCATAGCTGATCCAAATTTCAGGTTTGATTTCAGCGAGGGTGCCAAAGACGGCGTATGTACTTTTCACTAGTTATTGAATTCGATGTAAATGCGGCTCATTTCCAGGCATTTGTACGCCTCCCGCTTAAGCTATTATTCCCAGAATCAAGGTCCCTATTGGTTTATGATAACTCCTTTCAACCACCGGTACCCCTACCGCTCAAGTTAGGCGATGCCAATCTTGACGGCTTTCCCGATATCATGATGATAACAACGAATGGGAAAGAGCGTATTCCCGCTTTATTATTCTCCGTGCCGTGTTCAACCGGCGTAGTTGGGTGCCGGTTTGATGGCTCAGGTAGACGCGGATGGACTGTTGCAACCAAAGATGTTCAGGCCTTGTCAAATATTAAAGATGCAAGATCTGTTTCCTTTCTTGACATAGATGAAGATGTAAGGGAGGAAAATTCAAGTTGTCTGTGCTGACCCACATCTTAGGGATCACTTGATATACTAGTCCAAAGGACGGGCCAGGCAGGTCAAGGAAAAATCTCATTTATTCAAAATAACATGTATTACGATGCATTTTTCTTGAAAGCAATAGGTTTACTTACACTCCTCTTCGACTCAATCCATTGCTGATGGCTCTTCCTTAGTTTTGAATGGAGCCTGCGATGGCGGGTGGTGTGATGGGGACAATGGCACCAAACCTTATCAAGTAAGTAGCTGACCATAATTGCCATCTCGCAATTCACCAACATTTTCAAGCCTTTTGGTGTCAGTTACTCGGGTGCTTCGTACAAATACACTGTATTGGACACCTCAGGACATAGATCTGCTGCTCAGGGTGCGTGAGTATGTCGACCGATTTACCATATTTTCACATCTTCCACATCTAGTTGGCCAACTACCTCAGACATCGTATCAGTCGCTCCAAACCCCATACTCCTTCTTTGGCCTAGGTCGAACCAATAATTATATTGAGAACTTGTTTGTTGGAACAACTGTACACTCCAGGCAACACTACATCAATATAGAAGGTGTTGTGCCCAACTCTCGAGTCGTCATTCTTCCATCCCTGAATGAGGGTGAAGCGTGGAGACGCGAGTTATTCTTGAGACCAGGTGAATGGATACCGTGGGTGACAATAACTGTCCTTATTGGCATGTTGTTATTGGCTATCATCGTGTTCATTCTCCATATGAATGAGAAGGTTCGTTGTTCTTCATCCATTCCAACGTGAGTTGTTTATTGGCGTTTCATAGAGAGAGGACGAAATGGAACGAAAGAGGGCATCCCATCATATCAATTTTGACGCCCTATGATGTGGTGGCATGCAAATATGCGGGCGGAATCCTTGGGGTTATTGACCTGTATTCGAACCCGAAGTATGTTTTCTTTTGCCGGCAAAGTGAAAAGAAATCCAGCATAGCTAGGCACATCCTGAGTCGGAATTGATTAAACAAGTAGTAGTAGGCTACTCTTTGGTAAAGAGTGTTTAAAAGGCAGCAGTAGCAGATTCGACTTTACCATGACCATGAGACTTGTCGTCAACACATATCAGCACATCCTGCAGCCAATTCCACTACTATCTTCATTCTCTAGTCTTCCAGTAACCACCCTCGATGTCCTCGCCGCTTTCCGCCTGTGCCTTGGAATGAGGCAGCTGCGAGAAGAGCTACACCGTCAACACCTTGCCAGGCCAGGCTCAACTCCCAAGTCCACCGAAGACTTATCCTTTGTCAGGAGTCTGACGGCGACTCTACTGGTCGTGTATGGTGGAGAGGCTATAACAGGTTCGTACAGTGCCCCGATAAACTGATCGCTTACTGAACATGCCACCATGGTTCAACGTTCAACAGCACCCTTCCTCGGATATCCGCCGTCTTTCATGGTTTCCGCAACATTTCCGATTCTCTATACCATTATGCAGGCCATAGTAGACTTTTTACCGGTAGTCCCGACGCCCTCAGCAATAAACGAACTCCCTCTTGCCCTTCTTGATGGCATAAGCCGTGCTTATCTCCTTTGCAATCTGATCCCTCCGCCAGTTACCAACAACTCATCTGTTTTCCTGGCGCAGTCGCCATGGACTTTACTACTCACATCATTGGTGAGATCTCAACTTTTGTCCTATAAGATCACTCTAGACGATTCACAGATTACCGCAAATGGCGGCTTTTTCTTGACGAATCTCTTCTCATTCTTAGAACCAACACCATTAAGAGTACAAACACCACCAGACATCCAGCCCTATGGGTGGATGACAACAGATATTTGGTGTGCACCTTTGATTACAGGACTCTATGCTCTCCTTACACATGCACAACCTGTCTGGGCTGACATTCACAATGTGCTGTACGAGTTCTTTGGCTTGCAAATCGAGGGAAAGCAGGCATTAGCGCTTGACCCTGAAGTTGCAAGAGCGAACTGCGCCATGATTCTTGCCCTTCTCTTTACTGTGCGTGCTATCAAGAGATTTGGTGTTTTGAACTCCAGATTGACATTTAGTGAGTTTAAATACGGATTTGTACCAGCAGGTACTGAATTACGCGTTTTCCACAGACCCGAAGATCAAGATGCAGTAGATATGTAGACATGTATACCTTATCAATTTGTTATCGGGAGAAATTCTGTATAGACGAATGCCAGTCCCAGTTTGCACAAGTCGTGACCTTAGTAGAGCGAAATTTCCGGAACCTGGATTAAAGCTGTTACAAAGTCCTGCTGAAATTGACTGTGGTACTCACCTCACCTCTTGCCTCGAACGCCAGCCAATCGCCAGTTCCAGTTGGTAGCAACCCCATGGACTTGCATTTCCAAAGCCCAACGCCGAGAGTCAGAAGATTACATACAATATAGACAAGCTTGTGTAACAACAGCGTTGAAACTGCCATTGGCTCCGACTTGGAAGGGGCGAATTGTGCAAAAGCTGCCGTCCTCAAGTTTATCATGATAGAATAGCCTCTCAAGAATCGTCTCACCGGAATTTATACCAGCTATGTTTTTGAATGGTGGAAAAAGGAGCATAAAGACGATGCTGATGCTGAAAATCTGTACACCACCACCAGACATGTACAACATGAATGCCTGCATTGGCAACGCCTTTGCAGGAGAAAGCGCGAAATCCCACGCCTTCTTCTCTTTAATCTTGTCATACGAGTCTGGACGGACGCTTCGCGAGGGGCCTTTAACCTGCTAGGATTTGAGTAGGAGTTGACGTGGCCGATGCTAAAAAGCATACGGTGGCTGGGGCATTAGGAAAGGCCGGAGGTGAGCTGATATGTCTCCATCTGTCATGATAAAGATGAGCACGTATCCTCGAAAGGAGTGAATGGGGGGGGTCAACCGACTCTGAGCAGCGTTCTAATGTTGAATAATCCAGCGGCATAAATGTGAAATGTTCACACGCTCAGAGATGCCTTTCATTATTGCATGAGCATATAACAACTATATGCGCGAGTTCTACTAGCGTAAATTATCTAGAAACCAGGCGGTGCAAAAGATCCACTAAAGCCGGGAGGTGGAGGTGGAAAATTTCCGTAAACTGGAGGAGGGATGAGAGCTCCCATGGGTCCTGGCATTGCTGGTACCACAGTTTGCTGTGGCGTAAACCCAGGAGGTGGTGGTGGCTGCGCCAATGCACCCGCAAAATGTCCTTGGTATGGGCCTTGAAAGCCAGGTACAGATGGACGTGCACCAAATGTCAGTGGCGCAGGTGGAGGCCGGGCAGCGACGGGCAATGCATTATTCTTTCTGGCTTGGGCAGCAAGAAGACGTTCCGCAGACGTGCCATGTCGTTCTCCTTTGCCTTCCTTTTTAAATGCATACTGAACGGTGATAGCCTTGTTCATGAGGAATTGCCCATTCATAGCCTCGATGGCGGCGTCAGATGACTCGAAGTCAGTGTACGATACGAAACCATAACCTTTTGATTTTCCTGAGCTTGGATCACGGGCAATCTGAAATAGTCATCCGTATCTTTTTTGCTACCCCCCGAATCACGCTCACCTTGGCTGTAGTAGCCATCATGCCAAATGCACTGAATGTATCGTACAGAAGACGTTCGTCCACGTTTTCGTCAAGGTTACCCACGAACAAGTTAGCTCCAACATCAAGTTGCTTCTTGTCGGACGAGGCCTACGCTTGTGTGATGCATGGTTTCCCGTAGCATAGAGAGAGGAGGCAAACCTTGTTAACACGAATTGGTTTTCCGAATAGCTTGATCTGATTCATGATCTTACACGCATATTCCGCATCCTCTTCCGTCAAAAACTCACAAAACCCGTAACCTTGGTGCGCCATCGATACACGATCTTTTGGTAAGTGTACGTTCACTGTTGGCAGTCCTCTGTAAGACCTTTTTTGACTAGCTACATTGTTGTATGCACTTACCCACAGGTCCGGCTTGGAGCATAAGCTCCCAAACAAGGGCGTCAGTGCAGCGTTCATCTAAATTTCCCTGAAAATCGATATAAGCCATGATAGGTTCTGTCGTGGTGACCAGGAATTCGGGACTTACCAGGTACACGGTGGCTTCCTGATTTCTGTCTTCTTGTGCGCGGGACATGTTGATGGAATCTTTGTTGTTGTCGGCTATTTGCGCGTTGCGGGCAAACCCAATTAGATGTCTATGATTCTCAAGAAGTAACGTATCGGAAAGTAAGTGATGGATTAACTACAAGGGGCATCCCCATAGAAACGGGTGAAAAGGGGATGACTGCACGGTGAAGGATATATAACCAGATCGCAGTTAAGACAATCGTAACAAGTGACACAAAGTATATGAAATCGTAAGAATATGTAGAACATCAGAGAATAGTGCATTTGCGTTTCGCGTTCTTCACAACAGGCGGCTCAAGTGCCGCCACAATGGCCTGGCACCTTTTCGTCAATTGACCATCAATGGCACGAACAATATCACAGACCTCATCAAACACGTTTTTCAAACCCCTCTGTGTTAGCGCCGAGCATTCTACAAATTTGACAGCTCCAAGTTCTCTAGCAAGCCTCTCGCCTTGTTCAAGCGTAACGGGTCTCTGCTTCTGCCTTGCAAGCTTCTCAATCACTTGCGTATCATCCCGCAAGTCAATTTGCGTCCCAACAATCAGGCATGGAACACCAGGACAATGGTGCCGGACTTCTGGGAACCATTTCTCCTTGACGTTCTCAAATGACGCTGGCGATGTAACGCTGAAACAAACTAGGAATACATCCGTTTGTGGATACGACAGTGGACGAAGTCGATCGTAATCCTCCTGTCCTAGGTGTTTAGTCGCCAAACATTAGACCCGAGTAGCTGACTCCGTCAACAATAAGTGACCCACCAGCTGTGTCAAAGAGTCCTAGCGTATACGGATCGTCCCCAATCATAACGGTGACAGCATAGTTGTCAAACACCTGGGTATGAAGGTTGTACTTCATTTTCGCACGTGATTTAAATGCATACCGTTGGAACGTATTCACTCGGAAACTTGTTTGTAGTGTAAGAAATCAACAAACACGTCTATTAAGGAAATAATCAGCGTTTGCAATCTACCTGACGATGCATAGCAACACACCTTTCCAACAGCACCATCCCCAACAACCACACATTTGATAGTTTGCATGTTGTCACAAAAATTTTATAGAATAGACGCGGTTCGGCCAAGTGAGGACTGGGTTCAATTTCCATGTCAGCCGCAAAAGAAAGAAAAAAAAAACTTGAAGCGTCGAAAGTATGGTAAAAAAAAAGTGTCAAGTATAGTAGGCAGGTGCTGGGGTATCTTGCAGAATAAAGACAGGGAGGCAGACAATTAAAGTCATGTAAGTCGACTTACAAATACCAGACTGCAAAGCAGAGATGGGAGCCTAAATGTCACAAGGGGAACTTAGACCCTGCGATCTGACGGTACACGGCAAGCTGAGAAAGCGGACGACGACACGAAAGGAGTTGCGTGTGGAGAAGAAGGATGCTACGAGTGAGACCTGAGACGGGATGTCAGTAGAGACCATGCAAGGCGAGCAAGGACGTACGGACAGCGGGAGACGAGGAGGGGTTCTAACAGGCTGTGGTTGCAACGACTGATGGAAGTAAACTGAGCACGGCCCTTGTATTGGCCAGAAAACAACAACAAGCAGACCACAACAATCTATTATCTCCGCGATAACCAACTAACCCGCTCAGCCCATCTTCACTCGCTTCACACTCTCCAATGTCTGCGTCCACCACAGCAGCTGTCCCTGCTGCGTCCCTGTCAGGATCTGTCCATCCATGCACTGTTAATCTTCCGTTAGCTATGTCTCTTACCCCGCATTCATACTTGCCGACACCGCCAGAACCACATCATCTAACATCACCATCAATTCTTTTGTTCATCATCCATAACAACACTCACTTTTGTCATGCTCCAATCCATATGAGACTGTGGCCCTGTTCCTATCCCACACGAGCACACACCCACCCACCGTTCCAAATAGAACCGCTTGCCCTGACGCAGCAAATATGGCCCCAGGATACCCTGACTCGTCATCTTCTGGCTGCTGCCCCTGCTCTCTTAGCGAGTACAGCACCTCTACAGATCCCCTGTTGCCGGATTGCCGCGTGCTCACTAACCGCGCCCGTCCGCCAGTTTGCCCGACGAGCACGTGCGACCCGGTTGGGTTAATATCAAGCGATGTACTGTATGTATAGCGTTAGGGCAAACTTGCACGATTCTACTCTTGCTCACATTGTTTTATGCAAAAACGAATATGCTCGCAGGGTGCCATTGGGTATTTCACAATACCACCTGCATGAATCTTGACATTATGACGGGGAAGACGACATCGTAGAACTTACAATACACCGTCCTGCGTGCCACCTAGCAATGCAGCGCCGTCGTCAATGAACTTTATTGCTGTCACATTTGGGCGAACAATTGATCTCTGCGCTTGCCATGTGCCTATCACAGTTATCGATCAGACCACAAGACTAGCAAGTGTTTCCTTGTCACCTTTCAACCATATCCACATTTTCACGCCAGTCCTGGGAAACGACACCGCGATTCTGTCCCGATAGTAGGCCAAGCAAGTTTTATTTTCTGTCCCATTCTCACAGCCTGCTTCAACAATTTTTGCCCATTGCCAGAAATTTCCTCCCTATGAATTATCAGGCTTGAGAGGCGTTGGTTGATCAGATTCACTCACAACCCTTGTCCACTTGCCAACGATGCCATCTTCTCCCAGAGTCACGACTCCGATGTCGCCTTCCAACCAAGTTACATCCACTATGGGTGAATTGTGTGATAATCTGGCTATCTCTGCTCTTTTAATATTATTCCATATGCGTAACGTCCTGTCGGCACCTGCGAAATATGTTATGGCCTATCTTTACAATAAGGCAAACGTTGCTCACAACTCAACGCAAAATGAGATCCATCTGAGCAGAAAGAAATAGCTTGCACTGCCAAATTCCCTTCACCGTTGAGATTAGCAGAATGATCGTTTCTGCATACTGGCCAATTGTGTCGTCGAGTTCCTTGCCACACATGTCCATCAACTTTAGGTACTATGTCCAAAGTCTCCCCGAGAGGAAGAGCTACTTTCGGCGTCGTAGATCTCTCACGCTTCACACCTCGAGGTCCCGATGAAGCTGTGGCTTCCGCGGGACATGGCCGGCAGGCCGCTGTTGAATACGCTGGCATTAAATTGGTGACTTTCTTCAAAAAGTGTTGTATGACTTACTAGTTACCAGCGGCAACATCTTAAATTGCTTCCTTAATGATGACGCAGATGTCATAGCATGAGTTTGACTTGTCGCGTCCAACTGAATCGTTCGTCCATCAGTGGCGCAGCTTGATGAGTTACTCCATGACGCTTGAGCTGGGCCATCTGATAAGTCTTGTGAAATACTCAGATCCGAGGAGCCTGTCCGTACGTTGACTTGCGACAATGGTGACTGGCTATGCACAATATCGACCACATTCGAAGATAAGTGCGTTTGCTCATCATTTGCTGGCAATGGGATATCACCAGCGTCCTGCACACGAGCCTTCCGACTATGACTTGCTGTTAAACCAGGAACGGCATCTGCATCCCAACAACGGTCGTCAAAAGGCGATAACCAAGAAGTCACAGTGCTATCAGTTGCGACTGGTGCTGTCATAAATTATGGATAGGGCGTGTGAGACAATTGATACAGAAAGAAGGAAAGTTCGCATACCAGGGCTTTTGACCGAAATTGATGACTCCTTTTTCCCTGCTGCAGTATCAGGGTCAGACTGGGGTGACCCTTGACCGGTAGGATGTATCTGCACGCGATGCAATCTTCCGTCTATCACATCGGAGGATATTTCAGCTGAATTTTCCATTACCCGGCCCGAGAGCGTCAGCCCAGAATTCATTGAATTGGAGATAATGTGTAAATTATCAACGCGTTCCAAAGTTACCTTGCTGCTTGATGCAATTGCATTTAAAGGTGAGGGGCTGGAGACTGTAGATGGTAATATTGTTGAAGATGATTTGAAAATCGGGTCTCGTGGCGAGTATTCTAGACAATGGTCACTTGATTGTGAGGTAGACATGACGCTTTGGGCAGTGGATAAAACATTTGTCGAAGCCGACGACACAGGCATAACAGGTGACTAAGAGAAAACGCACGCACATTCAATCACAAATTAACGGTATGTGCCACACCTTACATGCACAGACAGATGACAAAAAGTTGAACTCACAGATATTAATGCGGCATATTGTTTCTGTCGGATTTTTTGAGATGACTCCAAGCTGCACAAGGTGCTCGCCTGTCTGGGTGATCCATTCGGGCATGGATAGTGGGAGTGTGATTGAGGCGTGGTACAATTATGGGTACGACTCTTTGGTCGTGGAGAAATGAAAGGAGCAGCTTCGTAGTTATTTGCCTGACCTCCAACAGAAGACGGAATGGACTCCGTCATTTTGGCGATTGTGGTAGATGATTTAGAATCTACTGGGGACAACTGCATATCTTGAGCTCCAGAACTGGATGCAATAGATGAGGAAGGTGAAAGGGGAGGCAAAGGGTGATTTTCGTGCATTGTGCCACTGGGTAAAATAATTTCCATTTCTTTGGGTTGCACAGTAGGCGAGGATGTTGGAAGACGAGAACTAGGTGCAGAGTCGAGTTCCATTGGAGACAAGCTGCGGCGAATTTTGGCGTTCTGATTAATGGCGCTTAATTCGTCAGTCGCAGGCGCACCGAAAGGATGAACTGCAGGACTAGCCACCTCTTTCAGCCACATATCCGAATCCGCTTGTACTTTTAAGCTAATGTATCTACGAGGATTGGGACTGTGGACTGCAGCTGAGGCGCCCAGGGAAAGGGTACTTGTCTGTGCGAAAATACCTGAACCGCCCGCAGAGCCTGTTGCGGTGACCGCAGAATCACTGCAGTCTTGTGTTTGGACAGAGGAATGAGCATAAAAAGGCTTTGCTTGGACTCCGATCGAGGTACGCGCCATTGGGGGCAATTCTTCTGTGGCATGATTAGATTAACATAAAATGCCTTCAAAATGGCAGTATACTTGTCCCTACTCACCAATGCTAGGGCTCACCTCTAACTTCTTTGTCCAAGCTCTCCTCATTTTCGGCGGCATGGTCTGACTTACGCGTGAGTTGATGGGACTCGGCGACTCCTCGTCTGCAATTTGTGTACAGTTATCCTCCTCGGAAATTTGAGGCGCGTTCCGATCACCCTCAAGGACTACAGGCAAGTCGCTGAACTTGCCATCCTCCGAAGCCACAGTAAGAAGTATCTCCTTTCCTGGTTTTACTTCTATACGTTTCTGCGCAAACAGACTGAAACGGATAACGGTGGGTAAATCACAGTTGTCGCCAGAGTCGTCTGATAAGGTAACACGTCGCAGAATAACATGGGCCTTTTGATTTGATCCATGGGGTCGGAAACGAAGGCTTTTGACGCCGAGGACGGAAGATACAGAAGAGGCAAAGAAAGGCGCATCAGAATCTGGAGAACTGGTCTCATCCATTGTAGCTCGTCTCGCAATGGCGTCGAGGACTTGGACTTGGCACAACCGGGCGGGACGGTTAGACAGTCTAAGCAGCCAAATGTAAAGATTGGTCACGTGAAGCCAAAGACATGGCGCATCACATGACTATTCGAGGACTTCCGGCACCCCATTCCTCCACTCAATTCCAGCCGACCTCCCGACCTCCATGGCAATCTCTCTAACAGCTCGAATCTCTGCCACTGTCGCGCCAGCTCGCCGTGCATTCGCCAGATGCCATATAATCTGCTGTGCCGTGTCCATTGATATGAGAGACGCCACTAGTGTATACGATGTTTCCGTGTTGGACAGTATATCCGTGAACCCGTACACCAACCCATATCCAATAGTCTTAGAGAACCATCCTGTCAAGCACGTCAAGCATGTCAGTCTTTTCTTTTTTCCTCTTTTGAAATTCAGCACACACCCAAATCTGGATAGATGGTGTCTATCATGGCCTGAACCCCCTGTGCCGTATCGCCGTATAGCTTTGTGAATGTCTCTGTACCAAGAGTTTCATACTCCTGAAGAGACAAGTTCACGTTCCTTTATGGCGGGTGATGTTCTGTGTCATTCCTAAAACAATTGACACACACCTCAACACTGTCATATCTGATCGTAGCTCTGGAACCGCGTCATACAATGCTTTCAAACTATTGATTGACTCGTGTAGAATGTTAGAAATACGCGCAAAGATATGCTCTATGAAGCATACTCTAGAATATCCGCTGGTTAATCCTGCCTTCATCAAGCCTTCCCGAACTTTCTTTGCAATCAAAGTCTTTTCTTGCTCAGTTTGAGCATCCTTAATCGCATATTTGAGCACTCGAGGGACCTCCTCCGGGCGATTGGTCGCACTAAATGCGATTGCCGCCACCAAGAACCATGGATTCGGCGCAGCCCCTGCAGGGAATATGGACTTGAGGTGGGCCAGAAATCGGTCGGTAGCAAGAATAGCCATGCAGATGTGAAGACGAATATCTCAGAAGACGTCACGCGTCACGCGTCATCTACTAACATTTTGACTACTGTCTGCTCCTCCGCAAGTTCTTCATTTATTCCATTACCATTTCCTGCCCTTTTATTTTTGCAGGTGCACAGTTTCCACAACGGCATCTCACCCTTTTCATTCTTCAGACTCTCAATAGCAATATTGGATGCTTCAAATCGTGCAACACGATGGCTGTATGCAAAAATGGGCCCAGCCACCACTCTGTCGTGTACCTTAACTGTAAATCCCTTGAACTTTCGTTTACCGTGTGTTTGCGACGCCTTTCTACGTGAAGATAGATCACGGCATATTTCCTCAGTGAAAACGACACTACATACCCGAATGCGACTTTCCGACACCCTTGGCCAGCGGTCCATGTCAAAAGTCTCGACACTGGGTTTTCACCTACATTGAGGTTCAATTTACCTAGAAGGTCTTCCATTACGAGCAGTATCACTGTTGCCGTTTTCTCGTAGTTATATGCAGAGTCCACAAATATCGCGCCAATCAAGCTTTCGAACACATCACTCAGGGCCTTCGGTGGATCATAGCGCCATCCTGTTTCGACTATATCTTCTGCTGAGGCAGCCTCCAGGACCGGAACATACTGATTTATGGCAGTGTTCAGATCAACGCTGTTAGCCAATAAAATTTTGTGTAATTCAAGTCTCTTCACGGCCACCCATGCAAGGGCTGTATTGCATACTACCTTGGCCCGAAACAACGACAGCGGATAAGACGTTGCTTCCACGAATTTCGCATACAGGTACTCCATGACAACCAACGAGAGAACAGCTGGAAGATTGCACATTTTTAGATTTCATCTCACGGGTTGCTCTGTCTCTCACCATCACCCAAGAATTCTAAGCGTTGATAGGACCTTCCACCTGAATCTATCGAGAAAGATGGATGTGTAATAGCCTCAAGGAGCACCCGACTGTCGGAGAATTCGTAACCCAGGCTAGCTTCCAAGTTGACAAAATATGTGGACGATATTCCGGGTTGTGGTTTGGGCATCATATGACAATTATCTGCACCCCAGAAGGAAAGGCCCAATGCTTTTCCGGCTCTGAGAGATGTGGAGATACCTCCGGTCAAAAAGCTTGCACCAAGAATCGCTTCCATGCAGTCCTGTAGACTTCTCCTGGGAATCCTTCTCTTCACATATCGCACTGGAGCAGAGATGCACCCATCATCATTTTCCGACAAAGTATATCTCCATCGACCGGTCGTGAATATCTCGTTCGTCAAAAAATTTTCCAACCCGAATGATAAAGCGCGTGCAGATAAAAAGCGATTACATACCACGGCGCGTCGCATACTCGTCAATTGACCTTCGTGCCGACGAGGATAGCAGTTGAACAAATGTACGGTAGTGCAAAGCTGTAAGACAGCATCACCAAGAGTTTCTAACCGCTGATTATTGTAGCCGGCAAAAGCGCTTGGTAACGTGAGCGCCTCCACGAGAAGATTGCCATCAATCGATGGAAGACCTATCACTGAACGTAGACAGCTGCTCCTGTACATGTCCGTTAAACGGTGGCATATGGCTGGAAGTAATTCGAATGCTTGATAAACACCAAAACTGATGTCAAGCCAACGACAGCATCCTATAGGAAATAAACCACCGTCACGAACGGTGAAAGTGATGGCCTGGTCATTCTTGAGATCATATCTTGGATTACATGTGCGAGGAAGGAGCATCAACTCGACCATTGGGCCATCGGTTGCAATAATGACGCGTCCCCTGAGTCGTTTCTCTATGTAATCTCTGTAACTCGGGGAGCTCGCTTCTCGAGAGCCAGGTATTGGAGCCGACATCAGCGAAATATCGCGTCTCAGGCGCCGCAACCTATATGTACGACCAGTGAAAATGTTAACAGTTACCAAAAGCCGATCGTAATCGTCTTCGCCAACGGAAGTCCAGTCGTAGGACCCACGTGGATTAATCAACAACCTGTTGATTGCTTCAAAGTCGGGTTGGCCCTCATCAGTAATTGGAACCAAGAACACGCTGAGTCCTCCCAGAAGCGGGGTCCCTGTTAAGCGATAATGAATACCTAATTTCGTATATTCTTCCATCGCTCGTCTCTGCTGCGATTCGCCGTCATCAGACAACTTGACAAGATAACTAGCCCCTATTTCGACAGAAACAGATAGGCATAGCATCTTATCCGGTAAGAATCGTGTGCCTGCAACCAGGCCAGCGACTCGGCAGCCATTTATAACAACTTCGTGGATCCACAATCGACGTCCCATAACCCACGGATCTCGGACCATTACATCCAAAGTCACTGGCGTTTTGACTTCTGAAAATGACAAATGGTCCTCCTCATCGTTTTGTTCCTCTGATTCCATGGGGGGCACGGGAAGTAGGTATTCATCAAGTACGTCCAATTCGTGCAATCTGCGCGCAGCTAGAAATGCAACGGCGCGCTTTGCCTCTCTCTTGGTCCTCCTGCTAGGACCATGGTATATAAGGTGATCTGGCGATAGAGGGAGGCTAGATGGTAGTCGTAAAGTCACTTCAAAGTCGCCACTATATATGGGCTTGTGCGCTGGCGTGTAAGCATCTGTCGGAATCAACGCACAAAGACGATTCAACAATCCTACGGCATTGTCGTAGTTCAGAATTGCGCCTGTCTTCGGAACTACATAGCGTTCCCTTCCAGTGAGATCACTGGGCGCGAGTTCATCGTCATTTTCATCTTCGATATCCATATCCTCTGCGCGGGAAATGTAGACTGCAGCAACTTGTGGTTCTCCTTCTTTCAGAGCTTTGTACCGGGCCAGCTGTGCAATATCATTTTCTTGAACCATTATTATAAAGGTTGAAGTTCTATTCCTTGCCCGGCCTCTCGATTGGATATATCCAACCATATGTTGAAGAGAATCGAAACGAATGACTAGATCGCAAGCCTGGGTACGTCGAGTCAGCATGACATCAAAACCAACGAAGCGATTTTCGTACGGGGAAATCTAACCCTTCTTCAGCAACGGCCGTCGTGACGACTGTTGAACTATGACAGGGCTTCCAAACCTGTTATAGATATCTGAACTTACGCGTATTAATTTCGCCGTTACGAAAAGCTTTCAGACTGTTGAATATGTTTGCGCCCATGCTTGATGACAGTCCCTCACTACTGACTCCTTCACCAACAAAGTGTCCAGACCGGATTTTCTCACTCAGTTCAGGTATTGCAGGTAAAAGTCTCGCCAAACAGGCGGCTACTTGGCGCTGCTCCACGAATATGATTGACTGGAAAGAAGCAGAATAGTGCGAGTCCAAGATTTCGACTAGGGCTTTAACTTTCGGGGTGCACCAAGAAAGGGGAACTGATAATGGTATGCTCTCTTCTGGGCCGTCTGGAAAGAAGTCCGAGAAACCGTGAAGAATTTCTGAGATGGTCGTCACATCCGATAAAGTATGTCTTGATTCTCTCCCCCTTTGAAGATGGCGGGTCTTCAAATCGCCTTGCTCAAAGCCCATCCTGTGCTGAAGTAATTCCGTGTAAAGAAATAAGGAGGCACAGTATGGCCCCAGATTATACAATGTCACATGATACCGTCCTTCGGTATTGCACCAGGATAGGTCAGAAAAATTCCGGAGATCATCTTCAAATACTTTGACGCATGTGTGAATGTACGGAAGTGGAAAATCAAAATTACTTGGGGGGGGTTTATATGTTGCAACAATCTATCACAACTTTGAAACGAATTATGTGAATGAGGTTGCCAGTACAGACCTCTACGGGCCTGGGAGCATGGTCTTGAAGCTCGCTGTAGTTCTCAATAACACCGACAACTTTCGCGTCCATGTTTGCCTCTAACGATTCCAGAGACTTGGCGGGGTTCTTTGGATCCCATATTGGCGATGCGGTCATTCCAAAAATCTTAGGCCTCCTTGAGACAGGCTGTACCTGAGAGCACTCGCGTAGGATACCGTTATAGGGATGATTCTTTCGTGCGTGATGGCATTCGTCAAATACCAGAAGGCTAACTTTGTCTATGCTCCACACAGAGTGGGTCAGGATATTGAGGAAAATCTGCGCTAGGAAACCAACGGGAGATTACTGGACATCAGTCGTGGGACGACTCGTTCACCTGTCATCACAAAAACATCGTGACTCCTGAACCGTTGTCGCCATGCGTCCCTGTCCGACAGATTGAGGAGACCAAATAACTTGATGACACGGAGTGATGTATGTTTAGCGATGTAATCCCCTTGCTGTTGTACTAGGGCGACCCGGGGTACAAGAAAAATGATAACCTTATCTTTGTGCGTCTCCTGAGCGGCTATCCATTTGATGAGAAGGAGACAAATGAATGTTTTGCCAGTGCCGGTGTCCAATGCGGCGATTATGTTGTCTGGGGGAGCCTGTAAACACATAACCATATCTTTGGGAAATAATATTTTTACCCTGGCAAGCGCGTCTGAAGACTTCTTCCTGATAACGTCTAGGAACCAGCGTCCCAACATGCTGCAAGGTGAGTGCAGGATTCATCTCGCGAGTGGGAGATAATCTGAAATATTACATAAACAATCTAAATTCTAAGTATCTATTAGTACGTGAATTGGAACACAACATTGCATACAGGAAACAGAGGTACAAGGTACATGTAGGAATTACAAATAGATCGCAATTTTGGGGAATTAAATAAGGGAGAGAGAGAGAGCCGAAGGGGAAAGCATAATATTATCGCGTGTTCAGTCAGCACTGCTCAACGACCGCAGCACAGGTTTCAAGCCAGCTCTTGACGGGTAATGCTATGAATTCTGTGTTCATCCACGAGCCAAGCTCCGTCCTGTTCTTCTTCTTTTTCTAGCTTCTCTATTTCTTCATCTTCCAACAAGTATTTTTCTTCGTCTAGGTTTTCTACATTGCTCGCAGTGCTTTGCTGGAGTTCCAAACTTCCAATCTCATCGACAAAATCATGGACAGTGCTCGCAGATGTCGCGCCACGTGCCAGATCCTTGTCGACGCCTGTGCCATTCATCCAGGGATCATTCCAAAGATCTGCTATGCGAGCGCGCTTCCCCGGGTCGCGCACCAACAACCTTCCTACGATTCTTCTAGCACCGCGACTCGAGACCAACCTAGGACCAGCCAAGTCTTCCTGACTGGCGGATGATTCTTCGTTCTCCACATCCGGCCAGCTATACTCTCCCTTTGCAATTCGCATCAACCATCTCCTTCTCTTTGTCTTGTCATAGATCTTGCGTCCACTTACTGTCTCCCCTGCACCATTTCCACCAGTCATCCCTACCACGTCATCATTGGCAACGCCTTCGCCGAAAGGCAATCTTCGTGCAACCAGGGCATACAGTACGACTCCACATGCCCAGGCGTCCGTCTCTCTCGCATCATAAACCCCATTGCTCTTTGCCCGGTCTGCATCGCTGGCGCTCGTGAGTGACTTGCCTCCGCCCGTGACCAACTCAGGTGCAGCATACGCTTCACTACCGCATCGGGTCATAAGTAGTTCTGCTTCGCCATTGGGGTATAGATCCACGAAACGGGACAATCCAAAATCGCTCAACCTAATAAATGGCGTGGGAGGAGCTGGGAGGGCATCCAGCGTTGGTCGTGAGGATCCCGGACCAAGAGAAGAGAAGGCGGAAGTCGTAAGTACAATATCTGAAGCCATAAGGTGATTCAAATAAATGGCAGCAGTTTCAACTTACTCTCTAATTTGATGTCGCGATGGACGAGACCGACACCATGCATCCAACCGACTGCTTTACAGAGCTCACACCATATTCTTCTCAAGACATCTTCACCTATCATACATGGTATAAGAAATAGCACGGGAATGGAGATGAGATCTCACCAAGCAAATACCACATGATGTCGGAATTGACGAGAGTCAAGAGATCACCACCTGGCAAGTAGGGAAAAACAAGGATGTAGTGTGTCGGCGTGGACAGATGTGACAGTAAAGGCGTAATGTTGGGATGTGAAATATGCTGATCATTTGTTAACAAAGCCGAGGTAAGGACCACGAATGAAATAGAAGATCAGCCATGAGCATCAGGACATGGGAACCAAAAGGATAACAATGGCGCGTGCTTTGCGAAGAAGATATTAGCTTTATCCCCATACAGGGACCCTCTCCAGCACAACACGTGCTGGGGGTCATTCAAGATAGCCCCAAAAAGAACTAGCGCCATGGAAGGTCCAAGGAACAAATAGACTTACTCTAAGTACCTCTACCTCCCGTACAAACGCCACACGCTCTTTGTCTGCTTCTCTTTGGCTGCTGGCGCCTCGTGGTGTCAATTTGACTGCCACGAGTCTTCCGCTTTTTGGCTTCGTGGAATTCCGCCTATATAGGCCTTTATCATTCGGTGATACATTGGTTACTTTGCCCGAAAGAGACCCCACACGCGCAAGATTGGTGCGTAATCCATGATCGTTAACATCGTTGTCTTCGGGATCCGTCGAATCACAAAGCTCCACGCGAATAACGCCCATCTCACCGTCTCTCTCATCCACAAGATAGGTCCCGTCCATCAACCTGATGTTACCCCGAGACGGTTTCGTCCCGCGGACTCTTGCCCTCAGTCTCTTTAAACTTGCGTTCCTGGACACATCCGCTAGTGCCTCAGAAGCGTAGTGCAGATCTCCGATAGTCCGCTGTTCGTCATCAAACTGAAGCGAAGGAATTCCCCCCTGACCAGCACGCCTCCTTAATTCGCGTAGACCGCGCTTGGCTTTAAGCGATAGAGGTAACGACGAAAGGTCTTCTGCAAGCCAGACTGACGAGAACGAACCTTGGCCGAGAGAATGCAAGAGTCTCAAGGTTGTGTCTGTGTTTTGGCCTGTTATAAATGTCTGTGATGACGAGTCTGGCGCAAAGCCAGATGGAGAGGTTGGAGCATTGTGCAAGAGTAAGTCAATGTTGCTTTGGTCCTTGGCTGACGTTCTGCGAGAGGCAGAGTCGACAACCGCACTGGTGATAAAAGAAGCTGGAGTAGCGTTGGTTGGCCGTGGAGTAGGCTCATCGCTGGGCAAAGATAAGAAGGATTGCTTTGCTTGGTCCGAATTGCAGTCTGTTTTGCGGTAAATAGCCAAAGATCCGTTGTCTAGATCAGGGTGCAGACCACTGGGACCAGACGACGATTGGCTTTTCAAAATACTGAGAGGAGTTGGAGTTGCAGATACATCTGCACTGGGTACAGTTTTCTGCTTCAGTATAGGTTCAGGGGAGTGTGAGCGAAAGGCAAAGAAAGCATGGGTCTTGGAGGCAGAGGTCGAGGGAGGAGAGGGGATGGAGGAGGAGGAGGAAAAGGATATGTCAGAAAATGTGGAGGAAAGCGAGGATGAGGATGCGCTCAGCGACGGGATGCGCGAGCTCGCCGTCCGCAACGACAACGAAGGCGCCGCGTTCATCGGCTCGAACGACGGCGCGCCCAGAGTTACACCCGTTTCTCTCTCTTCCAGTCACGTGTATCTAGCCAATCGAATGCGCTAGAGCTATCCTACTCCACCTTTCCCTTCTGTCGCACGCCTCCGGCCAGCCACAGTGCCGAAAATATCACAAATCCAATGCTTGTACTCACAGCACCTGTGTAGTATGGCCATGCTGCACTTAGGAAGCGCGGGTATTCATCGTGACGCGGCGGAACAACAGCCACTGTCGTCGAGCTCTGTAGATACGTCATCCTGATGCGCTTTTTAGGTTTTCCTTTGTCAAATAAATCAGAATGAATCATTACTTACCCTTTCCTACGGTGGTTAATGACAAATTTGAACACGCCATGACGATCTGGTGCACGGAATGTAGCCGAATATTTCCCGGCTGTCCCACTTGGCACAAGAGCCATACGTATATGAGGGTCGAGCATTGTGAATTCCAGTTGAAGGTCATGCAGACTCGAGTACGGTGCCCATATGGATGTTTGCGCGTCATACTTTGAAATGTACGCTGTAAATTCCTACCACATGGGTCAGATAAATATAGATGAAAACAATCAACTCTTACAATGTCGTCGTTCACTGTATACTTGTCTCTTGACACTGTCGTATTTAATCGGTGATGTACAACCTTGTCGATGCGGAATACGTTCGACTCTTGGAATGTCCATGCAGCGATGTCATCTGCGAATTGGGTATTTCCGGATTTGATCCCGCTGCAACGATGAAAGTCAGTGTTTCCTGTCGTAGTCTCCAGGCTAACATACGAGTGAGTATCCTTATGCGCAAATCCATCGCTGAATAGCTCTGCGCCTCCAACAAAGGTCACACGAACGTTGTTCATAGCCTGGAATCCTGTAATGATACCAAGTTGACTGCCAGCCCAGAGGCCTTCACCTCCCTTCTCTGCCGCTTCAACCAACGCCTCAGGGCCACCAAACTCCCCAGCAAAGCTCTGCGGAGGTGCACGCAGTATGGGGATCAAAAATGGATTATTGCCCAATGCATGCGGAACACCAGTGAACCACACGGGATTAAGGTCACTTGTCAGAATGGAGTGCTCTTTAGGAGGAGACACAGGTATGACATTAGGTGGATCTTCGCGTTCAGGGAAGTAAGAGATGAGCGAAGTACTTGGAGGTGGAAGAATGAGAGAAAATTCAGCTGCAAATGTCGAAAGCGGTGTTTGCTTTTGAGGCAGAGCAACGAGAATATTGACGTCACGCGAAACGGCGTCGACGAGAGCCTGCGGACTGAGGTCTTTAGCCAGGTCTACTTTCCTCAGTTATGTGCCACGAATGTGTAAAATTATGTCACATACGTTTTGGATCCGCTGCAAGGAAAATGACGTGAGAGAAGGAAGGGGCGTCGAATTCCATCAAAGGCGGCTCCGCAGACTTTGGTGCACGAAAAGTCAAGTCATAGCCTCTGCCTACGATAAGTTAGCCAATTTGGTAGGACAAGTAAGCGTCAGCTCATACCTCTTAAATTCTGGAAGAAGATGGAATATTTTTGTTGTTGCTCTGGTTCCACGACCACTAATACGCCATCTCCTGTGCTTGACCTGGCATCTGCACCAGCAAGCAGTATGGCTGCAATACAAAGAAGCCGTTTCAAAAGCAACATGAGCGTCCACGTCAGAACGCCAAAATTAAGAAAATTGTTTGGTTTTGCTTGTCCAGAAATCCAAGGACTTGGCTTGGAAAAGGATGGAGAGTAAACGCACAATTTATCTAAATAGAAGAGATATTTGTGTTCGAAAGAATAAAGAGAAACAAAGGACGTAGAATATTCACGGTGAAATTTACTCTGTAGTAAACTGCAATTGGAACTTCCCATGGTGCAATTCGGCGTGGCCATATAAAACTCCGACTAAACCCGTGTGGCACACGTCAGGTTCCCTCTGTCGTTCAAGAGCATCTCAGTGAGTTAGGAAGCCATGGGAACCACAGAGGAACTTGAATATCTCAAGTCCCTCGTTTCCCAGCTGAACGAAAAGATAAATGCACTGGAGGCGAAGGCTAAAAAAGCCGCGACCCCGAACACGCCCGTCCAACAACTTCGAACGATACTTGTTGGACCTCCTGGCGCCGGTAAGTGGCCATGTTCTGCTTAAAGCCAGTAATGGGACCTACTGTTATTGCAGGGAAGGGAACACAAGCACCTAGAATTAGCAAGGAGTTCTGTGTTTGTCATCTAGCGACTGGAGATATGTTACGTGAGCAAGTTCAAAAGAAGACGCCGTTGGGTGTAGAAGCCAAAAAGATCATGGATGTTGGAGGATTGGTGTCGGACGACATCATGGTCGGGATGATAAAGGATCAACTGGAGAACAACAAAGCTTGCAAGAACGGGTACGACCAGCACACTTATGTTAGTGGGATAGCGGCTGATATCTGGACACTTGTTGTCTGACAGCTTTGTCCTGGACGGGTTTCCCCGAACGGTGGTGCAAGCGCAAAAGCTGGATGAAATGCTAGAAAAGCGCAAGGAGAAACTGGACTCTGTTGTCCAACTGGAGATTGAGGATCAGTTGCTTATATCCCGAATTACTGGGCGGCTGATCCATCCAGGAAGCGGGCGGACGTATCACAGAGAGTTTAGGTAAGCACGTGATCTGCGGGGTGGATTTGAATTTGAGTTCTCAACTGAGAGCTGTTCTAACAGCCCGCCGAAAAAAGCGATGACAGACGACGTGACGGGGGAGCCGCTTATCCAGCGATCAGACGACAACGTGGAGACGCTTCGCAAGCGGCTGGAAGGGTTCCACAAGCAAACAGGGCCAGTGGTGGAGTACTACCGGCAAAAGGGCAAATGGCATGGGATTGATGCAGCCCAGTCTCCGGGGGTGGTCTGGAACTCGCTTCGGAAGGTGTTTGTGGAGAGGCGGAGCGGACCGAATGGTACCGGTACCTGACAGCGTGTGACTTTTATAAACACTATATGCATATGCTATATAGTTACACGTTACCTGTTACGTAATACGTGTGACAGGGAAACTTTAATCTGTTTCTGTTTCTATCGCCGCGGACTCACGGTGTGCCGAGGGCAGGTTGATGCTATGTTAACGTATCACACGTACCACGAAGGTCCGTAATGTCAGCAAGGCTTAATCGCAGGTCGGCAAATGTCCTCCAGCGAGGCGCTGCCTGCCTGGCTTGCAGGTGCGTCGCCGTCGTCTGCTCTCGTCTCCGCTGATCGTCTGCTCTAGAAAGCGCAAACTCGTACGTCCTCCCTCTCCCACCCCCCTGGTGCCCTTTCCACATGTCTACTTCAGAAATGCGATAGTACAAAGCCCATCTGCCAGCCATGCAGCAGAATGAACAGGACCGTAGAATGCATCTACGATGAGAAGCCTAAGAGCAGAAATCAGTTGCTAAGGGAGAAGCTTTCCGTCCTAGAAGAACACGTGCGGGTGCTCGAGTCCTACGAGCCTAGACATCCGCCAGATTTGGCCCGCTCCCCAGACGATTATCTTCCTGGCTTGTCCTGCTCCTTCCCATCTAAAGCTCGATGGCTGCGCCACGCACCTCCATCCGCAGATCCTATCGATGCTCTCAGACTGGCCAAATCCCCCCCAAACTCACCAGAAATCCCATATGCCTGGCGTCCATCAGACAATTCATTTGACTACATACAGGATCTGCCATCCTATTCGTTGAACCCCTCGCCCTTTTCAGTCTGGCACATCCTCCACGATCTGCCAGAATCTGTATTGCACGAGACAAGTAGCTTGCTGTCAGTTTGGAGCTCTATGACTAATCTGTTTGCTGAAGAATGCATGCAGGCTTGAACGTTTTGTTGAATGCCGTGAACATTGTTGGTTTTATTCTGATGTGCAAAGACTCCAAAAGTCTTTGCAATCACATGGTGCCACGGACGATTGTCCCCACCCTGCACTCCTCAACGCGGTTTTCCTCCTTGCTTGTCACTTTTCTCGTCCTTCTTATTGCTCCAACTTGGAGCCTCTCTTCCTTGCCCGAACGATCCATCAGATTGCCATCGCTCTTGATCGCGCCGATCGCCTAGTGGATATCGTTCAGGCTTCTTGCCTGCTTGCCATTTACTTTTATCTTAACTGCCAGATATCAGACGGTTATCGTCAAGCTTTTTCCGCTGTCAGACTCGCTACAGCTCTGGGCCTGCATCAGATTGATATCACGAGGGTTGACATCCCATCCCGAATATGGGGAGATCCAAAGGAAGAGCAGCAGCAGGGCCAGAAAATTCATGCCTTCTGGCAGACATATATGGTGGATCGTTATTGGTCAACTGTCTATAACCTTCAAACTGCTTTACCTGAGTTTTGCGGTATTTGTGAGCGAATTACAACTCCTCTACCTGAAACAGCCGAAACTCTGGATTCGGTGAGCAAAGGTATCATCTACTCATTTATCTCTGATCTGCCCTTTTCCTTTTCCCCCAGATACTATCCCTGAAAGATCGTCACTCGCGTGTATCAATTCGACAACCATCCAACTTCTCACAATCACCACTATCCACCTCCACCCTCAAGATTCTGGCTGCCGGTCTGTATGAGAAAACTCACCGGCTATCCAACGTGGGTAAGTCTTCATTACACGCTGTTTGCTTTCCCCGCCAGCTCATAAATTATTCTTCATTCCCCATTCATGACCATATATTCATTCCTGACAGTGCACGAAGAGAAAAACGGCGCTTACTGGGCAGAATGTCAAACTGCGGGATTCGACGTTCAGTGGTTTTTAACCGTCCTTCCCAAATATTCACGGGAAGAGATGTGGGCACCGTCATCTTCGATATTTGATGTCGATTTGTTCACGTTGTGGACGCTTGTATATGTGTCAAATATGCATTTACAGCAAGCATTGAAACTGGACGGGGAAGTACTACGATCAGCCTTCAACGTCCTTTCCATGCTCCGGCAACTCGAACAAGACGATTATCAGTTGCTCGACCCAATCATCTGTGTGAGTGGCGAATCGTGCAAAGTCGTTTATTCGTGCAACTGAAATTCGGCGCGTGCCAACTGTTAGGCTTGTTGGTACCATGTCATTAAAGCGTTTGCCATCATGTTGGCCGATAGGACAAGCTCCGGAATGGCATCTGAGATGGAGAGGTCTATTCATGACATAGAAAAAGGCATGCTCTCCATCAACTCAGCCTTGCACCAATTCGCGAAATACTGTCCACTGTCTGGTATGCGTCTATTTGGTATGGTATGATTTGGTACTGATGACAATCAAATAGGATGCCTTGCCGCAAAAAGCGATGTGATTTTGAATATGGGGGAAATGTAAGAACAGATGTATACGTATTTTCATGCACTTATGGGGTCGAACGAAATCCATGTCATATGTCATTGCTCAATTGTTAAAACCATCGACAATCACGACACCAGTTAAGACGTTGAATCCGAGTTACCGACAGACCCTGACCTGGGTCTGTTTGAGTTACTATTTTTAACACTGCGATCCACGTGTTGTTGGTGGTGGCTAACAGTTGTGGCGTCGGTCTCACCGCTCCTACTAGAGAGGCCTCTCTGGGTCTCGCTTTGACTGGAAACATTTATACCAGTTCTTTTGCCTTCTTCCTTTCACACTGTAGAATTTTTGAAGGCCTCCCCTTCCCCACGCAGTAGTTCTACAAGGCCAAGCCACTCGTAATTCAAGCACGCCTCATTCGGAGCGACTTGAACTCCTCTCCATTTCACGACGTCAGTCGCCGGTGCCGTTTTACTGGTCCGAGGTTACTCTATTCATCAAGTATCCGCCTCAAGCGAAGCCTACCTTATATTTCTGCTTCCTGTTCCGTTCAGCGCATCATACAAGCTCCCATCTTGTTAATCTGAGCCCGCCCGCCCTTGGCCATTGGCTTTTTTTTTAAAAAAAACTGGTGTGTCTTGCAGTAGATCATGAAATAGACGCCTGACTAGTGTTTACAGCAGCGCACCTACCTTCAATGATCGCGACGATTCTAACTCAATCGCATGCTATGCCCCAGTCCAAGGATCCTGGCGTATCTCGCAATTCCAATGCAGCGGGCGCTCCTCTACCTCTCATACCACGCAGAGTCCCCTCCAATACGCACGTAGGTAAAGCGAACTACAATAATGTGACAGTTTCCCGCTCGAGCGACTCTCTAAATATTATCTCGCAAAGAGGGATTCCTGCAAGTAACGTAGACCCCGGCTTAACCGAAACTAGAAAGGGCGATAGAGCCGATAATTTAGTTAACATCAGATGGGGGGGCGCTGGACGTAACTCTATCTCAACAGGTCTGGAACAGACCAGGCCGTTCGTAGACATTGGCTCGAAAGTCAATGGTTATCCCCCTGTGCAGGTTCGTGTCACCCCTCCGCAGCATGGCACAGACAACGCTTCAGTAATACGTCATACTCCCGAAATCCCCAAGCTGGATAATCGATCACCTCCGCAAGGGCATGATCTTCCCGCACAACGACTTGTTCGCAAAAAGTCTGGCCAGCTGGTCAAGTCGTCCCTCAAGTCATCCAATTCCTGCTCGAAAGGCGGCCTCTCCATTGTGACGCTTGGAAATTATAGCAAAAGCGAACCTACCACTCCTACGCTAACCAAAGCGGTACATTTCGACCCACACTTGGAGCACGTGAAACTCTTCTCGGCAGAGCAGAAACCTCTTGCAGTCTCTCGTGATGGCAGCCCAACGGACGATACGAGTGGCACAGATAACGACTTCCCGTCCTTCATATATGGAGTTGAAATGAAGAAGACATTTTCTCTAAAGATTAATAATATACCACCGCTACCTAACCGGCTTGGAGACGTCGCATTAGAAGATTTGTCCCTGGTATCAGAAAGAACTTCTATAGTCGGCCGAGTTCGACTTCGCAATATCGCATATACTAAGTGCTTAACGGCTAGATTCACCTTCGATGGCTGGTTGACCATAAGTGAGGTAACAGGGAAATATCTCGAAGCCATTGACGCTGCCTTCGATCGCTTTACATTTATGATTAGGCTCCACGATCTCTTGCCAAGAATTGAAGATATGACACTCATTTTTGCCCTCCGGTACACTGTCGCTGGACGAGAGATTTGGGATAACAATAGGGGTCGAAATTATATTGTAACATTTCCCCAGCAGACCAACTATCAATCCGCGGCTAGCCCTAGCGGTAACGTTTATCACTTGCGGAGCAAGCTGGAGAAAGTGGTTCAGAGTGGAGGTGATTCCTCTTGTCAGCGTAGTTGTTGCTGGCAGGAGCATTGCCACCATGGCGATAACACGAACACGTTGAGAGCGAGCGCTTCCCTGACATCGCGATATGACATGGAGGTTTCACTGAAAAGACCACACGCATACCAACCACTCCTTGACGATACCAGCAGGATTCCTAGACCGCACGCAGATAAAGACATCGCGCTGGTCATGCCTATGCCTTCTCTTGGTTCACCAAGGGATCTCGATGCCGATACGTTTTTCCCGGATGCCCGTCTCACGTCTCGTGTTGATCAAATTATTTTCTCTCCGAACCGTCCGCGTAGAAATCATCAACGAAGCTATTTTGATGCCGATCGTGAGTGTTTGGGAGTCAAGCGAACTCCTCCAGGGACGCCACTGCAGATTTATCCTCGGAGTAGCTCTGCATGTGACGTTGTCATGGTTGCCGACCATTCTGCATCTTTGAGGCCAGAAGTCCTTGGTTCTGGAAGTGACGATTCCACTCCTCAGCTCGTCACGCCCTCCACCTCAAGATCAACGTCACCTAGCCCAACAGAAAGTGAGACGGCGGATGCCATTCCCAACTCTGATTTGAATCAAAGTCCCACTATGAATTACAGACAATTTCTCAGTAGGTAAGCTGATCATCACAGTGTATGTGGGTTGAATTTACTCGGCTGCAAAGGTTTTGTTTTTTCACTGGGCTGGACAATGTCAAGGCGGCTATCCCTGGAACGCCATCTTCTGGCCAGATTTCAACTGGAACCTATCCGCGGCTGCGGTAAGCATCCCAGTGCGGGAACACTGGTCACATGTATCAACACTTTGGCTATCTGAGCGCTGTTGCGCGCTGAATATGGCGACCGCCGCTCCTTCTTTTTTCTTTCGTCTTCGATTTGAAAACCTTGGATGTCTCTTGTCATACCATATCGGTTCGGAAGGGACGAATATCATTTGTCATGAACAGCCTAACACTCTAATATCACGGATTACATGGGTTTTTCTTTATTATATTCTTTTAACTATCTCTTGAATAATACATGTACTGGATACCTGAATATAATGACGACACTGCCATCAGAATCGACTCCCTGTGCTTTTCCGAGGTGCTCCCCATCGACTCTGTCGGCCACCAGTTGATTGCCAATCATTTCCTGGCTGACTCCAATCGTCCGACGCCGAGTATGTCTCAGACTGTTGGGGAGGAGCATAGAGATTCTGACGAGACGTAAGGGCAGAGGATGAAAAACCAGGGATGAAGTCGTCGGCCCCATTAAGGTCGTACCCTCGACCATATGCGGTATCAGATGTCATGGGGAGAGCAGCATTACTGTCACCATCTCTGTTCCACCAACCTTCTCCATTGCCCTGGCCTCCAGCGGGAGCAATACCATTTCCACCGTACCCGATGCCAAATCCAGGTACCATGACATCATCCTCTTCGTCTTGCCCACTCGTATCGGTGACTTCTGGAGGTTTTTCTCCGCCACCGGAGAAAACCGATGATGCATCACCAGGCCGCTCACGCGACCAAAATCGAGTCGTGTGGTCGTTTGACGCGGAAACAAGAAGGTGACCGAGCGGGTGAAAAGTCAATGACCAGACGTTGGAATCGTGTGCTTGCGAGAGTGTGGCGCGAGGAGTGGAAGAGGAGATGAAGACAGGCTCAGGTGTCGATAGATCCCAATGCAAAATAGATCCTTCAGAACCGCCAGATACGAGTATAGGATGGAATGGATGCCACGTAACAGCTGACGAATGTTAGAGGATTGTCGTAATGAAATTGAAAGGACATACAACAAACTTCTTTCTTGTGACCTTTAAGTACGCGGAACTCCTTCATTGCCCGAATGTCAAAAACTCGAACCGTTTGATCTCTCGAAGCACTGGCGACGAGATTACCATTTAGAGACCAGGAAAGTGCTTGTACTGTGTTCTTGTGAGAGTGGCTACAGAGAAGGAAGTTTATATAAACAAGGCAATAAGGCAGAAACATACAGCGTAGAAAGAACAGTCCCAGTTCTCGGATCCCAAAACTTGATGAGATTGTCTTTACTTCCCGACACTAAAAGACCTTTGGTTGGGTGCCATTGTACACATTTGACATCCCACCCATGACCTGGGTTGTCAGCTTTAGAGTGAATGTATGCACCATAATATATTAACCTGTTAGAACGCTTTCAACACGACTCTCTTGAAATGACCAAATTCTGACACTGGAGTCATCGCTTGCGGTTGCAAATCTACGGTCGTCTGGACTGAAACTGAGTCCTCGAATAGCTTCTCGTGAGCTGGAACCTTGCCATGCAGTCAAGTTATTCATGTTTGGTTCAAAGTACTTGATGACACCGCTCTTATCAGCAGATGCAAGATAAGCTCCTGAATGAGTGAATGAGAAGGTGCAGATTGCAGTGTCATGAGCTTGTAAAATTGTTTCGAAATTGAATGTTAATCCATTCCATAGTGTAAATTCACCACTCGTAGAGCCTGTGAGGACACGGCGGCCTTCTGGTGTCCACTTCCTAGACGTCAGCTCGCGTTTGGCGCTGAATAACTCTCTACTGACCGTCACTACGTTGACTGGGCAACGAATTTTGTTTGTCGAAGTGTGTACGAATTTCGTGCATAAAGAAGTTGAGCAATTATCAGGGTATGCTTTTGGTGGAAACAGCTATGCAAGTTGTGTTAAAACTCAATATGCACTATGAAATATGAATTCGTACATCTATGATGGAGGGGGGACTTGGTCGCAAGTGTGGCACATACATTGGGTTTGGGCGCAGTTTCCTCATCTGGAACTATGAGGTACGTGTATAGACCAACATGAGTCAACACTTACCAGCATCCATCTACCCATGCCACCATTGTAGTCGACGGTCCGACGTGGTCTGGTTTTCTTAATCAGCTTACCGTCCAGTGCCTGACGCGCATTGGCTAATTCTTGCTCCTGCAATTTTGCGTCATCTTGAGGAGGTGGCTGAGGAGGTGAAGTGTAACGCTTTGGAGTCCATGGTCTAATGGACAGGGTTTGCGGCAACGCTGTCTGCGGGAGTAGTAGAGGGAGTGGTGAAGTCATTTGCGCGCCCGTATTTGCATTTGTTTATTCCCAGGATCTTAACCGCTGCCTGCTGCGACTGCGCCAGTGCGACAGCAATGTCGGACGAATACCCCAGTCTGTTCCGTATGTGGATCGTTCCACATGGTACCATAACTAATACCATCCGTTAGGCTCGGAACAGATGAGTTTAGTGCAGCTCTTTGTGCCAACCGAAGTTGCACATGACACCGTCGCTGAACTCGGAGAGCTCGGAAATGTTCAGTTCAAAGACGTTCGTTAGACCCCTCGTCTCTCTTTCTCTCACACACATGCTCATCCAGTCTTCAGCTGAATCCAAACGTCAATCCTTTTCAGCGTTCCTTTATAGGAGAGATTCGTCGCATTGATGAGATGGCTCGACGTGTTCGCTTCTTCCTGAATCAGATAGAGAAAGAGAAAGACGTTGTTCCTCTGCGACCACTGTACGATTCTGCTCTTCTCATCACTGTTGGTCCCCGCGCTGCACGGACTATGGATGAGTTGGAGGTAACACTTACAGAGCACGAGTCAAGACTGATCAAGATGAATGAAAGCTATCAAACGTTAAGCGAGAGGATGAAGGAACTTGTGGAAGCCAGACATGTTCTCATGGAAACTGCTGTCTTCTTTGACAAGGTATAGTACGGGATTTACTACATTTCGACTAACTGAGTTCGTATAGGCTCAGGCGCAACGAGGGGACATACGTTCTTCATTCGACGATAGCACAACGCCGTTACTTCATGACGACAGAGAAAATCAGTTGTCAACAGTTAGTTTGGTAGTTGATCTGGAGTGAGTGTTCATGTCGGTTTGTACGACTTCCGCCAATGACATTGCAGATTTATTACCGGTACTATTGAGCGTTCACGAATACCCATTTTTGAACGAGTTCTGTGGCGTGTTCTACGTGGCAATCTCTACATGAACTATACGGATATATCCAATCCTATCACAGACCCCACGACCGGCGCCGAGCTTTACAAAAACGTATTCATCATCTTTGCCCACGGTGATGCTGTTCTTGCTAAGATTCGTAAAGTGGCAGAGTCCATGGGGGCCACTCTCTATCCCATAGATACTAATGCTGATAAACGATCTACTGCGCTTCGTGAAGTTTCTAATCGCTTGGAAGACTTGGGGGCAGTACTTCATCAAACGGGACTGAACAGGCGAAGCGAGCTTGTCACTATTGGCGAGCATCTGAGGAGCTGGCAGGTCGTCGTTAGAAGGGAGAAGATGGTTTACGAGACGCTGAACTTGTTCAACTACGACGTTCGACGCAAGACGTTGATTGCAGAAGGCTGGATACCTACTCGTGATATTATCAAGATACAATTGGCCTTGAAGGATGCGACGGTTTGTCCCGATCCGCGATACTCATATCACTGTCTGATCTCGTTGTAGGAACAATCGGGAACAAGCATGCCTCCGATATTGCATGAATTACGCACTCATAAGACGCCACCGACTTATCATATGACTAACAGATTCACGGAAGGATTCCAAGCGATCTTGGACAATTATGGTGTTGCTGCATATCAAGAAGTTAATCCAGGCCTGTTTGCAATTGTTACATTCCCATTCTTATTTGCTGTCATGTTCGGTGATATTGGGCATGGGTTTATCATTTTCAGTGCGGCACTTTATATGATCCTCGCCGAGAAAAAGCTTCAGAAACAGGATATGGACGAGGTCAGCGTTTCATGAACCATCCTACCTTTTCACTAACTGAATTCTTGGTATAGATTTCGGCTCAATTCTTCTTGTGGGTGTTCAGTTTCATACTCTGTAAATTTTGACATGTTTTCACAGCGGCCGCTACATCATTCTTTTGATGGGGGCTTTTTCTATGTATACCGGCCTCATGTATAACGATATTTTCTCCAAGTCTTTGCATATATGGCATTCAGGCTGGACCTTCCATCAAGGAAACTCGACAACCATGACAGGGGCGTTGAATGGTCATATTTACCCATTCGGCATCGATCCCGGCTGGCATGGAGCAGACAATGCGCTTGTCTTCACCAATTCTTACAAGATGAAGATGTCGGTGATACTAGGTGTCATTCATGTTAGTCTAATTAAGCGCCTCTGTGTTGCCTTAGTATCTCACATCCCTCCTTAGATGACATTCGCTCTGTGTTTGCAAGTGCCTAATCATCTCAAGTTCAAGCGACGTGTCGATATATACGCCAACTTCATACCTCAAATGATCTTCTTGCAGTCAATTTTTGGCTATCTTGTGGTCTGCATCCTGTACAAGTGGAGCATTGATTGGTCCAATGCCAAGTCTCAGCCGCCTTCTCTCCTCAATATGCTTATCGCAATGTTTTTGCAGCCAGGAGTTGTCGACTCTGCAACGCAGTTATATCGCGGCCAGGGATTTGTACAAGCTGTTTTGCTGCTGATGGCCGGCGTTTGTGTGCCGTGGATGCTAGTAACGAAGCCATATATCGTTTGGAAAGAAACGAAGAAAATCCAAGGCCAGGGTTACATAGGACTTCACGGAGACGAAGTGCCACGAGATAGCTCCGACGAGGTATTAGAAGGAGAAGAGGAGGGGAATGGAAGAGTCATTATGGAGTCATTGGAGGGAGATCACGTACGTATACTCAAGTCTACCTATTCAAAGGTAAAATTTGACGCTTCACAGGAGCAGCATGACTTCAGCGAGGTCGTGATCCATCAGATCATACATACAATCGAATTTTGTCTTGGTGGTATATCGCATACTGCATCGTATCTTCGACTGTGGGCTCTCTCGTTAGCCCATGCCCAATTGTCTGAAGTGCTCTGGTCCATGACGATCAAGAATTATCTCCATCCTACGTCTGTGGGGAGTTTCGTTGGACTCGTTGTCATGGGATTCCTCTGGCTTACTCTGACTATCGGCGGCCTATGCCTAATGGAGGTCAGTATGCCCATCTTTGTGCCAAAATAGTCATGATACATGCCAAAATTCAGGGTCTCTCGGCGTTTTTACATGCCGTGCGTCTACATTGGGTAGAAGCGAACAGCAAGCATTTTGAGGGTGGAGGCCATGTGCGTGATATGTCACCGTCCTATTGGATGAATCCTTATCAGAACTCCAGGCATTTACTCCTCTTAGCTTTGCCGGCGCAGATGGGAAAGAGTAAGTCAATGCAGGGCGGTGTTGGCGATATCATTATTGTACGTACTACTAGAGTGGCTGTAGTCGTGCGGCGCCCAACGTTTGTAAATTTTTTCCACAATTCAAACTCCGATTGAAGAAATAAAAGGAGTGCTTAGCCGTTTTGTCTTTCCAACCCCCACTCAGTTTTCTCTCTAGAGGCGAGTTCTGTCCCTTACTGTTCCGTTGACAAGCATTTAGTGTTTTGCACACAGGCGTCTCGCCACTCTTAGAATTTTAGAGCATAGAGTTTTCCTTTAGACTTTTGTATAGTCCTTTAGTTGTCAGCCGTTTTTCTTCCATCATTGAATATGCTCATCAATTCCATAGATAAGAACACTATAGAAAAAATGCCCGCTGCAACTGCTGCCGCTACTATCCCTGCTCCAGCCAGCCTCAAACCAGCTGTCACCCCTGTTCCCGACAAATTCGACTTATCTCGTCTCTTCTCGGCTGACAAGTCTGTGCGCAATGCCGCTGCCAACAATCTAGCCTCCGCCACTTCAAAGGAACAGCCAACTTTTCTCGACTCCAGCGGGTTCGCCGAGGCTGTTCTGACAGCGCTTGCTGATAAAAAATCACCTACTGCTCGTGAAGGTGCAGCTGATGCCATCCGGTCGCTCGTTAGGGGTGGTGCTGTAAAAGTACTTGAACCTATATTTGTACCCTCTGGCATTTTTAACGCTCTCCTCGACTCATTTGCGGACAAAACACCTGCCGTAAGGACTAGTGCAGTCGAGGCAGTCCGTGAGTATGTCGCTGTCATGAACCCTTGGGGCACTGCATCAGTTCTGCTACCCCTTCTTCAGCAAATCAAGACGGCAGGAAAGTGGCAAGTCAAAATCGGCGCGCTGGTTGCTCTTGATCAACTTGTGTCAAGTGCTCCCGTTCAAACCGCAAAGTTGATGCCAGATATTGTCCCTATCCTTGCAGAAGCCATCTGGGATACAAAGGCAGACGTGAAAAAGGCAGCGCGTAATTCACTTACAAAAGCCACCGCACTCGTGTCCAACAAAGATATTGAGCGCTTTATACCAGCTCTAATTAAAGCTTTGATTAATCCTGTGGAGGAGGTCCCCAACACTGTTGCCCTTCTCGCAGCCACGACGTTTGTCTCTGAAGTTGACTCTCCAACTCTTTCTCTCATGGTTCCGTTACTGTCTCGTGGCTTATCTGAGAAATTGACGGCGACAAAGCGAAAAGTTGCTGTGTATGTCTCATTACTCTCTCGTTTAACAACCATCATTTACTGTATTTATCAGTATCATTGATAACATGGCAAAATTAGTTGATTCGCACATCACCGTCCGACCCTTCATTCCGAAACTCCTACCTGGCCTCATCAAAGTCGAATCTACTATTGGTGATCCCGAAGCTCGCACTGTTGTTGCAAGAGCTATTGCTACTCTCCGACAGGTTGGCCAAGTACCCGCTGACAGTGATGGCTCTAACTTGCCACATCTAAAACTTGCTGAAGCCGCCCAAGTAATCGATACTCTCGTTGTGTTGTACAAACAACTGGGTGGAGAAATTTCAGCGAGTAATACATCAGCTGTATACGCTGGTACACTTGCGGCCAATCTCATCAACGCTAAAAACTTCGACGTTCCCGAATGGGAAAGTTTGGCTCCCTATCTGGCATATATCACTGCCAACCCTGATCCACTTGCGATTACACGAGAGTGGGTTGTTCGCTGCGCTAATGAAGGGGAACCTGAAAATGAGGATTGTGAGGATGAAGAAGAAGGGGAAGACTTGTGCAATTGCCAATTTTCTCTCGCGTATGGTGCCAAAATTCTGCTGAACACTGCCACTCTTCGCCTTAAGCGTGGACATCGCTATGGTCTTTGTGGAAAAAATGGCACGGGGAAGTCTACACTAATGCGGGCCATTAACAATGGGTAAGTGTTTGCATATAGACATCGATGCTTGATTTCACTTATCATAATCAAGTCAAGTCGAAGGTTTTCCCTCACCTGATGAAGTTCGCACCTTCTACGTTGAACACGACATTGACGGCAGTGAAGAAGAGACTTCTGTCTTGCAATTCATCATCAATGATAAACGTGTTGAAGCTTCAGAAGCAGAAATTAAGGAAACCCTATCTTCCGTTGGCTTCAATGACGAGCGCCAGAAACACGCGATTGGCAGTTTATCAGGTGGTTGGAAGATGAAGTTGGCACTTGCTCGTGCCATGTTGTTCAAAGCAGATATTCTACTTCTCGATGAACCCACTAACCATCTTGACGTCGTCAATATTGCCTGGTTGGAACATTACTTGACCAGTCTTAAGACCTGTACTTCAAGTGAGTAGTTTTTGACATGATCTAAAAAATACTAATTGCATTTAGTCATTGTGTCGCACGATTCTGGCTTCTTGAATAATACCATCACTGATGTACTTCATCTCAATCGCTTCAAGCTACGTAGATACCGTGGAAACCTTGACAAATTTGTTCAACAAGTTCCCGAAGCCAAGTCATATTACACCCTGGAGGCACAAGAAGACTATAAATTCCGGCTTCCTGATCCACCGCTTCTTGAAGGTGTGAAGACGAAGGAAAAGAGTTTACTTAAGATGTTAGTTGGTTTCTTGGGTGGCTGTAGCATTATACTGATCGTACAACAGGCGAAAGGTTGGATTTCAGTACCCGACTCAACCTGTACAGCAACTCTATGATATTTCGTTGCAAGTTTCGCTGTCATCCCGTGTTGCCGTCCTAGGTCCCAATGGATCTGGGAAATCGACTCTTGTCAAGTTGTTGATTGGTGACATGGAACCAAACAAAGGTGGCGAAATCTGGAAACATCCCAACCTCGTAATTGGCTACGTCGCCCAGCATGCATTCCATCATATTGACAATCACCTCGACAAAACCCCCTTGGAGTATATGTTATGGCGTTATCAAACTGGCGAGGACATGGAAGACATGGGCAAAGCTTCTCGGCAAATCAGTGCCGAAGAAGCTCAGAAGATGAAGGACGGTTCACTCATCGTCGTCGAGGGACAAAAAAGGACTATTGATGAAATTATCACCAGAAAGAAACTTAAGCAATCATACGAGTATGAGGTGTCATTCAAGGGCCTTAGCTCCTCGGAAAACATTTGGTTACCACGCGATGAACTTGTTAAGCGTGGATTTGAAAAGGCAAGTTATTATTTATCATATGTAGGGATGGCATTTACCATTGAGCAGAAAGTCCTTGAGGTTGATACCCGAGAAGCCCAACGACTTGGTCTCTTACGTCCTCTTGTTCGCCGCGAGATTGAAAAGCACTTTGCTGATTTCGGTCTTGAACCTGAGTTTGTCTCTCACAATACGATGAGGGGTCTTTCTGGCGGTCAGAAAGTCAAAATTGTTCTTGGAGCAGCTACTTGGCGTCGCCCTCACATAATCTGCTTGGATGAGCCTACCAGTTTGTGTCGTGTGTTTCTTCTTTGTGAATGGTGTTGAATATTTCATGCTCAGACTACCTTGACCGAGAATCTCTGGCTGCTTTGATCGATGCACTAAAGAAGTTCGAAGGTGGTGTACTGGTCATTACCCATAATCGTGATTTCTCCGAATCGCTATGTACCGAGTAAGCTCTTCAGTAATACTGGATACCCGATCAGTTGTTAATCGATGGCATAGGGTTTGGGCAATGCAGAATGGTTACCTCGAACCATCTGGTCACAACTGGGTTGAAGGTCAGGGTAGTGGTCCACGCATCGATAAGAAAGATGGTGGAGAAGATGATCAGTACGATGCAATGGGCAACAAGATAGACACGAAGAAAAACAAGAAGCTGACCTCAAACGAGGCTAGAAAGGTTAGTCCCACGCAGCGTCTCGCGTTTACAAATGGTTCATTGTCAATGAATTGTAGCTGAAAAAGGAACGCTTGGCTCGCCAAAAGAGGGGTGAAGATGTTGACGATGAGCTCTAAATATATTTGACACTGAGCCTATTAACTGTTGTAGTCCATTCCCGCTATAATATAGATAATTGTGAGGAATACATGAATGTAGTGTCATTACGTTAATATAGTCACTGCAAATACTATGCCTATAGTAAACCAATCTGGACATATCAATCGCGCTGCATTCGACGTAGACCCTGGCACTGGCAAGAAGTGCGCCGAATCTGATTTTTGCTGCTGCGCCGATTCCTGTCAAATCAACGCGAGGCTTTATAGCACTTGCAATATGCGAAAGATGGCACCAAACCTTGAATGCTGCTAATCCAACCAGAATACCGAGGGCGAAGAAGAATATAGCCACGATAAGCCAGATGAAACCCCATACTATTTTGATCGTTATTAATGTCATGACTGGAGTAAAGAAAGTACCTTGAGAAGGGAAACAGCCACAGATTTTCGCAAATTGGGAAGCATCCGAGGTATTCACTTTTCGCGCTATGGTATCGTCTTCATGGATGACGCGTTGGAAAGCATAATCATCGAAAATTAACCGTACTTACCTACTACGTCCCAGAGAGCGTACATGCACGACATTACACCGATGAACAGAACCTTGTACGGGATATAATTGAGTTTAAAACAGTAAGAAATAACGCACGAAAAATCGAAGAGCGACACCCCCAGCTATAAACCAGAAGAAGACAATTAAACCCGACATGCCGAGAATAAGAGCCCACGACCTTTCATGATTTGTAAATTTGAAACGCAAAAATTAGAGAGCAGAATATTAACTTACAGAAGATTCCTTCGAGCCCACCACAATGTGAATAAAAAGAAAGCAGCGAGGACTAGTGTGGCTACTTTGCTGGCATTCGTATCGAAGCCACATGCAATGAGGCAAGCGCCAATAAAGCATGACCCAAGATAGCCAGCAGGAAGCGTCAACCACTGGATTCCACCAGCCATTCGCGTAGCGCCACCTTCGTCCGCTGTATAGAAGGTGAGTTTCTTTTTATATTGGCGGTGCATGCACGACTCACGGTCAAGCTCTATGGATTCAATTCTAGCACAAGTGAGCAAGCCCATGAAGGCATGGCTCATCTGATTAGCAAATCAGTGCACCTTATAAGACCTGATTGACATGGTTCCACGCACCTCATGGAATCCAACTGTAAGAAGTCTTTTCAGAGGAGGCGTTTAGCTGAGTATAGCAAGAAATGCAGGAGTTCAACTGACTTGAAAGGGTAAACTAGGGTGAAATCAGCACTCGTTTCAGCGCGAATAAAGCGAGTTCTTCAATACTCACTAATCAGTTTGAGATATGGGACATGCCTTAGATGCCATGCATTTAAAATCAAATTCAAGTTGCACAAGATCAAACAAATACCAAAGGATGGCAATGATAACAATATAGCATGCTGCAACAATAAGGGTTGTTCGTTGCGTTGCACTTGGAGCAAGGGTTGATTGGAGGTTGCGAGGAAGCAGTTCAGAGAGGTTGCCAATGACTGACATAGTTAATGGTCAGAACTTTGAGAGCACAAACCGCAGCTAACATGCTTGTGCTGTGCAATAACTACGTAATCAGTAATTATCAGTAAATCATCTCCGAGGTTCGTAGTCTCTGTCCCTGTCCCTCCTGCTCGCTTCCCTAGACCTGGAATACTCTCTATATCGTCTGTAAGGGGATCCGGAAGCAGATCCGTCCCTGGCATAGATTTGTCGCGGTGGCGAGCCCTTTCTTTCCCTTGCACTATCCCTGTCATCGTATCTTCTACGTCGTGCCGGTGAGAGTGATTTTTGCCTACGAGTTGGCGTCTTGGACCGTGATGGTGGACGTTCCCTGTCAAACTGCCGGTATGTGGGGCTACTTGACGATGAGCGCATCCTCTGTCGTGCATCACGACGTATTGGAGACGTGGAGGCAGATCTAGCGCGGCCACGGCGCATGCCACCACGATCATGCACTGGTGACATTGATGGCGTTCTACGATGTCTACTGTGGCTCCGACTCCGCCTTCGCTGTCGATGTCTGCGTGAGTAAGATTCTGGGGTGTTGTCCTTACTGGAGCTGCTGAGGCTACTGTTATCATCTGTGTCGGAATCAGAGGTATCCGGGTCGGAATCTGAAGAGTCTGATGATGATGATGATTCAGCTTCAAGCATCGCCCGTCGCTGCTCCATGATAAGTCGAGGTGCATTCTAGAGGCATGTGTGAGTAAACCATGCTTGAAGCTGTAAGCAAAACAAAAAACAAACAAACCTTGAGGTATTCGCGCATTTCTTCTGTAACAATACCAAGACCAATGCTCGTGAAGTAGTTGATGGAAAATCGGGTGTTTTTGGGAATGTCCACGGGGAACATACCCTCGCAGGCTTTCCTGATCTCAGGGTCCTTGAAGCGCTCAGCAAGTTGCTTTAATCCCATGCTTTCCATAACTTCGTTAAGCAGTATTTTGATGAAGATTCGACTGCTAGCTGTAGTGTCATCTTCTGTTATCTTGACGCATTCGAGGACCGTCCAGGTGATCGAATCTGAGGAAAGCAAATGCCCAAAAAACCTTCCAATATTGCGAAGTCGATTCGTTTCGTAACGATGAATTGTTTCGTAGTAATTTTTGAAGGCCTGTTCAAAAGAATCTGTCCAAATGCGATTGAGTTTGCTGAATCGCTCTCCGACAAGTCCATAAAAAGTGGAGTATGACCGTTCTTGAGAACAACACTCGATGATCATGTTAACGAGTTCAAGCTATATGACAAGTCACTGTAAGTCTACCTGCCATTTAAAGTGCATCTCATACCTCTTGACCCTCTTTGAGCTGTATCTTGAGCAATTTATGAACTGCCTCTTCGTAATTCAGAGCGTTCATGATTGTCAGATAGATAACACGGCGTAAGTTCACAAGGTTCGTCTCTGTTCGATCTTCAATGGCTTGGATGGCGGTCTCGGCTATACTGATGTCAAAAGGTATTGACGCGGCATAAAAAACAATATACCTTCTTCATCACTCTCTTCGTCGCTCGTCCCTTCATCGGATCCAGATTCCCCGTCGGATTCTTCCCCAAGGATTTCGGCTTTGATTGCACCGTATTTTTCTTCGTTCTCCAGAAATTGAGGATCATGTTTGAATATGTCTCAAGCGGATTGAGCTACTGACAAAAGCGACAAGAAGAAGACTTACTTAATCCATCTTGAACTTGCAGTTCTTCTTCTAGTTGGATTCGATGAGTGACTTGTTCCTCCTCTTCTACCAAGTCAAGCCCTTCCGGAATGATTGGATTGTCTTTGTATTTGTCTTTCCGCACTTGCATTAAGACTTCAATCATATACTGTACGCGATGACTTATGTTTCCTTCATTGAGAACAGCCCGAAAGCGTTCAAAAACGATTGCATTGGCCTTTGGAGAATTTTCGGCAAGAAAAGCACCGACTTCACGCATGAAGCCAACAGCAATTTCGATTGAGTCATCTGTTGGTCGCTCCAACAACAGAAATAATATCTGCAATGCTATGAGCTCATCCGCAACAACTTGATTTACAAGATGTGCCATAAATGTCGTAGTTGAATGGCAGACGATCTTGAAACAGGGTGAATAAGAGGACCAAAGCTGAACAGCACAACAGCCATACCTTATCGTTTCTTTTGAAGGCACGCCTGAACTGACTAATAAGGCGCGTCAACACGAGCTCGCCCACTTGAGGTAGTTTCGTATTAATGATGGCGACAAGCGTTGCAAAAACAGGAGTGAAAGGCAGACTTGCAGCCTGAGCTTTCATGATGCTTCGCGCAAAGAGGCCACGCCCACGAATCAAATTCTCGGAAAATAATTCTGGCACGACTTGCTTGATGTTGGCTATGTTGACTCGATTGACAATACCAGTAATTGACTTCCGCAAGGCATCCCATGACAAACGTTGGTATTCTGTGCTGCTTTTGTCCGCGGCTGCGGCCTCTTGCATTGCACGGAGGCGCGCTGGAGGGACGTATACACCGCCTGAGCGCGTGTTAACCAGCTTTGCAAACTCGGCACGAGCGTCAAAAGACTTGTCTTTCTCTTTTGTCTTGTCGTTCTTGTCCGGCTCGACTGGCAGATCCACGGGTGAGTCAGAACGTCTGCGGGTTGATGGGGGGGCATCGTTCGAGAGCGACGGCGACCTAGAGACCGAAATTTCAGAGAAAAACTTTGTATGGGGTGCTTTGCACACCTTTTTCGTTTGTGCTGGGGGACATCAGCAGACATGATTTGGGGCAGACTAAGAGGCAGTTAGTGACTCGGTCACGTCACGGGCAACATGACCCTACCCGCCATCACCCGTCTCAGCACCAACATTATCAGAATTTTGGGACAGGTAATTCTGTCTCCCGCTGATCTCCCTTTTTGTCAGATTTCTGTCTTCAGAATCCAGGGAAATTTACTCTGCAAGGAACCAATACCTACCTTGTTGGGTGTCAGAATCCGTACATCCTGATAGATGCTGGCGAAGGTCGTGATGAATACATTGCTTTACTTGAGTCTGTCCTTCGTGATTTGGCCAAACCTACGGACCCACTACAGCCCGATGTCTCTGATATTATCATATCGCACTGGCATCACGATCACACAGGCGGCCTACCAAGCCTTCTTTCATCGTTGCGCAAGCGATGGGACGAACGTAATACAGATCTCCCATATAGACCGCCGCGATTGCACAAGTTCTGTCTTTTAAACGCCGAGCTTCCTACTTCTCAGGACACTCTTACTGCTTCGCTACCACGCGACCTCTTCACCCCTACGTTGGATGGTTCTGTGTTTCACGACCTGCAAGACGGCCAACACCTTTCCGTGCCATTTGCGTCTCCTCTCCATGTGCTGCACACGCCAGGACATACCGTGGATTCATTGTCTATCTACCTCCCCTCAGACAGAGCTCTCTACACAGCTGATAGTGTGTTGGGGCAGGGCACTGCCGTTTTTGAGGACTTGAATGCCTACCTGTCCAGCTTGAACAAGATGCTTGAATATGTCAAGGCCCAAGGCCTGTCTGACTCACCAATACAACTCTATCCCGGGCATGGACCAGTGATTACGGATGGTGTAGAGACGCTAAATGCATATATACAACACCGCCTGGAAAGAGAGTCGCAAATACTTGAAATCCTGAATAGGGCCCTTTTTCATGATAGCGACTCTGCAGAAGCAGAGTGGACGACGTGGATGATAGTGCAGCGTATTTATGCTGCTTATCCTGAGACCCTGTGGATTCCAGCAGCCAAGGGCATTGACTTGCATCTACGGAAATTAGAAAGGGATGGTCGCGTAAGCAAGTTGGGTGGCGAGGGCAGAGAGGCTCGATGGAGACTGAAGGATATCAACAGCACACTATAGCGATGGTGTACGACGGTCCTCTCCCTCATTACCAGACTCCTCTGCACCCTTACCACTCTTGCTTCCTATGATAGTCGCATTGACTCTGAGAATTCAACATTTAATTGGAATGGTATTCCAGTAGCACTAGTTCAACGCACGTCAGGAGAACCTGTGCATCTCTCCTCTAAATTTCCAGCCGCTGTGCTATATTAGAATGCAGCTAATGGTCTGGATATGACCTGGCTAACTTTCGCTTTCTTCAAGATGTCATCCTTTGACCCAGTTGTCTTGGCTGCTTTAGGGGGCCGTGTGTGTGAACCAGACGCCTCTGCTTTGCGTTTAGAAACTGCTCAGCGTCAGCAAAGAAGGTGAGCAGAGCAAACAATCTTGCCTGGCATGAGAGGGAAAGAAGGCAAATGTACGAACTGACATCACGCGAATAACACGTTGATTCATCGTGTGTTGGTAGTATTACAAGTCAAACTCAAAGTCTGAATCCGAGTCATCCTTTCTGGCTGTGGGTCGGAGACTAGTTGATGTCCCTGCAGATTTCACAGGAACATCTTCATGGATTATACCAGCCATGACCAATATTGTCTCAAGATCTAATGATATTCGTCAGAATAGCAGCGATTATGCCAACAGAGTGTTGAGTCCTACCCTCGATACGGCGTTCTCGATCCGCACCCCATGCAATTATTTGGTCGCGAATTTCACCCTTCCTGTACATGATGAACATGGGTATCCTCGAGTCGGGAAGGTTCGGTATACACTTGTCCCCGACGATGGAAACGAACTTTGTTCGTGGATATCGCTCTGCTAGGATCTTGATATGTTGCATTGCACGATCACTTCTAGGGATCCTGACAACACACTTGCATCAGGCTCCCAGCTGGGAGTTGTACATTGAGAGTCACTCACCCATCTTTGTAAAGGAAACAGACGACGCCCGTTCCTTTCTCTTCTTCTTCATTGTCTTCCTCAGATTCCCCACTTGCATTGGTCACTTCCCTTTTATAATCGTCGCGCCCTATTGGATAGACCCGACCAAAACGACCCTTGTTCAACTTTTTCTGATCCTCAATCCGCCGCTGCCGCTTGTGATTCTCGATAACACGCTGCGTGATTTCGTCCTGCAGATCGTCCAGCTCGTCCAAATCGGATATTGTAAGACTGTCGAGCTCTTCGTCAATAGTAGGCGGTGGTGGTGGCGACGGAGTGCGTGGTGCCGGCTCACGGGGAGGCAATATGCCATGCTTCCTGAGAGCATCGTTGCTGAAAGGAATTAATGATTGGGGAGTCACGGAGCTTCAGAGACCAAAACTCACAATTCCGTGTCTTCATCTGGGTTGACTGCCATGATAATGGCACTGTCAGACGGCTGTCACTGGTATATTAATATAATATACTAGTATTTGTAAAGTGCTGCGGTCCGCAGTTTCACAATTGGTAGTTGCGAGTCAAAATGTTCACATTTGAAGTACAATATGAAGGGTGAACTATAATACCTAACACACACACAACGTGAAAGATTTGACCTGATATCATCGGCATCATCATGGTATCAACAGCATGTGCCGTTCGTATTAGCCTTTGATTCCAAGCTCGGACCGACGCTGATGCCATCCCTTGGCTCAAAGGTGTTGGGTGACGATTCCAACGTTTTGCTTGATACAATGTGAAAGATGTCTTTAAACAGTCCGCATTAGAGGTGCATTCTCAGAAACGTGGACTCGCGTACCGGTTAGGATGTTTAAAAATGCGCTTTCGACATTAGAGGCGTCCAGTGCCGAAGTCTCGATGAAGGACAAGCCGTTTTCGGCTAAAGAGATATGATTAACAGTTCTGAAAACAAGCGTGTGATTGACGTACTTGCAAATGCCTTGGCTTCGTCTGTAGGTACCGCACGCAAGTGCTTCAAATCACTCTTGTTCCCAACAAGCATGATAACAATGTTCGAATCGGCATGGTCACGAAGTTCCTTCAACCACCGTGTTACATTAACATAGGTTGCATGCTTGGCAATGTCGTAGACGAGTAACGCCCCTACTGCTCCTCGATAATAGCTGTGCAGTTATGGTAAGTAAAGTAATGAGATGCCATCAACTATTCAAGCACTAACGCGGAAGTGATAGCACGATAACGCTCTTGACCAGCTAGGCTATGATGGGTAAATGCGAGTTGAAAGACAAGGAAACCTACCAGTGTCCCATATCTGAGCTTTGATGACCTTACCATCGACGTTAGTGGACCTCGTGGCGAATTCGACTCCGATCGTCGACTTTGACTCTAGATTGAATTCATTGCGAGTGAAACGAGAGAGCACTGAAGCATGGTTTAATGTTTGCGGGGTAACAAGGAAGAGTTACAGCATCCACGCACAGTTCCTAGACACGACGATTAGTACAGTGGACTGTTAGAACGTGAAGCGACGAACGATTTGCCAACACCGGAATCACCGATGAGTACTACCTGAAAGGAGGTGAGATAGATGTAAACATGATTTGAAGACTGTTGGACATACCTTGAATAGATAGTCGTAGTGACCGCCTTCAGCCATGAGGAAATGAGGATACTTGGTGTCAATAAGAGTTGAGGGAGGAGGACAAACTGGATGCGCACGGAGTTTCAAACACCGACCGCGCCGGCCGGCGCCTCTCCAAGATAGTACCGCCCTCCAAGATAGTACCAAGGTTGGTCTTGATCCTTGATGCTTGATGGATAGCGCTTGCATTACTGGTAAGTGGTAGTAAGTATGGTTGACAATGACGACGGCGACCATCAGCCTCAAGTCAGCAGCATCATTTCATCATTTCTCTTCCTCGTCGCGTTTTCATGTCTTGCTTGTTCTTTCTCTTCCTTCTCTCTTTACTGCTACCGTCTACATTTGGCTTAGACAAGCCATACTTAATCTCCATGCATAAACGTCGGTTATGTCGACCTCGGGGCACCTTGACATCTAACTCATCAACCCCTTCGCCATCCGTCGGTACGTATCCGCGATCTAGGCTATATCTCACCTTACTTTCTACAGTGCAACCCTCGTCCGACACCTCCTCGTCAGCCGCATTGACATCGGCCTTATTTCCAATCAGCAGCAACATTAACGACCTTTGGACGACGTCTTCCTCCTCCGATTCCGCCTTTCCATTGTCAGATAGCACACTGCGCCCTGCCAATATGATATCGGCCATTGCTCCGCAATATGTCATTGGTCCTGATAATAAAATTTCGATAAAAGTTCACTTCCCTCTGGGATCCTGGGCCTACAAAGGCCCTCCAGGTGGCCTGTCCTTTTATGCTCCGGGACCTGCATCTGTCGACTTGACTAGCGCGAAGGAAGCAACGTTTGGTTATTCGGTGCACTTTCCAAGTGACTTTGCCTTCAACAAGGGAGGAAAACTTCCGGGATTATGTACGCTACCCACTACCCCTGATCTTAGCTGTATTCATTGCTTTCTCATTTATTATAGATGGCGGAAACAGCGACAGGGAAGCAATTGGATGCTCTGGAGGACGCCGCTCCTCAGCCTGCTTTTCGGCGCGATTGATGTGGCGAACCGCTGGCGCAGGAGAGCTCTATACTTATTTGCCGCCTTTTACTAAGCATCAATTCTCTGCGAACGAAAAGCAATGCACTGTTCCTCCACTGTCCGATTGCAATCCCGTCTATGGTGCCTCAATTGGTCGGGGATCTTTCTACTTTGTACCAGGCCAGTGGACGACGGTCTCCCAACGGGTCAGACTCAATGATGTTGGTATTGCTAATGGTGAACTCGAGCTGTTCGTGAATGGTCAGAGCGTCATCAATGTCGATGGGCTCCTGTTGAGGGATAGCCCACTAGGAAGAATAAGAGGGATACAAATGCAATCGTTCTTCGGAGGCAGGTCGTATCTCATAGTTACAAACCAACCTCCGTCCTCATGGTTTGCTTAGGTTCCACGGTTGATTGGGCATCGCCAAAGGACCAGGATGCTTATTTTTCAGATTTTTCAGTTGCCATCACACAAATGCTTTAAAATCCTTGCCATTTATTTTATTTATGTTTTGATTAAACTATTTACTAGTGTAATGAACTTTTCTTAAGTAGCACTGGTAGCGACAAAATCAATTCAGTGATTCAGTGATGGCCATCCATGATCAACAGCAAAGTCCTGATGAGAATATGTCCCTCCAGGCCAACAAACAACATTTTGACCATGTTGCTTGTCACTACGATCAAAATGTCAATGCCTTGACGTTAGCGCGAAAGTAAGGCAAGTCTTTGACAACAAGTATCGTCCGCGCACCGATGAATTGCAGGAGCGCGCGTGCCATACTAAATGTTTACCCTTTCAAAGAGGACGAAACAACGGTCATGGACTACGCCTGCGGATCGGGTAAGTTAGCCACGGCTCATACCCGCATCAGTCTCTTCCTAATCTTTTTCACAGGACTTATATCAAGGGAACTGGCTCCTTATGCCAAAAGGATTTTGGGCGTGGACATCAGCCAGGGGATGGTGGATCAATACAATCTCCGGGTACACAACCAAGGCATACCGCCAGAAGAAATGTGTGCGGTATGTACCGTGTTGGAAGGCAAAGCAGAAGAACTCGAGGGAATGCGATTTCACCTCGTCGTCGTCAGTTCATTTGCTGCCTAAATCTATTTGCCCCGTTTTTTTTTTCATTCATGGCACAATAGTGCGCTTCCGCCTATCACCATATACAGTCTATTGAACGGGTCACAGAAGTGCTCGCATCCTTTTTGAAGCCAGGTGGAAGCCTGGTAGTGATTGACTTGGAGAAAATGGACGTCGATGTCGACGGTGTTCATCAGTCTGATATCCATATAGTCCCTCATCCAGGAGGAATAGGCAAAGCTGAAATTCAACAAGCGTTCCAACACTCCGGACTAGAATCATTTACCTACGAAACTGCATTCAATGCGAGGATGAAAGGGAAATCTGCGACATTATTCATTGCACAAGGTGTTAAACCATGGAGCTAAGGCTACAGCTGGGCTACAGTATCGTACTAGACGGCGTACATATGCCTTACCATGTACCTATATACAAAGGGCCTCGACCAGGAAAAGAAAAGAAAAAATGGCGTACGTGTTCTACTTTAGTGATATCGACCCTCCAAACTTTTTCCGCACCTCTCGATCGAGCTGCTCTTTGACTCCTTTGAATGCTCGCCACCATGCTTCCCCCACCGAGTCGACTTGTGCCCCTCCCGAGGCATCGGTTTCCACCATCCCATGGTCACCCCAATATCTTCTCAATAAAACCAGCCACCATTTCATCACAGCAGACGCCCTCTCTATACCATCATCGCCCGTCGCAGTGTTGTTGACACATCGAACTAGGTATTTCGCAAAAAACTTTACATCCTTTTCGTTCGGTGCCCAACGACGATGCCGTTCGACCCAGTCGCCCATTGCCGTCTGTATCTCAGATGTTTCTGTTAGGTAATGTTTTCCACCTTGTGTTGAATGCTGACGAAGGTACAGTGGCTGCCTAAACTTTGCCCGTGGCGGCGATAAATGCCTTCGCTGTTCAGCTGGAAGGTTTGGAGGTTTGCGCGGTTTTAAAACTTTCTTTTGCGTCAGTTCATCAAGGCCATCTACACCTTCTTTAAGTAGTCTGGCTCGTACAAGCTGTTCTCGCTGAATTTCTTCGGGCAAAAGATAGAAGACATCTGGGTGCAAACCGAGGGCATGTAGCTCCGATTCAGTTACATGTCCTGCAGAAGCCTTCGATTTTGTCGACTGGTAGTCACTTTTATTTGGAGAGAGGTTGGAGCGGACCGTTCTTGGAGAAAGTTGCTGCGTTATACTTTTCAGTGTCTGATAGCGATCTTTTTTTGGTGAATTTGAGATGGATTTTGCCCTAGAAGGACCCGCAATGGACTGTTCAGAGCGGCGCCTAAATTCTGCACTCAGTTCTTCTTTAACTTCATCGGGTAATGCGCCATAGACGGTTTGATCCACTTGGGAGAAGGACAGTAGCTCTGGGCGATGTTTTGCTACCTCCTTTGCCTCATCTAGCAAAATTCTCTTAGCAGATGCTCCCGCCGGGGATATACCATCCTCTTCTTGCTCGTCAGGAGGATTTGCGCTTGTCTGTGACCGGTTTGAAGCGCTTTTCGTTCTGAGAAAGGGAAGTACTGTCTGACCACCGACTGGAAATTCCGGTCTTCTCCCTACATTCGGCTCAAGCCGTTGGATTTGTATACCTATACCCCTCAGTTCCTGAGGGTCAAATCGAAATGATCTGAATAGGCGCAAAGAATGTTGAATAATGACCTGATCATTGCTTGTTGCTTGTCCTCCAGGGCCAACCAGATGCGCTTGCTTTGTGAAAGAGTCACACTTGCCACAACCCAAGAACTGCCAAACGGAGAGAATGAGAATCAACAAATGTGAGAATAGTCAAACACACTTTCGACGGTTCAATTGGTGCTGAGGGGCTCCGTTTCAGCACCTTCAACGTGATTAGACGCCCGAGCATCCCGACCCTGTCCAATCTTTTCTTCACTTCCTTAGCAACCTGACAAATGAATCTTTCCGCCTCCTCATTGTCCATGAATCGAATACCATACTATGGAAGTTGGTAAATCACATGCGACTGAAGGATATTACACCCACGTTAATTTCGCAGCTAACAGATCTTCGTCCTCCGTCCCGTTCTAGCTGCCGGTGATCGATTCCACGTATGAACCCCCATAGCGTCTCGCCATTTGCTTGCCCGAACACTTCACATAACCGGCCTTTACTAAATTCCCTTAATTTTGCAACACTGCTACTCCCGAGTCTTCCCAATGCTTTGTCCTTTGCAGCATGGCCAAATCCAGGGAGATCTGTGATGTCAAGAGTAGAAAGGTACTCAATGGCATCATCCGACATTGAAGGAATGTGAAATGACGCCGCTGGTTTAGCGCGTCGTGTCGCAAGCCGTGCAAGGAGGATATTATATGAAATGCCAATGCTGACTTCCAATGGCGTGAGTTGAACGTTGCCCAACATGATTTACCTACCTTCACAGTTTGTAGCATCACGAATCTGAGCTCTCACGTTCTCGGCCAATTCCTTTGCTATATCACGCGCTGGTAATTCGGAGACGGATGGACTGTGTTTGTCACTGAGCTCCATCACAGCTGTAGTTACGTCAATAAGTGCTTCGTCAACTGAAACAGCTTGCACATCGTCTGCATACTGGAGCAGGATACTGTAAAACTGCAGGGATGTTTGTCGATATCTGAAAGATGTTGATTTCCGTTCCAATCAGGGTGCAGAGACTCACCGTTCGAATTCGTAAGGTATGGTCATAACATCCGGACACAATCTCCTTGCTTGTTGTAGACTAATTCATAAAAGGATCCGTCCATCAGACTGAGCCATAATCTTGGTGCCGTATGCGTATGCGCACCTCATCCCGTTTCGAACACCTTGCTGTCTAGCCTCATAACTGGAACTAGCTACCTCGCTAGTGCTCGATACACCGCCTTGTGTTCCTTGTGAGTGACATACAACGATAGGTTTACCTCGCAGGTGCGGTCGATTGGTAAGGCCGACGGCGACGAAAAAACTGTCAAAATCGCAATGCATAATTATGGGTTGTAATTTCTCATCCGTTCGTTCTCGTATGGATTTGAAAATATCGAAAATCCTATTTTTTGTTTGACCTTCCGGTGTTCCTGATTCTACAATTGCACGTGGACTTCTTTTCTTTGATGGCGAACGTGGTATACCTATGTTGACATTGCGCATACTAAGATTGGAAGTGGATGTTGTGGCATTGAACGTATCGGGCAGTTTCGTGTCGGTTTCACTCGTCGCTACTGCAGCTACGTGATCAGCACGGTCTTGAGCTTCGGCAATGAGAGCACGCAATTCCGCTTTCCACGTCGATAAGTAGTGTAGGCGAGAATTCCGATAATATTCATCGATGAAATCTGGACCTGCCGAAGTATGTGCACGCCTCCAATCTGGATTGGCCAATGCCTTCTGGGCTATAAGATTGCTGGAATCTGCAGCATAAGGATTGGGAGCGGTAATTTCACCGTTTTCATTCTGTACATGTACTTGCGCAGTGGTTGTATTAGCAGTTTGGAGAGCTCCCATCATTTCCACTTTTGAGGAATTTTCGGCACTGAATGATTCAAGTTTTCGTTGTTCAACTTGAGCATCCACAAACTGGCTTTGCTGAGAGTACTGATAATCCTGCCAAGGCAACAGTTTCCTCTGGTTCACGCTATCTACAATCCACTGGGGAAGTACGACCTTCATGTTTTTGAACTCTCGCAATTTCGCGGGGGTTAGCGAGCAGGTTATTACATGTGTGCTAGAGTGAATGAGACTGGAAATTCGGGTTTGCATAATATGTGCTCCACGCACACCAAAGATTTTTTATCCAGATAGGGTTGATAAATGCCACCATTCTGAAGAATCATCTCTCGTAGGTCTTGCACAGAAGGGTTTGTCCACCCATTGATCTGAAAGCTGTATGGGCAAACGCTCGTGGTCCACAGCAAGCCACTCAACGTAGATTGACAAGCCATGGAATATGTGGCTATCATGCTCGGCTTTTGCTATGACTGCATTCTGAATTTGGAGCTTTGCACGCTTGCGCCTCATATATTGACCAAACCGACCGAAATGAGATGCGCCATAAATTTCGTCGTCTGCGTCTTCTGCGCGACGTTTGCGAGGCGTTTGGTCAGGTTCGGTGTTCATCAACGTAAGTATTACATAATGCTTGATATAAGAAGTGACTCTGCGCGCTGTCAACCTGACCATGCACTCGAAGCAAGAGCGCGACGTGGAGGCGGTGGACAGCGAGGAGCAAGTCCCCCTTCTGCCTTCATCTGGCCCCTCTACTGGAAATACCCAATCCAGGACACTGTCTCTCACCGCTGCTTTTTTTGCTGGAATTTTGACTTGCTTCGTTGCTCAGTATTCTCTCTGCGGTCTTCGCTGTTTTAACTCAATCACCGTAGAAAACTCAGCATCTGTTAAAGCCCATCTTTTAGCACCCCCATATGTCGGATCTAGCGAAATTCATGCTTACCCTCCACCGTCGCCGACGAACGCGTATCCTTCTTTATTCCCAACGGGCGTAGGTTACGCTGGTGCGACGCCTACCGGAGCGGAGCCAGCTATCATAATGACGGCGCCGCATTACCCGATGCATACTGGTGCCGCGCAGCTTGTGATTCCAGAGTCGCTTGGTCAAAGGAAGCATCGCAAACATACCAATTTTGATCTGTTGAAACACTGGGGGAATTTAAGCCCGTGGTTTAGTGTGGGGAAGGGTGCTTTTAGCTTAGAATCAGATCCGGACGCCCCTAAGGGGTGCGGCATCACCGGTTTACATTTTTTACATCGTCACGGGGCAAGATATCCGACATCTTGGTGTATGTTCTTCTCTCTCTGTTTCTTTCTTAATTTGATAAGCATATCGTCATCAAGCTGCCTATGGTAGTCCAGCTATCCTCGCTGCGCACCTCCACACAACCGCGAGCAAATGGAATGCGTCTGGGCAGCTTAGCTTTTTGAACAAGTGGTATGTTCTGCATCTGACACTTGCCCGGTCTATTAATGTTACGCAACTAGGACGTATAAACTGGGGGAAGAAGGTCAGGAGCAGGCCACTGTTTCTAATACCATTTAACCTTCATCACAACAGTCCTCACACCTTTTGGGAGGCAACAACTCTGTGAGTCGACTTGCTGCTTTGAATCTGGAAATCTGGTTTCTGAATTGCTCTAGTTGATCTTGGAGTATCAACACGACTCAAATATGGCTTCTTACTAAAGGTCTGTACACTCAGCGTCCGTTATATCCGCGTATTCAGAAACAAATAGAATTTCACGGAGGCAAACACAATACCAGTCTTTCGTACTGAGTCGCAGTAAGTTAAGGTGGCACATGGCTACGAGCTTCAGGATTCATGTTTAGCTGTTTAGGGATAGAATGCTTGCATCAGCTTTGAACTTTGCCATCGGTTTCTTTGGTTATCCTTTCAAAGGCCAATACCAAGAAAGCATTACAATAGAAGCGAAAGGAGTAAGAACCTCATTTACATTGTCTTCTTACGCTGCTAACGTATTATAAAACAAGTTCAATAACACTCTATCACCATATATGACGTAAGTTTCTGCCTGTAGATACGTTCGCCTTCATCTACAGTTCTCATGTTTAATTTGTAGCTGCCCTAATGCCAACGACTATAAAAAGGCCATGCGAGGAGTTTGGTATGTGCGAAGATGGACCAATATATACCTCAAATCAGCTCGGGAGCGCCTGCAGAGTGAGCTGCAAGGGGTTGAGCTTGGCATCGAAGATGTTTTTACAATGCAATTGATGTGTGCCTACGAGGTATACATACGGGTAACATCCTTCGAATACTTTCTGAACGTTATATAGACCGTGGCGATTGGATATTCCAAGTTTTGTGAACTGTTCACCGTGGAAGAATGGGAAGGCTTTGATTATGCGTAAGCAATCCCATTCTTTAATCATCTCTAGCTTAAATCCAGATAAATTAGGATGGACCTTTCTTTTTGGTGAGCTCTTGCGAGGTACACGACGTCACGACTAATATATCTTAGGTACAATTCGGCATTTGGTTCACCTGTTGCACGTGTACAAGGAATCGGTTACGTCCAAGAATTAATTGCACGTCTCACACATACACCCATTCCCGTCCACAATACGTCTACAAACTCTACATTGGATGATAACCCGATCACATTCCCATTGCATGATAGTTTATATGTCGATGCGACGCATGAAGTAGTCGTTCTTAACAGTGGGCTGTTTCGTGAACGGTTTAGAAGCGCATTTCATTGATTCTATTCAAAGTTATTACAGCCCTCAATCTCACTGTGTTTGCTGCTGCGGGTCCACCTCCCGAAACGCATATTCCACACAATCGATCGTTCAGAGTTTCGCAGTTAGCACCGTTTGCGACTAATGTTCAGTTCCAAAGTAGAGTTTGTCCTGATCTTTACCACTCCGTACTGACAGGATCGTTAGCCCTCGAATGTGCATCTCTGCCTGACCCGCAGATCCGAATTATCATCAATGATGGCGTTGTTCCACTCATGGGTGTTGGAAATTGTCCCAAACAGCGTGACGGAATGTGTCCAATAGACGTGTTTGTGGCAGCACAGAAACAAATAATTGCGCAGACAGATTGGATACACGACTGTCATGGCAATTGGACTGTGCCCGAAGGACCGGAATGGCAGACAGTGACGGGCGACGCTCCACGCTGAACGTTGGATATTGAATGTTACTCTCACATCCACTGGTTCGTGAAAACGTAGAACGGTTATTAAGTAGCAGTATGTATGACATTTGTGTTTACAGACGCTGGTATGCCTTAATCAGCAACGGCATTTGATTCTTCGCCTCGGGATCTGATGCAAGAACTGGACGTTGTACAACTGACGTCCTTTTCTTGATTTCGGCTGGGGGAACTGCCAGTTGAAATTCGAATGCTCGAATTAATGTAAACAAGATCGCCTTCATTCTATGACAGAATTGAAATTTGGTAAATATGGCCACTGGAAAGAACATACTCTATGATCGAGAACCTGTACCCGATGCAGGCATGAGGACCACCCAAAAACGTGAGCAGGTTTCCCCATACGCCCGGAATGCTGCTAGCTGCCTTTGGGATAGATTTCCAGCGTTCTGGCCTTATGTATGTCTAGGTATTATTTAATAAAATCAGGAGTTCTTTGCTTACTTGAATTCCATCGCATCTTCCCCCCATATACTCACTGCACGATTGATGGCCAATATAGGGATGAAAATGAGTTGACCCTTGTTTACTCTTTTTCAAGATGTTAGGAAGACAGCCACCGATACTGTAGAACCAATGCGGACCTAATGTGATCAAGGATGTTCCCATCCATGTCCTTGATAGGAGTTTCCAGAGGGATCACGTCGTCCTGTGTTGCTACTCGAAACGACGAAGGAACGGGGGCATGGATGCGCAGAGTTTCACGTATGACTGCGTCAAGATAAGGCAACGCATTTAGCTCATCCATTGTAGGACTATCGGAAGAAAGTCTGAGGAGCTCTTCTCGTAATGCTTCTTGGACGTGAGGGTGTTGTGTCAGTGCGTATAAAGCCCATGTTGTGCCGACACTATCGCAATTATTAATTACCTTTGCAAGACGTTGCAGCCTGAACATACCTTGTTGTCTCATGGCCGGCTACCAAAAATGTTGGCACTTCTAAAGCGAGAATCAACTCAGTCACTTCTGGATCCGAGGATAGAATGCATATTTACGAGCCACTACATCGTCATCATTCATTCGCTGATTCTCAGGCAAGTCTGTCGTGATGTTCGCCCTAACAAGTAATGACAATAAATCACGTCCTTTCCGGGAATCTTGTCCCTCCTTCTCCGCCATAGCTGCAGCTTGGCTGCGCATCAGAAGGTCATGTCCAATGCGGTCCATGGCAAGCCTTGCTTTCTTAGTTTCTGCATCGCGTTCCGCCGGCTGGTTGAAAATTCAACATGTCACTAATAACAAAAACTCGGAGAACACACCAAAAAACGAAGAATTGGAAACAGTTCTCTGATGAAAGGAATGAGGGGCAGACTACCACCCGCTTTAAATAGTGTTGAAAATGCATTTCGGAGCTCGTTTGTCTCACTGCTGCTGGAAAGCGAGTTAAAATGGTAATTGAATCCTTGAAATCCATTAGCGTAATCAAAAGTAATGTCATATCCTCATATTACCTGCTAAACCAATAACATCCAAGGTCATTCTGCTCAACCAAGGAAGGATATCGACGCGAGCATCTCCCTCTTGCTTGGTGAGTTCGGCCTCTAAAGCATTCCTTAGCTACTTATCCATAAGCATATGTCATGTCTCTATGAGTCAGTTATACCTCTACGGCTTTGTCAATGAAAATTTCCGTTAGTCCTCGAATTTGATATGGCCCAAACGCAGGATTCTATTGACGGTGAACATTGTGGATTTGCGTAAGGTAGACACCTACCATGATTCTTCGCTTAAAAAGGCTGGTAATCAGCAAATTGATCACGGTTATCAATCGACAGATTCAGTACCTGTTGCCTATGCTTGTCGCCTTCAGAAACCAAGAGACCTGAAAATTCAAATAGCCTGTCTATCGAGTCGTTGCGTACTTCGGAATACCTACCTTCGCCAAACAATTGGCGTAAACTGTAGCGGGACGATTCCGGCTTCTGATAGTTACTATTCATCAAAACATGTGTCAAAGCTTTGGTGTCCATCATGAATAAACGAGTTATCTACATCTAGTTTAAGTCACACCGGGAATATCGAAAATATTTGTTACCCACGCCGAATAAGCCTTTGTATTTGAACGTCGGTCCGTGAATAGCCATCCATCGCTCATGAACAACTGAATTATCCTGGGTGCATGTCAGGGCTGCTAGTGACAATGGCAGTGATCGCAAACGCACATTTTCCCATATCTCTTTGAAATTGCCGTAGATCCAACTCGCGCTCTCTGGTCCAGGTAAACGTCGCAAGGGTGAATTATATTCTCGGTAGATATATTCTGCTAGCTTGAAGAGAGGATAGGCTGCCAATGACAGAAAAAGAGGCACGAACGTATGCATGGTGACTTAGTAGAGGTACACAGGACGGCACCGTTATTTAATAAATATGTGTAAGGTATCCACAGGTTTCTTGATGAGGATACGAAAAGCGTTTCATCATTATAATTAGGGGTGCCAGCCGATGACCGTCGTCAGCTCTTTAGCCGGCGCCGCCTGCATGCCGTGAGGACTTGTCAGCTTTGCCGGCTCTGGCTAATACTCGGAACTCAGAGTCTAATGGCATGTTTAGTTTGGCTGACGTACACCTCTAAGCCGTCATCACGGTAGTGCGCGTCATCCTTATCAACTGATGCTGCCGATTCATTACCAAGGAAAGTATGTATACGCTCCCCAGGGGAGCCTGAAGCTCTCTTGGCTATTGGGTGTTGCCCCCTCTGGAGTTGGGTTGATCGAATGAACCTGCATCTGCAAGGATTTGAGGCTGAGATTTGAGGCTGAGCACTGCCCAGTGACTGGCCCTCAGGTATGGTTCATGACCCGGCCTGAGCATATGAATGAATACTAAAGTACAGCTGCTTGTTTACATATCAAGGTTTCCCTCTAACCATGGATCCAAATCCGTGAATGAAAGTTGACTGTGGACCGACGCAACGTCGAGTGTAGAAAAATTGAGAACAGGCAGTACCAAGGATTGCGCCGGATCTGTCGACGTAGCGTTTTCATCAGTCTCCGATGAGTAGTTGGATTCCATATCTCCAAGTTCGTCTTCGTGTTCTTCAGACAATATGCACCATCCTGTTCCACATTCTCCAATCACACTTTTCACCTCTGCCTTGCTCCAGCCAACAAACTCTAGCTTGAGGATGCTGCATGAGCCTTCATCCTCCCATATATGCGCACTGCCATGTGCAAATGCTGAACAACGCACACCCTTGCTCCATACATCTCCATGATCGAGACGAGAGAACAAAGAAGATACGCGGAGAGAATGCAACTCGTGTGATAGATGCACGGAGCTCAATTCTGATAAGGGGTGAAGCAGGGTGGAATTTCCTGTGGTTGGGGACGACGACGATGCAAGAGGCATACGAAATGAAGGTGTAGGCGTTAACGGAACAAGGAGATAGGTGGTCACCGTTGATTCTGGAGTCGCGAAATAACGATCTGATTCTTTCGATAGAGTTGTGGTGGCTTCGTTTGAGGTGCTCAAATGCCATCTTTCATTCTTATGTGCTTGAGTTGCAGAATGCGCTTGGGGATGTGGCATCACTTGTCGTTTGGGACATCTGGACAGCGGCTTCGGGTTAACGTTGGCCTTGTACAATGCACGTACTGCAACTGGTACATTTTCTACCAAGTTCTGGAAAAGGGGTTGCCCTGAAGTAAATGTACGGACGGATCCAAGGCCCAAGTTGGTCACTACCTGTGCTCGGGGAATTGGGGGGCGCGGAACGAACGATCCGAGTCCAAAAGGTCGCGAGATTGCAACACGCGTGGGGAACGACAGACCCTGTTTAATCGCAGTCCGACCAGGGTATGGACGCAAAACACTGCTATGTAAGGCGCGACCCGAAAGAGAAGGAGTAAGCGGAATGCGAATATTGGGTGCAAGAAGGCGAGCGAAAAGACGAGTGAGTAAAGTGTGTGAGTGCGTAAAGAGGCTGTCGGCCGCACGGTTGGTGGAAAACGGATGTTCGCCGAGGGCAGCAGATAGCGGTGGCTGCTTGCGAAGCGACTTGGATATGCCCGCGCTGGCGTGCGAGGCAGCCTTGCGGGCGAATACGCGCACCGCGCAAGGCAGAAATGGCATGAGTTTAAGTCAGATGGTGGTTCAGAGATGAGAGAATGGCTGGCGCTGTGACATCCTTGTGACTGACAGTGACACCGCCTCACAAGGCAGATTCTGGTAGCGATTCCTCCAAGAGGAGCTCTGGCTCTTCCACAACCACAATATGCTCTTCCCGCTTCTTCTTCCCCTCTCCTATTTCCTTTCCAACTGTCAATGTCACCTTCAGCGTCGATTTGCAGCGTGTGTTGTACTCCACATCTTTGTCTAGATCGTCAGGAAGGATTTCGTCCTGAACTTCCACCGTTCCCGTCACCACCTCATTGTGGATCTCGTTGCGGGGATGTGGAAGAATGTCAGGCAGGCTGCATACAAGTTGCATAAGAAGTGGTATTGCTGCACCCATAGCCGAAAGGTGGATTGATGTGTAGCTGTGAGGAAGGTGTAGAAGATAGAATATCAGCCAGCAAGTTGTACATACCCATCATCCAGAATAAGAGCCTTACAACGACGCATGTATGCGCCCAACGCCGTCTTCCTGGTTAGACTGATGTAGTTTTTGCCTTCCTTTCTTGAGCGCGGTTCTGGCCAGGGAAGTGGTGGAACGAGCTTCCTGATTTTCTGGCGCGGCTTCGTGGGCTTACTGACGGCTCGCGTGTCGCCCTCCCCATCATCCTCGTCCTCACCCTCGCCGACTGCTTTGCGTTTCTTGGAGACGTTCATGGGGTGGGAGGCAGCAAATAAGACCAAATAAGAAGAGATTAAAAACGCTGTGCTTTTTCTTTCATCATCATCGGTCTGTTCTCTTGTGTCACTCCAGGCTTTCCACGTCTGCCATGAGTCAAGATATAGCAGAGCAGAACATCCAGATGTGGAAGGTCAAGAAGCTCATCAAGAGCCTTGATTCCGCCAGAGGGTCTGTCTTTTATCGCTGTTATCGATCTTTGCTCATCTGTTTCTCTTCATTATCAGAGCTGGAACATCCATGATCAGTCTCATCATTCCACCCAAGGTGATTTCATTTCCTGAAATTTTTCCTTGACTCTCATCGATGATTCCAGGATCAAATCTCCCGTGCATCCGCGATGTTGACTCAGGAATATGGTACCGCTTCCAATATCAAGTCCCGCGTCAATCGTCTTTCTGTCTTGGCGGCCATCACAAGTACTCAGCAAAGACTCAAACTTTACAATCGTGTGCCGCCAAACGGTCTCGTACTTTTTGTCGGCACAATCCTAACAGACGAAGGGAAGGAAAAGAAGGTTTCCTTTGACTTTCAACCACACAAGCCAATTAACACGTAAGTCAGCATCAGGTCAGGCACAATGCGACTCGTGTTATTTATTTTGTGGTTAGATCGCTCTATCTGTGTGATAATAAATTCCATACCGAAGCACTTTCCGAACTTCTCGAATCTGATCAGAAGTTTGGTTTCATTGTTATGGATGGTAATGGTACTTTGTTCGGCACTCTCGCAGGCAACACTCGAGAGGTTGTCCACAAATTTACCGTTGACCTTCCAAAGAAACATGGGCGTGGTGGTCAATCTGCTCTTCGGTTCTCTCGGCTTCGCGATGAAAAGCGGCATAACTACGTTCGCAAAGTTGCTGAACTTGCAGTGCAGCATTTTATCACCAACGACAAAGTCAACGTAGCTGGTTTGGTGCTCGCAGGAAGTGCCGATTTTAAAACAGAATTGAGTCAAAGCGATATGTTTGATCAAAGGCTGTCTGCCAAAGTCATCAAGGTCGTTGACGTCAGCTACGGAGGAGAGAATGGTTTCAATCAGGTTACTTCCTTTCTCCAAAATTGACTGGGTCCGTTCTGAATATTGATAGGCCATTGAATTAGCTGCAGAGTCGCTCTCAAATGTGAAATTTGTCCAGGAAAAGAAGCTCATCCAGAGGTACTTTGATGAAATTAGTCAAGATACTGGCAAATACTGCTTCGGTATCGAGGACACTTTGAAGGCCCTGGAGCTTGGCGCCGTCGAGACGCTGATTGTATGGGAAAATCTGGATATCACTCGTTATATACTTCGCAATGCGGCAGGAGGTATACTTTCCCTATTACATGGGAAGTTTGGTTTCTGAAAAAAAAGTTAACAGAGGAAATACTTGTTCATGTCGACAAAGAATTAGAGAAGGATCGTTCAAAGTTCATAGACAAGTCAACTGGTCTGGAAATGGAACAGGTTAATGAGCCGCAATCACTGTTGGAGTGGTTTGCCGAAAAATACAAGGAGTTTGGTGCAAATCTCGAGTTTGTTACAAATCGCTCTCAGGAAGGTGCCCAATTCGTGAAGGGCTTTGGTGGTATCGGGGGTCTACTGAGGTATAAAGTGGACTTTACGAACCTTGCGTCAGTGGATGATGACGAAGACGAGTTCTACTCTGACGATGAAGACATCTGACGGTTCTGCAGGCTCTTCGGAGCCCCGTCCTACGACAGTGCGCCAGGCCGGGCGGAGGACGGGGAGTTAACGGTGCGTGAGGATTTGAATGGGAAAAGGTCTGGAGAGGATCGTCCTGGTCTGAAGATGTATCTTTGTGGTGTTCTAAGCGCTGGCGCGGATGATTGGACGGCATTCGACCGCAACTTTGCAGGGCAAGGACATTGCTCTAAGCGCGTTACAGTTCCTACACTAAAAAGTGTCAAGACTACGATTTCAAACTGTGGAGGAGCCATGTAGAGCTTCGGTACCTGAATGAAATAAAAGTGAATATATGGACATGCAAGTTGAGTGGCAAGGGACAAGTACCCGGTGTTTTCAGCTCCAGGGTCGTAAAAGATGATATAACCACGATCATCGGGAACTCCCAGATTGGCTCTGAGAAAATCAGATAGCCTGAGAGCGTATCGATCGTTGGCCTTGGGATTGATGTTGTCCAGACTAGTCTGTATCGGGTGAGACAAAGGCTGGACGATTTAAGCTACATACGAACAATATGCAGTTGGAAAGCTGGATCGAACGTTCCGGCGAAAGTCAGGGTCTCATTAAACGTGTAGCTGACGGAGATGTATTCCTCCGGCTTCTCCAGGGTTTCGGCGCTAACCTGCTTATGTGATCATTATTGGATACGATCGCCCCGAGTGGGCGGCACCTTGGAAAACTCTCGGGCGAATGCCTTTGCATCAGCAATCTGAGGATTGAGGCTTGCATTTGGTCACAGTTGCATTGCAGGTACCCAGACCCACCTTGACGTTGGTGATCAGGTTGAGATAAGGCATGGCGATAGTATTTCATCAGGCACTTGATGTTTAAATACCCGTTCCCAGTGTACGTGATTCACCCTAAAAAGGCTTCACTTTCCTATGAACCGCAACCAACACGTTACTGTGGCCAACCTGACCCAGGATATTCTGGCATGCTGTTTACAACACCGAGCTCACCCAGGAGGCAACTTGGTTCTTGCTCCATTCGTTTCAAGGACTGTGACGGCTCCCTGGGCGAGCTCTCGTTTGGAACTCTTCTTGTGCAAGAAGGATGAATATCAAGTCCACCTTGGTGTGAGCTTATGCTCCAAGACGTGGCAACTGGTCCCTACCGCTAACGACGCACCATGGAGAGTATACGTGTTCCCGACATCTTCAAAACATTTCAAGGTTTTAATTATCCCCAAACGAGACACATCAGCGTTCCTATCTGCCATCCCGAACGATGTTCCATTGTCATCGGTGATATTGCCAGGTGAGCAGAGGATGCCAAGTTGATACACTGCATTAATTATACTTGCCAGGGACACACGACAGGTTCGCTGCCTGTATTCTGTCATATGAGTGTACTCATGAACAAGTGTAGTATGGCATTTTACGGCTGGCCGATATCCCAATGCCAGTCACTCTCCACGCCCCTGGAACAACAGCTCTGTTCTGGTATTCGGTTTCTTGACATACGGCTTTCTGTGGTCAAAGGCCGTCTTATTTCATATCATGGGATTTTTCCGCAACGCACACCGTTCCAAGCCATACTCTCAACCATGTTTGTGTTCCTGTCCGCGCCCTCGACGTCTCGTGAGACCATCGTCGTTTCCATCAAGCAGGAAGACTTCCATGTCACACCACCATACGAGTTTTCTCTCTTGGTACGGGACGAGGTAATGCAAAGCCCTGGTGGGATTGATATGTGGTTCCTGGAGAACAGGATCCCAAACCTCGGGGAAGTAAGGGGTAAAGCTGTCATGTTCAGTCGTTTCGGTGGGGATGGACGTGGTTGGGAAGGGGGTCTCGAAGGCCTTGGCATCCATCCGCAACGATGGCCCGATAGCGAAAAGGGAGGGTTTTCTTGGCAGTGCGGAGAAACATATGTGAGGACACATGACTGGTACGTGTTATCTCTGCAATTATGAGCGGCGTCAAACAAAGACAGACAGGTACGATATATCATCATTTCTAGCAATCCCCGAGAAAGTGACGCTTGCGATTGAAAACCTTAAGCTGGATAAGCAAACGCCAAGCCCACGTTTCCCCATTCTGCCGATAACATATTTCTCGGCTGCTTCATTTCCGCTGGCGATTCCCACCGTCATTGCCCGCGGTTTCGGGTGGCCAGAGTGGGGTCTAGGTGTGGAAGGGGTGAATAGCCGTCTGGGGAGGTGGTTGGTGGAGCAACTCGGGAACAGAGCGGCAAACGTTGACGATAAGCCATCGATTGTGGACCAGATGGTCCGAGGTTGGACTCTTTTAGATTTCTACGCCGAGCCAGGAAGTAGCGCGGTGGTTCCACTGTTGATAGAGTGCAACTTTGTCGATACGCACGTTGGTTTGAGTAATTAAACTAACGAGCGCTGTCTCGCGTGTCTCGCATCAATGATTCGGCAGGGCCGGCTTCGCAAAAAGCGACAGAGCTGGGCTCCGAGGCTGCAGGCTGCAGCAATGTGCCCTGTATGGTACGCTGCAGCAGGGAAACTGATAGCGACAGGCCGGAGGACGTCTGCGTCGCGCCTGGCAACGGTGGCGTCAGTGCGCTGACACGGTGGGCGCGGAAAGAGCCGGTGGCGGTGAAGGACCCCGAAAGCATGTTTATATGAAAAAGCGCCACTGACTCGACACATTCTCCTCAATGTCTGCCCTTGTACTGCCCCAGCCATATCGACCCCTGCAGCCTTCAGCTCGCAGAATTCGCTTTGCTCCCCTTCCAGATCCAAGACGCTCCCCTTCTCTTTCAGATTCTCCCCTCACCGATGACGCGTCCACCAGCTCTTTCAGTCCCCGTGAGCTGAGACGTGTCTCTTATCCAGTTGAATCCTATCCATCCCCAACCTTGAATTCCCCTCTCCAAGCTGATCCAGACGATTATGACCCTAACCCAAAGTCCAAAAGAAAGTTTCTCCTCCCGATTTTCAGAAAATCAACGGGTTCTGGCTCAGCGTCTCCTGCCTCTTCCCTCTCGCTGACCCCTACTCCTTCTATCGACAATTCGCATGCCAAACCAACTAACCGTCGGTTCCACATCTCCGCGGAAGATATCCTTACCCTTGGCACCATCAAGCTTTTCCGTTCGGTCTATCGTAATAATCGCTATTTCATTGATAATGGTACTCCCAGCGATTGGGAACTTAGCCGGTGGGCTAGTGCCAACAGTGCTCAAAGCGCACCAGCCACAACCTTAAATAATACTTCCATCCTCGGACCCTCTCTTGGTCGTTCTCAGAGCGGGCAGCTTCCTTCAAAGGGAAATGATGGCAACAAGCGGAATCCTTCATCAAACGGAGGGAAGGTGTTAGCGTCTTCCATTAAGCCAACTCCACGTCATGGCGTGAGGATGTTGAACGGACGGGTATATGGTGCACCGAAGCGGACAAAGAACCCCTTTGGCAATGTACGCGACGAAGCAGATCCGGAATTCGTTGAATGGGGATATGGTGGCATGGGTAGCGTCAGTGGACGTCATGCTGCGGGAATGGGTGGAACAAGGTGGGAGAGGCTGCACAGTAGCCAAAGCGCGGTTGAACCTTCTCTGGATGACGGGGGTGGGATGGGATGGGTGAAGAAGCGGCGAGAAATGAGAGAAAGAGAGAGAAAGGTCAAGGAACAGGAGAAAGGGGAAATTAACGATTCGAGGCAAGGCGCTGCAGATGGGAATACCACAGCCGAGTCTACGTCAAGTGCTGCGCCATCGTCACCTTCAAAGGACGCGATTCTGTCTGAAGGACCCGAGCATGTTTTACATGCTGTTACCATCCCCGCCAACTTCCAGCGACATCATCATCACCATCATCACCATCACCAGCAACAGCACCATCATCATAGGAGCACGCCCAAGGGTTCCCCCGTGCCTGACGCCAATGACGACTTGACGAGTCGTTCCAGTGGCGATCACCGAGTGGATAATAAAAGCTCGAGCGCGGAAGAATCAGAATGGGAAGACGAGTCGGAGAGTGATGCAGTATTGGGACCGTCGAGACGGAGGAAGACAGCAGTTGGAGCAGGTGTTGAAAAATACACGAGACACCGGGAAATACCAGGAGTTGGAGAAGCATAAGCTGATGCCTCGTACTGTTTCTTGCAACTGATTTATACCTTTTGATGTTGTATTATAGCTTTATTGCGTTAGTATATCGTATATCGTACATTCGTATATCGTATATCGTACGCGTTACGATTCTAATGTTGGCTACACCCCGCGGACATTCCCTCGTCTCATGTCATTCTTAAACTTAAGCTACAGGCCACACCTCCACCTCCCATTCCTCTCCTCTGCCCCATCTCGTCGCATTTCACAGGTCTGTCTCACCACCACCACCACCATCCAACTCATCCCTCATCTTGCCCAGATCGCTAATTTCATCGCAATGCCCCCAGTTTACGACAAACCCACTACACACAGGTACGACTATGTCCTCTTAGGTGGCGGAAGCGGTGGTTCCGCCTCATCCGTATGTCCCTTTCCTTTCTACCGTTCTCATAACCCCCTCATCCATAAATCCTTAGCGTCGTGCAGCTCTCTACGGCAAAAAAGTTGCCGTCGTTGAAAAGGATCCCTATCTGGGCGGCACATGCGTGAACGTCGGTGCGTGAGCCCCCCGTTACCTTCCCTTGCGCTTATCGTTAATATTCCATGTTAGGCTGCGTTCCAAAGAAGGTGGCGAAAAGGCCGCGCCCTTAGTTGGTGATGCTTGACTTATGCCATTGGTAGATCATGTGGCACGCTGCTGACTTGAACGACAAGCTCAAGCACCATATTCCCGGATACGATTTCATAGGGGTTGGTCATGGTCATTTCGATTGGGCATCATTCAAGGCTCAACGTGACGCCTACATCAAGAAACTTAACGGTATCTACGCCACTAACTTTGAAAAGGAAGGTGTAGAATACCATCATGGCTTTGGTCAGCTCAAATCACCCAATCTCGTGCAAGTCACTCTGCCCGACGGCAAAGGCACTTACGAACTTCATGCTGATCACATCTGCATCGCAGTCGGTGGGCATCCCGTCATTCCTTCGGACGAGCATATCCCAGGCGCTTCTCTTGGTATCGACTCGGATGGGTTCTTTGACCTTACAGAACAGCCTCGGCGCGTTGCTGTAGTTGGAGCAGGCTACATTGCCGTTGAGTTGGCTGGCATTTTCAATGCCCTGGGCACGGAGACCCACCTGCTTATCCGGGGTGAGACTGTTCTCAGAACATTCGATCCTACTGTGCAAGAAACGCTGACTCCATGGATGGAGAAAACGGGGGTCAAAATTCATAAACAGACCAAAGTCGTGAGAGTAGAAGGTCAAAAGGGTCAGACACTGACCATTATCACGAATAACGGGGAAAGGATCGAAGTAGATCTACTCTTATGGGCCATCGGACGGAAATCCAACACGCAAGGCATCGGCCTTGAAGAGGTTGGTGTTAAACTGAATGAAAAAGGAGATATCATCGTCGACGAGTATCAAAATACCAACGTCAAGGGCATTTACTCTATCGGTGACGTCCAGGGCAAGGCTCCATTGACTCCCGTGGCGATTGCTGCCGGTCGTCGCTTGTCCAACAGGCTATTTGGCCCAGCCGAATTCCATAATGACAAACTCGATTATGAAAATATCTGCACAGTTGTTTTTTCGTGCGTATGCCAACCCTCGCGTATTGCTACTGACTGAGCGTGAAGCGTAGACACCCTCCCATTGGTACCGTGGGTTTGACAGAACCCGCGGCTCGTGCCAAGTATGGAGACTCCGTCAAGATCTGTAAGTCTTCTTACTGTGATTTATTTCAAGTCCGTCTATTTATGACGGCTTCTCAGACAAGTCGTCTTTCCGAGCTTTGTACTTTTCCATGGTCTCCGAGGAACACAAAGAACCAACTGTCTACAAGCTCATCTGCGCGGGCCCAGACGAACGCGTGGTTGGCGTGCACTTGATTGGAATGGGAAGCGACGAAGCGCTGCAAGGCTTTGGAGTCGCTGTTAAGATGGGAGGTGTGTACGAACCCAAACAACAATCGCTTTCTAATCGTCGAACCCTAGCTCGAAAGCGCGACCTAGATGACACCGTAGCGATTCATCCAACCTCTGCGGAAGGTGACCTTTCTCTACGATGTTGCTCTTGGCTACCACTGACGTGGAACAACAGAACTTGTTACACTCCGCTAGCTCTAGTTGTGAACTGACATTGTATTATAGAAGTAAGTCGATAGTTCAAACAGTGTTTATGGTGAAATCACAAACTCCTTCCATCTGGAGCGTGAAGTCTCCTGGACACCAGATTTCTAATTAGCCAATCCATCCATCTCGCGATCATGCTGATTCCACACACGATCTTGAACACGATATCCGCGCTGCTTACACTCGTCGTCACTCCATATAAGAATTCATTATCTCCTCTTCTATCTTCTTTCACATCTGGCACATCTCTATCACTAACTCCGAAATGTGTGAAACACGAACCTTAGCTGCACCAATGGCCCCGATAACCTTACAATGTCCGAATGCCTCGTGGATCCAGGGGATTACGCGGCCGGGATTTGATATGAAAAGGGGGACTTGAAATTAGCTCTCGCTTTTGACATTGTGACGATAAGCAAACCTGACCAGACGTCACTAAGCTTCTAACCGAGATCAATGTGGAGATGAGCCAAGTCGGGTCAAAGGAATGGTTAAAGGGTCTCTTGATTTGCAAACATCATGCATCATGGTAAAGGTCTGCCAACTTTTATCCCACTGCAGCAGAGCAAAAAAAAAAAAAAAAAAAACAATCCCATACACCAGATCGTCATACTGATAGAAGATCATCGGATTTGGATTCGGATGCATGACGCTTGTCAAATCGTTGGTTCGTGTTCTGATTTAAATGTTTTCCTGGACCAGGAACTTGGCACTTCTGATGCGTTGCCGCCACTTTCTGTGTGAAGTTCACAAATCAATACAAATTTACTCGAGGTATCCTTCTCTCGTAATTCCAGAAAGACCGATCTTGAAGCTACTTTTAAAAGTACATCCCGCATAACAGGGTAGGTCGGAGTTGATGCATGGTAATTCACTATATGAATCAGTCAAACTACTTTACCTGTTTCCCAGTTGACTTATTGTAAGGAAAAGTTCGGGCCTTGCACAACATGGCTAGTACAAAAGGTCACCTCAGGGAAGAATTCATCGATATAGTCAAACACTAATCTGCCATGGAGCTCGAGACGATAACTTTTGGGGCCGTATTTTAGTTGCGTCGAGGTCGAACGCGCGATATGTTCAAACGCATGAAGCGTCATGCGGGGCAGCCCCAAATCCTGGAATTGGACAAAGTGAGTATTCAATTTTCAACATTCGCGCCAAAGCCATGATCCGCGTTATAGCCTGATGACAAATTTACCTCGATCAGATATCACTCACATCACCATATGAACTAGTTCCGGTTAGAATTTAAAAATCTGATTCACTCCAGGTACATGATAGACTATCAGCTAATAAGCCATTTGAGCAACCAATCCATCCAATTCGCGATCATAGCATCTGTGCTTGCTAATTTCGTATGCGAAATTAGACACGAAACCCGTTGGCCCTGGTGCGATCCGAAGGGCATCCGTCACAGCGGATGCTACGTTATAAACGCCCGTCGTCACCACTCCATAGGATGTGATGATCTCATCCGCTGTTTTGGATTCTTGTACTTTCACATCTGGCATCTGGAGAGCAAACTTTACGACATGGGCACCTATACAAACGTTATTTGCTGGCTCAAAAGTTGGCCTAACGCGAACCTTCACCAATAGCCCCAATAACTTTGCAATGCCCGAATGCCTCGCGAATCCAGTGGATCACACGGCCAGTCTCACGCAATTTTTTCGCATGTTCTTGCCCAGATGGGATGAAAATGGCATCAAACATTGTAGAACGCTGTCCTTCAAAATGATGTTCCGCAACAAGGCCTGTACCAGAACCGACAATTTCACCAGCAGCATAGACCATGTTTTTGTGGGGTCCGATTAGAGAACAAATCGCATTTGTGCTGGCGAGCATAGCGCGAACTGCCAGAACCTCGGCCATATTGAATCCATCTTCTATGAGTATGGCAATCCGACGGGTGGCAATTGTTGGAGATTTGGGCGCATAGTATACCTGTGATAAGGTCGACGTCCTTTTACCATGATATTTGCGATCAGCGACGTCTGGGATCACGCCGTTGACTTTGCAAGCAACAAATTTGGCCAACTCGGCATTGATCTCGTTCAAAAGCTTAGTGTACGTCTGATAAACCTGCTTATCGTCACAATGACTGAGCTCAAAGGCGATAGCTGATTTCAAGTGTTCCTTTTCGTATCGGGATAAAGAATTGTAAAACAATTCAGCTTGATTAAAATGCTCCTGGAACTTGGCACCTCGGATGCGTTGCTTCATTCCCGTCATGTTCTGTTGAAATCTGCAAATGGGTTGAGATGCGCGTTATTCATGACCAATGTAAATTTACTCCAGGTATGCGCCTTCACTAACAGATCCTGGGCGACCGACATTAAAGCGGTTTGGCCAATAATTAATAGAGCCTGGTACTATACGGTGTTGCGCTTTTCCGTCCCGATGATGGTTCATGACAGGGCAGGTCGGACGATTGATGGGAAGCTACCATCCGTGATTCAGTACAGGCACGATGAATCACTTGGGCTACTCCACCTGTTCCCAATTCACCCCCAGTCGGCTTATTTGAGTGTCGAAGTAGGAAAAATTTCGGCCTTGCAAAAGGGGATCATCGCTAAAACCAATACCAGGAACAACATAACTAGTACAGAAGGCCACCTGTTCGACTTCGGAGAAGAATTCATTGACTGTACGGTCAAGCACTAATTCACCAATCAATTGAAGAGGGACCAATTCTTCGGGCCATATTTTAGTTGCGTCAAGAATATCGAAGTCAAACTTATGTTCATGAGACTCTTCAAGTACTTGAATCGCAAACGTCCATTTGGGAAAATAACCCTTCTGAATTGCTTCATTCAAATCCTTCCTGTGAAAGTCTGTACAATATTAATCAGGATATTTTACTTGACGTGTACAGACAAACCTGGATCTTGTCCCGATAATTTTAATGCCTCGTCCCAAACTAGACTGTGAACCCCTAACTCCGGAATCAAGTGAAATTTGACGAAGTGCCGTTTCCCTTCATTATTGAGCAACGTGTAAGTGTTCACTCCAAACCCCTGCATCATGCGGAATGACCGCGGAATTGCTATGATCCGTGTTGGTTTGATACCCAATTACATCGTGCAAACTTACCTCGATCAGACATCACCCACATCACCATATGGGCAGCTGGTGGAAGCGGTAAATACTGAGGGAAGTGTCACAAATGCACGTACTCTCAGTCTGAAGGCCAGCAAAGTCCCAAAAATTATTGTGGGCGCTCTGACCTTGTGGGATGTCGTTATGAGGCTCAGGTTTGACTGCGTGAATTACATCGGGAAACTTGATAGCGTCTTGGATGAAGAAAACGGGAATGTTATTCCCGACGAGATCCCATATACCTTCTTGGGTGTAAAATTTGACGGCGAAGCCACGAACGTCGCGTACAGTATCCTACCACATACATGAATCATTGGATGCAAGTTTAACATGATACTAACAGCGCTACCGCGAGAGCCTTGAACAGTACTGAAGCGGACAAAAACTGGAGTTGTCCTCGAGGGATCAGACAGGACAGGAGCAACTGTATATTTCGACGCTCGATCGTCAAAGACTTTGAAGTAACCATGAGCACCAGTTCCTCGAGCATGGACAACACGCTCAGGAATTCGTTCGTGATCAAATCGTTGAATTTTTTCTCGAGCAATTTGGTCCTCAAGCAGAGACGGCCCACCGCTCTTTCCATCCGATACTTTCAACCTCACCGTACCTTAGTCAAACAGATGATAGATATGTAACTGTAACACACCAGTTGTCCGTATCTCTGATTTTAACACCATGGTCTGTTGTTAGAACCGAGTCAGGCCTAATGTCAACTGTACCTCGCTTCAGATCTTTTATTTTCTCTGAAGCGGTAGCGCCGCTCAGCACATCCTTGACTGCGGCTCCGACATTTGACAAAGTTGACTGCATGTTGGATAAGAAGCCTGAGGAAGTGTATGCATTACATGCATCCTGTATTTAAGAGCACGGAGAGATCGACGTCATAGAGGACACAATGCGCCAATGGTGACGAAAATCACGTGATATACATATCATGTGTCATCTAAAGCAAGGCACTGCAGTTATATATCATGAGCCTTGTTCTTTTCCAGTTGCCCACCACTCACCCTGTACTCAATAAATGCGGGGGTTTCTTCTTCATGACCCAGCCTGATCTTGGGCGACGGCATTAAAAATTGAAGACTTAGCAGCCCTTCATCGTCTATGCGCAGTGAAGTCTTTGATGAACTTTGTAGTGCTCGTAGTGTCCGATTGATATGGGCAAAGCGATAGCTGTCGAACAGAAATTAGAATTTCTTAGAGCGATACAATCTGACTAGCGCACCTAAACTCCAACGGCGTCACACATTCAAAAGTCTCTAGAACATCTTTATCATTTGGATAATCCATCTGATTATTGTATTGAGAAAACAGCAACGCATTTAAGCTGTATTACCTGAGTGCTGCCGAAAGAACCTTCAGCCTGTATGCGTAAGATGGGCTTCTCTGACGATTTGCGTCTTCCGATACCAGCAGTTGATTCTGTAGGTGGGTTACTTATGAAAGTGATCTTCTCGCAGGACGGATCGAGCTCCATTAAAGCATCACGAAGCCACGAGGACTAGGAAGTATCAGAAAGGCTAAGATTAAGAAACAAAAAATTGCACCTTGAGGATAATTTTAAGCAACCTTCTATTAGTTAGGGATTTTCAAGTGTTGAGGGAAGGGACACACAATTTGGAGTTGTCAAACTCGAGATCCAGCATAGGTTCAGGTTCAAATGTTGTGATTTCACACGTCGTGGTTGGCCCTGATGCATCTTCAGCACTAAGTAGATGTCATTTTAGATGTACGACAGCTGCGAAAAAGCATACTTACAGGATAAGGGTTAGTGGATAACCAGGTCCAGCATATGAAAGCCTCATGCTTGTTCGCTTTTCCGAACCGCCACCAAAATAAGATTCAATGCCTCGCCCCGGACGCACGCTGTTTCGTTGCTGCTTGTTCCTATCGTTATCATTCTCACCTTCATCGCTTTCCGAGTCACCGTCTGTCGTTTTCCATACTTTGTAAGAGCCTCCTGCAGATGATGACATCCCTGCCGAACCAAATATGTTGAGACATTCGATGACAGTGTTTAATGGGATTTCAAACGCCATATTGTCGATCTCTTCTGCTTGGGAACTATTCATCGCTTCTCCGCGTCTTGTACGCAGGAATGTATACTCATCAAACAATGTCGCAAAAATGAATGCCGTTCCTACGGACTATGGCATCATGAAAAGGATACATGATCATAACGTACCGAGTAATGTGCGAGCTTCTTCGACTGTAATAGTGATACCAGTGCCCGTTGCAGTGACTGTCGCCCGCTGGTGATGGCGTATGCAAAGGCTTGGCCTGATGGATGTTTGCGACTTACGTTTGAAAAGTTAACTCCTCGCAAAAGGGCGAAGAGGTACCTGACGTCGTGTACCGAGGCTTTAAGGATCTGTTGATATTAGAACCAGAGTCTGTCCACTGTTGACATCGCACATACTGGCCTTGAGCTTGAATCGTCGGATTCTTGAAGCATGAGTATGATAAGGTTATGTAAGTCACGAGCACAACTTCTCTATTATTAATAGAGTAAACTACGCGTTAATGACTTAGCAGGCCCTGGAAATAATCCTTAGGATGGCTTGTTTTCGGGACAATATGAGATTTTAGCGTGCCGCCAGAGAGGTAGTCTTCAATAACAGAATCAAAATTGGCTATGCTCGGAGCACCTTCTCCCCACTCAGCGGTCCTAGATTTTAATGACAGCTGAAGCATGTTGGACACAATAAGTCGGCGCAGAGAGGGACCGTCCAAAGGCTAGCAAAAGAATATTAATTGCACTTTTACTGGAGTGATCCATTCCCACCTTCTGTTCTTCTTTTGCCACCTGTTGAGGAGGAGCGTCGCGTTGAAGAGAGACTAATGGCTTATACGTGCCGGTTGGGCCAGACGCCTTTCCTAAATATGCAAGGACATCGCCTTTAGTGAGCATGCCACGGATACCCGTTCCTTTTATCGCGTCTGGCTTGTGCACATTGTACTGGACGAGTAATCTATGAACGGAAGGAAACAAAGTACGTGAATGTGTAGGTTGCACATGGGACAGGGACACAGGCTCGCGTGGCGAAGTCGGCTGCTCAGTACCACTGGTTGCCGCCACTGGAGGGGTGGCAACTTGGGGTGCCTCCAGGTTGGTAATGTCATCTCCCTCCTCTGCTAGCAGAGCGATTGCGCTGCCAATGGGGATATTTTTACTGCCTGCAGGCATCTGGAAGGGATGAGGTGATAGACAGGTTTATGAGAACTGAGCTGACCAGAATCTTGCCCAAGATACCATCATCTTGAGCTTCTACGTCTATTGTTGCTTTGTCTGTTTCCTAATTGGAGATGAGAAGGAGATACCTGGCGGTGCGAGGATGGATTACGATTTCGAGCAAGACGTCACCGGCTGCGAAGGCATCGCCCTCGTTCAACTTCCAGGCCGCAATGGAGCCTTCGGACATGGTGGGGGACATGGCAGGCATGCGGAAGGAGGAAACTGCATGCCTCTGAGCAGATGAATGGTAAGATGGTGCGGACAGAGTGCCACGCAACAACCTCGGGAGCATCTGAGTGCGTTCACTTCACCGAGTTGAGGACACGTGACGGGCTATTTAGGCTGGGATCCCAGCTACAGCAGCTGGCTGAGCGCTCAGCTGAGGGTTTGCTTCATGCTTCGTCTCCTGCATCTCTTGCGCGCTATCGGCCACTCTTCCTTCCGTCGTTTTGGCTGTCATTGCGCCACGCATCAGATTCGTGTCATCCTTATTTCTTGCGTCGTCATAACCTCGCTTTTCTATCCCGCTCTCGCCATCTACTCCTCCTCCCACCCTCTCTCCCTTTCCCTCTTCGATGCCTTTGCCCCAAGAAGCCCGGCTTCAGACGCGAATGCGTACAGCGACCTCGCCCATCTGTGGTCCGGCCATGACCACCTCAGGTTGCATCAAGACCCCATGTCCAGAGTTACATGTCGCGCCGCTCGCGCGCTCCGTGTAGAGCAGCTCTTTATTCACAATCCTGTCATGGGCGATACAGGTGCTCTGAACCACCGTCTTTTGCGATTTGCCCTCTCTCTGGAGATGCGCTTGAACGGCGCCTTGTCTGCCGGTGATCATCCGTGCTTGAAACGCGCCGACGGTCAATGCTTCGTCATTTCCCCGTCACTCTTTTGGAACCGCGACGAAAACGCGCTTCTCGCCGATGCCAATGTTCTTGACACGTTCAACAGCCAACAAAACGTTACAGTTGATGGCTTCACCATAACGCCTCAGATGGTTCTGGCTGGCCGCACATCGCGGGATCACCGCTCTACATTTGACTTTGCTGCGTTCCTGGTCCTGACGTATTTCTTTCCGGAATCAGATTGTCTGAGTACATCCGAACATGCATCTTGGAAGCAGTCCATATCCGACCTCGTCTCGCGCGACGCCGACGTAATATTCCAGTCCCAGGGTCCGACCTTGATTGCCCTCGAGGTGTGTAGCCTGCAAACACCCACTTTTTGATTCTTATCGAGAAACAGTTCAGTTCAGGTCGTTCTCGTGGTAAGAATAGCTCCGGTCTAGCTGCCTTTGTCAATTTGGCCTATATTTTCTTCATTGTCTATGTCGTATGGTCGGTTCGCAGGATGGATGCTGTTCACTCCCGGCTGGGTGTTACGTTCACGGCTCTTGTCGAAATAGCCGTCAGTACAATTACCAGCTTGAGTGTCTGTGCTCTTGTCGGTTTCAAAATCAAAATGGTCCCTTGGTACTTTTCACCACCTAAATCGAACTGTTGATTGATTGCTGAAAAGCTTGAGATAGGGAACTGTTGCCTATCGTTATTGTCTTTGTCGGCGCTGAAAATATGTTCAACTTGGTAAGTAGTTCCTTTAAATAGAAGATCAGATTTCAATTGCCGTAACAGGTTGATGCCGTAGGTAAAACGTTGGTAACCCTTCCCGTGAAGCAACGGATTGCCGAAGGCTTGAGTCGCGCAGGAACATCAAACACGCTAAAAGTGCTCTCATATATTTTTATGCTTGGCCTTATGGGTTCCTTTTCTCTTGGTGCTGTCCGCGAATTTTGCATATTCGCCATCGTGGTGCTCATTGCCCACTGGTTCCTCGCTCATACATTCTTTATGGCTGTACTGTCCATAGATCTCCAACGATTGGAGGTAAGTTTAATCAAGTTTGAATGCCTTTGAGGTCCAATTTTGCTTCTAGCTAGAAGAACTTCTTCGACACGATCCAACAGTGGTGTCCAATGCTTCTCAGAAGGCTGGCCGTGTAGAACACTTACCTACATCACGGTGGCGTCGACTAGTAAATTCATTTCAAGCTTTATTGAAAGGCCGTGCAGCTACGAATATTAGTTTGCTCACGGTGGGCTTGCTCGATTCTGCGTTATATTCTCCGTCTTCTGACCTTCCCATAGCTTTTGGCCATTACTGCAGCCCTTTACTATATGACCTATTTTTCATCTTTAGCAGCGTATGACCCAAGATTACGTACTACGGTTGTTCCTCAAGAGAAAACCTCGATGTCTGTAGAATCCATGCGATACTCCACTGCTGGATATCTGGAGGAAAATGAATCCAAGTCAACACCCCCTATTGCATCTTCGAATCGAAATGCCAACCGTGGTCACCCCCTTGCCCGCCTCTGATGACGCGCAACAAACCGAAAACCACAAATCTCTATATTTACACAACTACATGCGCACTTTCATATGGCTACACAAGATCATGATTTTGCCCATTGCAGGCACCACTAGTATGCTGTATTTCTTGCTTCTCTATTTGCTCAAGGATGCCGAACTTCTTGAGGCACAGCGAAACCGTGAGGGTCCGGATAGTCTCGATGCAGCGGAAACAAACACTCTCCAAGATCAAATGACATTCTTGACACTTCCACGCGCTTTCACTAGCGATGTTGAACTTATTGCACCAAGTAAGGATGGACAGATTGTCTCTTCCGTTGGCCTCGGCAATGAGCTGATGATTTGGCGCGCGAATCAATCTTCATTCATCCCAGTGGTAGTCGAGGAAGCTTTACTTAAATCGTGTTCTACGCGAAGTGCTATTTCATCTATTGCCGTTGAGGAGGACGGAGATCTTTTTGCTGCTGGGACGAAGACTGGAACCGTCTTTGTCTGGAGTGTCGAAAAACAAGCTGTACGGTTCCTTCATACGCTACGTTCGGACCCGAAACTGGGAGGAGTTTCGGATCTACGGTTTTTGCGGTCTTCAGTGATAAGCCAGGAGAAACCATCTGCCCTTATCGGGAAAACTTATGGTTCCATCATAGCAGTACTCGAAAATGGCGCTGTCATCAAGTGGGTTTTGGATGAAAGGCCTCGCGTAACCTACCTCAAACCCAATCATCAAACACCTATATCAAGGGCATTGATTTGCACCGTGATGCCAGACGAAGACTTCTTTGTTGCATTTGTTTTCGACGATGGTTATATAGAGCTGATGGAAGTGCAGAGAAATGAACCGCTTATTGGGCCCGAGTGTCTTTTGCGAGTCGGCGGCGTAAGCGATACAATTACTGAAGTTCATGTTTGTCGCCTAAAGCTGAAGGGGGATACAAAAACTATCATGGCCGTGACAACAAAATCTAGGAAAGTATTATTGTTGGACCTGAATTCAAAGGAGCAAATATGCAATATAGAATGTAGCGAAAACCCTCAGCGACCAAGAGTTATGCAAGGTGGCCGTGACGTGTGCCGTACTTGTGGCCAACTTCCTTTAGACAACCTGTTTCTTGCATTTGCAGTGGAGCAATCGGTCAGATTCTATCAATTGGTATTACAAGACCAGGTCAGGCATTGTTCATGCACGACCAGCCTTCGCCAGCGTTCTTCATCGCATAACGAGACATCAGCGTTGAAGTCCGCTTCGAATGCACAATCATTGCGTTCACGGTTTTCTCCTGCAAGTGAGGCCATCTCGTTCCCTGTTTCAGGCCATGGGATATACCCTCGTCGATCCGAGGGTACGCGCCGATCCTCAGAGATATTCATGGTGCGTTTCCCAAGTGAAGATTACGAATCGATTCACGTACTGGGGGCAAATGTGCTGAAGCCATACAGCTCCGACTCGCACTGGCGCAATCATTCAGTGACACATCTGTTTGATATTTCGTGTGAGAAAGGGGACTGGGACGTGGCCTGTCGGAAAGCGGTTGGCTTGCGCCGAAAAGAGCGAATAAAGCAGAAGAGCAAGGTTGGCAATGGGCAAACCATGTCATCATGCGGCTTGCCGGTTTCCACACTGGATCGGTGGGAGATGTGGATATTTGAACCTGCAACACTGCGTTTGCAAACATCCGCGTTGTCAGCCATTATATCAACAGACCACGTTGACGGTCAGCCACCTTCCATCCCTCGAATGCCTTTTACGCGTGTTTCGTCATTTTTTGTTGCATCGACATATGCTCTAGCTGGCTTTGGAAATACCATTGGAATGTTTACATTCTGCAGTGCATGATGTACCTCACTGTATATTATATTGGCTTATATCCGCGATGGTTTTTATATCTACGCATTCATGTAATATAGATAGATTGTATTGTTAATTTTGATGCGGTCCGTTGGCTGACCTCTGCTTTCACACATGGACCTATATCTTGTCCCAGACAATCCTGAGCATACTATTCTCGTATCATGCAATGGGGTCGCTCATTACAAGGTTCGGACCGTTGGTCAACCCAAAATTTCGATACTTCAGCGACCGGCGGATTGCGAAGAGGAGAGCATTGTGGCTGAGATAGAATGGCGACACTGGGATTCACCATCCAAGATCAAAAGTCCGCTCTTTGGAATGCATGTTGCGCAGGTCCTTCTCGACAGCTTTCTGTTCAGAAAAGGACGGTTTGGGCAGTATGTCAGCCTCTGCTTAAAGCGTTGAATGTAAAAGTGATGTTCAAGTAGCTCTCGGTATTTTGTCGGCAACGACGGATTGGAATACAAATGGAAATTGAAGAAAGGTTTGGGGCTTGTGGTACGTGTGGGACTTGGTGGATTATTTGCTCCCGGGTTGAGTCATCTACAGCTTACTCAGGTTGACACACTGAAAGAGATTGCGCACTATTCGAGGGGATTCGTTGAAGAAGGTATTTTCGCCCATGAGAAAAGAGCCATACTTCGAATCCAACCAAGTTCTCTGGATATTGACCTCATAATATTGTCGTTTTTGATATTCGCTAAAAAGCGGCGGGATCGTGGGGGCGATGGAACCAAATTGACAGCACACGATGATGATCCTCAGGGAGATGGAGGTTTGTCTGGGGCTGAAGTTGGTGATACATAATCAGTGATTAAAATACTGGCTCGGAAATTACACATTGTTAAATACAAAGCGCCATCTTTAATATTCGTTGGTAATCGTCTTTGACACTTTGAAAAGTCTCTTCGAGTTTGTCGAGCCTTTCTTGTTTATCCATCTGGGCAAGAATTTCCTAGACGAGATGGGTATATAAAGAACGGCGGACAGGGGATGTAAAAGCCTCACGTAGTTGAACCGATACAGGCGCTCCTTGACTTGGAGACGGTAAGCTTTGACGATTTGCGTGTCAAGTGAGTCAAGCCGAGCCAGTATGAGCATCTCAACGAGTCGCTGGAATTGTCTCTGAAGAAAGGTTAATGGCGAGTTGAGTTGAGAAGAGGAAGGACGGCACAAACCGCTGCGAATTTGAGTTCTCGCCTCCACTTTTCGGCCCAGGCCTTATCTGTGGGTGGGCCCAACTTTCCAATCATTTCTTGTTTCTTTGCTTTTCCTGCGCGACCCACACGTCCACCACCATGAGAAAGAGCGTGCTGACCAAAGCCTTGTTGGATAAATTGTTCATTGGACCAAAGCATTTGGAGATCATTCTTGTCTCTCAGATCTTCAAATGCTTCGGCAGGATCCTCTACTGTTAATTCGGCAATGTGAGGCTGAGAGCAGACATATTGGTAGATGGCCTTGTACAGTTCAGCTAATCAAGTTAGCGGGGGGACAAGGACGAAGGAATAATGTTTGGACGTACATCCATGGCTATGACGCTGGTATTGCGGTAGAATGATGAATTGACTTAACCGCATGCGAACCTTTTCGGGGAAGTGATAAAAGTTGTATAAAGAAGAGTATCCAACTAGACAATAGATGGAGTCTCGCTTTTCATAGCTGGGAATTATCTTAAGAGTTCGTAGTGCGTTGAAAGAAGAGCACTAACAGTACCATAAATTCCCAAGCGTCCTCATCATCGTTAATATATGACCCGCCTTCGATGAAGAGCAGCACAAAGAGCTGAAGCCGCCTGTGGTAATCTTTGAATCCTGGAGTGTCCCACGTCGACTGGGATGGTCAGGTATGGGAGAGGTGAGGAATGGAGAAATGGAGAGGGACGAACATGGAAGACCTCGAAGGAGACTTGGGAACGGGTGTAGGAGTACACTAGGTCTCCGTGTGGACGAAAAGAGAGGGCGTCGATCTCTGCCTGGCGAAGGAAGGCGGCTTCGTCTGTGTGATAACTGTGGGGTATGAACTTTGCGAGGGAGGCCTCTACGTCATCGACGGTGGCGGCTTGAAGCTTGGCGGAGTAAGTGATGGAGAGACACTGAAGCAGGGAGCCTGCGGCAAAGGAGAGCTTTGGGGGATGAGAGGAGGGGAATAAAGAAAAGGAGGAGGACGTACGCAGATTTGGATGTCGCGGTAGCCGTAGATTTTTTCGTCGTCTCCGAAGATTGGATAAGTGAAGGCGGGATGGGCGGTGCGTGTGGCGAGCGGCGGGGCAACTGTGGACCGTTGTCAGCGCATGCGGCCCAGACGAAAGTGGACGGACCAAAAGCAAGGCGCAGGCTGTCGTTGGCGCCTGTCGTCCAGTCCGCCATGGACGCGTTGTTTGTCACGCGTTGTTTGTGCCGCGCTATGTTACCCCGGTCCGCATCTTGTTTCCCCGGACCTGCCTCATGTTCCTTCGGTCCCTCGCCCGCACGTCGAGTCGGTCTCTCGCGTCCCAAGCGTCCCGCCCAGCCTCCAAGCTTTGGCCATCGGCAGACGACGCAATCCGGGACATCAAATCAGGCCACGTCCTGCTCTGCGGAGGTCCCTCCATCCCTACCCTTCCAGATCTTAGCTCACCTTCATTTCAGGCTTCGGCTTGGCTGGCGTCCCAAACACCTTGCTGCAGGCCCTTTCCAGGCGCAAGGACGTCGTAAATCTCACTGCCGTCTCCAACAATGCAGGCACTGCCGATTCGGGCCTGGGTCTACTCTTAAGCAACGAACAGATCAGCAAGATTGTCGCCTCATATCCCGGCGGAAACAAGAAGTTCGAGGCTTTATATCTCGACGGCCGCATATCTCTCGAGCTCGTTCCCCAGGGCACTTTGGCCGAACGCATTCGCGCACACGCCGCCGGCATCCCCGCCTTTTTCACCCCCACCGGCGCAAACACCGCAGTCGAGACTGGCACGATACCACAGCGTTATCATGACGGTGGCTATTCCGCTGGCGTCGCTATACCAGGCATAAAAAAGGAATGTCGAGAATTTAATGGCAAACGATATGTTCTTGAGCCGGCTATACCCGGAGATTTCGCCCTCGTCAGAGCATGGAAGGTCGACGAGACGGGGAACTGCGTTTTCAGGTACGCTGTGCTCACATTTTCATCTCGTGTATGCGTGTCTAACCTTGGTAGATATGCGTCACAAAACTTTAGCACCGTGATGGCAAAGAATGCCAAGGTCACCATTGTCGAGGTCAGCATACTTCATTTACCGTTCTTTTCGCTCACCCTAATCCCCTTAGGCCGAGAACATAGTCCCAGTCGGCTCGATATCTCCAAACGCCATACACGTCCCTGGAATTTATGTCGATCGGATCGTTCCTGCCACCACCGAGAAGAGGATTGAGTTTGTTACTCTCGCTTCTTCGGACAATTCATCAACCTCAGAGGATGCCAATGCAGTGCGCCATCGCATAGCCCGAAGAGCCGCAAAGGAACTGCGGGATGGCTACTACGTCAATCTGGGTATCGGTATGCCGACACTCGTTCCAGAGCACTTGGAGCCAGGCGTGCGCGTTTGGCTGCAGAGCGAAAACGGCGTACTTGGGATGGGTCCATACCCAACAAAGGAACAGTTGGACGCGTGAGTCTTGTTGTTTTCTTTGCTTGGACTATGCATCCAATCAACAACAGTGACTTGATCAATGCCGGCAAAGAGACGATAACCCTCGTTCCCGGTGCATCCGTATTTGGTGAGCCACTCGACGGTTGCTGGTTAACTGGCTCATTGGATGGAAAGATTCAAGCGATTCATTTGGCATGATTCGCGGTGGCCATATCGACGTCGCCATCCTTGGGGTAAGGCTATCCCGGTTCACACCTGATTTCTCTCACCACATTTCTCAAAGGCAATGGAAGTCTCAAGAGCTGGGGACATTGCCAATTTTATGATTCCAGGCAAGATGCTCAAAGGTGAGTTTGCTGCAGAGCTCATACCTGACCGTCGCTCAAACTCATCAGGCGTGGGCGGAGCAATGGATCTTGTTTCCAACCCAGACAAGACCAAGGTCATCGTCACGATGGAACACTGTTCAAAGAATGGGAAGCCAAAGATTGTTGAAACGTGTTCGCTTCCTCTAACGGGTGCTCGAGCCGTCAGCACGATCGTTACCGAACTCGCCGTGTTCAACGTGGACCGGGCAGCTGGTGAACTGGAACTGACTGGGCTTGCAAAAGAGGTGACAGTAGATGAGATCAAGGCAAAGACGGGATGTGAATTCAAGACGAGGGAGTATCTGGATACATTCTGATAGCGATTAAGTAAGCAATAGCATGGGTTGGCTGTCGTCCTTGTTCACGGCCAACCGCCAGCGCCGTCGTGCGCTCTCCGCAACGCACGACGCCTTTGAGCTCCCCACAACCTCACCTGCCACGGCATCCTACACATATCCACCAACCGCCCTTCTTCCCCTCCACTCGCCCGCTTTCCCCTCTCTCCAGTCCACCTGGCACAGATTGCGCGTTTGGCTTGACCGAGAGTATCCAGAGCTTGGTGACACCCTCAATTACGGCATTCTCCCAGAAGACCTCGCCAACATAGAGATACAGCTGGGCTTTGCCCTTCCATCTGTTGTCCGCGAGTCCTATCTCTGCGTCGATGGCCAAGAAGCTGAGTCTGCCGCAGGCTGCCCAGAGGGCCTCTTTTTTGGCCTGACCCTTTTGCCACTTGAGGACGTTCTCGAAGAGTGGCGATTTTGGCGCGAGGTTGACGACGATCCCCATACTGGGGCTAATGCGAGCCTCAAAGACCGTATGCAATCCGTTCCTCCAGGCTGTGTCCGTCGCGAGTACTCGCATCGTGGATGGATCCCTCTCATCGCAGACAAGGCTGGTAACTACGTCGGCGTGGACCTCAACCCTGATCAGTCGGGCGCCGTCGGCCAAGTCATCGTGTTCGGCCGAGATTTTGACACGAAGGTTGTCCTATACCCAGGAGATGGACCCGCGGGCTGGGCAAAGTGGCTTGCTAGCTTTGTAGAGGATCTTGAAAGCGGCGAAGGCTATGAGCTGGGCCGCGATGAGAGCAGCGACGACAGCGAAGACGATGTGGGTTATGAAGGCTACTTCCACGATGGCAATGGTCGGGGCCAGGGCGACGGGGGCGGAGATAATGGCACAGGCGGTAGTCTGCGTCTGGCGGGAGAGTACAAAGGATGGAATGTGATGGAAGCATGGGCTGACAAAAGCATACGAAAATGGCACGAGGCTGGCGTGATCGAGAACCCTTTGGCAAAGGGCAAAGAAATTGGCAAGTCTGGTGTGCTGGCGGAGGTCGCTATGGCCGTGGAACCTGAGCCTCCACAGAAGAGAAAAACGATGGGCGTAATGCCTGCGCCTGCGCCCGTAAATCTGCCAACTGCAGGCGACATTACGACGGGCGATGGAGGGAGCGAGACGACGGACGAGTCCTCAGTGTAAATGGCGTTGTATATACCCCTAACTCACGTGACTTATTTATTCTCACGTGATTGGTGCATAACGCGTCTCACGTGACCCCGACCAGTTTGCAGTCATGCCATCTCTTCTGCGCATCCTCCTCGCGCCGCTCATCCCTCACGCCATCGCAGACGCGCCCACAGACGGCCCTCTCGATGCTGCTCTGCTCATTTCCCTCTTCTCGTTTGCCGGCTTCTGGCTTGTCTATCAGCGGTACCACCGCTCGCACAACTCCCCCATTCCCTTTAAACATGACCCTCCTGCCGTATGCGCCCTCATTCAAACTTTCCTCCTTTCTCTCATTGTTCATTAGGCCGCATCACCAGACTACCAAGCCGTTCCTCTCGTCAATGCCCACCTCGAATCTCACCTCGACAACGAAGAAATAATGATTCCTTACCACATCCAAGGCAGACGCTATATCACCAGTTTTGATCCTGCCACGTCATTACACCTCGGCACCAATCTTGCAGACAACAAAACAGACATCCAAAACAAAATACGCAAAGCTGCCGGCGCTCAAAAGACCTGGAAGCAGACTTCCTTCACCCAGCGCAGGCGCGTCGTTAGGAGTTTACTCAAATGGCTTGTCGACAACCAAGAGGGGTGCGCACGCGTTGCTTGCAGGGACACAGGGAAAACGCGTGAGTTCGCCAAATCGACGTCGTTTTATTGTTGACCATTCGACAGTGATTGACGCCTCTCTGGGTGAAATTCTTACCACTTGCTCAAAGATGGAGTGGTTGATCAACCATGGAGAGTCTGTGTTAAGACCAGAGACGAGATCCAACCCACTGGTACTGTCATACAAAACGTCCCAAGTCTACTTTGAACCCCTCGGTGTCGTGGCCGCAATTGTCTCTTGGAACTATCGTGAGCGCCTTTGACACTATTCCTCTATGTATCTGACGCCGTTCCCTTCCAGCCTTGCACAATGCCTGGTCACCCATTCTCGCAGCCATTTTTGCTGGAAATGGTATCGTTCTCAAGTGCTCAGAACACGTCATTTGGTCAACTGTTTGGTTCGTGGATGCGATTAAGACCTGCCTCAGAGCCTGCCATCATGATCCGGAATTGGTTCAGGTTGTCTGCTGCTACCCCGATGACGCGGTTGCTCTCACCACCTCTCCTACCATTAAGCATATTACATTTATTGGGTCCGAATCCGTAGGCAAAATTGTGCGTATCAACGTGTCCCAGTTGCGTTGTTAGACTTTGACTCTTGTCACAGATTGCAAAAGAGGCCTTGGAGAATTTGACTCCCGTGACGCTCGAACTCGGTGGCAAGGATCCTGCAATCATTCTTCCTGGCACCGACCTCAACAAATGGATCAGCGTCTGGACACGTGGTGTCTTGTAGGTTGCTCATTCTGGTTCCGTACAGCATTAACCACCTTCCATGCAGCCAAAATATGGGTCAAAATTGCATCGGCATCGAACGTCTGATAGTACATGCAGATCTTCTCGACGACCTTGAAAGTTTGCTGTCAGAACGCGTCAAGAAAATGCGTCCAGGCTCTGTCATTGCCCAGTCTCCAGAAGGATATGTCGCCACCGTCGAATGTGGTTCCATGATTTCTGGCAGTAGGTTTCGTGCTCTTGAAAGGATTATCAAAGATGCGGAAGAGAATGGCGATGGTACCAAGGTGACAGGCGGAGGAGTATACAAGCACCATTATTTCGAAAACGGGTATTACTTTACACCAACCGTCATCGGTCCTGTGAATCCTAAAGATGAAATAGCTCAGAACGAATGTAGGTACGCGCCAAGGTCTTTTTGGACATGACTAACATCAGTCTAGTATTTGCCCCCATCGCCGTGCTGATGATATATGAGACTATTGAAGAGGCCATCGAATTGGCCAACGGCACAAAATATGGACTTGGAGCCAGCGTGTTTGGTCCGGATCAGGATAAATGTCTCGAAGTCGCCAAACAATTGGAATGTGGAATGGTCTCCGTGAATGACTTTGGGGTTTTCTATGTAAGACCACGTTCGACATTCACATTTGGTCGCTGACGAATAGTTGCAGCTCAAGTAAGTTGTCGACTCACCACAGCTTCCTCGGTTAAGCACCCCTTTTTATAGCCAAGATTTACCTTTTGGCGGCACTAAAATGAGTGGCTATGGCCGGCTCGGTGGACCTGAGGGTTTGCGTTCTCTGACGAATACAAAAGCTATCGTTACTGACCGATTCCCGACCTTGATCCAAACAACGATACCCAAGGTGCTAGACTATCCTCTTAGTTCTCTATCTTACAGCTGGTACGAGCTTGATTTTCGTGTTGGTCAACGCAGCACTAACTCTTTTTTTCCAGGATTTTCTTGAGTAGTCTTATTCGTTTCTTGTATGCCGACGACTGGCGCCTACGTATTCGGAACCTTATGGTCCTGTTGCGTACAGCGAAAAAGTAACTGCCATCCTTGATGAAGCTAACGTTTATGGTTCTGGGATGTACGGTATATACCCAGTTGCGAATATGATGACAATGTAATGACTCGAATACAACACATGCATGATGGATAACAGCAATGAATACTATAGCTAGGTCGTGGTAGTGCCTTTCTTCCATGCAACAAAATCGTCGAGCAATACGGGCCATGCCTAGATACATACGTGACGTGTCAGTTTGGGGTTTCAACCAAATTGAGTACTGACAGCATCTGGATCATAACCCTCGAGGTCGGCAGTCACAGTCCGACAGAACTCGAGCATCTGCAACGTTTGAGCATCGAGAAATCATTCATAATAGACGAATGTACCATAGTCCAAAGATCCTTATTTGCAGCCTTGTATGTGCCCTTGTCCTGAATGATGAAACGTCAATGTGTTAAAACCAAGCACAAAGCCGGAGTCTGACCGTGATAAAGGTTAAAAGATCTTTCATAAGAGGGAAGCGAGGGACCAATAGGACAGACCACAGAGCAATTGCCGTCTATACGGCGAAACTTGATAAATTTCACTCAACATGGACATTGTTCAACCCACCTCGATGTCAATGTTCCGCGATGGCCTGGCGATTTACTGAGATTAAGTTTTGTAAAGAATATGTCTCACCCTTACGGTGGTTTCGCCAAGGAAAAATTGTACAAATAGAAATCCCGAAATGCCGAGTCTGGATTCTCGGCGTATTCCCAGTACCTTGATCTGTCGTACGGCTCTTTTGATTCTTTGCTGGTCTTACTTTCCGGTCGTGCCAATGGCGGACGGCCGAAGATTAGGAGGTCATTGAGATCTCGGACTGCAATGTTCAACTGTGATAGCGAAGAAATCCTATATAATACATATAAATGGACATGTGAACAGAGAAATATGAATGAATGATCCAACGTACTTGAGAGTGTTCATGCCCTTCATCCACGCTTCGACAGTCAGCTTCGCCATTTCCTGTGCACCGACTTGCCAAGACAAAATAAGAGGCATTGCACCGTCCATCGGTATTTGTGCATCCCCGCATAGCTTTTCAAAGCCTTCTGGGCCCACTGATGCCGGTTCGTCGATTTGGGCATATGAAGCGAAGAGATTGAGGGAACGTTTCGGATCGTATTTGGTGACTGAATTGGTACGTGATTTCAGCACAGGTTTCTCCTTGAGCTTGACGTCTAAATTAGACAGGGTGGCATTAAAAACAGCAATAACTCACATTTTCAACATCGTTCTTACCTATATCTGGATTGGTGTCGCTGTGCAGGTGCTCTATGTGAGAAGAGAAGCAAAGAAAAGATAGACAATGCATGCGTGCTCAAGGCAGCACACGGAATGAGAGCTTGATGGCCTAAGCCAAGCAATTCGCCAAGGTACTTGGGCTGCTGAGATCAAGTACACTCACTTGTTGAACGCTCGCGGCTGTAGGCTGGTTTCTGTTGCTGGCTGAACACATGGGAATTAGACACGTGCTAATGCTTACGTCATCAACAACTGATCCGCTTATTTAGCATGGCGCAGGTTTCGCATTTTGCGGACGAGTGGGAGGCAGCAGCACACACACCTGACCTTGGATATCTCATCATCCTGGCCTGTCTTTGGCTTTCTTTCTCTACCACCAGTCCCACTGTTCGTCTTCTTGGACTTTTTGGAGATGCGCTCGTTCTGTGAGAGGTCTTTATTTAGGCAGTGTTCCTAATCGGACACCTTATGGACCGTAAACTATGCCCACCTCGGGAGCTCTGAGAACAACACGTCAGACCTCCAGTGGCCATCATGAAGTGAGGCGGATCCACTCACACATCTGCGGCCGTCACATTCGCTGCGCGCGCGGAGCTGCTTGCTCTAGTAGACGGTCTCGACGTTTCTGCAGCCTTTTCTGTGCGCTTTCGCTGTGCAGAACATCAGATTGATTGCAGCGAAACAAAGCACTCTGGAGGGCGCACTTTCGGTGGCATCAGGCGATTTTTCAAAAACCGGCAAACGTGACGTGACATCGGTCATTTCGCTGCATCTGCATCAGCCATGCCTGGCGAGATATACAATCCCAATCCTACCATCTTCTCTCCTACAAAACATCAAGGTCGAAAATCAGACTTTTCCTCTCATTCACTTTGGCTAAATGCACCGCCGCAAAGCGCCGATGATGCAGAAGACGTAGAGCCGATCGACCAGGATGAGATCTTTGGTACCATCTTTCTTGGTGGTTGCCTGCAATCACATTACTTATACTTCTCCTTTAGACTTGATTCGTTCAATTTACGATCCAGAACATCCGAATACTCTTGAAGAGCTGCGGGTAGTATCCGCTCCACAGATTACTATCAAGCAAGACTACATCAAAGTCGAGTTTACGCCCACCGTACCTCACTGTGGCATGTCCACACTGATCGGTAATTCTTGGCATCCTGCGACTCTTGCACGGACTGAACGCTATTCTGAGGTCTTACCATTAGAGTGCGACTGCTGCGCAGCCTTCATAGTCGATTCAAGGTTGATATCTTCTTGAAGCCTGGGTCACACCAAAGCGAGCATGCTGGTAAGTGGCATATTGTCATTTTAACGTCTTGCCACACGGCTCAAGTTTCCTTGCATAGTCAACAAGCAACTGAATGACAAGGAAAGAGTTGCTGCTGCGCTCGAAAATCCGGCCCTCCTCGAAACGGTGGAGCAATGTTTGACTCGAAATAGTCGTTAACCCATATCCATTAACTATTAGGGGTAAATCATGATATGTACTAACATAGTTTAAGCTGATAATACAGTTGTCTAACGCTACAGTGTTGAATGAACTTGACATGGCTACCAAGAAATGATGAATGAGGCAAAATCCATAGAACTCGAATGGCTAGTCTTCCAGCAGAAAATCCCAGTTGATGGTGGTTTCTGGTACTCTACGAACACACCCGAACATCCTCCTCATGGCTTCCTTATGAGGAATTTCGGGAGAGCACGTCCGAACATCCCACATCCGGAAAGTGACCTGGCCTGTGGTGCAGACGACAACGATATCCTCCATAGGTTGGTGATAGAAAAAGTCGTCATTAAAGCGGACATTGCGCATGATTCTATTCGTAAAGCCAGAAGAGAAGGTTGCTTTTCCGGTATGGTGTATCTGTCCCTTGAAGTCTGACGGTAACCAAATAGTAACGTCAGACGACAAGGCCCGCAACTCGAGGTAAAATCTCGAGCTAGCAAGGGAGCGGCACTGTCCGAGATTGATGAGGAAGGGGAGAGGTGGCCAAGGTCTATGAGACGTACGACTTTTAGTCTTATGGGACTATTTTCTGAAGAGACAAACATGCTCATGCGATGATCAACCGGTTGGTGGCGCGCGCGATAATGTGGTAGTATGAGGGACATATCCATGGGCTTCTGTCGATGAGGGATGTCGAGGACAAAGTCCCAGTTATCGTGACCGCGATACTTGACTTTGTAGGTGCCCTTGCAAGCTGGAGGGTCGAGCTGAACTGGGGTTGGAAAGCGGGAAGGGGGGATAAGGGCCAAATTCATACCAGAGAGTGCTCTTTCTCATTGTAGTCATAGAGAGAGTGGTCGGAGGACATTGGGAGCAAGTGGGACGAGGACGGGCGTTTAGCGAATGGTCCAGCCGGGTATTAATACATACTAATAGTATGTATCATGTCATACGGGATGGCGGGTGGTCCACACGTGTGCGAAAACAAGGACTTCCTTTCCTGACTCCGGGTCATTGTTCTCTGGCGGGTTACACTTCCTTATATTACCGCTTCCATTTCCTCATCCTTGTCATCCTCGTCGGACACTGACGATGCCACTGATACCGATGCGTCAACCCCGGCCTGCTTCCCATCCCTTGCTATCTCCCCGAGTTGCCCGGCCAACAACACAAGCCGCGCTTGTAATTCAGCTCGTGCTGCCCTCACCTCCGTACTTATACTTTCCGTCTCTGATCTCGTCGTGGCTCGTGTTCCATTCATTCTCTCCGTCCTCGGCGCTGCTATCCCTTTCTGTATGGTCAAATCTGCCGCTTTTGTATTCCCTTCACCGTTCTCGTTGGACAACCCCAACAAAGCCCCAAAATTGATGGCTTTCAAGATATTTTGGGCTGTCTCGTAAGCATCCTTGTCGGAAGAACCTGCCAAAGGTGGCTGTGCCGAGGCTTGTAGTGGTGGTGGCGTATAACCAGGGGACGCTGAGGGATACGGATGACCATGAACTTGTCCTGAATAGGGAGGCCGCAGCCCTGCTTGATGTGAATGATGATGGACTAGAGGCATCTGCGTAAAAGGCGGAGCAAGGGTTGAGCTACTAGGCCCGGTCGTTTGCGTTTGCGTTTGCGGTCGCCGAGTAGTTCGGCGAGAGGTCTTGCTGATCATGAGCCCAGGTTCTTTACAAAGATACAAAAATTAAATATCATACATTACCACCTTCCCAAGTGGCATTTAGTTTGTACTTTCCGCCACTTGTCTTCTCAAATCTACCACGCTTGTAGGCTTTTTGAAGTGCTTGGCTAGCCGAAGGCCGAAAATTCGATTGCAACGGATAGCGTGAAGCCATCCACGTAAAGAGATCTTTTGGCGCACAACCCTCCGGATCATTTGATTCCGTGAACGCCTCTACAATCATTTCCTCATAACTGGGAAGTTCATCCGTAGCTTGGGTAGCGTAGGGATCCTGTAAATGCGGAGTAGGACCACTAGCAAGTGCTGGATGAGGAGGGTACCCGGGAGGAGGAGGAGGGTATCCAGGGTACAGATGGGAATAAGGAGGGTAGCCAGCAGGATAGTACGGAGCATGTGGGTAGGCAGCTTGAGAAGGATAAGGATACGAGTTATGTGCTGGTGATTGGGCCTGTGGATCCCTGAGTGAGTCCATGATGGGAGCATTATTGGTTTTAGCTGTCGAGGACGTGGAGTCGGATGGGTGGTGAGTCTTGCTCAGCGCAGCAATGGCGGCGCTGATGTCCAGCGGCCAGACAGCACTCTTAATGTAATGAGGGACATGAACGTCGAAAGCTAGGCAGATGTCGATGATCTGCTGTGGAGGAAGCAGGGCTAGATATTGGCGCTTGAGCTCGTAATCCTGGGGACCTGGAGTGGATGAGGAACAGGGAGGCGGAAGATGTAAGGCAAGGAGACGAACCTGGGTGGTATGGGCTGTGGTAAGCCGAAGAATGAAGCCTAGTCACTGCCTGCATCGACTGCACAGTTTTCGCAACAAGGTTCACTCCCGGAGCCCCTGTTTTGCCATGAATATTAAATGGGTATTACACAAGACACACGACAGATGTACAGAAATATGCTATCTAACGTCCATTAGACTCCCGCAACAATCCTGGTAGTCAAGGCGTCAGCCAAGGTCATGGCACGGCATAGCCAACTGCTTGGTCACTCACTCTTCCGCCTTGTTCAAGGCCTGTAGCATCCCCATCACCTCCTTTCTACGGCTCACCACATACTCGCTCTCTTTCAACAGCTCGTCTAGCACATCCGGCTTGTATAACTCTTGAAGCAGCTCTTGCTGCAGCGTTTCTTTCGAGTGTGCAACAAGATTCAGCATAATAGCTTTCGGCACAACGTCGATCATCTCTCGCTTCACAATGTTGAAGTAAGAGTGGATGAGTAATTCTACCCTTGCAATTAACATACAATTGCAGTTAAACGGACAAACACCTACTGATAACCTCCGTCTCCATCGTCTCTCTCTCATTCAACGCGCTTTGTGGCCGAATAATGGGCGGTGGTGCCTCCATTACACTCCCTTTCTTCTTTGTTGAACCTTTTGAAAAAAATGAGCCGAAGAAGCTAGGTTCCTCTTTTTTGTCCACATCCAAATCTTTGTTGTTGTTAATCTGAGCCCGAGCATTTTTGGGGTCGTTAGATGACTGGGGCTTGTTCGCATTCAACCGTTCGTTCACAATTCCGGTAGCCTGCCAGAAATAGTGAACCTCACGACCAACATGCAGTAGCAAGAAATGGCATACCTTGTGTCCACTGATAAAGTCAGGGTGAGTAGTGTTGACGTAGCATGCTTGCATTCTATATTCACTAAGTAAATAGGCGATACCATCCAAGACAAACGCACGCTACAAGGTCTTGAACCAGCTTTAGGGTCGGCGTCATCGATTTCTTGAAAAAGTTGACGACCACATGATTAAACCGCTCTCGTAAAGCTGGATATCGCCTGAAAGTTTGCTGTATTTGCAAGTGTCAGTTGAATAAATCAATCAGATCGAGATACGAACAATCTTTCCCAGGAGCTGGCCTAGGATACGTATCAGTTCATCATACACCAGCTGGCAGCATTTTAAACTGGGTTCCTCTAATCGCTTGATTTGCTGTTTTACGATTACTTCAAAGGCTGCGGTACCAACGAAGAGAGCTGGAGTTGAACCCTGTGTGCGTGGTGACTACGAGTCCAATCCAATTCAAAGGTCCAAATCTCACCGAGGAATTATATAAAATCGTGCGGATATCACCATCCTTCACCTGGTCAAATGGATCGATGCTTCTAATGCCATTGTTGAATAGCTCGTGAAAAACAAAGCTTATCCGAGCACCTCCAGAAAGCTCATTGAGATTGAGATCGTTCGCATTTCCGTCGATTGTGGTCCGGAAATCTGATGTGAATTCTGTGATAACGGACAGTACCACGTTTCCAGAGTTGCCATCAGCCATTGGTCCACCAAGGGATTGCAGCTCTGCGTTAAATTTTTGTTGCTGTTGCGCGATTCGAGCTTTAATATCAGGTATAGTTGCTCGGATGTGATGCATCAGTATCATGTTGAGTTTCCGTGCGAGGAAAGGAGTACCGCAAAACTGCGCTTTGCCTTTGTAAGAAGAATGATTCTCAAAGAAGTGCCTTTCATTGTCAAGCGCCTGACTGATAGGTTTACTCGTCTCAATATCGCGCTGACCACGATTGACGACAGGTACGTAGCCCAAACGTAAGGGGATAATACGACCTGCGAGAATGTCGACCACATCTGTTCCAGCATCCCTACCATCATGAGTATGGCGTAAAATGACGACGTAAAATAGTTGACTCACATAAGATCAACTTTAGTAAGGACGCCAATGGTCCTGGTACCTTCTGGATCTACTTCTCGAGCCATTTTTAATCCATCAGAGTTAGCCAGGTCAGTATTGGCAGGAGTCACCGCCAGGATGATGCATGCTGGTTTGGATATGTACTTGAGGAGCATATCTCTGATTTGCTTCTCAATGTCGCGAGGTTGATCTCCCACTGGTACTTTTGTGAGGCCAGGAAGATCAACAAGGGTGAGAGTGAGAACGTTGGGAGAGAATATTCGTAGATTGATAGGCTGGGGGGAGATACCAGCGTTCTTGCCTGTTTTTGCCTCTGTGTCTCTAATAATTTCGTCTCTGATTTTATTAAAATCATAAAATTTCTCTCCCGGCAAGTGTAAAAATTCGCCCCATTCATCTGGGTTGGCGGCTTTGTCTGAAGCTTTATCAGTGCCATTCATCTGTTCTGTAAAAAGGGGTCAAGAGAGAGAAAGGGATGGGGAACGAGACGCACGACCGGTGCTAGAGCCAGTAGGTCTATTAATGAGTTGGAGAACCTGGCAACGCAGTCTAGCATATCAGTTGGGCGCTAAGAGTGGGACAAACCAGGGGTCGTCGAGTGACGATGCCTGAGCCACGAGGTAGAAAGTCGCGACCGACGATGTTCTTTCATGAAAGCTTTGAACCAGGGAAGAGGAAGAAGGAAGAGGAAAACGCACCTCCAAGACACTGCTCTTTCCGCTGCTCTGACTGCCAAGAACGCAGATCTGGGGCAAGTCGATCTGTGAGGCGGAAGAACCGACTGTTGCGAAGACATCCTGAAGTTTGTTGATGACTGAGACGATTTCTGTGCCTAAGCCAGCTGGACCAGTAGCCATGATGTGTTGAAGGGAGTCAACGCGTTGAGCTGCGCTATGCAGTGTGGCTGGCCAAACTCGACCAAAGTTATACTATAACGTATGTATATGCGCTATAGCGCATATAGCGTAGCTCACGACGCATATACATAGGATGGCGCATAGACCCACGGCGCATATATTTTGCCACACATGTCCCTTTCACTCGCTGCCACCCAGCCCGCCCCTCAACTATTCTCCCCCTTCATCCCCCACAAGCTCTCCGCCACTTTTGCCGCTTTGCCTCACCCTGCCCTCTATCCTCAGTACACCGACTCTTCTGTGGGCTCCTGGCTCTACTTTTCTCCAGACACCTGGACTTCTGGCTTCCTTCCAGCAATCGGCTACGCCCTCAATGAACGCCAACGCCGATGTCCATCTGCCGACAACTCTCATCTCGACTGGCTTTTTCTCAGCCGCGCAGCGTCTACCGCTCTGCTCCCCCTTGAAGCGAATAACAGCGTCGGCCATGATGTTGGCTTCTTAAGCTTCCCCTTTGTGGATGAACTTACCGTGTCCGTTTCCTTCGTGTACGACTGCCAATCGCTGATATACCCGCCCTCAGAAATCCACGCAATGAAACGGCTCGCCACGCAGTCAATGCCTTTGCTCGCGACCTCGCCGCACGTTTCAATCCTATAGTAGGATGTACTCGTAGCTGGGATTCCCCAGATCCAGTCTTCGAGGTTAGCTGACCCATTGCACCTTATGTCACGCTCAACATTGCAGGTTATCATCGATAATATGATGAACTTGGAAGTCCTTTTTCAGTCTGCTGCATTGACTGGGAACGATACGCTCAGATATATAGCCAAAAGGCATGCGAATACAACCATGGTCAATCACATTCGCCCAGACGGTGGGTAGTCCCTTTTCATAGCCTGCCGGACGCTCAGTTGACTCAGGTTCCACCTGGCATGTCATTGAATACAATGTTTACACGGGTGCTGTTATCAAAAAACGTACTGCACAAGGTTACTCTGACAATAGTACTTGGTCCCGCGGTCAAGCTTGGGCTATATATGGGTTCGCAAATAGTCTGTCTGTTTCTAATCTAGCTTCCGAATTTAATGGTGTAATTGAAGTGTATCGTAACACTGGGGATTCAAGATACCTGGAAACGGCTCACAGAGCAGCACACTATTTCCTTTCTAACATTCCAGAGGATGGTATAATTCCTTGGTGATTACTAGCCCGTGTAGTGATTGTAAATGCACTCAACGAACGACCTGCAGGGATTTTAACGCTCCCACCCCACGGTCTGCAGATTCCTCTGCTGCCACCATCGCGGCAAATGGCTTCCTGATGTTGGCTCGGCTTGAAAAGAATGCATCTAAGTTCTGGATCAATGCTGCCGTGCAGGTAAGTAACTTTGTCCCCATATTCACTCTAATTTAGCTTGAATTCCCTAAGGTGCTTAATCGCATGGTTTCACTAGCGTGGCGCCCGTCCTGGCAAAGTTTGTTGGCGAACGGGACGGTAAACAAACCAGCAAACAACTACATGACAGGAACAATATATGGTGGGTCTTCTTTTTTTAGCTGTTCTAGTTTGACTGACAGGTCCACAGGTGATTATTACTTCGTCCGAGCTGGCAACGAACTGTTGTCAATGAATCTGGTAGAATGTTAACTTGCATCAGTCGCCAATGTATCTAGTTGTTCTACCACTTTATTCACATAGTATCGACAGAAGACAAAAACGTGAAGCGCTCTCTCAACCATAATTAAGGCGGAAAATATCATTGAGCCTTGAAAAAAAAAGTCGGATTAGTTACTTTCCTTGGCTTCCAGTGTTAAATAGCACCAACACATAGTAGCTGCCTCCCTCAGGTATTAGTTGGAAGACTTGGCTGAATTGGAGCGGTTTATCGCCATCGTCAACCTGTAGACGGACAGACGTAAATCATGCCACCATAGAAAAGATACAACACATGCCTGTAAGAAACCAGTAACGTTGACTATAAGACTGGGAACGGTTGGAGATGACGGCTGTGCATCGAGGGTGACTACTTTGTGCACCACTTTTTGAAACGGCAAAGTCTTGCACAGTTGTTCAGCACAGTATATCGCCATGATCATGAACGCTTACAGAGAGTTTCTCTACTATTCCATGAGTACCCTGGAGCTGACTGCCTTCGAACGTCAGCATAGATGTGGGTCGCTAGATAACAATAGATAAAATTGTGTGTAATGAAGGAGAGATCAACCCACGTATAGAGGGGCGAGATTGGCGCGATTTGTATCAAAAGTGGAATAATAAAAATCCACGAACTGTTTAGCAATCGAGTTGAACTCAGTCATGGTAATGAGGAAGAAGTCAAGTCAGTCGCCTGATCCGTACGTGATTGATTGGTCAGCTAACTATTATGTCCCAGACCCCCACAGAGCAGACACGCCCGCCCGTGAGGCGGAAGTCATCTGCCCAAAACCTTCTTTCTTCCTTCAAATCTGGAAGTCCTTCACTACCAACTACAATCGGTGCCGGAAGCCTTTCGTCAACGGCCGGCTTCACTATTGCCACTTCTATTCAGCAATCCACGCAGCCAGTATCGACGCCTCTGCCTAGGGAATGGGATGCCCAGTCGTTACACTCGGATGGAGTACCTAACTCTTTGGCTGGTGCCGGTAGTCCTGCCCTCGCACAGGGGACTTCTATTGATATTCTGAGAGATTTGGTCCATAAACGCATCATCACTCTGACATATATCAGAAGCATACATGAAGGGTATTTCTACGGTTGTACCCTCGAGGAAGTTATTGATACTGTCGCAGACGTAGTCATTGGTTTCACACAATTATGATCACACGCGCAGACTTGGATAAGGCATTTAACAATCACGACATGAAGAAAAGGTTGCAACCAGACCAAATGATTGTTTTCATGCTGTTCATCTTGGCGTTAGGTCTCTACGCTATGCTATTCTCGGAATGTCATTGTCGAATTTATTGGACATGAACTCTCCTCAAGACCTCTTACGTGGTCTTACGAACATAATGAATGAGTTTGATCAATCAAAAGAAGATAACGACAAGTCAAAAATGGTATGTGCATGTTAGCATGGTGTGAGTGTCAGGTAATTAAGCAAAGGTCAGCGCTCAACTAAGCGCTTCATTTGGAAGAATGCTAGAAATTCCGAGGGAGGCTCGGATGGAACATGTCTAATGTCAACTCATATAGTATGAGGAGCTTGATTGACGACGTATGTCATGATCTGATTTTATTCCAAGCCCTTTCCATTAGATTACCATGAAACGCTCCTTTCTCTTCTCGATGTCACATCCGAAGTGTACAACAAGATTTCCAAATTACTTGGTCCTTCGCCGTTCCCCCAATCGCAGCACTATATGGGGCCGTTAGGCTTACTGTCACCACATCCTGGAGTATCATACCTGTTCTCCGAGAGTTCAAACACGCAGAATCAAAGTGCCAACGTTAATCAAGCTCAGTTCGCAGAATCCGACATCTGTGGTAGTCTGTGGGGAATAGCAAATTCGTCAAATATTGGTGCCGGTCCCAGTGGAAATACCCTTGTGCATGGTGGCGCTCTTTCCGGCTCCAATTTAAGCAACTGGTCTGGAACTTGGGGTGACACTTTCATCAAAGCTGACAACAAAATTAAAGTATGCCATTTTCTCGTTGCATCACTGTCGATCTCTAAAAAGCGGATGATAGAAAATAACAACAAATTTGTTGAAAGAGCTAGATCAGCTTGCAAGAAACGGTATTAAGGACGAATTATCTTCTTTGGATCCATTGTTACGCAATCTGACATCCTTTGACGACGGTCCTGCAATAGCGAACGAGTGAATTTGGCCCCAATTTCGAGAATCTGAGTATGCATTTTCTTCGTACCTTGGCTTCCACAGGATGTTGCGCAGACCTAGCAGTGCTTACCGGCTTTGCCTAACCAAAGACGGCGATCTTACATAATTACAATGAGTCATAATACGTCGGAGTTTGAAACCTGAATATATATAAGGGCAACCTAGCAGTGTCGTTGCCCCCTACCCTCTTCGCAACTTTATTTTCCCACGCTTAGTTAATTTTTTACCGCCATGTCCTTCGCCCTTCCGGCTCGTCAAGTTACCTTTGGCCGATCAAACGCTCAACAAACCCAGCCATATCAGCCGCCACAGGTGCAGGTGGCTCAGCATGGTCTTGCACTGCCCAGCAGTAATCCTTACTTGTCCCAGCCATCGACCTCCAGTCTTGCGCTGCCTGGACCATCGCCTCTATCTCAATCACATTCACAAAGTCAGCCACAGTCCCAACCTTCATCCCAACCACCTTTGCCAAAAGTGTCTGCCACCCCGGCTAATGGCACTGCAAGCGCTGGTCCCTCTAATTCGAGTTCTACTACGGCACCTGTTCCATCTACACCGGCTCCACTTACATTGGAACAGCAGCATATTACTGCCGTTGAGGGCATAGTCCCTACGCTTCAAAACATTGTCGCGACCGTGAACCTTGATTGCAGATTGGATTTGAAAACGATTGCTTTGCATGCGCGTAATGCTGAATATAACCCAAAGGTCTGTATGGGGTTGTTCAGATGATATCAGGCTTTCGAACTGCTGGTTTCGCGTCCTTGCAGCGTTTCGCAGCCGTCATCATGAGAATACGTGATCCGAAAACGACAGCGTTGATTTTCGCGTCGGGCAAGATGGTTGTCACAGGTGCCAAATCCGAAGATGATTCACGGCTCGCTTCGCGCAAGTACGCTAGGATAGTACAAAAGCTGGGATTCGATGCGAAATTTTCCGAATTTAAGATTCAAAACATAGTGGGAAGTTGTGATGTGAAGTTCCCTATACGATTGGAGGGCCTTGCATACAGCCACGGTCAATTCAGCAGCTACGAGCCGGAGGTAAGCGAGTCCCTCTGGTGGTTATCGAAGAATGACTGTTATTTCTGTAGTTATTCCCTGGTTTGATATATCGCATGATTAAACCCAAAGTAGTTCTATTGATTTTCGTGTCGGGCAAGATAGTCTTAACTGGCGCGAAGGTAATACGTTTTTTCCGATAATTTTGTCTCCTGCCGTGCATCATTTATTAGTTGATGGATTTTGTTTTGATTTCCTTCATAATGCTGACATTCCTTTCCTTCGACCATAGGTCAGAGAGGAGATTTACACGGCATTTAACACAATCTATACTGTGTTGTGCGAGTTCCGCAAACCGTAATGGGTTCTTTTGAATTGTTCGCCGGTTCTCGCATCAAAAGGAACCTGCTGAGAAGAAGAGTTGACAATGTAGAGAGCGTTCTTCTATCTCACAGCGTACGATTCCCGTCTCAGATAACCATAATATTATTACAACCATGTATCAATTACAATCATCCATACGAATACATTCATTTCTTAGTAGGCTAAGCTAAACGTGAGACCTAATCGGTATTTTCACTACCGTGGTCCGACGACCTTTCATCTCAAGGTCATGCACACCACCGAGCAAGTTCACGCACGCATATACAGGTTACTGACAGATCCAAAGTTGTTTTGGACTCTCACCTTCCTGGTCATTTTTGCGGACGCCGTCTTGACGAAGCTACTTATCGAGTTCATTCCTTGTCAGTCAGTGACGACCCTAATGGCAGTCCATACTAACGCAAATCCCTAGTTACAGAGATTGATTGGAATACCTATATGGTACATATAGACTTATACCTCAAGGGAGAAAGAGACTATTCAAAGCTAACAGGTCCAACAGGTCCTCTGGTGTGAGTTAATATCATAAGCGTCAGCGCTATAAACCACTTGCGTGTTTTGCAGGTATCCCGCTGGACATGTTCACATTCATGAATTATTATACACGATAACCGACTCAGGTCGTAACTTGAAAGTCGCGCAAAACATATATGGAATACTTTACATCGCGTCTCTGTTTTTGTCCTGCGCAATCTACCGCAGTGCTGACCTCCCAAATTGGATTGTTCTCCTCCTACCGCTAAGCAAACGACTGCATTCTATATTTGTATTGAGACTATTCAACGATTGCTGGGCTGTTGTCCTTGGTCAGGTGGCAATTCTGATGTTGCAAGCGGGTCTTGATGATATGGGCGTCTTACTCTATAGGTGTGTAGGCAAATGCGTTCCATGCCTCATTCTTAGAAATATTTAGTACAGCGCTGTCTGTGAAGATGTCCATCCTTCTCTATCTCCCTGGGTTGCTCGTTATTTTATTCAGGCGTAGAGGGCTCGGTTCAACACTTCGTTATACTTTAACCATTGTTGCGGTCCAGGTCCTGTTGGCTTCAAGTTTCCTGCAACGAGATGCTTGGACGTACCTACGATCAGCATTCGATTTGGGACGAGTGTTTCTTTACAAGTGGACGGTAAATTGGAGGTTTCTCGATGAAGATGTATTTCTCAGCCGTCAATGGGCCTTGGGTCTCCTTATCGGTCACGCATCCACATTGATACTTTTTGGACTTTTTAAATGGTGCAATGCAGACGGTGGCGTATCTCAGCTCCTAAAACGCGGTCTCCGTCAACCATTTTCCCCAGCTGGCTTGACACCGCTAAGAGGAGAGGGTATGTTTATTTTCTTGTGAAGATAAGGTATCCACTTAAGAGAAATAGATGTCGCGACGATACTCTTTACTTCGAACTTGATTGGGATACTATTTGCGCGTTCTTTGCACTACCAGTTCTATTCTTGGTATGCCCACCAGATACCCTACTTAGCGTGGAAGACAAAATACCCTCTGCTGTTCAGGTAACTCTAAACTTAATGTGGCCAGACCCAACATATACTGTTGACCTAGATTGGCTTTATTGGTCGCTTCCGAATATGCATGGAACATATACCCGTCAACTCCAATATCGTCTGGTCTACTTTTACTGGCAAATGTGTCAATGGTGGCTGGATTGTTCTTTGGGTAGGGATAACGCATGCGGGTGCGCGATCGTCTGTTGCTGTTGCTACATACGCTGTCGTTCTCATTTCCGATTGCACGGTTTTGTTCTGTTAATGTAAACACAAGGTATTGACATTTGGAACTGTGTAGATTAGAGTAAGTATGAATCTCGTTACTAACATCTGACTATGGCATCTTTTTTTTTTTCGCATGATAAAGGTTATATTGTAAGACTAGTAGAGGTACATCATAGACAGAGGAACAACTATAGGGGGACGGGCAACGGTGAGCCCGTGTGTAGAAAACGTCGACGCATAGGAGGCAGGGTAGGACTCCGCATGGAAAAGCACCCGGAAAGTTGGGCGGTTGTGTGGGTGGCTCTAGGGGGTAATAGCGTCAAAAGTGACCGCTGTTGGGTTGGCCTTAAGGAAGGCGATGAGGCCACCATTTCGAGGGCCTGGGTTTCTGCTCCGTATGATGAGTGGGCCGGAACATGGCGTGCTGTGTCGTCAAAGCTCAGGAAATGGACGCGGACGCGGTGTACAAACAAGTGATTCCATGGCATCTGCAAATGCAAAACAGCAAGTACTTGTGACCTACTCAGCACCTCCAGCCTTTTTGGCTTCAGGCAGCTGGAAGCAGATACAGACATCACTTCTAGCCCAGCTTCCCTTGCGAAACATCCATTGGAGAAGTAGCAGCTATTCGGTTTTAAGGACGATACAAGAGTTAGAATTCACACTGGTTCCGATCGACGCTGTACGAGACGAGTTCACGACTCAGATACCCGTCACAATACTGGAAAAACCATTGCTGAATATATACATTATTACTTGCGAAGTAAGTGATAAGTGCCCTGTTTGCTTTTTGTCACTGTTCTTTCCAAAGGACACAGATGTGGAGGCCTACCGACTTGTCCACAAGAAACAAGTCAAAGATTGGCTTAACTCAATTACACCAAGAAAAAACCAAGAGTGGTTATTACTCCATCTTGTGAAGCATGACGCTCGGGCGCCCGGTGGAAAACTGTTTCATTTGAAAGGTTCCGTTCTAGAGAAAATGAGAGCCGATTTTAACACGGATAAGCGAGATCGGTTCGTGCTATAACGGGATCCATCATCTGTCTCACATTCAATGTGAATAGTTGCGTTCAGATAATCTGGACACCGGGAAGCGAAGGTAGTGCCGCAATATGGGCTGAATTCTTGAACAAAATGAAGGAGGGCTTAGTGTATGCCTTCGATTCCGCCGTTTCTCAGAGAGAAGAAGAAGTCAAACGATCGGAAAGTCAACGTCAAATGCCTGGATGGAATTTCTGTACTTTCTTCATCCTTAAAGTAACATTTATCCCAGATCTCTATCCACTAAAATAATTCAGGTATAGGAAAGTTTATCAAACTCTTTTGAAGGAATGAATCTATTTGAAGAAGCGTTGTTGCATTATGACGAATTGGAAGAAACGTTCACGCATGTCTTGAAGGAGAAAAATCTTTCGTGGTTCGGAAGTTTGATCGCACCTCATCAAACGGATGATTCTTCCCCATTGCTATCGAGCACTAAGAAACCCTATCGCGACTTGATACTGGCGAACAACATTTCCGTGTTCGATTTACGTATTTATCTGTTGGCACGCCGCTGTGAGCTCCTGGCCATGTTGTGGAGAGTGACAGAAGCTGCTTGGAAAGCAAAATCATTTTTAGTTGGCTTTGCGAGGCAGTTGCGGATAATAGAAGTGAGAGTCGTTTGTCTTTATCTATATCATTTGGCTGATTCTAAACAGAAGAGCTTGCCAAATTTCTTCATAGAGTCGTGGTTATATAATTCTGCGTTGAGTATCATTGATCAGTGCGACGAGTGGATACTTGAATGCATGATTGAAGAATCTCAGTTATCAGGTTATTATGCAGTCAAAGGTGAATTATTGGAGCTCGCGTCGATCCAGGTATCTTATTCAATGATATCCACAAATTACTGGAACCTAACTAGCGAGCCCATCAGCTCAACTCAATTGGTACCAGTATGAACCATCTACCTTCACGCTCGCCGTTTCCAATAGGAACACAAAGCATTTCTATCGATACTCAGTCTATTAATAATTCAGACATCCATCAATGTATCAATGATCAAGACTTCTTTTATGACTTGTATACTGGAATCACAAACCGCGCTATTGAAATGTACGCTCAGTCAAAGCGCCGGAAGTTTGCGTTAAAACTTCATGAGAGTCTGGCGGCGTTGGATGTGTAAGATTCATATTTTATGGGATCGGATCGACTCACCGCTTTAATTTAGACATCGCGGACGTCTTGCAATGGCTCTCACAACGTATTCTTCTCTTCCAGCACACTATGCTCCTCACATGTGGTCGTCTTTGGAATCATTCACTCTATTGCAAGCGCTCCTTATCCATGCCAAATTGCAGAAGACGAAGGATACAGAATGGATCCACATTCTCCTCGATTTTTTGAAAACCGTAGTTGAATTCTCAGAAATAAATTCATTGTTCAGCGAAGGAAACATGACTGAACACATCTCTTCTTTATTACAATCCCTCAAAACCGTTTCATCTACGTTAGAAACAGGCAAGTGCCTTTCTTTTTGTGCTATTGTTATTTATCTGGTTCTACAAGACTTGATACATCCCGGCCACCCCGCTCTTGCCATTACAATAACTGACAACGTCATCTTGGCCGGATCGTCAGATGGCGTCTTTCTCGATATAATTGTCTATAATCATCTTCCCTGTGTATGGTCTAACCAATACTGCTGCGTTATTCATGATTCTGATATGAAATGAATCTCAGGGTGTGCCAGCAGATGAAGTGTCAGTTTGTGCGTCTGGGAGAGATGGTGAAAGCTTGTTATTCTCTACCGAAGTGAATGAGCTGGTTATCGGTAAAGCGACGATGACTTTGTTCTGTCCTGTAAGTAATTTGGTGGAGTTTAGGAGTCCCACTCTATCTAAGATTCGCAATAACCAGATTTCCTGCGCGGGAACATATGTGCTAGACTTGTGCCAAGTAAAGATTGGACGCTTATCGTTCCGGTGGTCATACAAGAGACAGGGCTACAGGGGTCTGCATACTATCCAGATGCCTGTTCTAATCCATGTGCCCTCAGACCCTCTTGCCCTTGATATTCAAATCCGCCAACCTTCGCACAGTAAGATGAATCATAGTACTCACTTCGGGTTTAACAAACTTAAATCTTTAGTCAAACTTGACCATCCTCCATCATTATTGGCCATTATTTCAACAGGCCGAAACAACATTTCACGTATCGTATTGAAGCTAGCGGCAGCAGGGCTAAACTTTCAGTGGCAACATACAACCATCCTAGAAGGTTCATCATAGATTATTCCATGAATGCCTTGATTAACGGATATGCATGTAGGCCAAGCTACGCCTGCGTCCGTAGAGGATGGTGTCACATACACAGGCGTATCAGCTGATAGTACACTCGTACTTCACGTGCCATATATTGGGAACTCAGCTTCCCATGTCTTGGTCGGTTCCTGAACATATACCAAGTTCCTACCTGACTATACCCCAGAAAATTACAATTGATTTGAGTTATGTCACAAGATCTGAATCCAGCGTAGCCAGGGAGTTGCATACGACGCGCATGCTGACAACTGCTTTACCATTCTCGGTGAACGTGGAAGATTTTTTCCGTGGCAAAAGGTGGATGCACCTCAGTGCCAGATTTAACACCTACTGAATGTAGCTTAGCCTCATCAGCAAATTCACGATTTCTGCTGTAAATCATCAACATGTCCGGATAGCTTCAATCAATCTAGAAACACCGCCCAGCCTCCCTAAGCTCAGAATTACTCCTTGTCCGGTAGACCAGAGTGTCATGGCATGTGAAATTTCTAGGATGTGCACAGATTCTGACATGGGCCACATTAGACTGTCAGGCCAGCAGAACCAATACATTCTTTATTTCGTTTGGACTGCGAGAAAGGTCCAGGTTCGTGTTGCACCGTTTTGCTCGTTATGTGTTGATGTAGGATGCACAGTCAGCGAACCATTAAATCTTGTGGTGCAATATCGTATGTTGCGCGAAGGTAATCTTTGAATATAGGAATGGAGCTTACAGACTTAAATTCACTAGAGGTTGAAGAATTGGTTCAACGTTCGGTACAGGAATCCTCTGAGACTGCGTCAACTGCGTCATTCCCTGGTGATTGTGTAGCATTAGTGAAGCAGCTGATTGAGATTCTAGAAGGCGATGCTAGCTGGGTAGAGCTATATGAATTGACAGGAGAACTCGTCGTCCCAAACTTTGACGATGAACATAACAATCCTCTACTTGAATCGGTGAAAAAGGTAGATGCATTTACATGGACGCCAAGCCAGGCTCATGAACCTATAGAGTTTGCAAGAACACCAGCACCCTCCGAAGCCACTTGGCGCTTGGAGAATAATGAAAATACCTGTTGATGTACCACAGATGCATGTAAGATTTTAAATTTTTGTTCGAGTATGAAAGCAATGACATTTGTCTGAGGTCGTTGCCGCTGTTTGTATTAAAATAAAATACGACTCAGAAACGGGACACATTGGTCAGCGGACTCTGTATGCTGGACAACCTATTGCTGCGAACCTCTCCATCCATACGTCATTCCATTGGGGAATTGGAAACCGCCAGGAGTATGCAATGCGTTTTGATATTGAAGAGCTCGTCAAAGATTGGCTCATAAGCGGCCACAAACGAGGTGACTTCATGGCTAAGGTACGTCCAGAGTTTCAGCTCCAGACATCGGTTTACAGTGATTATAGGATGAAGAGACGTATAACATACCGCTAACACTGATAGCTTTACATCACGGTGAACTCCTGTTGCCCAGGATCAACTTGATTGCGCTGCCACTCTCAAGCACAACTGTCTCTTCTGATATTCCAAATGTTGATACATATCAAGTTCACAGTTCAGAAAAAGTGCTTGTCCTACCGCGCGGAGGGAAAAGCACTTTTGTCGTTGGAATGGGGACTGAGCGGGGGTAGTTAGTTGTCGACTAGTGTGGCGGGAAACAGGTATCCAAGATTCGCACCGGCAAATTTGCGCTGATTTGCAGGCTGTCCGTGGCAGGCCCAAACAACTTCGTTCGTACCACTGAGATGTCATTGCACAAGTCCCTAATCGAGTCCATGAATGAACATCTGATGTAATCGAAAATATATCATAGATTGATGGTAGTGCAACCGATGAGAGTGACGTTGGTAGTATCATTGTAATCAAGAAAACTTGAATTTCCCTCCCTTGCGCATGTCTTCCACCCAAATTGAACGGCTAAAGCTTCTGCTATGTTCACTACCTGCTGATTTACCATTCACTAATCCAGAAAAATCAGTTTTCGGGATTTTTTGATTTTTCACCTGATGCTGAATGGGTGGATGATGTTGGCAAAGAGGGTGCAGTAAATAGAGGGATCGAAGCCATCATTTACAAGATCCCAGGTTCTAGAGGTGTTGACGGAACGTTCAATACGTGGTCCAGGCATCGAATTGTTGGCAACTGTGCTCGAGTTTTGGCTAAGCAAATACCCCGGCTCAATGTTGCTGCAACTATGGGTTCAAAAGGCCCTCAAATCAGTCGAAAAGGTGTTTGCTAGTCATCGGCAGGAGGTAATCTGCACCGAAAACTCACCAAACTTGGCACACAGCTCCCAAATACATTGGTACCACCAGTGCAGAGTGAACCGAGGTAGATTCGAGGTCGCAAGAGCAGCATCGAGGAAGGGAGATTCAGCAGAGGTTGCGCCAGACACAGTGCTGCGTGGGGCAGTGATTTGCGTGCGAATGTGGTCTGGTTTTCGGGCAAATTTGCTAGTGGAACCTTCTCGCAAATTTGCACCTGCAAATCAGGCAAATCAGGTCGGCTGAAACGCTGTGTGAAAGTCGCAAATGGGAACCAGACCACCTCAATTCAAGCCACACTATTTGATAGATTGCTTACATAATTTTAAGATACTATGTCAAGCGCTCGAGTCATCAATTTTGGTCCTGGGCCATCGAGTCTACCAGAACAAGTACTAGAGCAGACGGCGAAGGCATTACTCAATTTCAATAACACAGGAATCGGAATAGCAGAAATATCGCACAGATCAAAGGAATTTGGTGCCTATCTCGCCCACTGCGAGGACTTGATACGGGAACAGCTAGATGTACCTCTCACTCACAAAATTCTCTTTACCCAAGGTGGAGGGTGTGGTCAATTCTCCGCCGTCGTACTCAATATGCTCGCACGGCATCGATTGCTGCACCCCCACGTAGAGGACGAGCAGAGAATAATGGACTATGTCGTCACCGGATCTTGGAGTAATTCTGCGGTAGAAGAGGCGAAAAGGCTGGGAGGCGGTAAAGTCCACGTCGCAGTGGATGCTCGCGCCTATTCCAAGGATGGAAGGTTTGACAATATCCCCCCTCACGAAGTGTACGACTTCTCCAAAGATCCGGCACTGATTTATTACTGCGAGAATGAAACTGTGAATGGCGTCCAATTCGCGAAGGACGAAATTTCTCCTGCGTCGTTTCCATTCCATTTTTTACCGAAGGATAAGTTACTTCCCCTGGTTGGCGACTACTCCTCCTCCTTTATGTCACGTCGTATCACCCGTCTAGCAGACCATGCCATCATTTTTGCTGGCGCCCAAAAAAATATTGGACCTGCCGGATTAACTATCCTCATCGTGCGGCAAGATTGCATTGTCGACGTCGATGCCGCCTCGACATTTGGCGCTACGCCGGTCCCGGTGACTATGTCTTACAAAGCGATCGCAAGCAAGAAAAGCCTATATAACACGCCACCTGTTTTGTCCATATACATGTCAGGGCTTGTCCTCGAACGCAGTAAAGAGTTAGGCGGCGTAGACTACTACGAAGCCGTTGGTCAGAGAAAGGCGAATAAAGTGTATGATGCTCTTAAAGAAGGGGAGAAGAGGGGCATTTTTAGGAGTCTTGTAAACGTGGGCTCTGGCAGCATGATGAATATCGTCTTCGAAGTCCTCGGCGACAATGCGGAGGCGAAATTTTTAGCAAACGCCGAAGAACTGGGCATGAAGGGACTAAAAGGCCATAGGTAACTGTAATTTTCTTCTTAGGTGCATACTAATCATTTCTATAGGTCTCTTGGAGGTATACGTGTATCGCTTTATAATGCTGTGACAGAAGAACAAACGGACAAGCTTGTCTCCTACATGAGAGAGTTTATCTTACAAGAGTCATAATTACATTGGTGACATTTCAAGAATCGGACTTTCACTACAAGGAACAAACCTTCCGGAAACTCGTTGGATGACTGCATCGAGTGTAAGGATGCACACTCATACGCTCATACGCTATTGCCCGCAATGGCAACCCTGATTGCAATAATAAAGTACAGCTTGTAGATGTCTCAAAAGGTAATTTGTGACACTATCCCTAGTCAATCTCCTCCATAGCAGAAGTCGACCCTGGCTCTGCAGCGACGGGCGCCTCGGTAGGTGGCGCTGGCGCTGCCTCTTCCTCGTCAACGTCAAGACCTAAGGCAATCATACGGTAAATTCGTTTGGCGAACGAGGTCGGCTCCTCCAATGCGAAGCCTGACGTGAGGAGTGCGGTTTCATAAAGCAGATAAGTAAGGTCGCGAACTGATTTGTCAGCCTTGTCTTCTGCGACCTTCTTCTTGAGCTCCTTGACAATAGCGTTTTGAGGATTGAGTTCAAGTGTCTTTTTCGATGCCATGTACGACGACATTGAAGTATCGCGAAGAGCCTGTGCTTTCATGATCCGCTCCTGCATTACGTCTGAATAACATCGAAACTATCAAATTCTGATGTAACATACCATGTTTGACGACCATCCGAACTGACCAGTGACCAGCACGCATGGGGAATCAGATATGCGATTCGAAACGACGACTTTTTCGACCTTGTCTCCGAGGGCGTCCTTGACCACAGTGCATAGATCGTTGTATGCGGTAGCTTCCGCTTCGCGCTCTTTTTTCTCTTCTTCAGTTTCTTCCAATTCTAGGCCCTCCTTGGATACGCAGATGAGTTTTTTGCTCTCGAATTCTTTTAGCTGACTGATGGCATATTCGTCGATTGGATCCACAAGTAGAAGAACTTCGAAACCTTTCTTCTTAAGGACCTCGAGGAACGGTGAATCGCGCACAGCCGCGAGAGACTCGCCAGTCAAATAATAGATCGACTTCTGCACCTCCGGCATACGGGTGATGTAATCTATGATAGATTTTTGTTCATTATTATTATTACTCGCACACTGAATATGGCTGTCTACCCACCTTTCAGTGAAGTTTGCTCATCAACCGATTTCGTAGAGTAGAATCGCAAATATTCCGCCAATTTACTCCGATTCTGCGAATCTTCATGAATACCCAGCTTAATATTCTTTCCGAAGGCCTCGTAGAATTTGTTAAAGTTATCTTTGTCCTCTGCGATCTCGCTGAATAAATCTAGACATTTTTTGACGATATTTTTGCGAATGACTTTAAGTATCTTGTTTTGTTGAAGCGTTTCACGTGAGATGTTAAGCGGAAGGTCTTCAGAGTCGACGATACCCTTGATGAAATTGAGATATTCGGGGATTAGATCCTCGCAGTCATCCATAATAAACACACGGCGGACGTAGAGTTTGATGTTGTTGCGCTTCTTTTTGGATTCGAAAAGATCAAACGGCGCGCTGAACAAGTTATGAGCACAACATTTGATGGCTTAATTTCTCGAACACACCGTCTCGGGAGGAAGAGAATGGCCTTGAATTCGAGCTGACCCTCCACAGAGAAGTGTTTCACCGCGAGATGATCTTCCCAATCGTTCGTCAAGCTCTTGTAAAATGCAGCATACTCCTCAGTAGTAATATCACTGGGATTGCGAGTCCAGATAGGTTTCGTTTTATTCAGTTCCTCGTTAACGACCTCCTTCTCCTTAATTTTTTTGGTCTTTTTCTCTTTGGGCTTGTCCTCTTCGTCCTCTACCTCCTCAATCTGTGGCTTTTCTGCTTCGGTCGCTTCTTCCTCATCTTCAACTTCCTATGGCATGATCAGAAATAGTTACGACCCGCATACCTACCAACCAACCTTTTCCACTTCTTTCGTTACAGCCAATTGAATGGGATACGAGATAAACTCCGAATGCTTCTTGACAGTATCCTTAATCCTCTTCTCTTCGAGGTATTCCAGCTGGTCTTCTTTCAAGAAAAGGCGGATCTCCGTACCGCGACCAAGCGGAGGGTTGACTTGGTCAAGCGTGATCGTGAATGTTCCTCCAGCAGCCGACTCCCAAATGTACTGCTCGTCATCGTTATGCTTTGAAATGACCTGGACCCGTTCAGCGACGAGGTAGGCAGAGTAGAAGCCGACACCGAATTGCCCAATCATGGATATATCGGCACCAGAATTAAGAGCCTCCATGAAACCCTAAAAATCATACTACGTGAGTTCAAATGCAAAACCACAATGGTACAATACCTACCTTTGTACCAGACTTTGCAATGGTACCGAGGTTGTTGACAAGATCAGATTTGGTCATACCTATGCCCGTATCGCGGAGCGAGAGAATTTTGTTTTCCTTGTCGGGGATGATGCGAATGTTCAATTCCTTCCCAGTGTCAAGAACTGAGGGTTCGGTTAGGGAAGCATAGCGAATTTTATCGAGTGCATCTGAGGAGTTGGAGATAAGTTCACGCAAAAAAATCTCCTTGTTCGAGTAGAAGGTATCTGCACGAATTAGCTAGTACCGATTGTGAGGACAGCGAAACATACTGATGATGAGATCAAGCAACTGGCTGATTTCAGCCTGGAATCCGAAGCTCTCGGGTTGGGCCATGACGCTAATAGTGGTTAGATGGCGCGCAACGGCGACAAGCAAATCTTACAGATGACAGCAGGAGGAGGGTATGGTCAGAAGGGAAATGGGGGTAAAGGAGATTCGTACGATGCCGTCTTTTGTACTGGCATAATCTCGTTCTCGAAAAATCTGAAACTTACCACTTAAGGAAGAACGTCGCGAACATTCTCGAACCAAGACTGGATTGGCTAACTAGCTACCCTCTACATGTACCTCCACCACAGCTCTCAGCTCCTCATTATCACTTCGGAGCCTATGATTTTCATCTCGCAGTTTCTGATTCGCCTTTGCCAAGCTCGCTCTTTCACTAGCAACAGATGCAATTTCTTGCTCCAGTGGATGCCGAAGGGAGTCCGTCTTGCGCCTCATCTGCGATAACCGTGCTTCCAACGTCTGTATTTGTCGTCGATACGCCCTTTGCTTCGCATCAATACAGATGTAATATATTTGCCTTTGCCATACCGAATTTGCGCGTCCATTTCAACCTGCGTTTTTTCATAGCTTTCCAGACGTAACTCCATCAGCTTAAAGTGGCTTTGCATGATAGTCATTTGTTCTCCACGCTCGTTGAATCGTACAAAATCTTCATCCCTAGAACAACATTAGGGAGAGAAATTCCTCCAATCCTCGTGAAACAGACCATAATCGTTGCATTTGCACGTGCTGGTCAAGCTGTCGCTCATAATCGTGTAGTCTATCGATTTTGTGTTGGTTCTCTTTCTTCCACGTTTCCAACTCAAATATCTTTTTATTCGCCTCTTCCAATAATTTCTCCTGAGCTTCTAGGAGTGACTGGAAACATATCATCCATGTGATATAGAGCAGAGGGGAAATACATACCTTATTGTCTTTCTGAGCACGACGAAGCGAAGCCGCCTCGGTCATCCCAGACCTTTTCTCCTCGCGTAGCTCTTTTAACTTCTTCTGCAGTTCAGTGTTCCAGTCGGCATATTTGTTCTTAGTGGAAGATGCTTGAACTTTATGTTCACGAATCTCACTTTCCAACCGCACAACCTGTGCACGGTATTTTCGTAGTTTATTATACTGGTAATAGATTAGATTCATGTGTTCAACAGTAATAACGCGTAAACATACCAAACCTTGCCTTTCTGCTTCGGCAGATTTGACAAGAGAACGGTCCTGGTAAAGGCGGCCAATATGACTGATATTCTCTCTTGAAAGCCAGAGTTCGAAGCTCAGATCATTACGCAACAGTAGTACCTCCCGCTGCAACCTTGCCATTGCCTGTTGCACATGAGTTGGCACATTTTGGTTCTTTGATGCTATTGGAGAAGCAGAAGATCGAATCGAATCCCTGGATAGTGGCATCGACCCCGGTGGGAGTAGGGATTGAGCCCGTTGAGAAATGGATTTCTCCAATCCCAAGTTAGGATTCCGTTTCAGTGCAACTGAAGCGTTAATCATCTCCTGCAACGAGGTAGAGGCTTTGCCAGGTAGTGTATCAGGAGGGGCAAATTTTTTCGTATGTTCATCAGCAACGCTGTTGCTATCAGGGAGATGCGTGGAGCTCGGCAGTAACTTTGCCTCCACAAGATCTATCCGAGGCTCGTCCGTGCCTAAGACATGGTTACGCACGTCTAACATGACAGCTTCAGTGGCGATCCGAGCAACAGTAAATTGAGACCAAAACTCTGATACTTCCGACCCCGAAGTTGCACTTTCCCAAATCAACGCAGGATGGCAAACATGCTCACGCAATAGATGCTATACCTGAACGATAAGCCGCAAACACTTCCAGAACTTCTGATTCTTACCTCACTACGAGAACGTATTTCCACATGATCTAATATTTGATCCCAACTCTCCACACCAGGGCTGCGCAAGCCGCTGTGTTGAAGATACTTGACCGGACTACTGAGGAACCTCAGTATGCTTGCCGGATATAGATAATACAGTATAGTGAAATACGATCGCGGTGATGGTGGTGTGAACGACGTCATATTAAAAATCATTTCCAAGCGTTCCCCGTTCCGTTTCGGGTCCGGCCGAAGAGCGGGGTTCATTTCAACGTCTAATTCACGTTCAAGATTCACATCTGGAGCTTCATCAGCAGGGACTTCAACATTTGCTAGATGTCGTTCTTTCCAACACATTGATCTGGCCAGAATGGCCATTAACATTGGAAGCAATGCTCTTAACTCGTTGCGAGCGCTGAGGGCAAGTGCAGGCAGCATCTTCACTACGACGTTCAATGCTGCAAAGCAAACCGTCGAGGAATTGTCCAATAATATGGAAGTCAGTAGGCGCTCCATTAGCGGGTGTTTGACCATTATAGCTGCCGAGGTCGCAAAAGATGGCGACGAGGAATAAATGTTCAAGAGCATGAAGAGTTGCAAATGCCATGACGAGTCAAAGAAGAGGTCGTGCACTTCTGTCATGAATTCCTAAAAGGAATTCAAAGTTTGTTTAGAGATGGCCTGCAGGTCAACACACCTGAGGGGTCTCATTTCCAAATTGTAGCAGAATTCCTTCCAAATTCAATTGCCAATGGGTTTGCCGATCTCTTTGATCGAGATCCAGCCCGACATGCCCCAGCATATCATCACCTAGTTCTCCATTGTTTACATCGAGTAGATAAAGCTTAAAAACCCAGCGTCGAAAATCACGTATCTGCTGAATGAACTTCTCCTCCGTTCTCTTCAAAGTAGTTATTACCAATTCCTTGGCGTAATTGACTGCTGTGGTCCCAAGTTTTGGTTCCCGAAGAGCTGGCCGAAGAACGATTTCCCACCAATGGATTACAGAAGTTGGGGTCAGGAATGGTTGGAGGTGGAACAATACGACGAGGAACACTTCTAACTGGGAAATAGACGGAGAATCAACAATTTCCGCATAAACGACTTGTAATTGTTCTTCCAAATTCGATATCGCTTTATGGGAATCTGGCGAGGAGGAACATTCAGCGATATAATTTTCCGTTGCGCCCGCGATATCGTTTAGTGTTGGTGCCTCAGGGGCATTCTCTGAGGCCAAATGCAAGGCACGAATCAGATCAAGCATGGAGGATGGCTGAGGATTTGATCCGAAGGTCGATGCCAAGCAACCGTCACCAAGGACAAACTCAGAACTTGGCTTGCCATTGTCGGCGTTGAACTTGTGGTCCCGAAGTCGTTATATACAACCGTACAAAGTAAGTCTGACCAATCCTTTTCTTATCCGTGTCTCTGAGGTGCGTGGGCTTGCCACGTTGATTCATGGAGACGATGGATTGCAAGCATTAGAACAGGATGCACACTGACGCGTTATCGACAGATGTCTGCACACATCGAAGAGGTGCACTCTGATCATTCCGAACACGATCACGAGGAACACACTCATGAACACGAGGAAGATCCGACATCAACCTCAGCTCTTGACAAAATTCAATCGCGTGCCGAGCGAAAGGCTAGGAAAGCCTTACTTGCCCTAGGCTTGAAGAAGGTTCCTGGGATTACTCGTGTTACTCTGCGAAGGCCGAAAAACGTAGGTTGAAAAGTTGACGTCCTGATCTTGTCTTAGGTGCATTCAGATATTGTTTGTTCTGGCTTCGCCTGATGTGTACAAGTCATCAAATAGCGACTGTTACATCGTTTTCGGAGAGGCAAAGGTGGTTATGTGTGCCTTGAAAAATGAATTCATGTTAACATCATCCGACCAAGATTGAAGACATGAATTCTCAGGCGCAGCTATCCGCTGCTCAGCAGCTTGCAACCGGCGGCGGCGGCGGGATTGCAAGTCTCGGAGACCCGAGCGCAGGACGTACGGGCGATGAAGAAAAAACGCCAGAACTTGAGACACCCGAGGATGATGGTCCGATCGACGAGACAGGAGTGGATCCAAAAGATATTGACCTTGTGATGGCACAAGTGAATTGTTCAAGAGCGAAAGCTGTGCGTGTACTTAAAGAGAGTGGAGGGGATCTCATCAATGCTAGTACGTTCTGTCTTATCTATTATCTAAAAGCGTCAGTCTCAACGTCGTGCAGTCATGGCCGCCAGCGAGTAATATTTCTTTGCGCATCAGTCAATCGATAAAAGCATTCTTGCACTACTCTTTCGGTTAACTAGAGGAGATGCCAACGTCTAAGCTCTATGTAATAATTTGATCTCTCCCAGCCCTCCTGTACAATGTCTATTCCTTGTCTTCCTGATCCTTGCGCTGGTCTTGGATTTATTTCAAGCCCCAACCTCTGAGCTGCACTTCTTACAAGCTCCGAAAGTTCTCCTTTGGCGAACATATGGTAGTAACGATTGTAAGTTCGTGGCAGACGTCTCCGATTATCAGTAGCAGAGTATTCGGAACAACCCCACGGAACCAGGACGTCTTGCCCAGACGGTGAATCTCCCTTCATCGGGATTTTCCGTTTTGATAGGTCATCTTGTTCTATAGCCCACACGTATATGAGCAATCTGCCGTGGTGCGATGACACGGCTTCGAGTAGGCGCTGGTGACAGTTAAGGCCAGATAATGGTTGGTAGAAGAACACTACCTGTACGGCCATGATTCGGCGTTCTATAGTAGCGAGATGATGAATGGTCGCTATTGCAATCGCGTAATCCTGTATGCATATCAACCATCTGGGGTGGAGTGATCATGGCCCTGGTCGGCGTACAAAACATCCGATTCTCCAGTAATTCTGAAGGACGTTACCCCATACCACTTCTCGCGGTATGCTAGTTGCCTCAGGATTTCGGGCGAGTTTCAGCAAGTTGTAACTCCTGTCCAAGCCGATAGTCCAGATATCTCCCGGTCGATGTAATGGAAGAGGTAGGTATTTTCCGTTGCCTGTGCCAGCGTCTAAACCCACCCACCCGGTCGGTAGATTAGATAGGAATTTTGTTACAATGGGCCAAGGCTGATAAAGATTGGGATTGCCGCCAGGCGACCAAGGTACACGTCGTGCTCACCTTGTATCGAGTTGAGGAGAAATGAGTAGCTATTTCGTCGTAGACTGCGTGAACATTGATGTCTTCGTAAGTCGCTGGGTCACCCTGTACAATGGTGGATGTAACATCCTTCTCTGACATCTGGCTATGAGGCACGCATTCACGTGACTGACAACTTTAGGAGCTTCCGCCCTCTGCCCAAGCTCGAAGTCGGATTTCTGGTTGAGACACTCCGGGTATTTTTCGAACTCTCGTTACCTTATCGATAGGCTGTCATCATCTGATTTGACGCCATCATGGAGGTTCGTCCTATACCAAGTCTTCGGCTCACTCTTCACCATGACCTTCAGGGACTACTCGATTTTTCGCGTGAGTTTGATGTCGGTCTCATGGATAAGGTGGTCATGGCACTTTACACTGGTGCTGAGCCAGAGGTGTGTGTTTTATTGACGTAGAAACCATTGCGCTACAAGATCTTAATCGCCTTCTCATATCACAGCGACAAATGGCGCAGCAGGTATTGACGCAATTCCAAGAGCATCCGGACGCGTGGACGCGAGTACCTGATATACTGGAACGTTCTTCATATCCTCAATCCAAGGTAATATCAACGATGGTACTGCGAGACTTATTTTTTTGACTGCTGGAACTTTCTACAGTACATTGGCCTTCAGATCCTCGAGAAATTAATCGTAACGCGCTGGAAGACCCTTCCCAACGGACAGAGACAAGGTAGTGTCAAGCATTCGGTTCCGCTAGAATACAATTATCCATTCCTTCCGCTGTTTGCAGGTATTCGAAACTTTGTCGTAGGAGTAACCGTCAAAGTGGCATCGGACGAAGTTGCTATGCGCAAGGAGAGGACATATTTAAATAAGTTGAATCTTGCGCTAATACAAGTATGTTCAATCCCGTGACTTGTGCAGACGGCTGATACAGTGATCGAAGATCTTGAAACAAGAATGGCCACATAACTGGCCAACATTTATTACCGAGCTTGTTGAGTCCTCGAAGACTAATCTTTCACTTTGCGAAAACAACATGGTCATCTTGAAACTTCTCTCCGAAGAGATTTTCGATTTCTCGGCGGAGCAGATGACACAAAACAGGACAAAGAACCTGAAGAATCAAATGTGTGGCGAGTTTTCAGAGATTTTCAAACTTTGCCTGGAAGTCCTTGAAGAGGCACAGAAAACATCGCTAATCAAAGCGACATTGGAAACTCTTCTTCGATTCTTGAATTGGATACCTCTGGGTTACATATTCGAGACGACTATCATTGATCTTCTTCTCACACGGGTGAGTCATATTACTTCTGTTCCGGATAGCAGGAACATGACGGCCTAGATCAGTTCCTGGAAGCCCCCGAGTTCCGCAACGTTACCTTGAAATGTGTGGCTGAAATTGCAGCGCTGAATGTTGGACCAGAATATGATCCGAAATTCGTGATCTTATTTGCTATGGTAATGACAGCTGTCAACCGCATGATACCTCCCAGTACGAATATCGCTCAAGCATACGCAAACGCCGGGGATTCAGGTCAAGAGCTGGTTTTGAACCTGGCACTTTTCCTTGCAAACTTTCTTTCAAACCATCTACGAGCTGTTGAAAATGAGCAGAATCGTGATGTTCTTCTCAATGCTCATCTCTATATGGTCAAAATATCTCAAGTCGATGAGCGCGAGATCTTCAAAATTTGCTTGGAGTATTGGTTGAAACTCGTCGCTGAACTTTATGATGAGATCCAGAACCTACCCATAGGGGAGTCCGGCTTATTGATGGGCCTGAGTTTGGGTCCCAATGGTGCTCAGAGCGTTTTGGGCGGGATGTCACTTCGAAAAAACATTTACAGCGACGTGCTGTCGAACTTGAGGTTGGTTGTGATTGAGAGAATGGTCAAGCCAGAGGAGGCAAGTAGGAATTTGCAACTTGCTGTTCGTTGTCACTCACCTCTGAAAAGGTTCTCATCGTGGAGAATGATGAAGGCGAAATAGTCAGGGAATTCATGAAGGAAAGCGATACAATTGTCTTGTACAAATCTATGCGGCAACTTCTCGTTTATCTGACTCATCTGGACGTCCAAGATACTGAGAATATTTTAACTGAGAAGTTGACGAAACAAGTGGATGGGTCCGAATGGTCTTGGAACAATCTCAACACCCTTTGTTGGGCCATTGGCTCGATTTCGGGAGCAATGAGTAAGTTAACCGCTTTTTATCCGGTCGATGTCTTTTGTTGACTCGAATAAGACGAGGAAACTGAGAAACGCTTTCTTGTTACGGTGATTAAGGATCTATTAGGGCTCTGTGAGATCAAGCGTGGCAAAGACAATAAAGCTGTTGTTGCTTCTGATATCATGTACATTGTTGGGCAATATCCACGCTTCCTCAAAGCTCATTGGAAGTTCCTTAAGACTGTGGTAAACAAGTTATTCGAATTCATGCATGAAACGCATGAAGGTCAGTATGATGTTACTTTGAAAACTACTACTAAGAACATTTATGTAGGTGTTCAGGACATGGCATGTGATACGTTTATAAAGATCGCCCAGAAATGTCGTCGGCACTTTGTCATGCAACAGTCTGGCGAACAGGAACCTTTCATAGACGAGATCCTTCGCAACCTTCACAGGATCACAGTCGACCTATCTCCGCAACAAGTAATGTCCATTGCTTATCGCAGTGTGCAAATTGATCCATGTTGTCCAGGTCCATACTTTTTATGAAGCTGTTGGTTACATGATATCGGCACAACCAAATAAACCCCAGCAAGAAAAGTTGATTGCCAAGTTGATGGAACTTCCTAACAACGCCGTACGTCGTATCAAAGACTTGATAATCCACATTCACGTCATGTCTATAAGTGGGACTCCCTAATGGCCCAGGCCGCTCAAAACATGGATGTTCTGTCGAGCAATGATAACATAAAAATATTGTCCAATGTTCTGAAGACCAATGTCTCCGCTTGCACATCCATAGGCAGTTTTTATCTGCCACAAATTGGCCGTATTTTCCTTGATATGCTGGGGCTATACAAGGCTGTCAGCGGGATTATTAGCGAAACTGTGGCCAAAGAAGGTATGATTTTGCGATATTGATTATCTAGTCACAAGTACAACATTTTCTAGGTCTAATTGCAACCAAAACGCCCAAAATCAGGCAGCTACGGACAGTGAAGAAAGAGATCTTGAAATTGATGGAGACCTACGTCAAAAAGGCTGAAGACCTTGAGGCTGTCAATGCTAACTTTATGCCCCCCTTACTTGATGCTATATTAGGCGACTATAATCGCAATGTGCCTTCCGCTAGAGATGCCGAAGTGCTCAATGTAATGGCTACTATAATTAGCCGACTAGGGGTAAGGGTTACCCTAACCTTTCTCAAGTGGAACTCATGTATCATTCAGCCATTATTGACTCCTCAAGTCCCGGCTATTTTGGATGCTATCTTTGAACCAACTTTGAATATGATTAATCAAGATTTTGCAGAATACCCGGAACATCGTGTCGGATTCTTCAAGTTGCTACGCGCCATCAACTTGAATTGCTTCCCTGGTGAGTCAAATCATGCCTTTTACCGTATTATCTACATGTTTGTCTACTATCAGCGCTTCTTGGAATCCCACCCAATCAATTCCAGCTCTTCATGGACAGTATTATATGGGCCATCAAGCACACCATGCGGGATATTGCCGAGACAGGTCTAAACCGTCTGTAGCATAAGCATACTCAATTATTTATAATTGCTAACGCCGCCCTGCAGTATGTCTAGAAGTGGTCAACAACTTTGCGAGCGCAGCGGATATGGCCGTTAGCAACGCGTTCTTCCAGCAATATTTCCTAAGCATCGTGCAAGACATATTTTTTGTTCTCACAGATGCGGATCATAAGAGTGGCTTTAAACTACAAAGCGCATTGCTCGCTCGGATGTTTCAACTCGTTGAAACGAATAATATTCAAGCCCCATTGTTCGATCCCAGTCAGGTCCCTGATTCAAATATCAGCAATGCCGTATTTTTGCGCGAGTTCTGCGCCAATCTGCTCAAGACTGCTTTCCCCCACGTCCAGCCGTACGTGTTTATTGCAGATGATAAAGCAGGTCCACTTATACCCCCGACAGTTCTCAAGTTACAGCATTTGTTGCTGCCCTGGGAGAATACCACAATGACATCAACCGGTTCAAATTGGCTTTGCGCGATTTCTTGATCCAGTTGAAAGAGTTCTCAAGCTCCGATAACGCAGAACTATACCTTGAAGAGAAAGAAGCTGAGAATCAAAGAAAAGCAGAAGAAGAGAGGCAGGCAGCCATGCGTATCCCTGGCATGCTGAAGCCAGATCAAATCGAGGATAAAGATGACGAAATTCTGATCTAATGAGGCGAGAATTGAGGATATTCACACGTCCAAACCCATTTCTGATTCTTGGAACATTTCCACTTGTACGATGCATGACATGTACCTTGTTGAATGACTTGCTATCACCAATCTTTCTGCTCTCAATCCTAATGTACCAATAGCACCTGAGAATAATATAGAAGAAAGCGTACGTTTCATCGTCCGAAGTTATTTTGGTATCGATTATCAGCTCAGCATCCGCCATCATGTTCAAAAAGCGCGTAGTTCAGATACACGTCTCGGAGACAACATTCTTATATGATTGGTCAGATTCTCGCTAACTAGTGATGTGTCTGGGCAAACAATTCTGAAGAGCTCAGCACAGAGATCTATTCGAGCTGCTATCCTATCACAATGGAAAATAGAGCCCGAAACACTGGAAGTCCTTTGGCCGAAGAAAGAGACGTTAACGCACGTCAAGTGGTCTGTCCAGTCTCAGACAATCAGATCTGAAGCGCTGAATATGCTTGCGCAGCCGGGATCATCTATCAATCTACACAGTTCATGGCGAGCCGATTTTCTTCCAACAGTTTGATGGACCCGTTTATCCCACTCTTCGTGTACTGCACCGATGTACGTTCATTGATCTTGATACTGTAATCACTAAAAGCTTCTAGATCCATACATACTACCGCCAGTAAAGGTGGATCGCGGTGCTATTCGTTTCCTCCTTGCAGGGGCAAACATGATGTCCCCTGGTCTAACTTCAGCAGGTGGATACTTGCCACCTGACGATGCTTTTCTAGAAGCTGGGGTGCCGGTAGCTATTTTCGCCGAAGGCAAGGAATATGCAGCTGGTATTGGGATTACGAAATTATCAACGGTTGAGATGCGAAAAATTAACAAGGGAGTAGGGGTGGAAACAGTCGCGTATTTAGGAGATGACCTATGGGCGATTCAGAACATGTAGACTTATCAAATAATTTAAGCCCTGTACACCTTCTTCAATGTTTATTGATATGAAGCATGACAGAAACCACATCATTTCCGTATACTGAATTCATCCCAGCCAGGCCGAGGAGAAGAAAGGACAAGAGATCGGCGAAAAGAATTCCGCCAGCTGTGTTGTTAGGAGATTTAGGGAACGAACTCGAGGCCGATGCATGGTTTGTGCAATGTAAACGTCTGTCCCGGATTTTCCTTGCGTTTATTTGCGGGGCTCACGCGCGATACACCAGATATCATCGATGAATCGATCAAGGAGCTTGAGGTGTCTATTACGGACGTCATATGTCTAGGCCTTGGAAGCCCTTCTTCGTCTAGAAATGCTCGTGTACAGCTAGCTTTCTTGCTTGGAATATGTGATCATTTGTTGATGGTACGTTCATGTAGCTCGAAACACAGTAAACCGACCTGAGACGTTATCAGGAGAGGCATAGAATATCCATCTATGACCCCATTTTCTCGCAAGACGACCTATCATTGTTGCGAGAACTAAATTTGACCGTGTTGTCCGATAATGAGGGAGGTTATCTCTGAAATAATACAAGAGCCGCATGTCTTATTTCCCTTTTCACAGAATGGCTTGCATTCCGTGCAAAGCTCCACGATTGTTTATATGCCGCACTGTGACATGGGACTGTATGAAAACTTGCTCAAGGCGAATCGGAAATCACTTTCAGAATTATTACTCATAGCCAATCAGCTATCAGAATATTTGGCAAAGTGAGCATTTCCTAATATTTTAGTTTCTATCACCAACTTGACTATAATAGCAATCCATTGCACGTCATGAAAGCCAGGGCCCCTCACATGGTGCAAGTTGGTGAGAGATCTGTGCCATGGATCCATATATTGCCTTAATTCAGCAGCGCCGCTGTTGCGACGGCGTGCTCTGCCTTTGTCCAAAGCATGGCCAACGGCATTCAACAACATTGCCGTGCAGTTCATTCCCAAGAGTGAGATGATCGCATCAGCATAGACATAGCAATACTACATACAAGAACCCAACATCGACAAGAGATCAAGAAGTCAGTCAAAAAAGGCAGAATTCTACTGATAAAGAAAAGAGCAAGTAGCAGTTAATACCCTCGATAAGTATTATACGAATCGCGATAACTATCTGAGAATGGAAGAGGATCGATTTCAAAAGGAAGAAAGACAGCATCCCTATGAGAATGTAGGTGGTCCTTCGTATGATGTAAAGTGTTACGTTCCGTCGGCGTAGAGGAGGGCGAGTCGGCTAAGGTCAAGGAGGTACTCGACCTTCCAAACGACGGTGTAGAAGGCGTATCGGATTCATCGTCTGAAGCATCCTCTAATGTTGTATCCAGCATGGGATAGTCTGGGACATCATCCAGATCATGATAGGGTAGGGGGTCTTCATAAGGTGCTGGAAGGGCTGAAATGGAAGAAGGTACATCTTGATAGGAACGAAGCAGAGACGGCTGACACTGTGAATAAGAAATGTGGTAGGCAGCAGCAAGATCTGGCGTGTAATAAGTGGCTTGATTATTCAAATCATCTGACGATGTCATAGGGGAACTAAGTGGACTAAGCGGCGTATCGTCTTCGTCGTCATCTTCGACGGGCATTGCAGGCGCAATAGTGTCAGCTTCTCCTAGGTCGTCTTCGTCTTCGTCATCCGCAAGGGCTTTGAGCAAAGTATCAAGCCACTGCGCTTCGGAACCACCCGACTGTGAAGTTGAAACCAACTGGCCGGCATCGGGAAACAAGAAAGAATCGCCAGTGTCAACTTGATCATCGCTATGGTCATGGCTTTCGACCAAGTTGACGTCATTGTATTGATTTGGTGCAGGATTTGCTGAGAGTATGGAGAGGGAGTTTTTGAGAAGCACCCAACGGTGCAAGCTGCACTTATCCTTGCTACCGCTGGAAGTATGCATTTTGTTGCGCGCCATGATAGTCAGGTCAGTCGACATAGGAGCTAAGGTGTGTGAGAGAGAGAGAGAGAGTAGGAGTATTTCGGGGTCTGGAAGACACTCAGAAAGGGTCCAGGGAGAAAGAGAGAGAGAAAGACGACATACGAAGAATCTGCGAGATTAGCAAGTGTTTCAATACAGAGGTATGCGGTCGACAATTTCGGGTTCAAAGAGGAGAGAGCCGTTCTTGGAGGTGCGGACGAGTTTATTAACCATTCTTGGCTGGAAATGGGCCGCTATAAGAGGCTTAACGGGCGAGGAGGAAAGAGAGGCGAGAAAGTAAGGCGGCTAGACGGACATTGTTGAAGGGGTGTAAGATAGGAAGTGGAGAGAGACAGCGTTTATATAAGTGCCGTTGAGTCAACAGGCTCGGTTTGGTTCATCGGCTCGTCACGCCATTCGTGGTCAGTCGTTCTACACAATAATGCAATCCACCCCACCCTGAGCATCATCCCTCTTCCATCTTCTCATCTATCCCATCCTCCTTCACAGTCGCTAGTAGCTTCTTAATCTTATTCACGCTCTTCGGCGAAATATCCCGTGCCACTGCAAGCATCTGTGCCGATTTCACTTCGTCGCCCAGTTGCCGATATACCTTGGCCAGTTGGAATATCACATTTGACTCTTCCGGCGATGTGCTTCTTAGATATTCCAAGTCCTTGATCGCCGGCTAAATCATTATCCGGTATTAGCACATCGAGACATCACTTCATGACACGACAAATTCACCTCAAATTGCTTCATCGAAACGAGAATTTTCGCTCTTCGATAACGAACAAGCGCATTCTCCGGAGATAATCGGACCGCTTTGTTAAAAAGTTTCAATGCGTCTGCCTTATCCCCACGACGTTCAACTGCCTGATTCACGGTCGGATCCGTGCATAACCCCGTTTGACCATGCACTCACCATACCCACGCATCCCCAAAGCACAGCGTTGTTGGGATGTATGTCTGCCGCCTTGCGGTAATGATACTCCGCTAAGCGTATTTTGCTCATCCTTAGATAACACGTTCCCAACCCGTACCTGCATGCCAAGGGTCAGTCTCACGTCCAAATGGGTTATCAACATGAGCATACCACGCGTTGTAATGCCTGGGATCAACGCGTAATGCAGACTGGAAAAATGTCACTGCTTTGTCAAGATCTTCGTCTATTGACTCGTGTCCGCTTAAGGTGTAAGCGTATGCACACGATGGGTCGAGTTGTGCCGCACGGCGGAAGCATGTCAGCGCCTGTGCCCGCTCCTTTTGGAGAGAGAACAAGTTGCCGACTGCAATCCAAGCCTGAGGAGATTTAGGATCGACATTCATTAATTCTTGAGCTAAAAATGACAGTTCCACGTTCTGCTGAAGGTGCCATAGGAGCGTAGAGTATATTTCCATGTCCCAAAGCCTATAAGGTTCAAACTTGCGAACAGCTTTAAATGCTCGCTCAGCCTGGTATGGGACATAAGTGTTAGAAAACTACAATTTGGGGGGAAACGCACAGCTATATAATCCAACTTTTCATAATGTGCCCTACCAACCATTGCTAGTACCCATGGCGACTTCTGATGAGCATGAGGCAATTGCTCAAGCTCTGATAAGCATTTTTGACAATCGTACATCGCCAATGCTTTCGTAGCACTCGCAAATCTTCGCATGAGGTTATAGAGGTAGTAATCCGCTAACTCGGCGTCATATTCCTGTTGCGCCTCTTGTTCTTGTGTAGTTGTCCAAGCATTTATGTTTGGATAATGTTGGTTCTCAGATGCTGGGAGCTGCACTGTGGATGGCGGGGAAGCGGCGTCGCCTGGTAAATCCTCTTCAACCTCCGACTCCGCGGCACGGCTCCGAGGCGGCTGCGTAACCAACCGACGCCGCTCTCGGGCAATGGTAGGATGCTTCACATATCAACGAATTGCAGTCTTAAATTCAAACATAATCATCTACCTTTGATATGTGAGACGGTTTTGTCGTGGCACCTCCCAGGAGCCGTGTACTACGCCGTGTTGCTAAATTAATTGCTGAAGTTGGCGCATTGCTCTTACCGACACCAATAGCTAACCTAGCTGTCGTCACGGGCTGAGAACGACGACCAGATGAGAAAATATTAGCAAAAATTAGGGCCGGGCGTGCGCGTGCCTTTTTTGAAGGGTCGTCTTCCAGCACTTTTGTGCTCTTTGATTTGGCTTCTGCGTGTCTTGTCGTTGACCGTAGCCTCTTGGGGAGTGGGCCGGTTTCGTCAGCTGACGATAATGGACGGGACGACTGCATTTGGGACACTATGGAATGAGCTTGTTTCTGCCGAGGTCGATGAAAGCTTTCAAATGAGGTAATAGCATCGGTTGCCCTACATAATGTGTAACTAGACATGCATTTGGGACAGAGATTAGTAAAACACACAAGGGTTCGCGTGCCACTGCAAGGGCTACCGCGCGATGGACCTGAGGAGCAATTGGATTGCTTGGATTGCGGTTGACAGAGGGTCCGTTGTCTGGAGTGTAAACTGCGCCAGAGGAACCCAATGATGGCTTGATCTGAGTCAGATGGCCATCCACAGGCCCCCTTTTGACGGGTGGAGAACGTGGGGGAAATATGTCATCAATGTTGGTTACGGAACCTAGAATGGTGTCAGATACGACGATATGGAAATACTCAGCCTGAATATACCAGCAGCACAGAGGCCTTCAAACGCTTCCCACAAGTAGGGATTGAGAGCTAACGCCTGACGAAAATCAAGTGTTGCTTGATCAGGAATATTGCCCTTAAGTGCCATAGCACCGGAGCGACATCGTAAAGCGGCTTCGTCCGGGAAAGGATTTGAACTTCGTTGACCCAGGGAACCTGCATTGGTATTGACATCAACTGAGGGTAACCATGAACGCGAATAACGTACCAGAAGGTACATAGTCCCTCCTCTTCATAACTTCTTCTAGCGCCTCGCGCGCTTGTCGATGGCGACCTAAGTTAGAGCAACATTTTGCTTTTATCTCGAGACAGCCAACACATTGAACGTCCGACGCAACATTCACTAGGCAGAGTGCGGAATATGTTTGGCCTTCACGGAGAAGCGCCGTTGCATACAAGTGGCGCGCGTCATGGTTACGTTGATCCATGGCGAAATACCTTTCAGCATGGAAAACCGCTGTCTTTGTCAAGTCCGAGTCCAGACAGGCCCAGACAAGATGCTGGAAGCGCTGGCAAAGATGTGGAAGGAACGAGGGATTTGCTTCTGGCTGCATCGCTGCAACCAGTGACAAGTTCTGTGCAAAAGGGGCCGATGTCACTTTGGACTTTGGAGTGGCTGACTGAACCAATGGTTTATTTGTCACGTGACCAATGTAATATTCGCTACAGTACTCAGTAATACTACTTAGTGTCCGTGAGTATCTCCTTCGTTCTTTTGCTCTACAAAATTAGTCAGTTGTTTTACGAGGTCATGTTGGCACGTCTCACCTGGAACGCATTGGATTGCATCGTCAATCCTCAATAAGGCCACAGCTGCCTCATACGCGGACTTCAAGCTTTTCACCTTACCCATGGTTGGTTCCAGCACCCCGGCGTGGACATTGTCACGGACATGGCCACTCAAGAGATCTAGCCCATATCGCAAAAACGCCTTTTTGTTGTCTCCTGGCGGTGCGTTTTGTGCGGCCGTGTGATAAGCGCGCAGTTTGGCCACCAGCTCAGTTGAGTCCTTAGCCGCATTGATTGCCAGTGTCTTGGGGATGGATAGTAAAGCATTCGCGAACTCAGCAATCGCCAGTTGTTCTCTTGAACCCTGTACATTCTTCAGCAGCTTGAACAAGAGAGAAAATACGAGATACCAGGGTAGTTGCAAAATTCTCCAGATAGATGCTCAGTGCGGCCTCCACCGCACCACCCCCAGGAACCACTGCACCACTTTCTAGCGTCCGTTTAATCACGCTCAATGTGTCATGCAACGCCCTCTCCATCTCCTCCAGCATGTAATCATTCGCCCCCCGTAGAATAATAGATGCAGAACTGACTACTTTAGTTCCTTTGATCAGAATCAGCTCGTCGTCTGAAATTCTCTCTTGTACAACTTCATCGGCATTGCCCAAATAATTTGGTTCAAATGTTTCTTCACCTTCAAGATTCGCAAGGCTCGAAACAAGCTGACCACCAGTTGCTTTGGCAATACGCCTCAGATCTTCCTTTTTGCAACGGCGCACAGCCATCGCGCCGGCCTCTACGAACTCTTTCAGACATAAATCGTCGATGCCTTTTGTGGTTAAGACTACGTTGGCACCCGCAGCCAAAATCTTGCGGATGCGTTCCAACGTAATTTCAGCTTCCCTGTTTATCCGAAAGTCAGAATATCATATCATAAATTGCAGGCTTGAGTGGATTCAAACCGTCTTCGAATATCTTCCAACTGATCAGGGTCATCAACGAGGACCTGAATGCCAAGTTGCATTCGAGTTTTCTGTAGATTAATATCCAGACAAGCTATTTTAGCGTTGACAATGCGCTTTTTCATTGCTGCAACTGCTGTAAGAATACGTTCTAGCCGTAATCAATCACGAATCACCTTGACTCGCGACGGTACAATTCAACGCATACCCTTGTACAAAGAGCGATTCACGTGCACTCCTACCATGTGCTTTTAACACGTTGACTGCTTTTACAGGATACTTGATATCGCCTCGCATATTGATCGTCTTAACTGCTAGCATAGCATCGACGGCCATAGGCGCAAATAGATCGTCATCGCTAGGACATTATGAATCAAGAGTTAAGGTGGATTACAACAGACACTCACTTTCCAATGATTTTACTTGCCATCGTCGTCTTGGCGACATTAACCAGTGCATTTTTTCCCAGAGCATCTACCTTGATGCTTAGTTGATCCTGCAAGAACTTGACCGCTTCTTTACACGCTAATCTATAGCCTGTGATAATTGTCGTCGGATGGATCTTGGCCTTGACAAGTTCATTGGCGCGACGTAGCAGCTCTGCAGCTATGATGACCACGGACGTGGTGCCATCCCCCACTTCTTTGTCTTGTTTTTGCGCAAGGTCGACGAAAATCTTGCCCGCGGGGTGTTCCACTGAGAGAAGAGATAAAATAGTAGCGCCGTCATTTGATATCGTAACTTCCTAGTGTTTCGTTGATCGAATAAGCTGGATAAAATACAGGCCGGGCTCACGCCTATATTATCTACAAGCATCTTATCCAGTCCCATCGGACCTAAAGAACTTTTAACGATGTTTGCGATGGTCTGAGCAGCGAGAACTGGCATGTAATTTATTAAACAGGCGATAACGGGCGCCGCATTACGCACCATTCTGGTCCCTTATGTCTTGGCCAGAGACGCGATCACCACCCAGAAATGCACCGGCTCGAGGGTCACGTTGAAACATGGGAACAGTACAACTGAACCCAAATACAGCCAAACTACAGACACCCGTACATTACCTTGCTTGCTCTCTTGCGAGAATGCCACCATTCTCCACATTTTATACACGACAAAAGTGAGAAATCGGATATATAAGCCACCCGTGTTGTACGTCTGCTCATCTCACCTGCGCTATAGTTTTTCCCAGAAACAAACACCTACAAACATGGAACAATAAAACGTTTTAGCCATCATAACCCTTTTCCTCCTTTCCCACAGTGTCCTGCAACTGAAGTCGAAGCTCGCTTGAGGCAGCGAATCCCAGCTATGTGTTACGAATTCAAACTCAAGAAGGCAGGTGCCAAGACTCAGTATGCCGGTTTTGATAAGCGGCCAAGCTGGAATGATCTTGCATTCGAGATTGCCAGGTTGTTCAACATTTCTTCACCAAAGAATGTTGGTCTTGCTTTTGTTGAGAGGCGCGCTGTCGAGACTGTCGAGGGCGAGGATGAATTGCAGAAATTTTACGATGAACGTCCCTATGACAAAGACGTCAAGTTTGTTGTGCAGGTTACGTCAGCTCGTGATGGTGAGTGTCCTTCCTGCCTTACTCGTCTGATTCTATTAACGACTTGTTTTCTTTTCTCCCACTAATTACCTTTCATACACCTTGGATTTGCTTTGTTGCTGCCCATTCTTTCAGCTGCCATCACAGAAACATGGTCCAAGAATTCCAACCTATCGGAGCTATCCCACAGTGGTGAGCAATCAAGCAGTCATAACATAGTTCTGCCTAGCTGATGTTCAGCCACAAAAGAGAGTAATCAAGTAAAACAGCCTGGGTCCCCTGACGTTGATTGGGAGGAAGGCAAGAGGCCCCAAATTGATGTGTTGCCATCAGATTGTAAGTTTTCATCATGACTATTGCCTACTCTTTTGAACAAACATTCTTTTAGCCACCATCATAGAGACATGGTCCAAGAATTCCAACATGTCAGATCTGTCCCAGAGTAGTAAGCAATTGAGTGGTCATAACATGGTTCTACCTTGCTGATGTTTGGCCACAATCAAGTAAAACGGCCTGGAGCCCCAGATGTTGACCGGGAGGAAAGCAAGAAACCCCGAACCAATATGTTCCCATTCCCATCAGATGGTGAGCTTCCATGTCTTTGGAAGATGGTTACATTTATGCTCTCTTTGAAACAGATGATCTCAACCTGCTACATGAGAGATTGCAACAAATTGATCCCAATGATGGGCTATATTCAGATCCTTGCAAGATGATCTCATTCCCCTTTCCATTCATTGGTGGTCAATTACCTGCAGACCGATTTGATTTCAGGGAATCTCACTTTGAATATATGGGTCGCACAGCTTTCTCTGAAGTGATGGCTATGGTTAAAAGCTTGAAGATTGGTAACTTCAGCCGGTTATATATCCAAGGAACAATGGGATATGGCAAGTCACATATCCTTGCAGTTCTTGCAGGTCTTCTATTGCGCACTGGGAAACGGGTAGTATATCTGCCTGACTCTCGAGAACTGGCAGCAAACATAATCCAGTACATGCGGACAGCACTTCTCTGTGCCTATGCTGATCCTTACTCATCTGATGTGCGCAATGAGATCCGAGCACTCAAGTCACAGGATGACATTGTGGCTTTCTGTGAAAAGTGCTCGCACACATATTTCATTATAGATCAGATGAATGCATTAGATTTGGAAGACAATATCAATATGGATACATTGGATAATGCACAAAAGTCAGAAGCTCGCAAACTCCTAGATCGGTTAACTTTTGGTCAGTATCGGATCACTAGTGCATCTGCAAATCATCAGACAGCAGCATACATGGCAAAGAAGCAGACAGGTGAAAAGAAATTAGCACTGATGGGTGGAATGTCAGAGGTGAGCAAATGTTCAAGCCATTCTTTTGTCATTTCATTTCCATCTTCTATTCACAATACAGGATGAGATGAACCAATGGTGGATTCATCATGAGAAAAAAGTCCCAACATTTGAAGCCAATGACAAAGCTAGGGTAGAGGATCTCACAGGATGCATCCCCCTTCTTCTTCGCTCCCTTCTGCACTTTGCTGAGAAGCCATTCCATGAAATTGAGCAGAAATTTTGGATGCATGATGACCTTGCCACTGTTGGGAAGAGCATCCTACAGTTTGCTGCTGAGAATAGAGCAGAGGGATCCCAGAACTATGATCTGTGAGTAGCAAGTCTTGAATCATCTTAGGAAGTGTATTTATTTCTACCATAAGATTCTTTCTTCCTGCTATTCTTGCCTGTCTGACTGCCTCAAGTGTCACAGCAATCCCTAGTAGATGGTTTGATCAGCGCTACTTTTATAGTGATAAAGAAGGTTGGGGCAGATCCACATGTGGTCTGGCAAGACAAGCTGCAGCTATTGTCCTCCATCAAGGGTCACCAAGCCTACTATGTGGTGATGCATGGATTCGGTCACTTCGTACTTTCAAGAACAATCCTTCTGTTGTTGGGTTTCTAGTAGAGCAAGCATGTCTCAGTGCCATTTCAACAATTGGTTTCCACTATGGTAGCATCAAGTGGGAGTCCTTGACAGCCACCATATTCAAAGGCAATATCCTCAATGCTATTCCTTCTCAGAACTGTGAAATATTTTTCATTCCTGAAGATCCCTTCTTTAAGGACATTGATGCACTTTATCTCAAAGTCAATGCAATGGAGAAAATGGCATGGGTAGTCCCTATTCAAGTAACAATTGCCAAGACACATAAAAACTCTGAGGCAGCATTTTATTCTCAATGGTCTGATTGGCAGGAGTTTTTTGGAGGTTATAAACTAAAAACAAACTTTGTATGGATTGTGGAGAATAAGCAGTCTTTTCAAGTGAAGGAGGAAAAAGCCAAAACCACAAGGAAGCTGATTTCCCCAGCACATGAGCAGATTGTTGTAACAGTAACAAACATCAATGTTACCCTGGGAGAGCAGCTTGCCGCCATACAACAATGATAGTAAGATAGTAATATGTATTATGTTTGATCAACAATTTGTCATGTGATAGCTCTCGCTCAGACCAAATGTTGAACAGACAAATTACAGGTCAACCCACCACCGATCTCTGTTCTCGAGGCTCAACAAATCTCTAACTTCATCTCTGATAATATGGTGGTTACTACCTTTCTTTCTGCCTGATTTCCCTACAGGACCCCTCTGCCTTCGTTCCGCTCTATCCATGGCCACGAGGCCCTGCTCCCAATTATTGCGGTGAAGACGATAGATAGCCATTGCCGCGCGAGCGTCTGTCACCTGCGTGGCCGTAAATGCAATGTCAAGCAATCTTGCGAACCAACAACGACACCTACACTTGAATGCTCGCCACTTTGTATTGTGAGGCCCAGTTCTTGTTTGACAAGGTTCCTCAACGCAACATATTTGCTTCTAACCATTTTAAATTTTCCTGCAAGGACCTGTGTGTCGCGAATATGAGTGCGCGGGTGAGATAAAAGAAGCGCCTGCCAATGTCTTCAACACTTCAGTTGACCATAGACACGACAATGTACAACCTTTAAATCATTGTGAATAGCATGCCCGATTATTGTCCTGCCTTTGAGTAGCTCTGCCACTCTTTTTTGCACCTCGTCAAAAGGTTTAGCTAAACCTTCTCAGTGCAGACACATCCCATAAGACTATTGAGCAGACCTTTAATCATGTCGACATTGCGGATGCCGCTATATCGCGTCCTGTAGTCTACGACCTTCTCGAGTTGTATTACGTATTCGTCCAATTCAACAACTCCATGATAATTGACGAGGGTTACTCGAGCAAGGGACGATTCAGACCCGTCGAGACCAATACCGACCATTTCACAATCTATGGCAAGGTATTTACCGGGCCTTTCAAGTGATATTTGAACGGTTTTATATTCATTCCATCGTCATGATCTCGACTCACTGTCGTTGGTCAAATGTAAATTGCGATTGCCCCATAACCATCCTGCGGAGGATATCAAGTGAGTCGCGAGACCTCTGCACGGCTGCGTCGACGTTGTTTTGGGAGGGCTTGGCTGGTAATACAGCATCGTCGCTGACACTTTCCTGGGATAATTTCAACCTAGATATTCGACGGTTGCATGAAGAACTTGAGCGTGCGGAACGTAATCTGCAGACGGACTGGGTATGTCAGAGAAAGAGGGAAGAGCCATTTCGATGATATTCCAAACCGATTTTTGCATCGCAAGCCAATTAGACGATGCAAACTCCATCGTTTTCTGGTCCTTGTCTTGACTTGTAGTAAATGGTCAAGCTGGCAGAAGCCAAATATTGATACACAGGTCATGTCGCGTCGCAGGGTGAGTTCATCCGATAGTTCATGCACACTTTGATAATGCCATAGCCTCAGACATACGATGAACATCTCGTAGTCGTGGTGAACCCATGGCCACCTTCCGGCCCTAAGCACAAACAATTCGTTAACAACGTCTCAAGTTGGTTCGAGATCATGTTGAGGATAGACAATCCTCGTGCTTCTCTAAAGGTCGAGGCAATTTATCAACAGAAAACAGTATGTAAAATCCAACCTATGTCAGTTGAAAAGCACTGGTTCATGGTGTAAATTTATAGCACCTGAACATAATTGTTGAACTTCCCGCAGAAAGTAGATTTCAAAGTCTTTTGGGTGCTCACCAATGGGATACATTCCTGCGGGAGCCATACAAATCCAAGACTAAAGGGAAAGTATCGCACATATATGAATATAATTATGACACATTCCATCATCCATCCCGAATCAGTGAGTCTTTGGACGGCGTCCATGCTGGTAACTGATTAATGAATACAGATTGGTATGCTAGCACACCAAGTTACACGACTATAGATCCTGCATTTCCTATCCTATCTCCGTACCCTTTACCAGGACCTGCTCCTGCACCTCGTCTACCTTATGCAGCCGGTCTTCCGAAACACCTCCGAATAAATACGACAGCCCACATCCCCGCTCATTTAACCACAAATGATGGAACAAAGGTAAGAAATCGTGTGATAACAAGTAATGTAGATGTGGGGCTGAAAAGACACATGACAGAATGACGCGACTACAAATGCAACATTGCCTGATAGCCTTCAACGAGGAAAAATAGATCCATATACCGAAGGTAGGCAGCTTATACTTTACAAAGGCTACCTAAGCTATTATTCGCTTTGAATCTACAGAGAATGAATCTATCAGGTTGCTACAATCACACGGTCTTCTTGAATCGAGATCCGAATCCAGCGATGCTGTTACGAGGAGCTCTACCCCTGTTAAAGTAGAACCAGCGGATGATGTTAGAAGACGTCAGCAACTCGAATTTGATACTATAGCTTCTATAAAGCACGAGGGTAAGTATCAGAATTTGCTTGTCACTGCTCGCGAAACTGCTATACTTGGAAGAGGATTACCAGCCATCAGAAGAGCTGCTTGCTACTATCTCCCAATTCGATACCATAGCTGCCATAAAGCACGAGGGTAAGCACTTGAGCTTGCCGTTTGTCACCGCTCGTGAGACTGCTATACTTGGAAGAGGATTACCAGCCATCAGAAGAGCTGTTTGCTACTATCTCTAAACTTCAAGCATCGCACAATGCAGGTCAAGAGGTCGAAGGTGAGGCTTCTGGGATGTTTATATGATGGGATTAACTAGATTCTGTAGTTAAACGAGAAGAACAAAAGAGGAGTTATCTCTTTGGGGGGATCAGCGATGGTCAGTCCTGTGGTTCGTGTTTGTTGCAAACGAGTGAGCCCTTGGCGAGCTAACAGGTGAACCTGCCGCGAAGAGAGCAAAGAACATTTAACACAAGAAGAATTAGATAAAGTACGAGAAATCAAGAAAACGCTTTTCGTGGGTTAATAATAATTCACGCATCACTCTTATCAAACTCTTATCAGTGAACAAATCGGCCGTCTCTTGTTACATTAGCATTGCAATTGTCACCACCAAAAATTGGCATCTGAGAAAAGGGTACTTCTCCTTGTTGCGACATGAAACGGTTAAGTATTTTCAACACGCTGCCAACGCGCCACCAGCCCATCCCCCTCTATTTTCAGAATATGTGTCATGTTTTTTTTTCTTCCTTATCCCGTGCGTCGGGGGGTTTTGCATCAAACTAGTTTGACAATTCCAATATTTACTGCTATTTGTTTTCCGAAATCATTCAAAAGCACAAAACCGCATCCATTTCGTCGTTATGCGTGCTTATTACTACGACAATTTACCCGGTGACCAGCGCCTTGCTCACGACTGCGTTCCATCGCGGCCTGTTTCTCTTGATACGCTGACAGTGCTCGGCGTCAAATACTGGACAATCCCTGTGGAAGGACACGAGGAGGTCATCAACGCCATTGCCATTAAAAATGGATACCAGAATCGAGACACCATAAACTGTTCAAAGGAAGGGTTGGGAGATGTACGGATAGTAACGCAATAATCTCACAGCTAATCTAATCTGGCTATCTCAGGCTTATGAAGAGAAGATTGCAAACTTCTTTAAAGAGTGAGAGTTCGTTCATTACTGGTGCGTGTCAAACGCCTCATCTGTAACTTTCAGGCATCTCCATGAAGATGAGGAGATCCGATATATTCTTTCTGGGAGCGGCTTTTTTGACATTCGCGGTGCGTTATCTCCCCAACCTCACACAGGCCGATCCAGTTGACTCGTTGATAATAGAAGCGCATAGTGATCTCTGGATAAGAATTGGAGTTGAACCCGGTGACCTGCTCATAATTCCAGCTGGTATATACCATCGTTTTACCCTGGACGAGTCGGATAGGATCAAGGCATTGCGTCTTTTCGCAGTGAGTTGGGTTAGATTTCTTTATAACTGCAACATATCTGATACGATCAGAATGAGCCAAAGTGGATCCCTTACAATCGGAGTGGAGAGACAGAGGTGAACCCTTACAGAGTTGAATATTTAAAGAGTATAGGAATCCATGCCTGAATATATCACTCTTCACACGTAAACAACATCGTTTCTATACACGTAGATCAGAAAGCCTTGTAAATGTATATTTGTTATGACGAAGAGATAGTCCTAATTGTGTGCTCGTAAAACAGGTTTAAAACATCAGATGGTTAAATGTATACAACTGCGCAACACTTAATTATCCTGAATTCCAGATGACTTTTGAAACAGGTAACCACAACTGTGGCCTAGGTGACGGTCATCAAGATCGTTAACGATATCACGGCATTCGGGTAGGGTACGTTTCTGCTCTGGTAAGTGGCGCACGTCCGATTTTCTTCCCTTTGAACGTAGCAGTTCTTGTAGGTGGAGGGCATGGACTATCACCGATATCAGTGTCTGTGTCATCAGTATCGCATGCAATATTGGCATCTTCGGCGAGAGGTAACAATGTCGATCCTCCACCATTGCCACATCGGCGGTTCCTAGCAGTATTAGCGGCAGCAAACAGGCTGTTGGAATCACCGATTGGTGCCGTATTCCTTTTGGTTGACTGCGACAAGGCAATCTTGCTTCCAAAGTCACCAGAGCCATACGATTTGTGTCGACCAAACTTGACTTTTCGGAATTGGTCCAGATCTTCCCGCCTCGAAGCAAGATGTTTCGGGTCATCCATTCTCACGTAAGCCGGAGGCTCGCAGCGATATGGCGAAGTTTTGAAATATTGGCAGTATCCTCCTTCTAATATGTAGACCTCTGGATAGTATATCTTCGGGTAAAATTGGTTATTCATTGCTCGATCTTTAGCACGTAGGTGTTTAGCACTGAAAAAGAGTCAACTAAAAGGTACGGAGAGTATACTGAATTAAACGTACAAGGTCGGAGCACGCTTAGCACTGAATTCACAATGGAAAACTAGGACCGTCTTTCCCAGAGAGTCACCGCTGACCGACGGCTTAGGCTTTTGGATGCCCGGACCAAGTAAGAGCTCTTCTACGGCTGTTGTCGTATTGATGTTAATTGCGCCTGGAACGTGACCGCCGCTGTACTCGTAATCAAACCGACAGTCGATCACTGAAAACTTGGCGATTCTTGATTTATACCTGCCGTCCAGCAGATCATCCAACTGCCACGACATTAGTCAGTCGAACGAGAACGGGATTGGTTCAGTTTACCGTTTTGCAGTTGATTCTCATTAGTCCATCCTCAGAAACTTTGTGGCATGGTAGGATCTTTCCATGGGCTTCGTTATCTCCAAAACCAGGCAGTCCAGGAGCGAGGAATTTAGCGGACGGCGATTCTTTGTTGAATGATGGACTTGCCCCGGTGAGAGGCCTGAAATCCTCTGTCCCATCGCGCCTTCTCAACGTCCTAACTTGCTGGCGCTTGGTATAAGCTTGAGCAGGAGAGGACATGTCTGGCCCATCAATTGAAGATTCGTCAGAATATGCTTCAGAGCATATTGAGGACGAAACTAAGGCAGAAAAGGTACGGCGGACAGGTGGAGAAGGAGCAATTAAACTCGATTTTTCCTCGAAGTGATCCTCCATGGATGGATATGCGGATTGAGCTGACTGCATTCCCGAGGAGAGAATTGTTGCTGAAAGGACAGGTTTTCGAGTGCGTTTATGTTGACCGGACGGTGGATTTCCTAGACCCTCGAGCTTCGGTTTGTCTTTGTAACGGGCAAAGAGATTTGTACCAGACATGCGATCTAGTTTGTTCTGTGACGGAGAGGAAACCAAGGACGGAGAGGACGAATTGTCATGGGTTGTAAGTCTCACATGTTCAGGAGAAAGTGAACGACGTTTCTTCGATTGTGGCCTGGATGGAGAATCAAGGGATCGACGAGGGGACATGGTATCAAAGAATAGGCTTTTGAATGCAGTTGCTGTGGGAGCGGCGGAATGAACTACAGGAGAAGAGGACAAGTATGAATTGTTCGTCTCGATAAACGAAGTATCCACGTCCATATCATCGTCAGCAAGGGTGGCTAACATATCTGTTGGCTGACAAGACCAAGCGTCAGCCACAATGCATGGCGCTAACCTCCATCAACATACCTGAGGATCCGGAAGACCAGCTAAAACTGGCTGTTGCTGAATCCATTCGAGTGGCATTCCCGACCGTTGTGTGCGTTTTCCGTTCAAATGAATGGAAGGAATCTTGGGTGGCTTTGAAGAGACGTGAGGGCTAGGGTCTAGCGTATTGCCAATGTTGCTGCCGAATAAACGAGCTCCACTTGTATACGCACGAGGGCGCATAGGGGCAGGAGAGATATCCATAGGTTCAACGAAGCTTGGTTTCTCTTGAGGTAGGGCGGTATTGCGGTGCGGAGGGGAATGAAGTGATACGGTTGAGGCAAATGAAACTTCGAGATCCGAGGACAGGAAGTCGTCTACGTCTTCGCGAGGTGGCCTCGAGAACCGTTGACTACGCTTTCGCGAAGGAGCCGAGGGCGGGACAAGGTGCGTCGAAGAAGGGTTGAAAAATGACATCTCTTGCTCAAGGTCGGAGTCAATAAATGAACAACTCTGGTAAGAGGTCTTCGCAGACTCTATTAGTCGATCTAAGAACAACATCGAACCGACAATCGATATTGGCAGAGCACGCGTTAGTAAAAGGTGGGAGGGGGTGAGACGAAGGTAGGAATAAAACACGAACCCAAGCGGGGTGGCCCAAAGTTTGGTTTGTGGTTGGTGCAAATTGAGGATGTCTACAAAGCAAATATCGTCAGACAAATTGGATCGATTGATGAAATCAGCAGGGTAATGTTCAACAATGAGGAGCGCGTCATGACCATTGTCCGCCAAACTGGGCAATGTATAGCCACGATTTCACCATGACAGGCGCAGATTACTGTCTGGGGAGAGGCATTGAAGCAAAGACAAAGCAAAAGCGAACCTTGTACGCCTCAGGCGCGGGCCACCGTTGTCGGCCACACCTGGCAGAAAGAAACCAGGGGGGTTAAGCGCGCTGTGATTGGGCAAGAGAACAAGGAGGGGGTTCTCACGGGTGAAGTAGGATACGCAACTCGTATGCTTGCCTTTGATGACACTAATCAGACATCGCTACAATGCCAGTGAAGATAAACCGACCAGGTAAGAGAGAAAGGATGTCGCTCGGGAGGCGGGGGGGAATGAAGAGGTTATCTTGATCCTCCGGTGCAGCCACTGGGGGCACGTTCAAACCGTGAAGTTGCGAGGGGTCTTGTGTTGGCATCACCATGTTGAACTTCTCACGTGACCGCGTATCACAACTATATCTAATCTACTCTGAGTAGCAGGCTCTCCTCGGGCGATTGCCAGTTGATCTCCTTCCACCTGTGAGTTCGTCAGCATTTCTCTGCCGTGTCTCAAGCATGACATACGGTGGGAATGTATACGGAATATTTTCGTAATAAACATCAGGATATCGATCACAGATGGTATTAATCAGTTGTTCATATACCAGCTTAACGCTGGAAATCAGCATGAAGGAAGAACATAAAAGACCACCCATACTTGGTATCCGGCCTCGTTCGGATGCAACCCGTCGACCAAAAATTTACCCAGTTTCTGTTCGTCTTCCTCAGCGGCCTTGTACATGGCAGACCAGACATCAACTACGGCGACATCTTCTGCCGCGGCGACAGCTAACACTGCTTCTGCATATTGCTTTGTGGTCAGAAATATCCGGTCACATGCCTGTGGGGGCTCGCGAGCGGCCAGAACTGCAGCGCGTTGGTGCGTATTTACAGGTGGCGGCGTCAGCAGTACAATGCGGGTTTGATTGTGCGAGAGTTCAGCACCGCGGACGATAGATATCATTTCATGGAGGTTGGCCACAAATTTGTTCAACGGCACATGTTGCGCCGAAGGTAGTATACAGGCATCGTTCGCTCCGAACCAGATAGTTATGGCCTTTATCTTGGGAACCTGGTTATCTGGCGTCTTGACTATACACTAAGATTTTTCTTTGAAAAAAAAATAATGACTGGCAACGGTAGAGTGAACAAACCTGCTTTAACACTGGCAAGCCCCAATCCGTATTGTAGCCCGACAGTCCTCGGTTCAGGACGTCCAGTCTTCGAGCGTACACGTCTGTCTCGACATATACTCATCTGATACGGCAGCAGATTCGTGTCCTATGTACTTACGTGCGAGCCTTTGCCCAAAACCCCTATGCTCAGGTTCGAATGAACCTTGTGTAATGGAGTCACCAAAGATTATGAATGCCTCTTGTATGTTTGCCACACCAGCCATATCGTGTTGGTACAAAGCAAGTCAAGTCACGGTCTCATGGATGGACGAATCCCCTTAATCATCGCACAGCAAACAGCATACGTCTGGGACGTGGATGGTACGCTCTGAACCCATGATTTCCAGTGAAGGAACTAATTCATATCCCAGACATAGCAACCTTGCGTTCCGAGCATCACATTTGCGGCATATTAACAGGCACTCTTCCTCACCTCTCTCAACAAAATGTCTTTCTTGGAATTCCACTAACTCTCATGCCTGAAGAGGTCTTTCACCTTGTACAGAAAGGTACGGAACTGCCGCGTCGACTCTCTGACTTTCATAACTGTCATAGGCATCGCCGTCCTTGTCAATGATTTCGCCGCTTACTCAATTCCTACGCCTGGCAGTTTACAACATTGGGCCTTACAGCAAGAAGCATTGAGCAATCAATATCTGCTATCACAGTCAAAAGAGTCCGCAGCTTCAGCGCGCGTTTCGTCGGTAGAAGTGCAGAAGAAACGACGAGAACGTGAACAACGTCGAGCAATGGCCATCATAGACACCGATCCTACAAGCCCTGTAGCGAGCATGGCCCCTTCACTATCTATGTCTCATCAAAGCACAATTCGCTCGTCTAGTAATCGTATCATTCCTGCTTCTTCTACCAGTTTTGGCTGGTACCAGCAAATGAATGAACATGGTATTCACACTTCAGTTGAATCTGCCATAGAGGCAGGTATATGGAAGTTTCCCTCCGATTCCCTTGAACGCGCTCGTTGTGCCGTTTTCAGTGATCTACACGAGAAAGGTTATTTCATTGGAGATGGAATCAAGTTCGGTGGCCACTATCTGGTCTATCCAGGTTGGTTTGCTACGTGAATATTGCGCATGCCCCGCTAACCATGCGGATCCCGACAGGCGATCCTCTGCGATACCATTCTCATTTCGTTGCGACTGTGCATGAAACATCTTTGCCAACACTTCGTCCAATGGAGATTGTGGCGCATGGTAGGCTCGGGACAGGGACAAAAAAAACACACCTGCTATGTGGATGGGATGATAAGAAAAGAGAGATATCGTATCTGTCCATCGAATGGGCTGGCTTCGGTTAAAGACTCTAGCTATCTATTCTAATTTTCTCCGGATTGCGACTCGCTGTATCGTCTGCCGGCGCCTGTCATTGAAAGCCGATGTGCCATCCAACTGGTGGTTTTTGGTGTAAATCGCTTGACCCTCCTCAATGTACTCTCTTTCATCGGATAAATCTCGGATCCAGCTATGTTTAGGCGCAAACGAGTGTCCTCCGTTAGATCGATTTCCTGTAGAGCTTTGCCTGACGCTGAGAATGTTCACTATCTTGTCGTTGATCCATAGAACACCGGTGAATATAGGTAGCCTTGCAGGGATAAATGTTGGACCCTTCAATTCCTGGCCATGACCGTTGACAATCTCGTGCATACGAGGGTTAAGAGGAACTGGTCGTGCGTGCATTGCTAATATGATATACTAAATCCACACTTGGAGTGTTATTTACTGCTATCTCATATCATTGTGAGCTTACCGCAGGGAATATAAGAGCAAAACATGCAGCGTTCGCCAAGCCGGTGCCCCATGAACACAATGCAGTCACAGGCAATCCTATTAATCAATATTCCATGGCTGGGGGAAGGAAGAGAAAGACATACCAAAAGTAAAATAGTAGGCCCATCTTTCTTCTATGTGTTCGATCCTTTTCGCGAGAGACATCTCCCTCGCGATCAAGACAAACCTTGATACAATATCAAGAAAATAGTCATACTCCGTATCAGGACGACTTACTCGAAACAGTAGTACCTGTTGAATATTAAGAAACAACCCGGAACGACAGACAGAATACTCACGCGTCAACCCAACATAAGAATACAAAACTAGCAAAGGAACCCATGTATGGGATCAACCCGAGGATGAAGGATGAACCCAGACAAATCACAATCATCACTAAGCGGTAGGCTGACCCGGTAAGGGCATTTAATAGTCCTGAATAACTTGGGATGGATTCTTGCCCATGTAACGACGCGTTGTGGCCGTGCTTAAGCATATAAGTTCGTCGTGCAATGGCCGTGCACCATAAACTCTGGATAAACCATCTCATAAGTTGTCAAAGGATAACATAAAACCCTTACGTTGAAGTAAAGCGACATGGATATAACTGGAAACAACCACAGGACTTGATAAAACCATCCTATATTTCGATGGAACCAATTTGATCGCTGGTGCACAAGAGGCGAAAGAAATACGTCAAACGTATAGATGAATACCAAGGATAGTAAATTGACTACGAAAGACTTGATAACATTGCTTCGTAATTCTGCATCTCTGCCAATGATCAATAAATCAATAATCAGACTTGATGGTGTGGGTTATTGACAGGACTTCAACCTACTCTGCGACCGCGGAGAACACGGAATTCCATTTAAATGCATCAAGGAACCCACACCATGCATACCTTAGCTGCAAAGACAACAGATCTCGCAAAGTGTGCCACGTAGACATTCAAAGTCAGGCAATGACTTTGGGGTCATAAGACCTAACCCTAGTTTTGTTATACACGTCACATTGCAGAACTAGAACTAGTATCATGTTGTACATGCTCTCGCAGCCATAAGTTACGGGTTAAGAATCAATCCGACCTAAGGCGATCGCCAGGATAGTAAACAATAGTCGATATGGGAAATGGACCTGAGGATACAAAAAGGAAGGAGGTAATTGAATTCATATCTGCTACTCCTTATGACCTTTTCGTTGGCTGGAACCGCATTAGTACCAACATATCAGTTAAAAAGGAATTCACCTTCTTGCGAGGCGTCGCCTTGACGCCCGATGCTTTTCCTGCAGTTTTGGAACTGGACGCTTTGACAGGTACTCTCTTGCCCGCCGCCCTTGCCTTTACAGCCGCTGATTCTCCCGTGACAGACTGACAAGACTATTTATTTGCCATACTGGCTAGAATAAGTTGACGTACTCGTTTTGCAGCTCCACGCTGAGTAGATGACTTTCGCGTAGTTGCAGACGACCTGGGTTTAGCTGCCTGTGGTTTCTTCGCTGCTACCGTAACCTTCTTGCCACCTGTAGACTTGGGTCTCCCTACGGCAGCCTTTCTTCCGGTGGCCGTCGTAGTGGGTCGAGTGGTGGAAGGTTTACTGGATTGCTTCCTCGCTACCGGCTTAGTCAACTTCGTAGCTGTCTTTCCTGTTTTAGCTGTCGGCTTCATAGAAGGCTTTGTGGTAGCGGGTTTAGCAACCGCAGCTTTCGGCTTCGCAGGCTTGTTCTGTAAACCGGAATCAGGCTATCATTACTACTGAAGGGAATGTCATCACTTCTTTAGCTGAAGAATCGGTTTTTGTCTTTGGCGCGAGCTTAACGCGGCCGGAAGGACCTAAGTGGAATCTCAGCGACGATAATAAAACATTCAAGGGACATTACCCTTAGGAAGTACGAACACCCCTCGATCGCTACCTGACCCAAGTGCCCTAGAGAGCATGACATTCTGTTGCGTCGTCATTTCTAACTTGTATGTCTGCTCGACAAACCTAGCAAGATCTCATCAAGCGATATTATTCACCTATTGAAAGAGTCCACGTACTTCTTAATCTGAGGCCGAGAAACGCCCTGTCTAGCATGATCTGGGTGGGCGGTTATGCAGGCCTACAATGGAGCAAGAGATGACATTAGCTCCATACGAATCGCTTCAAGAGTTTTAGGAAAAGGCAATGAATAATGAGCATTGTGTCACTGTGTTTCACCCTAAACCCTGCAGCAACTGTTGTCGATGGAGAAGATATACGAAGAGACACATTGTATTCGCTCGCGCAGAGCGGCGGCTCACCACCAAAATAGAAGTAAGGAAAACTTGCCGCACCTTAATCATGTCAATCCATGATGGATGGGTGGCTTGGGGTCTGGCCTGTTTCGGGCCTGCTGCTGCTGCTTTCGAGCGGCTCATGATTAGAAATTGACGTAGATTGAAATAAGAGTGGCGAGGGATGCGGGTAAGAGAGCGGAGGAAAGCTCGCTAAAGTGGAGGGGAAAGACCTATTGGAAAGGGGCGCAATCGCATTCCACCCGGGCTATTTATACTAACACGATCGCGTCTGGTCACGTGCCACGTCGCGTCTGAATCAACAAAGTCCAAGACATTGCCCGTTCGCCACCCCCGCCGCCCCAATCTAGGCCCAGCCTAATATCGAGCGAAAGTCCACGCGTACTACTATCTGGGATTGCTAACTGCACCAAATGTCGACCCCCATCAATACTCCAGCAACCCGCTCCTCCACGCGTCAACAATTATCAACAGTCTACTCTGGTCACATGTCACTCAGGTGACCAACTGATCCAATGTCCATCCCTCCGTCACTGAGGGCTTTGGCTCGCTCGGCCTACAGAAACTTGTGTCGCGCGGCATCCTCGACGTTCAAAGGTAACTCAATCTCTTCAAGGTACCCGCTATTAACAGTTTTGCAGGGGACGACATTGTTCTCACAGGTATCACCTTGCTACCATGTCATCTGCCATGCTGACAACTCGAGAAGCATTTCGACGGAAAATGCAACAAGATGCTTTACTTGCTAGTTCTATCACTGACTTGAAATTGTATCGGGAAAAAGAACAATTGGCTCGTGACATTGCCGATGTCCTGCGAAAGAATATTGTGCAAGGGATTAAGGTTGCGGAAGACCCGCTCTCTGGACTGGACACCTGGAGTATGTGTTGAGTTGCATCTGATTTTGTCCTTTTTTCAATCTTTAAGGATTGGATATCCGACCTGGCACCGAGTTAGGTTCAAATGATACCGTTAAACCCGTAGAAGATAACGCTTCTAGCCGGAGCATAAGAAAAAAAGCCGTTACGTGAGCAGCAGTCATTTGACGCAGTGTTTTACACAGTTATAGAAGTTCCTTAGCCAGTAGCCCTGATACGGTCAAACATTCACATGTTCCAATATATTATTCCGCTCTTAAAAAGGCACACAAGGCACGAACCGTGCCTGTATTGCGTGAAGAAGATTTAGAAGAATCATTTGTGCGTGGTGAGTTGTGACAGTTAGAACGTTTCTAACCGATCAAAAAACTGATGTTAATAGGAAGTGGCCCAGTGCGTTGCGACTTTTCTTTTTTGTTTTTTTTTTTTTTTGTTTTGGAACATAGTGGCAATATCGATTCAGGGTGGACAATCGATTAACAAGACGGAGAACAATGTTCAGCTCCTGCATAAACCCACTGGGACTCGAGTGTCTTGCCAAGAGACACGATCACTGAGCACAAATCGTAAATTAGCACGGAGGTTATTGTTGGAGAAGGCATGTTTATTCAGTGCGTTATTTAGTATTGATAAGCTCTGAAATACAGCTCGATCAACGCGAAAATCCCGGTTTATCAAAGAACGATTTGCAAAGGGCCAAGCAGAGAGAAAGGGAGCGGCGGCGAAGAAAAAAGGCGAGGAAGCGAGCGGCGACTGATTGATTATATAATGATAGAAATACCGTAACCAAAGTATACAAAGGGCCGTCATGTCGGGGTTGCACTCAATCGCAACGATTATTAAACGGTTTGCTAGCAGTTTTCCGTTGTTGCACGCTGCTCATCTTGAAGCTTAGGCTAGAAGCAACAACTGCACGTTTAGAGGACATCGCTGAAACTATCGACAAAGGGCAAGGAAAGAAAGCCCCACGAGCAGATCCTCAAACTCTTGAGGTCCCTTCGCCATCACCAACACCACCGGCGCGGTCGCATGCTCCACCTCCTCTGCCTGTTCAGCTGCAGATTCCCGCATCTGTACAAGCATATGACAATGTTCTCGACGCGTGTATGACACCTTTTACAGTGCTCACAAAGTCTTTCGCAAGCGATGGCGTTATATCAATCGTACGCGCTTCTTCTCAAGAATGTAACGTCTTCTCTTCATTTCGTAGGTTAACCTCTTTGAGGCGCAAATGCGAGGCGTGCGCGATCTACTGTTATTGAGCGCCAATTGTCAGATGCCATCGCAAGATGAGCTATTGACTTTGACTGAGCCATTGAATCGAGGCGTTGAAACCATAGTGAATGCAAAGACTGCGAGCAAGAATAACCGTGACTGGTTTTCGCACCTCTCCTTGATCGCAGAAGCAGGCCCCGTGGTTGGATGGGTACTCGTCGTAAGTTTATACTAGTACAGTCATATCATATACACACTCGTTTCCTCAGCCGAAACCTGCGCCATATATCAGCGAAGTCAAGGAAGCAGTTGACTACTATGGTAATAAGATAATCAAAGAGTGGAAAGAGAAGTGAGTTTCATGTCATCCCTCATTTGAAATCCTATATATTGATACTTTTCAGAGATGCCAAGCATGCGGATTGGGTCAGATCCTTCGCCAAAGTTCTTGATGCGACAAAACAATACGCACAGGAACATCACACAACTGGTTTGGCGTGGAATTCCAAGGTTTATTTATTTATTTCATAGCTTTAATTTGTCGTTGACAGATAAGCAGGGCATCAGCATTCGAGAATACAACAAAAATAAGCAGGAGTCTTCAACACCCGTACCGCCACCTGCACCTCCACCCGCACCGCTTGCACCAGCTGCTTCATCAAGCACAGCCAGTGTCGCTGCTGTGTTTGCTGACTTAAATCGGGGTGAAGAGGTTACAAAGGGATTACGCAAAGTAGACAGGAGTGAAATGACCCATAAAAATCCCTCACTGCGTGCAGGTGGCACGGTACCTCCTACTTCGCCCCCAGCACGTGAGTGTTCGAAACTCCTGCATCATCACTGATTGCAATATTTTATAGCCGGCAAGAAGCCGATCAAGCCCTCAAAACCTCAGACTTTGGCAGGCAAAAAACCTTCCAAATTCACGTTGGAGGGTGGTAAATGGATCATCGTGAGTTTTAAGACAGTGATAACCTTGCCACCATCTGCTAAGATTTGTCGAGGAATACTTTGAGAATGCCGACCCATTGACGGTCGATAACGTTGAAATAAGTCACGTTGTGAATATTTACTCTTGCAAGAACATGATTGTGTTCATCAAGGGTAAAGTGAATGCGGTCACACTTGGTGCGTAATTTCTTGGCCACAAATGCGGTTCATCAACAGTGGTTTAGTCAATTGCACGAAGACATCAGTCTTGGTAGACTCGGTGGTCTCCTCCATCTCCGTCACTCGTTCACCGTCATTCCAGCTGCAAGTCAATGGCACGGTGCCGATGATCCAGATCGACTCCACTGATTCTGGACAAATCTATCTATCGCCCAAAAGCTTGGGGACCGAGATTACGACTGCAAAGTGCAGTGCGATCAATGTTAATTTGCCCGTGGATGGAGAGGATGGAGTGTTTGCGGAACAAGCGCTTCCAGAGATGTTAAGGACCGTGGTTGAGAATGGGAAGCTGGTAACAACCATCGTGGAACATGTTGGGTGAATCTACATTAATGATAATGACCTCGTTAGCCACTATCACGCCGCCTTCCTTGCGCTCTGTGGTTATGTTTCCCAATAATTCCACCCAACAAACGCTTAAAAAGTGGTTCTCTTTTACCAGGATTTGCGGCTGCTTCATCTGCTGCTGACTATATGCGCCCCTTCAAGTCAGTGTTCAAAAGGCCATTAAGTACTCACCATGCGACCATGCCTCCTGGTTTCTGGTTTCGCGCTCGCGTACGCTAGCGGATACGAGTAGGTAGGGTACGAATGTCTATCTGCTGCAGGGTATAGATATACTGGCGCAGTATTCGCCCGAATAGGTCGAGGTGGGACAGAATAATATTGTGCACCAGATGGTGGTATCCTTCCATCGGTGTGAGGGTCAACTGCGGAGTGCCATTTGGTGGGAGGCACCACTGCCGGGGCTGTCGGATACGAGGCGGTATGATGTCTCGATAGGGAAGGCAGAGGAGGATCACTGCTTCGATGTCTGCGACTCTGGTGCTTTGATGAATGGGATATATGGTGCCGCTGAGGCTGTGGATCGGTTCTGTCATGTTGGCTGTCTCGGCGCAAGGCAGCATATCGAGCAGCAGGGGTGGTAGGGACAAAGGGATTCGATGGTGCATAACGGCGGGTTTTGTCTACCCATTGTGCGATGCGATACTGGGTAGCGAGGTACTTCTCGTATGCTTCGGGCGAGAAGTCGTACTCGGTCATCGCAGACAAGTTACGCCCATTTGGCCTGTCACATGATCACCTTGGCTATGTCGCAGATGGCGCGAACGAGACATATTCGTCCTCCTCTTCATTGACCATGGATAACGCGGGTTGGAACGCCCAGTCTCGCGCCCGCAAGGTATCCCTTCCTCGCCTCTCGGAAATCAAATGTTCACCCTCATCAGGAACAAGAAACCGACCATTACCTTCATCGTTCAGAAGATGGGCAGTATATATACCCTGTTCAGCATGTCGCGCCCATGCCCGAGTCTTCCATTGGAGGCGCATACGAGAAACCACAACTGCCACCTCGTCCGCCCCAGAACCGACCACAGGCGACGCCACAGCTGCTTGCTCATATGTCTCCCGAAGAGAGGTCTCGTTATCTTCGGATCCCACACATGGATCCACCTCTACAGGTACGACTACCCGAGACCCATTTTCATAGCCCTCACTCTGGTATAGTTCATGTGTGGACCTCTTTTGAAGTACTCCAAGCTAAATTTCGATGACGGGTTACCTGATTTGTCTTTCCAGGTATGACACAGTGGTCAACAACGTCTGGTATGGTGCTGCTCTCATCGTCAGTTAGTACCATGTTTGCATATGCAAGTTCAAGTCACACACCTGACAAATTTCTACAGCCTCTGATGCCGGCTCCAATTATTCCCCGGCTCCTTTTCTGACATATGAATGGGATCTGGATAAACCCGCGAACAATCACATCATACAACCAGAGAGGACGGCTTCTGGGGCTTCTGGGCTTTCCTTTAAACTTGGCCCGCATCCTGCTGACCCATACGTTCCTGCAACGGCCATGGTTATTGATGATCATCGCACCGGATCAAATTTTTACAGGAAACAAGTAGAAGGTCAAGAAATATATGTATTTGTGGAGTCTGATGCGTTCGTCCACGTCTTCTCCTGTATATTTCTCGATCGACTAGAGGTTCAGGTCTTACACGTTTTGGCGATTTTACTTGGAGATCCCACTCAGCGATAATGAGGTGGAGATCACGTATTACATCAATCAAGGGCAAAAAATGCATTTCTATGTACCTGGGAGGTACCAGAATATGCGCTGGGCTGCACATTCGGTTTGTCCCCTGCTTCTGTCTAGTGTTTGACTAAGTTCCGTGTCAGTGTAATGGCTTTTCTGCCGGCGTTAACCCGGATGATTTCAGAGGACCTGGGTTTCAATCAGGGTACGACCCTCTATGGGCCGACCTGTTATCTAAACATTACCAAAAGCCATTTCATGTCATGGTTGGCGGGGGAGACCAGTTGTATTGTGATAGGTCCGTGAAACTAACACAGCTTTTATTTACACACTTCATGATATGGCAGCTTGATGAGAGAGCCAGAAATGCAAGATTGGCTTAATCTTAAGCCAGAAGAAAAGAAGGTTTATCCACTGACGGAGTCAATCTCGAATGCGATCAATAGATTTTTTTTTCATCATTATTGTCAACACTTTAGACGCGGTGCATTTGCCAGAGCGAATAGCTCAATGTATGTTATCACGATTGGCATCTTCATCTTCAATCAAGTAACTTTCCTTTGAAGCCCAATGCTTAACATGTGTGGTAAGCAATACTGAAATTCATTTGAGGGCGGTTAACAGTTTTAATTTCGCCAGATGATCACGGTACGTGGGCGCGGTCAGAACATATACTAATCAATGCATAATCTGTAAATTTTAGACCTTGTAAGTCGTGTGCAATTCGAAATGATTTGAAATGACGCGCAATATGTCAAGATCGACGGTTTCGGTAGCTGTAAGTCGTTTACTGGGCAAGCCAACCGTCAACTTTATTTTTTCTGAACAGATCCAGATGACATGCAACGAGCGCCCGTCTTTCAACAGTAATAATCAGCATTCTAGTTTATTTGCTTTCTATAATTTTTTTTATCCATTAGGGTTGGGTCCAGGGGGTTCTTTTATTACCTTCTTTTCCAATGCTTCATAAATGGTACGTTTACAATACAGGCACGTGCAGCGTTGTACCTTCTCAACTGATCTGTAGTGGAAATTGATGGAGTAGATGACCGACACGGTCAACACATCTACAAGTCACTCATTATCGGGGAAAGGGGTCCATATGTGCGACTGCATTCTCATTCTTTTCTATCATATCTTGGGCCACAATGTACCATCCTCTTGCTCGATTGTCGGTAAGCAACTGGGGTGTACTTTTTTTCCATTAATGGATTAGTCTTTCAGCGCAGAAAGGACATTAGAACGAGTTTGCAGTAAAGGGGAATATGACAATGTCTTCTCCAGGCTACGTCAATTGCCAGGAAACGTGGAACATCTGATAGTGCAATTAGGTTTGTAAATCCGTCAGATCTTTAAAGGGTTCGTCGTTCATTTCATCAAGGCATACCGATCGCGTACCCGCGAATGGTATTTCTTGAAACAGCACTGGGTTCGAAATTCAACCCCCTTGTTGCGCTGGGTAAAGTGGGGCAACTGGGATCGATTGGCCTCTCTGGTTTTGCAAACAAGTTCAACGCAGATGCAGAACTTTTGGATGATTTGGTAAATCTCCTTTATCACACCAGGATTTTGAGCTCATTTACGCAAGAATGATCACTGGACCTCGCGACATCATAAGGTGCGCAGCCAATTCCAATTTATCTATCCTCGTCACTCCTAATTTCGATACTAGCGAGAGCGTAATTGGTTTGTGGAGCAACTTCAACATATTGCCCGAGCGCAACGTTTGCGCATCACGTTTGTATCCGGAGATGTGCATTGCGCGGCAGTTGGAATTTTCAAGACGCTGAAGTCTAAGAACGGGTCAGAGATCTCCCCGGCTAACGATTACCGCTATATGGTGAACGTTGTGACTAGTGAGTCATCTACTTCCTCTAATCTTACATTCTAATCTTCGCTTTAAGGCGCTATTGTAAACACGCCTCCGTATGTTTTTGTGTTATTACTGGAGTAAGCCTAATTATGATCTAGGCCTGCCGCTGTCATTACGATGGTCTCGTCGCGTGCGACCAAAAACCACAAAACCCTGCACTATATCGACACGGACGAGACAATGGTAATTAATATACCCATATTGCAAGTAATTTGACTGATCACTCGAGAGAAGCTTCCACTTTTTGTTGAAGATACGGACGGCACTCAAAGAATTCAAAAATATATTATGGGCAGGCGCAACTGGTGCCAGGTTGATTGGAACCCAAATGGCGGCGAGTTGGTTTTCAATCTACGCATAGAAAGTCAGAAAGGTAAAGGCACCACCATCGGGTACGTGTCAGATAGTAGCAAACCTGTTTTCTCATATCGTCATAGCTATGCCACCAAAGTCCCCGCACCCAATTGGTCTCGAAGCTGATGCACCGACATTTCTCCATTATTCAACTCTACGTTCATAGTCGTCATTCATGATCCGCCATTGTAACTGTTATTCAACGCTGTACATTATTGCAACCCTTTAATCCAAGGCGGATGTGACATACGTTTCCTGCGTCGTGCAGCTTAAAGTGCCATATGATATTGAATATCACTTTGATCCAAGCGTTGGTCGTCAGGTGTACAGGGATTGTGGACTTCCTCCGCGACATCGCGAGCCAAGAGCTCTTGTGGGATTGACAGAGTCTCTTGATAAGCAGTGGAACACCTCAAAGGACTTGGGCTAGGCACCGCGAAAATGCCATTATTGAGATTTCCAACACTTGAAGAGGATGGGTTCACACTGGCATTAGTATCCTCATTTCCAATCATTTGTTCGGAGGACGCGATGGCCATCTTTGCTCGTTTGCGTTCCTCTGCTTGCTGGCGCTTCTTGGCGCGTTGAAGCTGTTTCTCAGCTTCAGCTTTCTCAATTACAGCTATTCGCGAAACTTCTATGCGAGCCTCCTCCTCTTCAAGGTCATCAAGCGCCCATTGCTCCTGCATATATTCTGAGTATCGCTCACATGCAGGACGCCAGGTACGTTCCGTTCCGACTATATCCGAGCCGTCAAGCAACGCATCAATGTCCGGGGGTGGAGGAAAATCAAAATCTGGACCAGGATTCAAACGTACGGAGGCCTCGTTGAAGAGCGATATGAATGGATAATAACCAAGGGAGCCATCATCGAATGGGTTTTCCCTATGTTCTTTGACGCCTTCACGTGTACGCTTCTTCTCTTTCCCTCTTCTAGATATGTCTGTTTGGCGTAACGGAATATGCTCGTATAATCCCTCAAAAGCTATACCCTGGGACTCGCCGTTGACAAAAAACGCTATGCGTGAGTTGTGGAGGATTGGCAGAGGACGCAAAATGGGATGAGGTGGTTTGCCACTAGCAATGGAACTGCTCCTATCCGGCATTTTTCCAGAAGCCGTTTTCTTTGATGACGGTACAGAAGCAGAACTTGCAGATTTGTCGGAGTAGTCCATGAGAGACATCATTTCCTTTGATTGAGAATATTCAAGCATTTCGAATGTTTCTTGGCCCTTGAGATCGATAGCTATGCGCTCCCTTTTAATATGAGCTGGATCATGAGGATCCTTCGGTTCAGCCTTCCGGCGAGGAGGAAGGCTAATATACATGCCGATTACGTCTCCAGAACCGAAGGGACGTCCATATGGGCGGGGGCGGGATAGAGTGACTTTCTCGCCAGTCTTATCTCGAAATCCATAGCTGTATCCATCAAGACCGACTGGACCGTTGAGAGGTGCTTCCCTCCTTCCCCATCCAAGCCTGACATGACTGCCTTCGCGTCTACCCTCTTCGCCGATGTGTTCACCACCCCCGTGGATGATTTTGACCTCCAAGTACCACCGACCCTCCCTCATAGGTGCATTACAACGCGCACTTCGAAATCCTGTCGTACCGGCGAGGCCAAGACCATCTTTTGTGACTTTGACGGATGGACTTCTGTCTTCCCAACTGACTCTATATGCGGTGGGGTTGCTTTCTATGGTGCGGCATGGTTGGATGTACCCGGGTGGATTGATACCGGCTGGAATATACCTAAAACCCATTCTATTAACCCCTACAAGATCGGTCTTGTAGTATTCTGAGCCATCTGCAGTTGGGATAAAAGTTGGGCCTCGGGAAATTGAAAGGCGGGGCCGAGAAAAGAGATCCGCGCGCGAGGTGATGAGTCTGGGGAGTGGATCAGAGGGGTGTGTGTGTGTGTGCGATATGTAGAGAATGGTACGGACTCTGTTGGATTGAGAGTGCCTGGTGTGCTGCCGGGATCAGAGGGGGCAGGAGAGGACGGAGTTGCTGGTTGTGTGCGCCTTTTTTTGCGGGCGGGAAGTGGCTGAGGCTGTACTGGAAGCGATAGAGTAGCCACCTGAGGTTCGGTGGGAGATGGGGTGGGCAGCAGACTTGTCATGGGTGGGTCACAGTGCTGTAGCCACTCACTGAGTGTCTCTCACCATGACTGCAGCAGCCCTACGGTAAGTCCATCGATCCTCTTCCACTTTCTAACGTACACACATGTCCTGCATCTGCAGGCGCATCCACAAGGTAAGTATATCACTCCTATCGTCGGAGATGATCTCCCCTCAAGGAACTCGCCCTCAAGGAACTCGCCGATATCAAGAACAATCCAATCAATGTAGAGCCATCTCCTATTCACTGGTCTGCTGGTATTACCTCTATGCTGATAGGATATTGTGGCCGAGCCTCACGAAGATGATTTGTTTTCCTGGAAGTGTTCAATTAAGGCAGCGGTACTTATCATCGCTAACTCGAAGTTTGGCTGTCATTGATCAAAGGATGCAGTCAGATTCACCTTACAAGAATGGCACGTTCCATTTCAACCTATCGCTACCCCAGAACTACCCTTTCAAGCCGCCAACGGTACATGAATCCTGTAAATGCTTGTTGCTGGTGATTTAGATGTCGTGTCAAGGTCAACTTTACGACAAAGATTTACCATCCTGGAATAAATGAAGAGGGTGCTATTTGTGTCCCCGTGTTGCGAGATGAGGTCTGTTGGATTGTTCTCGATCACGAGGCCGAAAAAACTCAGTCAGCTGTCGGTAGTGGAAGCCTACGGTCTCCTTGTCTTCAGGTCTGTGAACGTGCTTTCGAGGAAGAGGCATTACCGACCCGCGCTGTCGAGCAGTGCTAGCGATCATTCAGGAGAAAGTCAACAACCCTAGCGTCGATGATCCATTTGAACCGGATATAGCGGCGGTACGCATGGCATATTTTTGTATTGACCGATTCTGAGTGCCTTGCAGCAGCTGCAGAACGACAAAGCCAAGTTTCTGGCGACGGCGCGAGAGTACACCAAGAAGTAAGTTGCAAAGCGGCATCCAGCTTGCGAACTGAGCGAATTGAGTTTTCATTGGCGTATAGGTATGCAATGCAGTGAGAAAAAAGTAGCTAGAAATGGCTGTACATTATCCTCTAGAGCTCTAGTACTCTGTTGTACCATTCTGCAGCCACCCCCGTCCATCTCGTGCAGGCCACGTTTCTGATACAAAAGTTCGTCCTTTCAACGTGGAGAAAACGAGGATTACTGGATGAATCGTTTCCGGCAAGTACTTTGGGTCTGCCCTGAGAACAGTGGGTCTGAGCCACCCTTGCCTTGCTCCCTCAGCAGTAAGAGGTCCGACGCGCAGCGGATTCGAATTCCTCCCTACCCTTCAGATTCTCTTCCCGAGATTCCTCAAGCCTCGGACTTCCGTACCTCTCTCATTCTCAGAGAGTCAGTTTGTTTTGGTTGGATTCTCTACCCCTTCCTACTCTAATCGCATTGCCCTTTTCCTTAGTCTATCAAAACAATTTTCCGTCTTGCGTTCGCCAACAGGCGACCCCGTAACTGTCCAAGATTTGAAATCCAAGTTTGCACTCCAGCGAGCGCGTGGCGCACAGAATCAGATCACAGAAGAGGAGGAAACCATGTTACTGGAAACATTGGGTCGGATGCGATCCAGGACAACCGCGCCGTCAGGCAAGTCGCAGGACAGCGTCACTGAACCAGCTGAGCAACACTCTGTCAAGTCCATGTCTACAGCAAATTCGGTCGTGCAAACGTCCATAACTTCGTCTCCTAGTGGAAAGTCGACAAAGAGATACAGCAACAATCTATTTGGCTCAGGTAGATTGCGTGACTATACATATTTCAGGAACGCAGGCGTTGGCAGATCAGGTAGCACGCGAGCGCCCTCCATAACAACCACAGAAACTTCCATTAGCATCCAAGAGCTTCCAGACAGTCTTCAGCCCATGGCGTCTGACAATGCTTCAATTCAATCCAGTATTGACAAGGTCGCGAGCATGAATCCCTCAGCCATATCCGAGGAACATGCCCAGCCTTCATCTGTGTTGGACGCATCATTACTAAAACGGGCATCAATGGCTTTAGCTGATGCGATCAAAGAGTTGGAAGAAACTGAGGACGAGGTTGTCATGCCGCGATTACCTCGTCCTAGTCCTGACTCAAGTTCTCGAAATGCCGAGGTAATTCAAGTTGTAAGGGCGAAATTGAGATGCTCACAACACCCCCTAGAGTATAATTGATTTGGCCAAATCCTCGCAATCCTCTTTGCATCAGCCGTCCATCATCGAGGCTGGTACAGCTATATCATCTGATAAACAAGTTATCACTCCCTACCAGGAACGCCGTGCCTCTCCCGCATATTCACGTACCTTGCCAGGCTATGTTCCTGGTATGCCCAGACCAATGACTCCTCGTGACATTGAATTGGATGAGCAACGGTCGCACTCCGCCACCCCCCGTGCCATGTCACCTCTGTCTTCCGACGTGGCGGAAAACACATCGTATACATCAACGAATGGATCCGAGTCAACCTCTGCCTTGCAACAGTCTTCACGCTCTGCATCTCCAACTGGAACAGCTCCACGTCCTTCTACTCCTTCACGGTCCACACCGCTTTTTCTTCAAAGATCACCTTCAGGCAGACGTACCCCTGACAATGGTCCAGTGGTTGGAGATACCATCAACTTTGATAGTCCACTTAATTCCTCGGTCATGTTGAAACGCCGTCCTTCGACAGGACACCCTACGACAACTACTTCGCGTCCTAGCACTCCATCCAACGTTATCTGGAACGTTGGCTTGACCGAGGCAAACCACAAACTGCATGGCCACGAGAGAAACGGCAGTTGGGCGAGCGATACAAGTGATGGGCAGAGTTCCAGCGTCTACAGTGCCAAGTCGAAGCAGACAATATCAACTTCAATCCCCGAATCCCCTCCGCTTGATCTAGGTAGGTGTTTATTCAACTTGTACTTGAGACTCATTTATATTTTACCAGATAATGCATCAAACCCTGCTAGCTCCATTCGAATGCCTCGTTCACCAACGCCAACACATGGTTCACCCCGATCCCCTGCTTTTGCTAACATAGATATATCGCCTCGTAACGGGAGCAAACGATCGTCGAGGCAGAATACATCTTCACCCTTCCATTTCGACCATTTCGCACCCCTTGTCTTATTGCCTGTTGTTAATTCCTCCCGATCCTCATTGGAATCAGCTGGGTCTAGTTATCATTCATGGGACGCTGAGAAGGATCATGCTCTGAGTATCTTTTTCGATACTGATACCCAACAGCCAGCTTGGCACGACCTGTCTCCCAATCGAATAAACTCATTTGTTTCTAGTGGGTCTGTGGATGAAGATGAATGGGATCCAGAAGAGATTATAGGTCGTTATGCAGGACTAAAGAAGTCTGATTTTAGGGCTATGCAGGAAAAGTTGGTCGGATTGTCCATAGCCCGAGAAGACGCACGGGAACGTGCTCCATCGATTAGGAGACGTCGACCATCAACATCGCAATCAAACTACTCCAACAATGGTCGTGATAGGGTATGAAGATCTCTTCCCTTAAGTATCTAGCTAATCAACTATAGGTCGCGAGTCCTCCACCGTCTTCCCCAACTGCTGTAAATCTGGAGCAGCAGCTTAAAGCTACAGCTGTCCTGAATGCCATGGCCGATAGCATACAATCTAGGCAGTTGGATACAATAAACACAGCTGTTCAGCGCCTCCCGGACGCCGAACCATCCCCTATTACACGACGACACCGTGACCTGGCCCAAGCGTTGTTCGGTGACGATATTGAGAAGGAGCGTGAACAGACACCGAAGCCAGTGCCGCAGCAGATCGTAGAAAGCCCAGCTATTGAATACGTGAAAGCGCTCGCGTCAAACGACTTGCAGGGAGACAATGAGCAGAAAATGCCTGTTTCATCGGCTTCCTCATCTCAATCTGAATCAAAAACCGCGGAAACTTTCCAGGATGCCAATCTTGTCAAAGAGGTCCAACAGAAAGCTGAAGCTGCTATGCTTGCATTGCGGAAGACGCCGACAAACCCTGAACACCCTCTTGAACGCTCTGCTCAAGGTTCTATATCCCGTAGACGAGTCGATCCTAGTCAGATTTCAGAGCCGCGATTAGTGTCTGCTTCAACAAGCGTAGACACTATTCCAATTCGTCCACCTCTGCAAAGTAATCCTGGAACATCCAAGATCGGCTCTCGGTTTAGAAAATTACGTGGAACTCTAAGAGCTAAGAACACACCATCCATTGGAGACGAGTCCCATTCATGGGCTGAAGCTAACTCACCCCGACCAAGCCAAGATTTAAGCTATGATAGTTCTAATCTAAAGGCGACTTCTAGTTCTGTGAGTGCGGCAGGAAACGGGGGGATTCAACCACCAATTGTCAGCCCCCCGTCGGCTGGGCCAGGGCTGAAAGGATTTATGGCCCGCTTTCGGAGCAAGAAAGGAGTCGATAGTGCAACGTTAGATCGACGAGGCATTCCTCAAATTTCTCCCTCAGTTGTTTCGCTAGCAGCATCACAGACGGGCCGTACAACGATTGCACATGATAGCACTGTTCCCTCGACAACTTCGTCTCTCCAGCAAACATCATATCGCACTCATCCAATGCCATCTCACCAGGCAGCAACTGTAAACGGGGATTCTAATGAGACCGCACTTAGGCAACTGTTTGATGCTGCATCCAATCTTGGCTTAGATCAGAATGCTTTAAATGCCCTCCTTGCTCGCACTCCATCATTATCGAAGCACATGGAACGTTCAACACAAGATAAAGTTGTGCGTAATGCGACGACCAAGATATTGGAGAACGCAGATGAAGACGGTGTACAAGATGAGTCCCTGTTTTCTGGAACCGCGAGGAATGAATTGGTACCTTCGCAATCCTCTTCGAACCTAGAATTTGCTCCTTCCTATCCTCAGAGGAATAATTCTGCCGAAATCGCGGTTCGAAAATCGGATGATCATCATCAGCCTCTGGATGGTCTCGTTAATAACACAGCAAATGTTGTCGTTCGAAGAACCATAATATACCCTACAGATTCCAGAGGTTCTTCGCCCCTCGACGTTACTTCGCTTCTGAGAAAAAATTCACGACGTCGCAGGGGAAGTATAGCATCTGGATCAAGTAGATCGATCCAAGATCGTGTACCTACACCACCGCCCCCAAAGTCCCCTACTAAATCATTTTCGAACAGCTCGTCGCCCCCGGTCCCTCAGATACCTCGTTCCCTGCTACCAAATGCTGAATCCCCGAAAGCACCTCATTCTCCCACCAGCCATTCCTTTGAAAAAGGCAACTCCGCTTATGACTCGTTGTGAGCCACTTGGTGTGACCTTCCCGAATATCTTAGTTACGATTTGCAGGTACGAAATGTATTCAGAAGACAGTCAGATAACGATCACTGCTGGGAATGGATCATTAAACCCTGTGGCCAAAGGACAATCTTGTGTGAATTCCGATGCACACGCTATTGAGCTTATCGAGCTGGCAAACGGCGAGACTATATGGTTAGACATACTTGTCCTGTGCTGTCTATTATCTCATGGTGGGCAAAGGTCGATCGTCAACGGACTGCGAGACGAAGACGAAGAATCCCAATATGCCCCTCGGACTAGCTTTGCGTCAGAATTATCAGCACGGGACGGTAACCCCGATGGTGTGCCCGTGTATGTTAAGGAACATCAAAGAAATGGATCAAAGGGCAGTGGCATGTCTTTCACTTCTCGCCGGCGGCTTTTGCATGGGAAGGCACGACCGGAAACGAAGGTACGCATGCGATCAATAATGTATCTCCGAAGTCATGATGGGAAATAGGTCTATTACAGTTCCCCAGCTCATATAGGCCGTTTGATTGAGAACCTGTCGCAAGGAATGGATGTGGGCCCGAAGGTCGGACACTCAGCATCATCATCTGTATCATCGCCACCATCAACTAATGACGCTCACTGGACAGTTGAAGAACGTCTAGACCATATGTTGAATTCGCTTAATCGTTGATGTTATACCTAAAGAATCTCGGCTTTTTTTATGATATATTTCGCGTTGATACTTACACGATCTTAGTTGTAATATTGGGTAGTCTTGAACATGGAAGAATAGAGTTCTGTGCAAGCCAACGGATTCAGCAAGATGCAATAGGCAAGGATCGTCAAAATACATAAGATGTGTTTACTGAGTCCGACTGTAACATGCGTACAAGCCTATGAATTTACTTTCCACAGCGGATGCTTGCGAAGTTTTCTGGTGATATGTACTGCACTTCCACCACAATGACCCCCTCCAAAGGCGAGCACGACGGTTTCTTCTGCTCCCGCACCACGTGCGATGTTTTGTTTCCTCAATTCTATAGCGTCTTTAGCGAACTTGAATCGAGCCTGATCGGAGCCTGGTCGACCATGTTAAGTGTCAGAAAGGCGATGGTTACCTAAGACTTACCAATCTGGAATGTTGGTGACTCTACAGCGGCCTTGAACATCTCAAAGGGTGCTCTGGCATATATCTGCAGTAAAAGATCGCGTCCTTTTGAATCCGTTTGCTCCTGAGCAGGTTTGTGCATGTTCAACATATCAGGTAACACAACAACCAGGAAGTGAAAGACGTCGTCCCGCAGTTTTAGAGCATACTGTCCGAATACAGACAATGATGTAAGTTCTGGTGTTGTCGTTCCATCTGCGGTCTGTGGAATGGATTCCACGAAAGAAAGCCACTCCCCAATGCTATCGATAGTTATTGAGCGTCTGCAAGTTTCGTATGCGAATTGACAAAGATCGTTCATTCCGCACAGCAGGCATCCGGCGGCGAGCACTGCTCTCGCATTTTCCGGCCTTATTAGGTTCAGGGAGACAGCCGAATATAGGTAGCCTAACGCTATAATGAGGTGCATGAACAAAATGCCAGCTCGATCAGACATGAGGTATACCGATAGCGAAACCCTGAAAGGCTATTAGGCGATCACAGGCCAGTTTAGAAAGGGATTCTCTTACCTCTTGTGTAACCTCAGGCTCATCATCTAAACGTACTTGTACGATGCGCTGACCGCTTGTTTGAGGAGATGTGGACATTAGATGAGCAAGATAAGGGGAGCGAGACAGGATTATAGCGTGGAGCCTATAGACATTTTGATGTACATGCTATCATGAAATTCAGGATGGGACAGAATTAATATGTTTCACCAGCTTACGAGCACGGTGTCTGCGTAATTCTAAGCAATTGAACATGAAATTGCCAAGTTTTGGAGAAGATGCCCACTTACACCCGTTTGGAAGCCAGAATGATATAAATGATTGACTATTTCTTCATTGTGATGATTTGGATACGGAATACTGTGGACGATCAACAATTTTTGGTCGCGGCAAGGATTGACTACAACTCACTGTGAATAACCGTTGAGGGGAAACCCAGATGATGAACCCGAAGGACTGGTGTCGTAAGAATCGGAGTGACCAGAATCTGATGGAGAAGTGCCATTTGTGAGCTTGGAATGGCCGTTAGGAGCAAGAGACGTGGAGGGAAGGGAGCTCATGAGGGCAACAGGAATACGACGGGCAACGTCACATTTGTCACGATGTCACAGCCACATCTCAACCTCTCCGACGTCCAAAACCTCCCCAAACGTCTCCGCGTTATTCTCCATACACACAAAACTACTCATGAGATTCATTTTAACACCTTTCTCTGCTGCAAGCACCCCAGTTATCGGCGGATATTTAGGTGGGGGAGAAAGGTAGCTGTCAGTTCCCTGCCGAATCTGGGCAATCGTCAACATAATTCGCTTTTGCACCGTGCACGGCGCACCATGGAGGATCTGTCGGACGCAAAGTTGCTAATAAATTCATCTCCTGGAATTATTCTGAAGAGACTGCTTTGTGTGAGCGAAGGAGGTTGTACGAGAAAGACTCAGACTAACCTGCGGTATTGTTCATCAATTTCCTTTACAAAAACTTGCTTCACGTAGTCTATGTAAAAATAAGTTTCAAAATCCATGTCCTTCATCACAAGAAGGATAACCTTGGGCCGAACACGGAATTGGCAGTATTGTGTCGAAGTCATATATCCAACTTTGACATTTTCCTTCGGAGATGCGGGGTGTGAGGAGTAGTACTACATGGTAATCCCATACTATGGGTGAAGACGGCGTGTGTGCCATTTTTTGTTTCCACAAAGCGACCTCGTTTTTGGTTCCCAGTTTGACTTGATTCAATTCGATGGTGGGTACTAACCGTTCTGTGGTGATTTGAGATGAAAATGACATAGATATTCCAAACGCAAGTGATATCGTTATCTTTGAGGAAGTGCAGACATAAAAGATATATGTTTTCTTCACACCAACAACTGGTATACGAGGCATGGGGTGGTAAGGGTGGAGGGGACATGTGTGTCTCTGGAAAAAAGTCACAAAAAGTCACAGAAATGCGCTAGAGAGCTGAAATCAGGCATGCTACACTCCCGAGTTGCCTTCTAACATCATGATAATCCACATCATGAGCTAAATATGTGTTAGACTCGGCAAAAGACACTATTTATCGACGCACTGTCTTCCACCTCACCCCAGCGTTCTATCTGGCTGTTGACTTCAACATGTGCTGCCGAGGATGCTTCTTCGGGGCCGATATATCTTTTCACCAATGCTAGCGCAATAATAAATGATTTTGTTGTCATCGTTGCGCGTTCCATTGCTTGGGAGCCTCAGCTTCATGTTCATAGAACAAATGTAAGAACCGACCCGCTAGTTCCCATTGATCTAGACCTTCAAGGACCTTTCTTAGCTTTTGTTTCGTCTCATCGGATTGGGAATTGAAGATGATCGAATTGGTCTTTTGTATCTTTACATCATATGTTTTTTGCATCCACTCATGTAAAGGATCCCAATACTTTGTTTGAAGATCAACAAGGTGAGAAGGGTGATCCTGGTAGAAACTGAAGGGACGTGAAGTTTCACGGAGGCGCAAGAATTTTTCATACCATATTGTATCCGTATCCAGGTATCTGAGCAACGAAGCATGGATTTCGGTACGTGTTTCTTTTTCTTTAAATGCGTCAATAGCTCGCGCAGCCAATGAAGTCTAATTTATGCGTATCATGTGAATGATTTGTAGGCCAAAGGTCCTTACCAGAGGCAGAGCATGCGGTCTTATCATTCTCTCTTGGTTATCCCACTCGGTGGCGATCAGCGAGGCTACAAGAGTCTTGTTACGGGGCAACAGCAGGGCATTTCCTGAGGGCGTTTTTAAAGGACGCTTGTCCAGCGTAACCGCGAACGATTCCCCACGTTTCTCGATGCCGACTTCTTTCCAAAACCGCTTCAACGTGGTCTCTGGGCCTGTGCTACTGTCATTGTTATTTGGATTAGCTTCTGCAGTTTTCAGACGCCTGAATGCTCCTAGGGATCGTAAGAGACCTGTTATGCTCGTCGCAGGTGAGCGAGACGACGTACAACGTCGGAGCATCGACGGTCGCGTGACGCGTGACGCCAGACGCCGTCTGACATGCAGCCGACAATATCCTCGTTCTTCAGAGATGCCCATTCAAAGAACAAAAAGAGAGCCATTTCTCCAATAGATCTCACAGGCGACGATTCTTCTCAGCATCTCTCTAAAAAGTACAAATATGAAAGTATCACCCGCCTTGAACATTGGTCGCTTACATCTCCCCAATCGCTCAATGAAGTTGAAGAGCACAAAAAAGTAAGACATGAATTATTTAAGACCAAACTCCTGCAGGCAAATACTTTGTCGTCGCGCAAAGACTCGTTGCAGGACGACACGCTCTCGATAGTAGATGATGAGGACCTGGAAGAAGCTCGAGAGCTAGGTACCCTCTTTAGTGGAGGAAAACACAAGACACAAGAAATTGGATCCAGCGGCAAATCATACACCCCTTTGGAGTTACAGGTAGGCTTAGAACTGCCGCGCGATATCTTTTCTCAACACAAGTCAGGTACTGGAACTTAAGAAGAAGTATCCCGGAACAGTTCTCATGGTTGAAGTGGGTTACAGATACAGATTTTTTGGTGACGATGCTAAGGTTCTTCCTCTATCTTTTCGTCCATCATGGTTTACAGTCTGATCTCTGATGTAAGGTCGCCAGTAAAGAGCTTGGAATTGTTAGTTTCCCTGACCGCAATTTTCAAGTTGCATCTATTCCAACTCATAGACGCGATGTGCACCTAAAGAAGTACGAATCGCAATACACTTTACTTTTAACCCCTGCTTGAAAATCTTTCTTTCAAGGTTGCTATCGCAGGGGCATAGGGTCGGTATAGTTGGACAAGTAGAAACCGCTGCCCTTAAGAAAGCAGGTGATAATAGGAATGCGCCTTTCAGGAGAGAGCTATTGCATTTGTATACAACTGCAACGTAAGTGACCTTGCGCAGATCAAAACTGAGAGGCAATTAACAGAACAAAAGCTATGTTGATGCACTGGGGTCTTCGGATGATATTGAACGCTTTATGCCACCTCTTCTGTTGTGTCTGATTGAGGAACGAAGCCAAAAAGGAAAGAATGATGTTCAGATTGGATTCATTACCGTTTGTCCGAGTACAGGTGATATTGTTTGGGATGATTTTGAGGGTGATGAAAAAGATGATTTTCTATCGTGTTAATCGTTAATCTTACTACTGCAGACACTCCTATGCGCATTGAGCTCGAGGTATCGTTGTTTTATATTCATAGAGAGTTGTTGATGAAGCTAAATAGACACGATTGGCGCACACTAGGCCTGCAGAGCTTCTCCTACCTCGCGAAGGTCTCACCGACCTAACAAAGAAATTACTTTCCCATTTCACAACAAGGTACAAGTTTATCATTTTCAGTGTCATCATCTGACGGATGATGGCACCAGCTCTTCCGCAACCGGGAGTAACATTCGCGTCGAAACATCTAATAGAATGATGTCTTATGATGAAGCCTTCGATTTCGTGTCTAATTTTTATATCAGTCGACAGTCAGCAAATGAATCAGCAGGTTTAGTATATACCATTATAATATTTCTAAATGCCTAACCATTACACGTGCAGCAAAGCTGCTCGCAGCGGTCGTCGACTTTCCGAAACGAGTTACAATTGCCCTTGCGCATGTTATTGAGCACCTTAATACCTTTAACATTGCGGATGCATTACTCGAAGCGAAATTTTTCGACAAATTCTCATCAAGGGTTCACATGGTGTTGGGTGCAAATACCTTGGCCAACCTAGAATTGTATCGGAACGAAACAGATTATACCGTTAAAGGCTCCTTGTTGTGGCTCTTGGATCACACGAAGACAAAATTCGGGGCCCGCTTGTTGAAGCAATGGGTTGGGAGACCCCTTGTTGACAAACGGTAAGTATGACACTTGATCCAAAATCTCTTCAGGTCACTTGAAAAATGCTCCAAGAGTTTTGCAAGAGAGAGCTGAAGCTGTGGAAGAAGTTCTTAGCAGTTCATCAGAGGAATTACACGCCCTTCGTAACATTCTCAAAGGACTCCCAGACCTTGCGAAAGGGTTATGCAGAATTCAATATGGGCAAGTCAGTTGATTTGACTGCTTATGGATTGGACGAAAGCTACATCTTTCGGTCACAGTGCACTCCACAAGAACTTGCAATCCTTTTACCTGCTTTTCATAGGGTAGCAAACGGCTTCAGTCCAGTTTCACGCCCATCGAAGGATGGTCTCAAATCCAAAATTCTGAATGACATTTTCTTCATATTGCCCCGAATTAAAGGTCCTGTAGAGGAAATGTTAAGTGCTCTTTATCTTGAGAACGCTTCCCGAGGCCAGAAGGAAAAATTATGGACAGATCCAAAACGGTACCCCACTCTTACTGACTTAGGATTAGTGAGTCTTCTTAACGACGATTAACATTGAATCACTCTGGTTCAGGCCATTCAACACGTTGAAATTGAACTAGCTGACCTACTTGCTAAAGGTATGATAAAATCCATGCATTGCCCCTCATGCTGATTTAGCTATTTTCAAGTAAGGAAACTATTACGTCTGCCCTCTCTTCAATGGACCACCATTGCAGGCGACGAAGTGAGCAACCCCGACTGTTTTGTTCCATTACTTTAATATGACGCAGTATCTAATTGAAGTGAATCGCAAAGACCCAATTCCTGATACGTGGGTGTGCCATTCCAAGTAAGGACTTTGCCCAAGAGACAGACAGATATAATAATGCTCTCTGCCAGGACAAAATCCCGAGCACGATATCGCTCCCCTGAAATAGTGAGAAAATTAGACGAACTGGCGCAGTATAAAGAAAAGTTGCAGGTAATGTTACTAGATCCGTTGCGAGTGCGTAAGCTGATTCTGGCAAAAGGTGGAATCGAATAAAGCTTATCAGTCGTTTTTGCAAGAAATATCTTGCAAGCACTATGCTTTGTTAAGGGATGTTGTCACACAACTTGCGATTGCGGATTGCATCATAAGTTTTGCTCATGTCGCGCTCCGTAACAACTATGTCCGTCCCCAATTCACGGACGTTGACATGCTAGAAATCGTGGATGGACGGCATCCCATGATAGAAGAACTAAGGTCTGACCCTTTTGTGCCTAATTCAATCAAGATGGGGGACGATTCGCCGCGAAGTAAGATCATCACGGGTCCCAATATGGGAGGGTTCGTATAATATTCAGGACTTCATCCAACTCTTATGCCATCTTGAACAGAAAGAGCTCTACCGTCAGGATGGTCGCGTTAATTGCCATCATGGCGCAAGTGGGAAGTTATGTGCCTGCTATTTCCGTTAGAATGAGTTTGGTGGATTCCATCCTGACCAGAATGGGAGGTTCGTAATGCAATGCGATCTACCTATCTCTTCTTTCCGACTGCTCGTAGCTTCCGATGATTTGGCCAAAGGCCGTTCAACCTTCATGGTAGAAATGTCGGAAACAAGAGATATCTTGTGTACGGCGACCAACCGGAGTTTGGTCATTCTAGATGAACTAGGTCGGGGAACCTCTACCTTCGATGGGGTAGGTCAAATATACATCGTTCAGATATCTTAAATTTATCTTTCTGCAGATGGCCATTGCAGACGCAGTTCTGCAGCAGCTCGTAGAGTCGACTAAGTGTAAGACTCTATTCATAACACATTATCCTTTAGTCGCTGCAAGGTTGGCGAACCGGTTTCCTCACGATGTGGAAAATTTGCATATGGAGTTTGAATCCTGTTCTCGGATTGATGGCACCCGCGAAGTTACATTTCTTTATCGATTAGTGAGAGGATTGGTCTCGGGTAAATCGTTCTTTGCTCTCTGAAATAGAAATGAACATTTTGCCAGAATCCTTTGGCATAGAATGTGCGCGACTCGCTGGCCTCCCTGAATCACTATTGAGCGTGGCGGCTAATCGCGCGGCTAACATGAAGCATGAAGTAGAGCAAAGGATAAAGCAGAACAGGTGAGTTGATAAGTCATCATTCTCCTTGTATCAACATCTGATTTTCTAACCCCAGAGTGCGAAAGTTGGCCCGGCTCCTGAAACAGTGCCTGTCCAACGATTCTCCGAGTCATGTCAATACCTTATGGAAGGAACTGAAGCATAATCTAGACTTACATCAGGTATTTGAGAACAGCAATGTCAGTTATTAGTTACTAGTTTCCTTTTCTTTCTGCTCGACTCTGAGGATGCATTCTTTGTGTCTATGTCATCTGCACTTCTTTTTGATTCTACCTTACATGGCTTTGAGTTTAATGCACTAGTTATTTGATCGCACATCCTAAGCAACATTAGAGATGATCCATATCTTGTTGACATCTGCAACTTGGTACGCAAGGTGACCCAAGGTGATGCTTTCCAGATGGTAGTTGTCATCATGTCCCGCCGATTAATTTGGCGTATGGCAGACAAGGCGAGTTTAAATAATTGTTTCACTTGAGCTGCCGGGAACGATAGCTTTTCGTCACAAGCCTCTTCAATGGTTGTCGTAAGCGACTCGTTGAGTTTCGGCATAAATTCAGCGATATCAGACCGTTGGTCCACATTTTCCTACATTAAATTAAGTAACGTTGCGGACATGCAAACAGCAAATACGTACAGTTGATAATGACAAGAGTAAGACTTCAATCAGATGAAAGGCCTGACACTGTCTGTATGCGTTCACGGCTCTCGTGGACAAATCAAGCAGATCGTCACGTAGAGACCATCCTGAGGAAGGGAATCGTTGCATGAAATCCTGGAAGAAGACCATGTTTAAAGTCGAATTTTTCCGCGTGAAAAAGTCAATTAATGATTGTCGATAAATCCCAAGAGCATCCTTTGCGTCATGGTGTAGCATTATTCGTGAAAGATATATGCTGCACTGGCTGAGTAATGGAAGCAAATCTGCAGAACGGCTTTTGCGCGCCCGCGTATGGATGGTGTCCAGTAGAGATTTTAGGGTATCCAGATCTACTTGCAAAGGTATTTCCTTTGACTTACCCAATCGTGTTCGTATAATCCCTCTCGTTTTATCTGCTAGCTGCCGTTCATCCGGACCGGCACTAGCTATGATTTCAATAAGAGGATTAATCAAGCGGAGGTTAAGGGCGCTGCCGGGCTGTCTCTTGATAAATGTATCAACTAGGTCGAGCACGCGATTCTTGAAGTGTATCGCCTCCCTCTGCACCCCAGTTTCTGTTGTGGACAGTGGTTTTTGGATATTCTTGTTTGATGAAAGATATCATACCTTTTCTTTTGCCATCAATACGGGATTTGAAAATGTCAGCCAACTGCCTATCTATGGCCATCATTTGTTCATCGTCCAATAGATCTTCGCTTTCAGATGCATCCTCAGCGGGTTGCGTTCCACTGGTACGAAACACCTCTTCAATCTTACTCCGAAATTCTGGGTCGACGTCTTCGGTATCACTCTCTGAGTTGGATACGTTATCTTCACTTTGATCATCCGACTCGGCACTGTTCTCGTCATCATGCATTTCATCGTCAATCCCGTCAACCGCTGTATCGTCTAGCAATTCCGACGGGTCTCGTCTTTCCAATTGCTAGGGGGCACAACTATGTTGGAATATAAGACCATAAATTGAACATACGTACTGTCAATATAAGATCTATTGTGGATTCTTTCGCAGCATAAGAAAGTAAGGCAAATGCTTGGTTTCCGATCATCCGCAAGTAAGCCGCTGATTTCTCCATAAATCCAATGATCAAATCCACAAGCAGATCAATCGGTTCGAGAGCCGGCTCCTCCACGTCATTGGCCCGAGACTTTTTGCCTTTCTTAAAAAAGAAGCGGACAACACCATCAATACAAGCCTAAATTTGTGAGTGAGTATCAAATATAAGAGATGAAAACATTCTCGTACTTCAAGGTCTTCTATACCTTCGTTCAAATCTGTCTCACAGTAGCTTTGAAGCAAGGCAGCTGACAGAAGCAACTCGGCACCTTGGGCAGCCTCGCGTAACTTGATCTACGTAACATTGAATATGCTAATGTGTAGTGGAGGCCTTTATACGGACCTCTCTAAGACGAGACAACGTTTCGCGAGCCCTTGCATGCAAATCTCGTGCTTTGGAGGATGGCACTGTGCGTAATGTGGCGTGCTTCGTATCCTCCTGCAACTGATCAATTGTCTTGAGAACTTTGGATATCCAAAAATCGCCATTGGTGGTGACGCCTGTAGCCCTTGCGGACTTGTCTTCGGAATGGTCTGAGCTTATGTAAAATTAATCTTACTGTACTTACCCTTCCTGACTATAATAGTTTGTGAACTAATATTAGCGATGCAAGTCAGTAGGCGGCTACGGCATGTCCGACTGAATTCCTCCGATACGACAGGTTGGGGTATGGAATGCAACTAGAAAAACGGTCTACACCGATCTGACACCAATGAAAAAATACACACAGCATCAATCGTACTTTTGCTTGATTTCTTTTTCACCACGAAGAGCGCATGTACCGTCAGCCAGTCCAAGATGGAAATTATCCATTTGTCAGACTTTGGCACCAAAGTGTTGTGTACGAGTGCAACAAGCTGCTCTGCAATCCATGCTCTTTTTGACTGTAGGGTAGAGATATTGGAACTATGACTTTCAGTTCATGTTCTGCATGATACAAATGATTACCTTACGTTTTGGTGCTGTCCGGCTCGCTGAATTGTGAGTATAAATGCTTGATGTAGATTTGAATACCCGATTCATCCATGGCCGTAAGTATCGACTCCACTGTTTTCGTCTTTGTGAGTCTATCAAATTGCTGGTGTCCATGTGTGCCTGTGAGCTGAAGTATTATTGGGAAACCCAACTGCGGATTATTTTGAACAAGTGTCTGGACATCCGTGGCCTGCCAACTTTGAACTTCCGAACCCTTGTGGCCAACAAAAGGGACACATACAACTTGCCTTGCAATCTTATGCAAATATCGGTCGTGGTTGGACAAATGATTAATCCAGCATCGCATGAAATTTTTCGTGAAAAGCATTGGTACAACTGTATGAGTGACTCGTGGTAGAGCCTTTTTAATCACCTTAAATCCCCAGTATTTTCGCTCGGAGGAGGAAGTCGAAGCAAACAATGACTCTACACAATTATCTGTGATATGATCCTACATGGCTAATTGGGGCGTACCATCAACCACAACCCGATAAAAATCTTGAAAGTCATTTCCCGATTTTGAATCCAGTAAATAGTGATTCAAGATAATATCCCAAACATAGTGTAACTCAGGTTTCCATGTACCAGGACCAGTATTGAAATCTTCCTCGAATGCGCCAGATTCCTATATCACTTATAGAAGGTTGATAACATCAGATACGGGGGAACAAACCTTCAGAATCACCGCCAACGACTGCAAGTTGCTAGGATGCAAGAGCATCATATTTTTAAACGGAGGAGATAGATATCGATTCCAGTCGCGCAATGGATATTTATCCTGCAGTTTGAAAGTCAAGGCCACTTTCCCAGAGGACCAGATTTTATCATCGACAAACAAGTGCTGCAGAAGGAAATCAACAGCGTCCGTCTTCCACACGACTTCTGAGTCGTCCACCGCATCTAGTGCGAGACCAATTGCCCACCATGAACTTTCCCTCAACCACGACTTCTTTTGACCCAGTGCAAAGAATTCTTTGACTATCTGCTCGAAGCTCGACAGACCAGAAATTTGGGGAGCTGTTGAAAGAGACGTAGGAAGAGCTCCCATTCGAACAAGTAAGCCGGACTGAATAACAGAAGCGAAGCCGAAAAGTCTGGCGAAAAGCATGTCACGCTCCTCTTGACCCGTCATGGAGTTTTGAATTTTGGTCCCACTAAGTATCAGATTTATAATTTGTGTACAGGTGACTGTGTTAATTCGAGACAGTAGCTGAACGATGTATGAACATGATAGTATATTTTTTTTGAACAGGACGTCATACCTCCGTGAGGGCAACCGCGAAACCCAGACGGCTACTTTCTCTTGAGCTACCTAACCCACGCACTAGTCTTCTTATTGAATATGATACGTCCTGAGCGTTCAAAGAGTCAAGCAAGTCGAGTTTGTTAGCTGAAGCATCATCGTCTTGCTCCGCGTCAGAATCGGAGGTGCTCAGCGTCTCCTTGGGGACAAATTTTGCTTGGAATTGCTCCAATGCACCTACGAGCTTGACTGATGCATCTATGCGCTCCTTTTTAGAGACGGAAGACAGATGCCAGAAGAGAGGCAAGGTCGTCATATCTTCGAGATATGCTGTTTTTCCAAGATTTTAGAACTTTATTTATCATTGTTATTATCTAAAGCTATGGGACTCTAAAAATAACCAATTCATAACACTGTTCAATTCACCAGTGAGCCGAGTGCCCTTTGATGCCTCGTCTACATAGGTCACAATCTGCACGAGGCCCCATCGCGAACCGGGATTTTCGTGAGGGTCGAGGTTCCGTTGATATGGATGTCTGGTTATCACCTGAGGATGCACTTGCAACAGAGGCAGAAGTAGCAGTGTCAGAATACGAGTCGAATTCTGTGCTTAGATTCGGTGATGGCTTATTGTCCTTGTGCTGTTGGTTCCCCGTCCCTAGAGAACGCCCTTTGGTACTTATAGAAGACAGATGTAGTGGGTTCAAGCTGGGTCGTATAGCCTGGCTATCATCCATAGGCTGAACAGTGTAAGGACGATCCAAAAAGAATTGTGAGTGCTCACCGCATCCTGCTCCGAGTCTGAGGTCGCTTCGACAACGATAGGACTATCTATTGAAAGATAGCCCGCTTGTGAGACCCAATCATCTGATGGGCACGTCATTCCTACAGCACGACTATGAACGGTGAAACATTCCGTGCTTGAAGGGTGGCTCAGAACTACGACAGGACGTTTCTGGCTTTGATGTCACTGAGGCCCTCGGAAGGCGTGAATGTGGCATACCGACGGTCGATCTAGTGGAGCTGGATCAGGAGAACGAGCTCGTTTCGTCGAGCTCGGTGCTGCAGAGCAATATGGATACAGATGAAAGTCAATTTCCATGTCAAACATATTTCAGGAGGCAAGCATTCATGAAAAGGCAGGCAAAGGAGGTATGTAACAACAAACGTACACATCTAGTAAGTTTTTAAAACTTGCTTACACTTCTTGATATAATCCTCAGGCCTCAGTACTCAGTCTAGTCCTGCACAACCCCTCCACGCGGTAGCCTCGGTTCTCCCGCAACATAGGGTTCGTTAGTTTCCTCACGCGCCAAATCGTTCAGCCAAGCACCATTCGGTTTTATCTTGACACCGCGCCGGTACATGACGGCAAGGTATAGCCATGCCGCGGCGTTGCCCACCGTGCCAACCTCGTCAGATACATGTGTCCTAGCATATTCACTCATATTTCGATACAGCCCTTCATCAGTGCAGAGATCGTATAAGTGTTGAGCTACGACGTCGTTTTCTCCCGGTTTAACAAGGAAGCCCGATTTTCCATGTACAATTTGGAGGGGAATACCACCCGTCTGGGATGCAACCACAGGCTTTCCGGCATGTAATGCCTCGGATACCTTAACCTCAAAGCCTTCCCGAGTGGAAAGTTGAAGCACAATCCTTGCATTCGCCAACAACACATTCAAAACTGCAATCAGCATTATTATCATAGACAATAACAACCACGATGAAAGGACACGAACGCTGGTCGCTTGGAGGTAGTCTCATGACGACAATATCTTGTGCATATTTGCTGTACTTTTGAGCGATGAGCTGCATGGTTTCGTCATAGATGATACTGGCATCTGGATCATCGACCGCTCCGTGTCCGCAGATCAGTAATTGAGGGTGTTCATCATCTGCAGAAAGCTTTTCCCGGAGCTTGTAATAAGAGTCTATGACGTTGGGAATGCCTACAATGCGCGTCAATAATGTATGTGGACGCTTCCGACTTGCTCACCCTTCGAAGGATCAAATCGAGCAACTTGTGCAATGTAATCACGTTGCGGCCATTGAAGTTCGCACATTTTCTCCCGCACGCACAGACTTCTGAAGACTCCCATATAGTACTGGGTGTCCCTAGAATCGGTTTCAGCGAGATTCAAAATTGCTATCGGCAAGTAACGCTACCAGGGATCAAGTTCCTTGTTCAACCCATCTAGCCTGGCACCGATCTGAGGATGAAATGAAGACGAGAATAGGAAACATACCAATCAGTAGAGGCACCTAGTAAAACGACCCTTTCGAGAGGAACACCCTTTGGAACAAATTTACTGACAGGGTGACCTTGAAAGAATTAGTAATCACAAGTGGGAGAAAAGATAAGGCATACTAATGAAGAGATCGGCCAATTGAATATTTTTCCATAGGTATTGCCACACTTCCTCTTGAGGTGATCCTGGAATTTGCACAAGATCACTGCGAATTTCAATGTGGGATCGATAAACGATGGGTAAATCTGGCCGAATTTTACGTATGAGGGGAATCAGACCCGGCATTTGGGGGTCGTCTGAAAAGAAAAAAAAATCAGCGAAAAAGTTATAAGAGAGAGAGAGGAGATGGCATGCCTATGAATGCCACGTCGACACCACCTGGAGCCAACGGGCCACCTGGAGCAGTCCAGCGCAGACCATTCTTGAGGATCCAGGCATCAAAGTTCTCCTTTGCCTCGTCCGTGAGGCGCAGGCTCGGGGGAGCGACGCCTTGCAGGATATTGTGGTTGTTCTTGGTTGTCCTAAAAACGCTTGGGGACGGATTTGGAACGTACCTGAAACGCTATTAGCGCAGGTTAGGGTGACAAGATGGATCACATACCACGCAGCATCGACATCCAATAAGGCCAAGAACCGCATTAGGGCATGCCGCATCTGGAAGAATTATTTTTGGCTTTGGTGATCGGCAGTTCTCGAATTTAAATCTTACTGACCAGAGCAACGCCGCCTGCAGAGGAACGGATGAGTGGCTGGTCGACGCTCAAGCATAACACTTGCCTCCCTGCGGAGTGGATGAAAAGAAGCCAATCTTGACTTTCTTTTCTCGTAGCTCTTCCGCCAGCTTGTTCACCATGTTCCACGTCCTGTCGTGGCCTCTTTAGCCCAGAATTCATAAACTCAGATAGCATACCTCTGTCCAACGCTTTTTTGGTATTCGGAAAGATCGTCAATGAGATGGATCTTGCCACCGGCATCCACCATGACTTGGTTGCGGGGGCCGATGCTAAGACGAGGGTTGTTGTTGGGACCAAAGTACATCAAACATTTGCGTGCCGCAGAGTCCGACTGTTCATCAAGAGTGCGAGGTATGGGAAGACGACCAGAAACACCAGGCTGGATGCCGGACACAGCATGGACATGGGTCGCCTCAACGTACATTGTCGGAGTTTCTGCGCCAGAGGGGACATAGGATCCCGTTGTAGAGGAGATGCGGTGCTTGACATTAGGGCGCGTGAGCGAGTCTGTTTGGAAAGGCTTGATATGAAAGACGATGGGGACGACGTCTAGTTCAAACCAGAGACGCGTGCACAGATTGGGTGCCTGTGAAGTAGCATAAGGGTTGGTACGAATGCATGGAAGGTGAATAAACCTCTTTAAGGAGGGAAAGAGTGATACCAGCACCAACGAACTTGCAGAGATGCTCCTCGGAGAAGTTGCGAAGGACACTGAGAACAAGCTTCTCGATCTCTGCGCCGTTGAGCTCTGGCTTGCCGGGGGTGTAGGAAATGGTGTGAGAGGAGAAATCTGTGGTATAGACGGAATCATTGACGGAGATGGCGAGCTCAAACTTGGAGTTGTTTTCTATGGGACTACCAGCGATGCCAGCCCACATGGGGGTAAGGCTTGCATAAGTCTGAGTGACATTTGGACGCTGCTTCGTAGATACGATGGATGAGAGTCTGCGACGAACTGCGGCGGATGAGATAGACTGGAAGAGCTGGGGAGAATGAGAAGCCATGCGCTCCCCGATGGTCCACAGATAATCTTATACCCGCCGCCACCTCCGGACGTCGGCCCTCATGTCCGGCAAACGACACCATGCCGGCGCCGCAACCCCGGACGTCGGCCCGATGTCCTGCTCTCATTCCCCCGCCCTCCGCGACGACTCGGATGCCGCCCTCGCCTGCCCTCGCTGTGCCTTGGTCATCAACCCTGACCATGTCCTCCTCGTAGACCAGAACACGCTCCCAACTCGCACCCCATGGCCCCCTTACCTCGCATGGCCCCTTGCCGGCCTCGAAAAGCAAGCCAGGAACAGAAAAAATGAGGTATTTCTCTTTCAAACTTTATCGCCCAGCTCATCTCATCTATCTCCTCAGTATGTTATCGCGCAGATGATAAAATCAATCGCGGCATCTCTCACTCTTCCGGGCCTGGCTCCCCGTGCCATCCACATATTTAATCAGGTCAGCTCTGCCGGTCTTCGCTGGGGGCGTCAGGCAAAACGGGCCGCTGGCGCCTGCGTCGCCCTAGCCCTGCGCGAGCACAACCATCCCCACCATCTCCACGATATCGCCACCCTGCTTGACGAGCCGTTCCCCGCCCTCTCTCGTGCTTTTCTCCATATTGCCTCCCTCTTGGGATTCAAGTTCAAGTCATCTGATCCTTCCATATATATCAGTAGCCTAAAATCTCATCTAGATACTTTGTTGAAAGACGCCGCTCACTACACCGTCTTGCCCGCTCCCTTGCTGGAGCAGCTCCGTCACCTTGATTTTCGTTCAGTTGTGAGCACTGCGTATTCACTATGTGCCGCTTTGATGCGTGTTCTTGGAGAAACTTCCCTGACAGCGCCACCGACTGCCTGTGCCATATTTCTCCTGGCTATCGAGTCAGAGGCCCGTTGCTCTCTTCACAACGTCAGCGATCTCGCACACTATCTCGGTGCAAAATATCACATAGGCAAAGGCACCGTCATGGCACGCTACAAGCTCATCCAGGACCAGATCGCGTCGTGGATCGAACAGGTCCCCTGGCTCGACAAGTATACAAGTATGGGCGGGCGTGCCAAGGTATCTAGACGCACTATTGTGGCTCGTGGCCTGGGAGATGCACTCGAATATCGAAAAACTCAATCCACAGACAACAATCTCAATGTAGACACCAATGTTCAACAAGCCCTTAAAATGCGAAAGCTTGATCATGAACGTCGGTCAGTCTCCGCTTTTTTGCTCGACCCACAGGGTATTCCAAATGCAAAGGTACCGTTTGCGGCCCTTCAGGAGACTGCGCCAAACATATTGTCATTGTGCGACTTGTCTAGTATGCAGTCAATGACGCGCCTTCAACAGCTTGCCCTAGAGCGTGGTGGTTCAGACGAAACTCGTATTCCAGATGATGAGTTATTCGAAGAAGGGGAATTGGAAGGCTTGCTCAGGACAAATGATGAGAGGGAAGCTCTCAGATCCATACTCAGCTATGAAACTGATAGCACTGTCGAACAACGTCAAGCTTGCAGCAAGAGACCTCGCGGTCCTGGGGAAAATAAACGCAAGGCTAAGAAGAGTATAAGCCGCGTCGATACAAGCGCCTTTGAGCAATTCATGGGATCTAACATTGAACAAGACACAACGGACGATGACCATCCGTTTTTGGGTGTTCAGCTTTTGGAAGCAGAGCATGAAAGCAACTCCGATCTATTAAATGATCTGAATGCCGTCCAGAGTTCCGCAAGTTCCCAAACAGAGTCCGAAATAATTGTTGAACAATGGAAGCCGCTTTCTCCTTCTTGGCAGAGCGATGCCCACGATCGATACGAGAACTATTACGACGATTGACCGTGTTCACTCAGGATAAATGATTACTACGGTACATACGTAACAGGATATCATGATCCACAGGTTCAGAGATATATTTTTGACACGGATAGCGTGAGGGTGGTGACCTAGCTAAGGTGGGACTGCTCAGGCACGGCAGGTTTTCCACTTCCGTCAGACTTCCACATTTCCTCCATCGGTCCTAGACCTGGTCGTGAAACCGTTAAAGGAAGCTCATAACTATGATTAAGCCTGTCAGATTCGGCTCCACCATCATCGTCGGCATAAGAAAGAGCATGCGGCTCTACATGAGTTGGGAGAATTTCCTCTTCCTCTTCTTTGATCCGAGGACCATATGGACAGTGGCTGAGTTCCGATCCCAGGTTAGGGTAATATTGGCGATAGCAAAAGTAGGCCAGGACGGTTCCGACGATAGCACCGACGACAACATCTTGCCAGTGATCTACATCTAATTTCAGACGGTAACAAAGATAGGCGGAATGGACACTTACGGCGATAATCCATCGTACGTGAGATAGCGACCAATGCAGCCGCCGAGAAAGGGGACAATGCTAGCCATGTTTTCCCCTGAGAGATAAATTTGGCTTAGGCATTACGGGATGTGCCAACTTACAGCGTACCCTCTCTTGTCAAACAGGTGCACTTTACCTGCTAGATAGAAGGATAGGAATCCGAGTCCCGCAAAAGACACTGTTTAAAGATGGATGGCCGGATGATTATCACAGTATATCAGGCGTACTGCTAGAATGGCCAGAGAAAAAGCTTCGAAAACCATCTTTCATTAGGTAATGATTTGTTTGAGTGCATATGGTCCATGTTGACAAACCAAAGGTGGGGTCGGTTGCATTGGCTGGGGGTTGACAACGAGCAATGAAGTCTAATACCGACGTCCTGTTCGTGTGATTGAGTAGAATAATGATTCATACTCACCTGGACGAGGGCGGCCGACTGTTAGTTTTACAAATTGAGTTATAGCGCCTGTTGTGGATAAGCTGAGAATGACTGGTAGAAATTAATACGTGATAGAAGGACATGAACGGCCGCACGTACGTCCCAGTGTAGCTATGCGGTGGGTTATTCGGTAAGTCTGGACAACGTAAAGATGGGCGTACCGTTATGAATATCCCACCAGGAATTGACTGTTAAGAAACTAACAATTATTTGGAGTACGAAAGGTGCCACAAAGCATATTGCATATAGGCCGGCATTCTATTTACGGTGAGGCATGAATGATACGGCTAATGGCTGACGCACTGGTACACGTTCGTGAACCGCATATCTAGATGCACCTAAGAGTTAGTCACCACTTGATATGGATCCCAAAACGATCACCGTACGGGTGTCGCAAACTGCAGTAATTTAGGGCTGTTGAGATTAACATTTGAGATTTAAAATCTAAGCGTACGATGTGTCCTGTAGCGAAAAGTCTCGCCTGAAGCCGCTCACCGCATCTAACGAAAAGAAGAGGGCTCTGAAAGCCTAGCTATGAGGACATGTACAGCAAAGAGATGGCAACCTAGACCCACGCTAGAACAAGGGTAAGTATCCTGACCATACATTATATGAGTAGTCGGATAGGCAGGCCAAGCAGCACGGACCAGTCAGGAGCATGCAAATAAAGCAGGATTCTCTGTTGCTCTCTAGACATGGGCCGCCCAGGTCTGAGAGGAAATATGGAGGGCATGGTGGCAGCCTGGAAGGACAGCCCTGGCGCGGCTTGGCAATGTCCACTCAGCTGCCCGCCGACTTCAAAGGTCGCCTCTCATGTTTTAGCATCCATTCCGTCGCTCATCGTGTATTACAGAATACCAGCCCATTCTAGAGCGCATTGCCTCGGATGACAGCGTCAAGTTCGTCCGTGCCAGGTTGTGTTCACCGTGCATGATCTCACTGACTTAGCTCTGAGGAGTTGGATTGGAACACACTCCGCAGTGTCGTCAAATATCACATCGAAAAGGTGCCTTTTGTTCCCTCATCATGCTGCGCGTCTGACTGCTCATGCAGAATATTTCCTCCTATCTACTTGAAACAAGGCCACCAGAGTATCCTCATCGATCCGAGCCTGTCCAGCTACCGGGCGGAGGACTTAAACTGCCTCCCTTTCCTCCCCGCAAGGCATCGGTCATGTATCTGAACGAGACCCCAGTCAGCTATATGGACGAACAGCAGGCAAAGGATTTCAAAGAACGTATATTTGACCAGCTGCACGAATTCGAGTCGGTGCCGTGGTTTTCATTTGCGTGCCAGTTTAACGATGTGTCAGAAAACCACCGTTCACGATCCAACGTCTGTGCGAACTCTGTCTCTATCCGAGAAATCAATACAAATCCATTGGAAAGTATCTACGCGCGGTCGAAAAATCCATCCTCGTAACCTCTACATGGGATAGCTTCCCGATACTGGCAGACAAGGAACTAAAACCATCTATTTCCATCGGTCTGACGCTTAGCGCAGGTCGCAATTCGACTCCTGCAACACCCCTCTTTTCACCTATTCCTTTCCTTCATGAAGATGCACGGCGTTCTAAATCTCGCAGTCCTCCCCCATCGCCTCTCGTACTGAATACGACGAGGTCTACGAGCGAAGAACATGCCCAGTTGACAGACATGAAAGCACTAGGTCTGGTGGATGAACTGGATGATCCGAGGCCCGGTCATCTTAGCGACCAACCCAAGGCATTGACTTCCGTAACCACCGTGTCTGAACACGGTGCTCGGCCGCTTGTGGGAAGTTTGGAAGATAGATTTGTCAAGTCAAATGAACGGCTCGGGGAACCGGAAGAAATGAAACTTGATAAGAATGAACAAAGTAGTACCAGTACGATATAAGCGGGTGGATTCAATTCAAACGTAATTCTGTTTGATTTTGGCCAACACGGCATTCATACGCAGCTTCATATCCGGCTGTCCCCTTCTCCCGACAATGTCGGCACCTGGCCGTCGGTGGTTTGATTTATGAGTGTGAAGAGACAAGGGTGAATATGCGAGCTTTACGAGCTCGCGTACGGACTTATCGTCCGAGTGACGGCCGATATGCTTTTCTTGCATTGGAGGTGGGGTCTGTGTTGAACTTTCTTCCGGTTCCCTGCTTGACTGCGCCTCCATAGGCTGTGCTGGTGGAAGCAGACCGGCTTTTCGCTGTACGGCCTTCCATTTACTTTCTATCCTTGCTGACTCGACCCAGGTCTTCTTGAGCTTTTTCGCTAGGGACCACGATGGTCAGATGCAGCACAACTTGGTCTAATAACGTACCTCTATTAGGTGGATAGTGCTGAAATTTGGGAGGACGCTTGGATTGCCCTGTGCGAGTCACCATAGAGTTATGTGCTTACGTGAGCAGCTTGATAAACAAGAGAAGCAAGGGCTGAGCGTCCTTCCCATCCACCACCACTGACCTCTTCCTTCCGTGGGTTTACACATCGCATGAGCGTCCAGAATCTAAACAAGAGCGGTCCGTATTCTATTTTACATGGTCACTCCCCTCTTTGCTCCTGATCGGCTCTGACATGCTGTCTCATAGATCCCTTTGCTGACGACCATCTTGCGGAGGAAGCAGATGTTGGTTCCCAGTCCGATTACATTCATATCCGTATCCAACAACGTAATGGCCGTAAGACTCTTACCACACTCCAGGGTCTACCGAAGAGTACGTTTTTTTTTGGTTTTTTTTTCTCGCTTTCGTTTCCTACAGTTATTCACAGTGTATGACCACAAGAAGATCTTAAAAGCATTCAAGAAGGTATGCCGTATATGTGGATGGACTTTTGGTCATTGTTGAAACGTATCTGCCACAGGAATTCGCGTGCAATGGCACCGTCGTAGATGATGCCGAAGCAGGCCAGGTCATCCAGTTGCAGGGAGACCAACGAGCGAATATCTCAAACTTCCTCATAGAGAACGGCATTCCGAAAGCCTCGGTTAAAGTGCATGGTTTTTGACTGGCATCAGCCGTATCGGGACAGATGCTGTTGAGCTTCTTTCTGGGTCTGCCCACTTTTGTATACTCAGCTATCTGTCTTCAGCTCTGTACGACTTAGTGTTTTGAATATATGTGTTTCATGATTTGCATGGTACTGATTTACACATCTGAGCTACTTGATCTTATCCAGCGGTCTAAAGGAAAGGACAGGTAAGTAAAGTATGCGCTGCGTCTATCACAGTAGACATACCTATTGAAACCTCCACGCCTGCCATTGTTGGTTAGCATTGTTGGTGAGCATTCCAGAGAAAAGTCATACCGATTCATATACTGTCTCCAGGTTCTCATCTTCTTGATGTTCACACCACCTTCCTGATTTCCTGTGACATGTTTGCCCTGCCGTCCGTTATCAGTCAAGAATGCTCAGGTTGAGAGGAATAAAGCAGTGACCTTTGTCGAACCAAATCCCTGAAGCCCCATGGTTGCCGCCAGAGCTGCCTCATTGTCGTCGACAACATCCATCTCTTCACCTTCTTCTGCCACTACCTTTTCGGCCTCGACAGGATCAATTTTGGTACGGATGTCATTCGAATCGAACGTCTTGATGCCACCTTGTGTTGAGCTCGGGACGACGACGACGACGACTGTCTCGGAGTCATCTTGTCGAGATCCAGCCTTGCTATCGTCTCTTCGTGTAGCAGTCTTTCGCTCGTCGCGGTCACGTTTATACTCACGTTCACGTTCACGGTCGCGGTCCCGACCGTCATCCTTTTTTCTATGGTCTTTCTCGCCTTTCTCTCCTTTCTCTACATCTCTTTCTCGTTTATGGTCTCGCCTGTCTGTTGAAATGCAAAATTCAATAAAATATCACGCTGGATTGGACAACGTGCCATAATCTCGTCTATCTCTTTCGCTTCTTCGCGGACTGCGTGAGCGACTTGGTCGTCGTCGTCCGCTCCTGTGATACCTGTCCCTGTCCCGTTCCCTATCTCTCTCTCTCTCTCGTTCTCTATCCCTGTCTCTGTCTCTGTCTCTGTCTCTGTCTCTGTCTCTGTCCTCTTTTTCCCAATCTCGTCTGCGCGAGGCCATGAGGTTTAATGAATGATTTAACGCGTGACTGTGACAGTAACTTTCATGAGTGCACACGCCGTCAAGACCGCACGGCAAGCAGCCCAAGACGTTCGATGGCAGGCAACGACCATCGGAAATGCTAAAAGAGAAGGTACGAGTGCAAAATTAGCGCAAATATCGAGTTCATTGATGCGAGAAGCTCTCAAACATGGCAAGCACATTGAACTCAAGAATATTCCGCTGATGGCGACAACGGCCGACGTTCGTAGAGCTATCGACAGAACAAATCTGCTCGGAGTGCAAGATGGTGATGTCGTGGTTATGTCAATGGTTTGGTTTTGACTCACTGGATTGCACAGTCGCTCTCGTGTACAAGCGTTTTCGACCAACGGGGACTGCCTTGGTGTCTTTGAAATGTCCCGACTTTCTCCAGAAAAATCTACGGCTTCTGGAGAATATATCCATCAGTGGAATTCCTCTGAAATCTAAGCCAATGCTATTGGATGATGCGTACATGATGCCCCCCAGAGCACGAGGTGCAAAAGGACGCGAGGAAGCAGAGAAACGGGGGGCGTTACAAGGTGATGGACCGCGTGCGGGAATCCGAGACGACGGGAGAACGGTCACTGTCTGGGGATACCCGGGGAAAACTGAAAATACCGCAGTCGAGCTCCTAGTCAGAGACTATGATGTCGCTCGAAAGGCGAGTGGCCATGCGAACGTCCGTAAAATCCCAGCGTACGTAGCGAGCACACTCCCATCGTTCCATATTGACTCACTCCAACTTAGTCCAGAAGGGAGATTCACAATATATTCTTGCTTTCTTATAAAACTGGCCAGTGTTTCTGAAGCCTATCGACTTGTCCGCGATTTGAATATGACTTACTATGAGCCAGAGACTTTGGGCAACAAATTCATGTTGCGTGCGCGTATCATTCATTAATACAACGTTACATTCGTTCTGCATCCAGGTCATCGTCCATCCTTGCTCGATGACCCGCCTGAAAAGAAATTTGAGCCGAAAAAATTGGGTCAAATGAAAGTGCGTACCATCCTGGCACTGTCGCCTTCCTCTGCTGGCGACCTCGCTCGTTTAAGTTTGACATCCATCGTTCCCGTGTCTGCCTCTTTCCAGTCTCCACCGCCAGTAGCAACTGCCCCTGGTCCTTCCTGAGCATCCGCATAGCGTTCCTCCACCTCTCGTCTCCTCTCGATCTCCATTTTCTGCGCCTGTGCGCCCCAACCTCCACGACCGGGGTCATAGTCCTGTCGGTGTTCGTCTCTCACTTGCCCTCCACTTTTGCCCCTTCCAAACTGCCGTCCTTCCTTGTAGCCAAGGTCGAGATCGCAACGAATAATGCGCTCGTCAAGTTTGGTGCCACTAACATAGCGCATGCACGCCAATGCTTCAGCGTGCGTGTAGTACTCCACAAAGCAGAAACCACATGGGGTCCTGACGTCCAGTCAGCTGCAAGACTGTGTGCCCAGTCGTAGTACGTGCCTCGTGTTGCGGTCAAGACCCATAATTATGCGCTTTATACCACCTCCATCCTCTGGACTAGCACATTTTGAAAATAATTCATAAATCTGTTCCTCAGTGGTGTAGAAACTCAAGTTACCGATCTGGAGTAGAGTAAATGAGAAAAATGAGAACGAGCTGGGGAAACGCACGTAGAGAGTAGAAGACTTGGAGAGCAGATCTACCTGCCTCAGCCTATCAACACGAGACTGGGAGTCCTTGTAATTTGAGGGCTGGTCGAGTGTCTGAGCGACATGCGCCATAGCTGGAGTTCCCACGCTTCCTTCACGCCGCGTCAGCTATTCAACACCCCATGGAGGAAATTAGCATTAGGGTACTCTCCAGTCTCATCCTCAGCTCAAGCTAATTCTTTTTTACAGGTGCAGGATCGTATATTCGACCCTCTAATGAGCGAAAAAACAGCTCTCTTCCAGGAGCTCCAAGAGGAAGATTTTTACCTCAAGTACAAGAAGCTTGCACGTCATCTCGAGATGCTCGAAATCCAAGAGAGCTACATCAAGGACGAGCAAGCAAATCTCAAACGAGAGCTCATTCGTGCCCAGGAGGAAGTCAAACGAATTAAATCCGTGCCCCTTGTCATTGGCCAATTCTTAGAGCCAATCGACCAGAGTACAGGTATTGTCGGTTCCACAACAGGTTCAAATTATGTCGTTAGAATTCTGTCCACTCTGGATCGCGAATTATTGAAGCCATCTTCATCTGTGGCACTTCATCGACATTCTAATGCTCTTGTGGATATCTTGCCACCAGAGGCAGACTCTTCCATATCTATGCTGACAAAGGAAGAAAAACCGGATGTTTCATACCAGGACGTCGGTGGAATGGACTCACAGAAACAAGAAATTCGGGAGGCCGTTGAACTACCATTAACCCATTTTGACCTGTATAAAAAAATTGGTATCGACCCTCCTCGTGGCGTGCTACTATATGGGCCTCCTGGTAAGACCCTTATTCCTATGAACGTCGTAGCATTCTACATTGATACGCAGGTACGGGAAAGACAATGTTGGTGAAAGCGGTCGCCCACCACACGACGGCTTCCTTTATTCGCGTCGTGGGCAGTGAATTCGTGCAAAAATATTTGGGAGAAGGACCTCGCATGGTTCGCGACGTCTTCCGTCTAGCACGGGAGAATGCACCAGCGATCATCTTCATAGACGAAATTGATGCTATCGCAACAAAGCGGTTCGACGCGCAGACGGGTGCAGATCGTGAAGTACAACGGATCCTATTAGAGCTGCTCAATCAGATGGATGGGTTCGATCAAAGTAGTAACGTCAAGGTTAATATTGTCCTCTAATCCATTTCAGCACTTATTCCATGTCTTAGGTCATTATGGCAACCAATCGCGCCGATACCTTGGATCCTGCTCTATTACGTCCAGGACGGCTGGACAGAAAGATCGAATTCCCACTACCATCACGCCGTGAGAGACGGCTGATATTCCAGACGGTGACAAGCAAGATGAATCTCGGGCCTGATGTCGACCTAGAAGATTGTTTGTGAATTCCACGTCACAGCAGAGCTAATCCTGACACCATTATCTAGACGTTTCCCGACCAGATCGTCTTTCTTCGGCAGATATAGCATCAATTGCGCAAGCCGCAGGCCTGCAAGGTAAATCAAATGTCTTGCTTTTTGTATATCTCTCATTGCTGGCAGCCGTGCGGAAGAACCGTTATGTCATACTACCAGTTGACTTTGAAGAGGCGTGGAAGGTGAGCCATTTATTGATGTTTGATATGCTTGCTGATTAAAATTTAAAAACCTGCAGCAAACTGTGAAGAGGTCTGATGAGACGCACGAATTTTGTGAGTGGAGGTACTTCCTGTGCACAAAAAAATTTTAACGGCATGTTTTCACAGATCGATGATGTGTTATTGTATAATTTGAGGTACGACATTAACATGATTTGCTTTTTGCTAAGCTGACAATATTCAAAGACCTGTTGTAGATTACTCTCTTTTTATATTTTTCATTTTCGAACAGACACTTGTGCAAGAATGCTCCATTCACTTTGGCGTCGTTTCATGATATTACCAATGAGGCGGCGCTCATTCAAAGGAGCGATATTAACTTTCAAAGCTCTCTCAACCGTCCTGATGAATCGTTCAGGATGGAAATTGGGCAGCATGCTTTTGGTACAGGAAAGTGAGTCTAGATATCAATATTCATACTTTACCCAGCATAATATATTCAAGTGGGCAACTAACCGAAATTGCAGAAGTGATGTTATGTAAATAAGTTGATGCTCTTCAACACTCTGGACGGCGTTCTTTATTTTACACGCACGTTCTCATTTTACGGGAGCAAAAGTGAATGATTGATCTCGTATACCGTGGTCCCCATCTCACAGTTTTATCTTTTCTGAATACAACTGAAGGGGGTGGAAGCTGGATCTGGAACATACATACATTTTCTGTACATTGTGTAATGCACCTATAGATGAGTTGTGCAAGGATGCATCATTTTTTAACGGGTTGGCCCAATTCACTTGCTCTTTCAGTAGCAATTTGGATACCACGAGCAATAGTAGATCTGACGCGCCCATCTTCCAGGGCTAGTAGACCAGCAATTGTACAACCTCCGGGGGCTAACATACTGGTCAGGTCAAAGAATGCGATATGACATATTCACGCACTTGTTACCGCATCTTTAAGTTGAGCAGGGTGTGTGCCACCCTGTAAAACCATTCGTGCTGCACCCTGCAAAGCTGTCGCACACTCAGTACATGATTGTGTACTTGGGAACATGAATTTTTTTACTTTGTGAAGCTAGTTCAAGGGCTTCAGCCCTAGGTAAACCCATCATGACACCGCCATCTGCCATGGCTTCGAGAAATATACATGCAAAAGCGGGCCCAGAACCGGATAATGCTGTGCAAGCGTCGAAATGTTTTTCGTCGAGGAGACGGCAGCGTCCTATGGACGAAAATATTTTCAGGATAATACTACGGTCACTTTCTGCATGTGGAGAGGGCGGAAGGGCTGAAACGACTGTCATCCCTTCACGGATCTGCCGAAATTGTACTGCAAGTAGCAACAGCGATTGTTATCTGAACTTACTTTGCACGGTGTATTTGGCATGGCGCGGACCACCCGTGTTGATGGCGGAACCATTTCAGAAAGTTGGTGGATAGTGACGCCAGCAAGTATGCTGATCAATAGTTTACCCTCCATAGCATCCCGTATTCCCGATTCACTTAGAATCATGTGTGCTAGTTGCGGTTTGCAACTGAATATAAAAATCAGCCTCTTGCTATCGCTCCGTGGGCGTAACATTTCGTACCAGAGCAGGACGACATCAGCCTGGCGTACAGCTTCAACATTTTGCGAAACAAAAACTTCGATGTCTTCTCCTAGACTACCAAGAGTCCCGAAAATGGCACGCAACTTATTAGCTGTCTCCTCTCTACTCACGCAGGCAAGAAACCGGGATGGCACTGTCTTATCTAGCGGGCCGACGGGCGTGACGGTGCCAGGTGTATGCGACTCCCATTTGTTTGAGAATGTGGTCGCTGTAGCGGACTTGAGACTTTCGATAACGCCCGATAGGATGGCGATGCCCATCGTTCCGCATCCTTGGTGATCGCGTCAATGCCAAATGTTGGACAGAGATCAAATGGACTGCAATACCCAAGACGCAGAGAGTGTAACCCATTTGCGTGAAATATGACATTGGAGAAGAGCGTATGGGTTTGGGCGACGAGTCCATTCTGAAGCGCTTCGGCCGAGTCCGCTCGATATCTCAAATGTCCATCAACATTCATGAAGCAATGCAAGTCCTCGTATTTTTTCTTTCACGCCTAATAACGTATCTTTAGTAAAGCCATCCGTGACATGCGGTCCGTCATTGACCCAGAGGAAGACTATCTTACCATCGTCGCGGCCGAGGAGAGCATAGCGGCATCGGAATCAAAGAGGAAGAAGCAGCTGGAGGAAGCACACTCAAACCTCAAAGGTACGCGTCTCCAATGTAATGTGGTATATGAGAGCACTTATTTGCAGCGCTTTCGAGGACGTTGGAGACCGCACGAGTGTCGTCGACAAGACCTGCATCTGTATCGTCGGCAGAAGCTCACGCGGCTTTGCTGAATGAGCTTGATAGTGGGAAGTTGTCCCTCATGAAGTCTATCAGTGAAACAGAGGCAATGATCACCAAAGAAGAAGCCGAGCTAGCTAGACTCAAGGACGAGACACGGAAACTGGAGGAGTGCGACCCCGCATCGGAACACGAAAAAGAATTGAGTTCTTCTGCGTACGTTTCTCTCTGACTCTATACGATATATCATCGATTTGGGTAGTCTGCGCCTGCAAATCTACAGAGGCCTTGGCATCGAGCCTATACTGGATAAAAGTGGGGTCGCAACGAAGATGCTCGTTCGTAAGTAACGTTGCACATCTAATTTACTACTCAAATGCTTGCTAGGATCAAGGTCAGGGGACCTTCACAACATAGAGTTGAACGACGTCAATGCAGAAGGCAATATCACAGAACTCATATGGCGCCTCATTGCCTCTTAATGCGGCTCTAGATACCAAATATATGGTTACTGGAATTATCATGTAGTTATACAGCATGGTATCCATGCTTATATGAATGCGTGGAATAAATACTTGGTGGAATGGCCGGCGGTATTGCTCATGGTGCAGCATCAGACTAAGAATCCTGTTGTGTCAAGTTCGTGTACAAGGGCCATTTGATGCACTTGCCTTGAAAGCAGATTTAATAACCCAGATCTTACTTTCTTTGCACTTTTCTGCAACCTCACGTACTTTGGCTTCAATGGCATTCTTCTTTACCTTATTCCCACGTAGTTCTTGGTAGATGGCCTCGACAAGGAATGTAATACTACCAGCTTGCAGAGTAGTGATCTTCGTCAATAAGAATGGCAGATATGTATCGGGAAATGCATTCTTTGGCGCAACCGTTAATCTTTTTGGAATCGCGGTACCAACCGGTCCATGATGTTGTTGCGCAAAGTGGACAGCTTCACTGTTGTCTAAGTTACGAATTTTCTGAACTAGCGCTCGCTCTTCCACGTCACTTGAAATAAATTTGAATGGATTGATTGGAAATGGAGTATCTATAGCTCCCTGAACCAAAGAAATAAATTATGGACCAACAATGCTTACCGTTCAACAGTCTTATTCGACATGCCTTGAATGCATCGTAGTCGCAATGACCGACGACGGATTCCCAACACGGCCCCTTTGCGAATGGCACTAATGGCACTACGACTTTTCGTCTTTTAATGCTCTTATCCTCATTTTCGATCCTTCGCTTGGGTGGGTTGAAAGATGGTTCTGGCATGTCGGGCGGAATTGAATCCGGATCACCAATAGCATCGACTTGATCATCATCCACTAGCCAACTATCCAAGTCAGAATCAGCCTCCTCATCCTGCGGGTCGTCGTCGTCGTCGTCTACCACGTCATCGGCGTCCACAGTGCCTTCATCCTCCCATTCCTCACCGCTGTCATAGCTATAGTCGATTCCAATTAAATCCTTCGCGTAAGGCGTCCGAGCTCCAATGACTTTGGAACTGCGTGTCATTGTACCGAAATAACCCGGCCTTGCATCTTCATGGAAAATGAAGACTTTTGCAGGAAATATTGTCCGATCTCGTAACTTGGCAAGAAGGGCGCGCACAAAGCTGTCGTCGCCAGCAAGTTCAGCTTCTGTGAGTTTTACCATTACTTCGCGGACGGAGCTTGAACTGTAAGTCTTGCAGAAAGCATTATATGGTGGGCGAACTCGCGAAAGGTCCAGCGGGATCGGAAGATCGGATAGCAGGGATTGCAATCGTTCTGACAAAGGGCATGTTAATAGGTTCATGGTGAATAACTTTTGCCGCGCAGACCTTTCGTGCTCATTGTACTGACATCTGGCAAAGGCGAAGGAGAGTCTGCCATAACTGCGTCTACATTGTCATCAAGAATGTCAATCGTTATAACGTCTTGATTTATCTTCCGAGCAACGGATTTCCCTTTAGACTTGGAGCTCAAGAAATGATTGGTAGATGCTACTTGCACACCCTTCTTGATAACAAATGGCTTAAATGCTTTTGAGAAATCGCATTGGGTGTCTGAAGGTCCGGCTTTCGCATTCATCTGGAATACAGTCGACTTCGTTGTTGGTACCTTCTTGGAAAAGAAATTGGTCATGATTGAACGCGACTTGTCCTGTGCGTTTTTGTCCTTTTTTTCCTTCTCTGCCTTTGCAACTTTCTTTTCTAGTTTTTCTTTATCCTAACTACCCATCAGAGCCATCGGGTCAGGATACAATTTGAAGGTGACCGACTTTTGCGAATCTATCTGGGTCAGGAACTTTTTTTGGACGTCCACCTTTAATTTGCTGACATTCCGTAGTTAGCTCGTTTAAGTGGATGTTTATAGATAGTTCCTACCATGCCGAGGGTGTCATCATCTTGTTTTATATGGTCATCGCCTACAGGTTTTGAAGTTGGTGGATCTAGTGGTTTCGCGTCGTTCGTATTGTTCGATTGCAATTTAGCAGTTTTTGGATCCAAGATTGCTAGCTGCTCGTGGGAAGGCAAAGCATTAAACATCTTTTGAAGATCTTGTCTGGCCTGGGGTAATATTAAAAGGGTGGAGGTGAGTGAGGCCGTAGACTGACTTGAACACGCTCTGCAACCCGTTGCTCGGCCTTTTCTCGTCCACTTTTGGGCAGCCAGTCCCAGAATGCTTCTTTGACTTCCCATCTCCATAGAGAAATTGCCGCTGGTACCCTTCCGCCATTGGAAGGGTTCAATCCATAATTATTTCGTTCCATAATGAGTTTGATAGCTGCTTCAACAACACTCAATGGGAGGACATCGGAAACGTGTGATGAGTTCTCTAATGTTATATCTGCCGATGGAAGCAATTCTTGTCGTATCTGTTTTGCAAGTACTGAAAGGCTTTTGTCGCTGCAAGAAATCACCAACCACACACAACGATCGACGTACATCATTTTACCTTTCATGTGCCAATTTTGCAATCAACGGTTTATGCTCATCCGGTATTTCAGTTAGGGGAGGATCTCTCCTCTCAATTCTTGATTCCAGGAAGACACGGAACTTGACGATTTCTAGCTTGAATGAGTTCGAAGCTACGAGGTGGTTCTGGATATGATCACCTTGCAGAGTTTCTGACTGTTTTTCAAATGACAAGATTTTCTGCTTCAAGGTGACTCTTCCGTTCTTGAGTTCCGCAAATTGTCTGCCTCCTTCAGAGGAATTGGTCATGATATACATTGGATGTGACTCGTAGAACGTACCGAGAGTAGGCGTATCAAGTGCAATCTCTTCTGATTGCATCCCGCCTTCTTGCATGTCGTACGAGCGAAGGCAAAAACGCGCACTTTTAACGCGTCGTGACGGATGGATGTCACGCGTTCGTGACAGCTTAATGTCGTTCTTTGCGCCAAAGAACGCCAACCCAAAAACATCTCAAAAACACCTCGCAGACCCTGCACTGCAGCCATGGGTCGAAAAATAGTGCGGAAATAATTCTGCTTATAGTCATATTCATTTTAACTAGGCATAGTCGGCCAAAAACTATCAATGAAATCTCCGCACAGGAGCATACTGTAGCGGTTCTCCGCAAAACTCTGACATCTACTAACGTAGGCATGCTTTGAGCAGTCTGGAATGAACCTCATCATTCTCCACAAGTTACCTCACATGCTTTTCTACGGTCCACCAGGAACGGGGAAAACGTCCACAATTCTGGCATTGGCGCGGCAGCTCTTCGGGTATTTCTTTCCATCTTGCCCCTTCCGTCACTATTCTTATGTAGTCATAGACCAGACAACTTCAGGAACCGTGTGCTTGAGTTGAATGCCTCGGATGAACGCGGTATTAGCATTGTTCGCGAAAAAATAAAAAATTTCGCGCGACAGACGCCCCGTGCTCAAACAGCTGCTTCTGACGGAAAGGTCTATCCATGTCCACCGTATAAAATCATTATCCTGGATGAAGCAGATTCCATGACACAAGACGCACAAGGCGCGCTACGACGGATAATGGAGACATATGCTCGAATAACGCGTTTCTGTCTTGTCTGTAATTATGTCACCAGGTTCGTGCTATTTGATTCGAGTTTTGCTCATCGAATAACAATTTTAGAATCATCGAACCCGTTGCATCCCGCTGTTCCAAATTCCGATTCACACCACTTGATTCTGCTTCTGCCCATTCACGATTGTCGTACATTGCTACGTCTGAAAATGTCTGTGGTTCTCCCGAGGTAATAGATACACTTATCACAACGTCGTCTGGCGACCTCCGGCGTGCTATAACCTACTTGCAATCGGCGTCGCGCCTCTCGTCATCGACAAGTCCTCCCACACCAATAACACCAAGTGATATTCAAGAGATTGCTGGCGTGGTTCCTGACGCAGTCATCGACGAGCTAGCGAGTGTAGTTGGAATCGATATCAGTGGCCAAATGAATGTGGACACAGATATCAGTAATAAATCTAGTGCCTTTGATTCCATCAGGAAAAAGGTGAAACAAATTATTCGGCAGGGTTATTCGGCAACTCAAATTCTATCACAAGTATGTCATAATTTTTTCCATGTTTTTAGCTACTCATCCTTCCTCAAGCTACATGACCTAACTATTTTGCACCCCACTTTGAATGGTCGACAGAAAGCTCAGGCTGCATTAATCTTCGGAGAAGCTGATAAAGCTTTGGGTGATGGTGCAGATGAAGAACTATGGATTTTAGAAGTCGCGCTCAGGATACACAAAGCACTGTCGTGATTCAATATTCAATACCTGTATTTCTGGATTCCGATTGGAATCGTGATAGTTAATTCAAAACCGGTCCTCGCAACCATCAAGATGTCCAAGATCCAACATAACACAAACTGCGCTAGTATCACATGTGATGGATGATAGTACAACGCAAAGCCCGAAGCACAGCCAGCCGACCAGGAGCCTTTTATCGGATACCAGCGGTAGCTTTCTGGAACGACCGCTTAATGCCCAATTGAGCTTTTCTCAATTCATCTGCACTGGAATCTTCAATTTCCAACTTCTCCAATGCCCGTGCGAGTTCGGCCTCGACTTGGGCTTTTGCTCCGCGCTTAAGCTTCATACCGATTTCGGGTGATGTAATAGAGTTTTCAATTTGGTGGATATATGCTTCCAGTTCAGATTTGGCCTCATGTCGAGCTGTGAACTCCTTGTCAGCTTGCTTGAACTGCTCCGCGTCCTTGATCATCTGCTCGATCTCAGCGGAGGAGAGGCGGCCGACAGAATTGTTGATGCCTGCAGAGGAACGATAAGATAATAAGTTGAGCAGCGAATTAATTCCCTTACTGATGGAAGCCTTCCGGCCAGAGGCGCGGTCCATGGCGGATACTTTGAGAAGACCATTGGCATCAACTTCAAATGTGGTCACAAGTTCTGCTTGGCCACGAGGCATGGGGGGGATGCCAGTCAGTTCAAATTCCCCGAGTAGTCGATTGTCACGGCATTGAGTACGTTCGCCTTCGTAGCTATGCTCATATAAACGACTACTCTTCAAGAGTAAGCCAATACTTACACAGGGAAAGTAACGGTCGTCTGGTTATCCTCCACGGTGGTGAATACCCTTGCTTTGTTGGTGGGAATGGGGGTGTTACGGGGAACGACAACACCAAATACGTCGCCTTGCATAGCAACACCAAGGGAAAGAGGAGCTACATCAAGGAGGAGCAGATCCTTTGTTTGATCAGATGTTTGGTTCGTCAAGACAGCGGCCTGGACAGCGGCACCATAAGCGACAGCCTCGTCAGGGTTAATCGATTTGTTCAATTGTCGATCACCAAAGTATTCAGAAACCAATGCCTGAATCTTGGGAATACGGGTGGAACCGCCAACGAGAACTATATCATCGACCTTGTCTTTAGGCATTTTGGCGTCCTTGAGCACTCGTTCAACAGGGTCTAAAGTGGATTTGAACAAGGTAGCATTGATCTCTTCAAATCGTGCACGGGTAATGTTGGCGGAGAAGTCCTCGCTCTTGTGCCGCAATGTCAGCTCCAACCAGGACGCAGCGGCAGCGCAAGGGACAGACCTGGTAGAGAGAGTCGACTTCAACAGAAGTCTGGGTTACACTCGAGAGAGTCCTCTTTGCACGCTCGCATGCACTTCTCAGGCGCCGTAATGCACGAGGATCGTCAGAAATGTCCAGCTTGGTTTTCCTTTTAAATTCGGTTTTGAAATGCTCCAATAGAGCATTATCGAAGTCTTCACCTCCCAGATGGGTATCACCAGCTGTAGCCTTGACTGTGAATACACCACCACTGATGTTCAGGAGGGAAACATCGAATGTGCCTCCACCCAAATCAAAGATCAGGACGTTCTTCTCGGCTTTCGATTGACGATCTAGACCATATGCAATGGCGGCAGCGGTGGGTTCATTGATAATACGCAGAACATCAAGACCTGCAATGGCACCAGCGTCCTTGGTTGCGAGGCGCTGCGAGTCGTTGAAATAAGCCGGAACGCTGTGGCGATACTCAAGTTAATCGTGATCTCGGAATAATAAGAGCATAGCTGACGTGACAACTGCTTTTTTGACGGTTTTTCCCAGCTTTGCCTCGGCAATTTCCTTCATTTTGGTGAGGACCATGGATGAAATCTCTTGTGGACTGAATGTTTTTGTTTCTCCCAGGTATTCAACCTTGATCAAAGGAGATCCGTCTTTCTCCACGACCTCGAAGGGCCAATGAACCATGTCCTGGAAATGGTGATCAGAACTTGTAAATGTGTACTCGATTACGCAAAAAACCTTTTTGACGTCAGGGTCACTGAGAGGTGGAATTATTATCAGCAGTCGCTGGTTGAAGGATCCAGAGCCTTACTCATGACGGCGACCAATAAGGCGCTTAGCATCGAAGACGGTGTTGCGCGGATTCATAGCAGCTTGATTCTTGGCGGCATCACCGATTAATCGCTCTTCGGTCGAAAAGGCGACATAGGAGGGCGTTGTCCGATTACCCTCTGATACACATTAACCCACCAATCTAGATAGTGATAGATATGCGAGAGACATACGGTCATTGGCGATGATTTCAACGCGATCATTTTGCCATACACCGACACAGCTAGACCGTTGATTGAGCAAACACAAAAAGACGGGAACTGTATATAAAGCTCGTACGAGTAGGTTGTACCAAGATCAATACCAATTGCGCCTTCGAACAGGTCGTCCATGTTTTAATGAGAAGTGGAGGGATGATGGTGAGAAGTAAGAAAAAAAAAATTCGATGGATGAAGTAAGCAAAGCGAATTTCTGCATAGCCACGAAGACAAGTTCTCTTCTGACAAGAACCTCCAGGAGGATGCTCGCCATTTGCGTTCGTTGCGCTTCCAGGCTGCGTAGGACGGCACGTTACATGTCCACAGAGCAGACCACACGGCTCGAAACTCCCCGGGATTGGACCAATTTTCAGATACGCAGAGCAGAGCGGGCGACACTAGGTGTGTTATTTCCATCGTCGTCTTCTTCAAATGTTGAGAACAATCTAGTCGACATGCTTTCTCAATACGGGTCCACTCAGACACCAGAAAATGCCTTTAGGGCCAGGGATTCGCTGCATAACCCGCCAAAAAACGCGACTCTTTCTGCCCTACTGGCAGCCGGCGCTCACTTTGGCCATGCGTCAAATAGGATGAACCCTAACTTTATGCCTTATGCCTATGGAACGCGCGCGGGTATTACAGTCATCGACCTTGATCAGACATTGCCCCTTCTCCGTCGTGCTGCAAGCCTCGTCCGGTCAGTGGCATATGCAAAGGGTACGATTGTGTTCATCGGCACACGACCAGATCTGCGGCCAGTGGTCCAAAAAGCTGCAGAACGTGTGGGATACCAAGGCTATTGTGTTGGCGACCGTTGGCTCCCCGGGACCCTTACCAACAAGATCCAGGTGTATGGTGCTGACGTTGCGAAGGAAGAACAGGTCGTCCCTGACCTGGCTATTCTGCTGAATCCTCTGTCCAATATGAACGCCATACGCGAGTGCGCCATTGAACATGTCCCTACAATCGGTATAGTGGATTCAAATGCCGACCCAAGAATAGTGATGTACCCAATCCCCGCCAACGACGAAAGCACACGAACTGCCGAGCTCATAGCTGGTGTTTTAAGCATTGCTGGAAGGGAAGGCGCGTCCTTGCGTGCGGCCGAGGAAAAGCAGGCAGAGTTAGAGCAGAAGTAGAGGCGATTTAACCAATAGCCTACAATGGGCAAACATCCATTCACAAAGGCAAGAATCTACTCTACACGATTCATCATGCCATCTGTCTTCTTCTGGATCTGCGCACCCTGGATATCATACCAATATCCTACAGAATCATTAGGACAAGCCATATTGTAAACGGAACAGAAACTCACGCTCAGCCGCTTCCAAGGCTCTTACATTGCCCTTGAGTTTGTTGATGGTCTCAACGTACTCGTCGTTTTCCACGCTGTCATATACAATCCCACCTCCTGCTTGTAAATACGCAACACCATCCTTGAACATCATCGTGCGAATTGCAATGCACGTATCCATCGCGTCATCTGCAAAGTCGAATCGACCAACAGCACCAGCGTAGATGCCTCGACGTTCCTTCTCCAGTGAATATATTATTTCAATCGCTTTGATTTTTGGAGCACCTGACACAGTACCAGCTGGAAAGATGGAACGAAACGCGTCAAATCTAACAAAAAGAAAAGAAAAGAAGGTTCAAAAGTGGGTTGGAATAATGTGTCACTTTATTTACCTTGTCTTCCCCTCCCGCAACAGACCCGAGACTTGGGACGTGAGATGAATGACATGGCTAAACTTTTCCACTTTCATAAGGTGGTCCACCTTGACCGTTTTGGGTTGACAAACGCGGTTGACATCGTTTCGAGCCAAATCGACGAGCATGATGTGCTCTGCGCGATCTTTCTCCGATGCAAGCAATGCAGCGCCGAGTTTTTCATCTTCTGCTTAGCCTTGTTAGTGTAGCCGAATCGTAAATAAAAAGTTAGATGGTTAAACCTTCAGGTGTCTTGCCACGTCGAACAGTACCGGCTATGGCATGGTTGTAGACGACATTTTTCTCGACTCTGCAAAGTGTTTCCGGACTGGCGCCCACAATCTGTATATCACCACAATCGAGATAGAACATGTATGGTGAAGGATTCACTTGACGTAGCTGTCGGTAGGCATTAAAGGAATGGAGTGCGGTCGGTCTTGCTATGCGCTGCGAAGGTACGGCTTGAATTATGTCACCAGCAATAATGTGCTTTTTCAATGTTGTTACAAAGCCTTCGTACCCCTCCCTGCCAACGTTGGAGATACCTTCGGCTCCCAGAGAGACCATTGGCTGTATTGGCTCAGGCGTAACATTCATGCTTAGGACCTTGGCTAGACGCCTTGCCTTTGAAACAGCTGTTTGATAGACGAATTTGAGATTTTCTATACCAGAGTTGGGACGACAAAAAACATGCGAGACGAGCTTAACATTTTGGAATATGTGGTCGTAAACGAGTAGGGTATCAACAAGCATGAAGAGTGATTCGGGTATCGCAAGATTGTCTTTAAGCTCACAGGCTGTTTTGGGTTCGAAATGTTGAACGCAGTCGTAAGCGACATAGCCTATGGCGCCTCCCGTGAATGTTGGAATCTCCGGAATTTTGACATACTGATAGAGCGATAACTCTTTTTGGAGTGCAAGCATGGGATCTCCTGTGATCTCCTCGTGAGGCCCTGTTCTTATTATCTTGAAAGGATCTGCAGTCGTTAGCGAATGACCAACCGAGAGCACAAACTGAATCACCTGCGCCAATGAAACTGTAACGCGCGACATTCTCCCCATCGATGATAGATTCAAGGAGGAAGCTGTATTTCGAGTCTTTGGCGATCCTCAGATAAGCCATACATGGTGTTATCAAGTCCGCAGGGAGTTCGACATAGACGGGGACACAATTTCCTCGCTTTTCGCGGATGATGAGTTGCTCGACCGTTGCGAGCGAAGGATAGGCTGGTAAATTCTGTTAAGAAAGGAAGGTCAGGCGCTATGAACACTGGATAAGGAAGAGTAAGAGTCAGTAAGAACCTGAGTGTCCATAAGCAGAGGCAAGCCCACTTGCACTGCGAGCGTGTTATTTGAAGTCTCCCCTCTCTCTCATGATAACTCCCCGCTTTTCCTGCACTCAGACCGACCAATCTGTAATCGTCTCAGTTTACTGCCCATCAGTCCGTGTGCGTCTATTAACCCTTCTCCCTCTCAAGCCTCTCATAGACACCCCAGCTAGGCCTCAGATGCCGAGATTCACGTTGACGGCCTGCTTTTCTCGCTGCACATCAATCCCTACTTTCTTCGGTTACATTTCTCTCACAATGTCGTGGACGATGAAGCCTCTTCTGCAGAATATGATCCTAGCTCGGGATATCTGACAGTCACGATCACGAAAGAAGTCAAGGGCCAAGAGTTTAAGGACTTGGATTTACTGGCGACATTGCTCGCCCCTCGTCCGTCAATGAAATGCCCTGCAATTGAAGTCCTATCATCCGACTCGGCGGGCACCATTGTTTCAGACGAAGAAGGCCTGTCTTTGGAACAGCAGGAGATCCTCACAGGTGCGCAACAACCGGCCCTTGTTTCTCCTTGACGCTAATAATTCATTAGCGGCACACAACGACTGGCAACTCCCACAGGTTCCAAACACGTCGAACCTGGATTTGTCGTCGCAAAAATACTATGGCTTCCTCAACATGCACAGCGGTTACTTCCGACACGTCATGCACACAGAAAATGAAGTAAACGAATTAGGCGGTGAAGCTGAAGCGTGTCATGTCGATGATCGCCGAAAGAGGCGGATCGAACATGAAGATCAAAAGTTTGACCCAGAGTACTACATGTAAGAGTATGTAAAACGCTTCATGTTCATTTAGCTCATTCCATGCAGGGCGGATTATGCTGACGACGGTATGATTCAAGAACTTTTGAGATGGGAACATCCATATGTGGTGGCAGACTACGAACATGTAGAATTCACTAACGACGAAAACATGGCTATGCTCAAATTACCTCGCAAAGAATGTGAGTTCTACAGTCTATGATAGGCGCGACCATCCACTCAACGTAAGATACGTTAGATCTGGCAACACTTCAACAGACACATGGCTTGTATCTGACCCTGGTGTCTTTGTTGTTTTCGTACGCATACGAATCGAGAACAACACAGCGTGATCCCACTCCTGAGAGCGCATGGACCATTTGTACTCTGACGCCCGCCTTTTCGGCCCTCGACCCTCCCACTTGTTCAAATGTGGTTAAACTCACAGCCCATGAGGTCTTGGTGTCATCCTATCGGCGTTCTTTGGCGTTTCCTCTCTATAGGTCCTTTGCTTTGGCCGAGACATGCCGACGTGACGTCTCCGTGCTTCTTTCTAGGGGCAAGAGACTCGTGTTTCGTTGCCTGCTGGAGATGAAATCTGTTTTGGACCATCATGAGGTTTACTACATATATAGCAAGATCTGGTTGGACGATTTTTGCACATGGATTCAATCTTATGCGAGGTTTGCCGAGTTCACCTTGAGATATACGGAGCGAAACCTGATTTGGTTACCATAGTGATACTATTTTGGCGAGCTTGGGGAAAGTTATTCAGGAGACGCGTATCAAGAAGAGTGATCTTGGGTGGGATTTGGAAGGCTTAGAACATGCAACGTGCCATGCACTGGAACGCGAACCAGACAGTGATGACGAAGATTTAGAATAGTTGCAACCCGAGACATCACAGTTCATTACTTGATATATACTTCTACGCTCAAGCTATTGGTCAAAAAAGAGTCCTATAAGTTAATCTGATCGTCTTCCGCGTCCCGTCTCTGGAATGACATCAAAGCCACTCTGGCCTAGATCCACTGGGAAGGCAGCTGTTTCATCAAGTGATTGTCTAATCAAAGCCTCGTTCTCAGCATCTTGTACAAGGGGTGCGACCGGTCGGCCAGGGATGCAAGGGGGAACGTTCACAAGATCATTAAAAAGGAACTAGAATATCATAAACAACACGAAAAAAAAAAAGCACTCGGCTACTGACCGTTCCATATCTATTGAATTCGAGTTAGCCCTGAGTATGAATTGTCGAAGAGAACAAGGTACGTACACAAGTAGCGAGAAGCCCGTGACTTGAAGGACCGAAATTGGGAACAAGAGTTTCTCCCAGCCAAGTGCAAGGCTGATCAACCAGATTGATAGAGTTCGACAAGTGTCGGTTAGTGAACGTGCCGTTGCGCTGACGTGACGCGTAACACTCAAGCCAAAGTAGTTGAACAAAGCAATACTACAGGCGATTGCAATCCCGGACCAGAATACGCTGGGAGTGTCTATCATTTGGCGCCAACCACGTGGGAGATCAAAGAAGGGGGATTGTGCCGCGATGGACGGTATAGAAAGAATAGGCATAAAGAGCAGGACGGACAAGGCGCCAAAGAAACCTTCCCAGCCGACGGCAACAAGGGGTTCAACGGTATAGCGGCCTGTATGAATACGGTCAGGAAAACAGACAATTGTATCACTGTCTAGAGCCTACCCAGGATCTTTTCTATTACAAGACGTAAGTATTCGAATCCATTATAAGATAGAGTACACACCTTCGACGACAAATTGTGCAGCTGTGCTGAATGAATCAAAGCTCAAGGTGGTGTATCAGAAATTTGCGAGGAGACATACAAAATTTGGGCAAACAAGACGAAGAAAACGCCTTGAAAGGGTAAGAAGCGTACGAACAGAGATGCTGATTGGCCTACCTACGAGGGCTTTGGTCAGTTCAGGCTCCTCTCCCTGAATGGCTATAGGGCGGCCTGGGGAAGTGAGGATGTGCACTGTCGCTTCCTTTACGGCGTTTTTGATGAGCGAGCCACTATAGCCGACCAAGCCAACGCCTGACATGACGATGAGGAGGGAGAGCCATCTGGAGAGCGATGAATCAAAATATGGAGCGACGCGTAAGACAGGACTAACTGATAAAACCACAGGCGGCGACGGAGAAAGATGACGCTGAAAGTACCGACAAAAAGAACGAGAGCGCCGCGCGTCATCTGGTAAATGGAGACGGGGGTGTACAACAAACCGACGTTCATCAACTACAAGCAGATATCAGCGGGGCTGGATCTTGAATCAAGAAGCAAAGCCACGCGCCGTTGTTCCGGTCAGATCGCAGAAGGCCGGGATCCAGAACAAGGCGACTGCCCAGCCAGTCATCTCGTGCGCTGAGTGTGATTTGATAGGGGCATCGGGCAAGTTAGACTCCAAGGGAAGCTGGACATGGGAGGAGTATCTTGCGCGGAGGGACGCGTAGATGACGGGAAGGAAACAAAGCATCTCCCCGACTTTGTGTGTGAATCAATAATGGGAGGGAAGGAAGAGAGAAAGGAATGCAGACCGAACATCTGAAGAGTTTGCCAGACAGGCTGCTCGTAGAGAACATGGGAGGCGGGATCAGGGTTGGAGCAGTTTTCGACGCATTGCATGTCCTGCCATTTGCTCCAGATTGAATTACTGGAGCCCTAGAAAGAGTGAGGAAGGGCGGGGAAAGAAGGGAGAGAGACGGACGGTGAGGATCATGCCAGCGAGGAGGAGGGGAACAGACAAGGCGGGCATGTGACGTGACGTGACGTACGAGGTGGGAGGATATAATATATTAGCGCTAATCTCTGGATGGTCCTTGCCTGCCCAAACGGTAAGCAGGAGTGTCTGCGCCATTTTCCATTCGCCTGCATCCTTGGCCTCACTCCAGTTCTCGTCAAGGCCGCCGCCGCCTTTTAACTTTTTGAAGCGGCTGTGTTGTGTGTGACGTGACGTGACGTACGAGGTATATAATTTATATATATATATATTATTTTGAAAAAGCAGCCATGATAGCGTCTGGATGGTCCATCTGCTCCTTGCCTGCCCAAACGGTAACCAGGGTCTGCGCCATTTTCCATTCACTGGCCTCCTTGGCCTCACTCCAGTTCTCGTCCAAGGCTTCGTCGCCACTCGTCTCGACGCTGACGCGAAGCCTCTCCGTGCAAAGTCCATCTCGGTCGCGGTTCGTTGCTACGAGTCGCGTATTGCCGCCCTCAACCCCACCCGCTCAAACGTCCTCGCAGAATACTCTCAGACCCTCTGGTCCAAGCCAGACCACCTCGACTACTCCTCTATCACAGATCTCACCTTTCCCTTCCACATCGCTATCCCTACCACTGGCCCAGGTTTCAGCACCGCCATTTTTGTCGACTATCGCTGTGTCTGGAGAGTAGAAGCAGGTATGTCCATTCCCTCTCTTTTTTCTTGTTCCTTCCTTTATATCCATCAGTCCTCCTCCATGAGCCCCTCTACGGCGTTGGTTCTGTCCAGGTCAAGCATTTCGACCTCCCCCTCATCCGCTACAATGTCCCGCCCCACCATCCATCCCCTTCACCTCCTATTCTCGACTGTCTGATAAACAACCCCAGGGCTCCGCGCATTTCCTACTGCGTCCGTACCCCCACTTCCCCCGTCGGTCCCAGGGACTCTCTCTCTATTACTATATGCTTGCTGCCTTTGGAGCCAGACATTGTCGTACGCACTGCAAGCCTGACTATAGAAAGGCGCATCCGGTTCAAGGACGATGTTCAATCGACTCGAACACCTCTTACCGCGCTCTCGTCTCCCATCATACCGTCAGCTAATATCAGGAGAAAGCGGCCAGCAACTGCTCCCGTTAGGTCCAGCCCATTCCTCTTCGCGTCCACCAGGATCGTCTCGGACGTCATGGCCCGAGCCGAGTCATCCGGTAGATTCTCCCGAAATAGGGATAACATATGGAGTAATGTCCTGACCCTGCAGTGGCCCGCAGCCAAATCACATAGCAGATGGGCAATTGGGGAAACCATTGATGCTAGCCTAGCGTCGGTCAAATTTCTGGTTCACGTCAAGGTGAATGTAACATCCCCCACCGGCCTTTACTCGATAGAGCTTGCCGAGAAGGAATTGCTCGTTGTATCTACGAGCGAAGCCGAACGCAAGCAGGCGGCTATCAGATATGCAGATCTTCTTAAAACGGAAGAGGCAAGGGCTACAAGGCCGCGAAAGGGACAGGATGACCATCACCGTGGGTCATTGTTGATGGTCCCCAAATTACGACGACCGCACACGAGCAGCGGACAGCACGGCAAGTTGAACGAGCTGTCTTCTGGCATCTCGTACACTCTGCCACGCGACATATTCAGACCAGACACGAGAAGCATGGTGTGGAAACGCGAGACGACGCGAAGGAAGATGAGCGTCAGTTCGACTAGCAGCAGTTTTGATGCTGATTCTGATGTGGTGCGGGAATGGGAGGAGGAACTGGTTCGAATCGAAACGCACAGTCGGAGACTGAGTGACCAGGTTGGGTTCCCGTGGAAGAGACAATAGACTCGTCATCGTCAGGTTGTTTACATATTATTTCGGGCATTTGGGTGTTGTACGCTGTACCATTAGAAGAGTGACTGCTTAAGCGTTTAACTTGAACCGTCATTCAATATTCAATATTCAATATTCATGTCTCATTTCCCCTGGCTCAAAATGGCTGGCATTACAGTCGCCTGTACGTCCCATCTCTCCGTCTCATTTGCGCTCGAATGGTCAAATTTGCCTTGCAGTCGTCGGCTTCGGATATGGCCTTATGAAAGGTAAGCTTCCCTCTGCATGCCACTTCATCCAGCTCTCTCTTGACACCTGTGGGCTAGTCACAACTCCTACCGAAGAACAGCTGTACAAAGTCTCATCCCGCACTCTCTCCTGTTTTGCCCGCTTATTGCGATCCAGGAATTGGCTCCCGACCTCAAACGTCAAGTAGATGCTACAAGAGCTGCCCGGCTTGCACGAGAAGCAGCCGAAAAGAAGCGGCTGGTCGAAGCGGAGGTCCGTGACTTTTGCGCAACCCCGTCTGACCCATTTCAAACTATCCAACTCTTCTTCTTCTTCTCAGCCAACCTCAGAGGCTGTCAAACCAAGATGGGCAGATGGCCGCTAGTAGTATGATATGAATGTACACGATGGATAAAAAAGCAAAACGACAGTAAATGACGATCTAACTCCACTACAACTAGGATGGGCTTCTTGCTATGATAAAAGGTTTGTTGGATTCCAAAAACCGATGAAAAACCATCGTTTTCGAGTCATCTTAAAAGATCCTGCCTATTTTCTACCGACTGTCGAACCTTCCGAAACATCTGTGCGTTGGAATTGAGTAGTGTTTCGCTCGTGGATGGTGAATCGGACGAGGACGGGAGGATTGGACTATCAGTCGGAATACTAAGCAATATCGATGTTGATGATGAAACAGCAGTTGGCACATCGTTCGCTCGTGGTTCAGAGACGGAATGATCTTCGTGGCTTAACCCATTTAGAACCGACGCCTCGTTCATAACGTTGTCACCAGTAGTCGATGACGTGTTTAATAGATGACATGGTCCAGATAGATGCAGGGCTGCGCTGCCCGTAGATGTACTAGTGCTGTCGTCTGATCCTTGGCTATTCAATGCCGGTCCAAGATCGCTGTTTACCGGAGCTGAATCCACAGCGTCAGATTCAGTAAATGGTCGTGAAGAAGTAGCGGATACAGATGTCCTTGGTGACGGTGACAAACTTCCAGTGGCTTGTGCATTGGTCCGCAATCGTGCCTCCACCGTGGAAGGCCCTGCCAAAGGTTCTCCGCTGGGCGGATCTTCAAGTCGAGATTCTGCAGCTGCCATTGCCCCGGACTTCTTTCTTTCAGCGGCTTCTTTCCTCTGCTGCTCCTCATGATCCAATAAAGAAAGCCTCATGGCCTCCATTATCATTAACTGCATTATTGATCAGCGCCGCCGACACCTGGGATGAATCGACTTGCCTCCTCAAGATCTTGCCCAGACATTCCTAAAAATTGTTCAAAACCCTGACCATGTACCCGTCGTCTTCTCCTAGTACCGCCACTGGTCTCATTGTTGTCGGCCGACCCATCCTCTTGCCCAAGAGGATGTACACGTCCACTCGTGACGCCAACAGGTATCAGACGATCCCCGACCTGCCGCATGACGATACGTCTATTGGCTCGCCTTGCAACAGCCGCCCGTACAGCAGCCAGCTTTGTTTCCCAATCGGGTCTTATTTGATCTGTAAGAGCTCAGGTGACAGCAGCAGTGAGGTGCGAGAAGCGCCTACCGGTTGTCACAACCTCGGGGTTGTCTGCGCTATAGCTCTTCTGTCTGCGCTTGTGAGTCGGATATTGAAGAGAATTGTCCAGGAATTGTTGTGCGTGTGTTGTCCCTTTTGGAACATCGGCTGACTATGACAGGAGTTGATCCCCGTAATCAGACTGCGCAAGATACACGGACTAACCGGCCCTTCACTGCCCATCCCAGCACGCCAAGGAGGCGGCGTGTAAACGACACCAAAGTTCTCTTGTACGCAGTAAGGGCAAGCGGCAGGTTCCGAGACGAGATGGGTGGTCGTTGGTTCATTCCGTTTAATCTGAACGAAGCATTCGGTGCATATGGCTTGGTCGCAACATCTAGAATGATTAATATTGGGAGGATAATACTTGAAGAAAGCAAGCATCAGATTTACAGAGGGCAAGAAAACCCACAATAACCATACAACGTACCAAAAAACAAATAGGACATTCCACAGCACCACGATATACGGCAGCCTCCGGTCTACTAGGTTCCTTCAATGCACCAGGACGCTTACTATGAGTCAATTTGGTGGAGCTTGAAGTTGGAATCGATTCTGTGCGTGTGACTGATTCGCCTTCAGGATCAGGCAAGCTCTTGCGTGCAGCCAGTATCTGATCATCGTCCCATGAGTCATCGTAGTCCTCGAGTGGACGATAGAATGGGGCCAACTTCCGTTGACAAACAAGCTGGGAGACGATAGGATGATTCCAGTCTCGTGGACCGGTGTAGACGCCTTGGGGGGTAAGATAGCCAAAGTCCACTGTCTCGTCCTGGTGGCTTCTACCCGATGAGGAGGCACTGTTGCCCATGTCGAGCGAGGCGTCGAGTAGAGGAGATGGCGGTTACGCAGAGTTGCAGAGTGGGGTATATGTTTGGTTGTGTTTGTGGCGCTAATGTCTATCTGGCTGCCCAGCCATGATGTCGATACATGTCGAGTCCTGACGCAAAGCGTCTGTACAGATGTCGCGGTATCCTCTGAGAACGGTTTAGATAGCACAAGTTACGCTACAGTTACCCCGGTAGATGTGGAAAAGACTTGAGATTGAGAGCGTCGGCAACTGAGTGACACGTCATTCCAGCAGTGCTATATTAAGATCCTGTAAATAACTTTTGGCCCTGCTGCCTCTCACTCGTCTTACTCTCATCCATGGGCTCTTCGGTCTTGGACACGCCCTGGACGAAGTCGCCAGCCCAAATCACGTCCTATTTCAATGTCAATGCCAATGTCGGGTTGAGTCCACCTCAAGTCGCACGCCATGCTGAACAGTACGGGAAAAATGGTACGCTTCTTCCTCGCTCGCGCCTTTAAAGCTTTGATGCATCCACATCCTTCTTCAGAGCTGCCCGAGGAGCCACCCACTCCATTATGGGAGCTGATCCTTGAACAGTTCAAAGACCAGCTTGTCCTCATCCTGCTTGCGTCTGCAGTCATTTCTTTTGTCCTCGCTCTTTTCGAGGACACAGAAGGCGCCAGCTGGGGTGGTGCTTTTGTCGAACCACTTGTTATTCTTCTCATTCTCGTCGCGAACGCAACCGTCGGTGTTGTTCAGGAATCAAGCGCGGAACAGGCAATTGACGTTAGAATTTTAGTTTTTTCTTTCTTTCTTTCTTTCACTGCTGACTTGCGTTTGACTTCAGGCGCTTAGGGAGTACTCGCCCGACGAAGCAAAGGTCATCCGGTCCGGTCAACTTAAACGCATCCATGCTTCTGAGATAGTTCCCGGAGATATCATCTCGGTCGCCGTCGGTGATAAGGTCCCTGCTGATTGCAGGCTACTTTCCGTCTCGTCCAGTAGCTTCAGAGTTGACCAAGCCATCTTGACCGGAGAGAGTATCAGTGTCAACAAGTCCGTCGACGTTGTCATGGATGTCAAGGCAGTAAAACAGGACATGACCAATATGCTGTTTTCCGTGAGCATTATTTCTCAGGTTTGACTTGGGCTGATCAGTCTCCAGGGCACAACTATCGTTAATGGAAATGCTAAAGCGGTAGTCGTCTTTACAGGCGAAAAAACGGCCATTGGCGACATTCACAAGTCTATCACAACGCAAATATCAGAAAAGACCCCTCTCAAACGTAAATTAGATGACTTTGGGGATATGCTTGCAAAAGTCATCAGTGTTATCTGTATTCTTGTTTGGCTGGTCAACATACGTCATTTCTGGGACCCTGCCCATCATGGCGCCTTAAAAGGTGCCATCTACTATTTCAAGATTGCAGTTGCGCTAGCAGTAGCTGCAATACCGGAGGGGCTAGCCGCCGTCATTACCGCTTGCCTAGCTTTAGGTACGAAAAAGATGGCCCAAAAAAATGCTATTGTCAGGAACCTTCCCAGTGTCGAAACGTTGGGTTGTACAAATGTCATCTGTTCTGATAAGACGGGCACCCTCACCACCAATCAAATGAGCGTATCAAAGGTTCGCTTATTCGCCTATTCAAAGATTTCTCTTACTGATCGCAACAGTTTTCCGTCGTTTCTGCCACCGGCGTCCAAGAGTATGTCGTCGAGGGAACAACCTATGCTCCTCACGGGTTGGTCAAATCTGCTGGTGGCCATGATGCCTCCACTGACTTGAAGTCAGACCCAATTCAACGTCTTGCAGAAATCTGCGCCTTATGTAATGATGCAAAGATAGTCTATCATCCTGTAAGGATCTCCTTCAATCCATAACCATATGTAAGCTTATCAATTATCTTCCAGGACAAGCAGAACTACAGTAACGTAGGAGAGCCAACTGAGGCCGCCCTTAAAGTCCTGGCTGAGAAAATAGGGTGCAGAAATGAAAAACTGATGCAATCCTTGTCCCGCGCTTCGCCCGATGTTCGCGTCAGCGCCGTTAACGATTACATTGAACGCTCAATACCTCGCCTCCTCACTTTCGAGTTTACCAGAGATCGCAAGATGATGTCAGTCTTGGTTAGACTTAATGGGACAGGCGCGCTCTTTGTCAAGGGTGCACCAGAATCGGTTTTGGAACGGTGTACGTCTGTGCAAGTAAATGGCAAGTCTTTGCCCTTGACTGCCGACCTGAGGAATACTTTGTTGGACCGCACGTCAACTTACGGATCTCAGGGACTGCGTACCCTAGCGCTTGCCTACGTCAACGTCCAAGAAATAGATGCGACTCGCTATCTTTCGGATTCTACTAGGGACTACCTTCGTTTTGAACAAGATCTGACGTTTGTTGGGCTCGTTGGAATGTTAGATCCACCACGGCCGGAAGTAAGAGAGGCCGTGGCAACGTGCAAGGCTGCTGGAATCAGAGTTATATGCATAACTGGAGACAACAAGGGCACGGCGGAGACAATCTGCAGGCAGATTGGAATCTTCTCCGAGTCCGAAAACTTGACTGGCAAAAGTTATACTGGAAAAGAACTAGACGCGTTGAGTTACAACGAAAAGATTGCAGCAGTGCAGCGAGCTTCATTGTTCAGCCGCACAGAGCCTGGACACAAGAGTCAGCTCGTGGACCTGTTGCAGAGCCTGGGGCAAGTTGTTGCCATGGTCCGTGAAGATTTTTATATGCCTGGCGTGGACTGACTGTCAGTAGACAGGCGATGGTGTCAACGATGCCCCTGCGTTGAAAAAAGCTGATATTGGTGTCGCAATGGGCAGTGGCACCGATGTAGCTAAGTTGGCGGCGGATATGGTCCTTGCGGATTCCAATTTTGCGACGATTGAAAAAGCCGTAGAAGAAGGTAGATTGATATACAACAATACTAAACAGTTTATTCGATACCTAAGTATGTGGTTCCCCCCAAAATCATTTCTATCAGGTATTAACTAGACGTCACCCAGTATCATCAAACATCGGGGAGGTTGTGAGGTGAGTACTTTATCGCCTTTACTTCTTTTTATGAATGTTACTGAAAAAAAAAAATTATAGCATATTTCTTACAGTGATTCTGGGAATGCCAGAGGCTCTCATACCCGTGCAACTTCTCTGGGTAAATTTGGTTACGGACAGTTTACCTGCTACGGCGCTTGGCTTCAACCCTGCAGACCACTCCATCATGCGCGTTCCACCAAGGAATAGCCGAGAACCGCTTGTTGGAAAATGGTTGTTTGTACGGTATTTACTTGTTGGGTTCTATGTTGGATGCGCGACAGTTTTTGGGTATGCCTGGTGGTTTATGTATTACACGGGCGGCCCGCAAATATCTTTTTATCAACTGGTAAATGTTAAGTTTGATGATACATGGCTTGTGCTTACCGAATATTACCGAATTTTTAGACGCACTTCCATCAGTGTCATGCCAAGTTTCCTGAAATTGGATGTGAAATGTTTACGAACGCTATGGCCAAACGAGCTACGACGATGAGTTTGTCTATCCTGGTCACGGTCGAGATGTTCAATGCGATGAATTCGCTCTCGGAAAATGAGAGTTTAATGACATTGCCTGTCTGGGCGAACCCCTACCTTGTGGGTGCTGTAGCACTGAGCATGGGGCTGCATTTCATGATATTATACGTTCCCTTCTTCACAGTAAGGCACTCTTTTCCAACGATTGGTTTATATTGAGACATTGGCAGAAACTGTTCGCGATCATGCCACTTAACTGGATAGAGTGGCAGGCTGTGTTATACCTCAGTGCGCCCGTGCTCCTACTGGATGAAGTATTGAAATACATTACGGTGAGTTTATTTTTACTAGTGTATGTTGTATGCTGAACTGGGAGTGACAGAGAACGTTTGTGAACAGTCCGGCAAAAGTCAGGCTGAAGGTTGAATGAATGAAAAGGGACTTATGTAGACTATGTATGGAAATTACGTGACCTTTGCCCAAATATCTTCTTTTCCCAAACCGCTCTTTCTATACGCACATTCCTTTTGAACTGTCGCGCACACCTCGAAATGCGTCTCGACGTTCTGACTATCATGGCTGGCATGTGTCTAAGCCTTATGGGACGGGCACATGAGATAGGCAGAAGACATCACTGGAGGCGGCATCCCAGAGTGGGGCTGACATCCAATTCGACGGTCTTTGCAAAACGTTTTGAAGATGCTAAATTTTCATTCTACGACGCTGGTGAAGGTGCATGTGGACAGTCATTTACGGATCAGGACTTTGTGAGTACATATGTCTTAACTACCCCAATGATGAATATTTGAATGATTGACTAAATAACTTTTGGTGTTAAGATTGTCGCCATTAACACTATGGTTCGGAATGTCATGCTAGTGCTACGGCTATTGTTGACTGGATCATTAGCAATTTGATGACGGTCACCTTTGTTTTCAAACGATCACCATTACTGCAAACGAGAAAACGACAACGGCTCAAATTGTAGACAAGGTTAGTCGACGAACAGCTCAAATCAATGAACTTATAATTGATAGAGTGCCATGTGTAGTGCATGGGATGTCCGTTTGGAGGCCTTGATCTTTCTCGTGGCCTGTTTGAGTATTTTGCATCAGAGAGCATGGGGATCATTTATGGCACATGGGTACTGGGTGACGACACATCTCCATCACCGACGACGACGATGACGACGATGAGATCCGTGATACCCTTGACAACATCGAGCGCACCGCGTTTGGAAAGTAAGACCCAGTCCAGCACGTCTTTGTCTTCCAGTGCGACGGTTCCGGGGTTGACGGGTCCGAGCAGCAGTAGCAGCAGCAGCAGCCCAAGTTCAACAGCGGAGACGGCGACGGCGACAGCGACAGCGAGTGTACCTGGAGTGATTGCGAACCTTGAAATGGTTTTTGCGCAGCTGGGTGGACTGGTGGTGCAGGCGCCCAATGTTCAGTAAATTTGTTCTTGTTATGGTAGTGTTACTTAGTCTTTTTACTGTTACTGTATCCTAACACCCCCCGCCGTCTCCTCGCCTCCTCGTCTCTCTCTTGGTCCCCACACTCCTTTGGCTCGTATCATGCTTATGCCTCTTCTTTCTCTTGCCTTGGCTGCCCTGTCACTCGGCTTTGTCGTTGATGCCCACACTGCTGGCCATCAATATCCTCGCCGTCATCATGAGCTGGCACGTCGCGCTAGCAGCGACATCCAGCTACACAAGCGATTATTTGGTGCAAGGTGGACATTTTATGATGTCGGACTGTACGCAAACCCAGCTTCCTGCCTAATTTCTCTAGTTTGATTTCACATCTAGAGGTGCTTGTGGCAAAATCAGCCTGCCCACTGACTACGTATGTTGATCCCTCTGCTGCCAATTCGACTAATGACGGTGTTATTTTAGATGGTGGCCCTGAATGCGGAAGTGAGCTTTTTAAAAAATATGACAGCATTGCATCCTCTCATCAGCTATCAGCAATTCGGATACGGATTTCCTGGCCCTAATTGCTTTAAAACTATCACAATGACATACGGTGGGCAAACTGTAAACGCCGTCATCTTGGACAGGGTACGCTTTGCCACAGTCACTATATACTCTTCTAATCAGACCAAAGTGCATCGGTTGTCCTTTTGGAGGATTAGACCTTTCCCCCGCTCTTTTCGAGGTCTTTGCACCACGATCTGACGGTGTTATTTATGGCACTTGGTTCTTTAACGATGGTTCGGGTGGCGGTGGTGATGCCCCCCCACCATATCACCACCACCACCACCACCATCCGATATGGTCTCCGCCGCCGCCGCCGCCGCCTCCACCACCTCCTCCACCAACGTCCACCTGGACTCCGCCTATAGTCTGGACCCCTAGAACGACTTGGCATGCCAAGATCAAAGCTGCAACTACTGAGGAACCTACCCCTAGTTCCTCTTCCTCTTCCTCTGTTCCTTCTCCTCCTTCTCCTCCTTCTCCTCCTCCTCCTCCTCCTCCTCCTCCTCCTCCTCCTCCTCCTCCCTCCTCTTCCGCAACTGCATCGGCAGAGACCCTTGTTCAACCCACCAACAGTGTGCCGAGCGGGCAGACTATCGCAACAGGATCAAGCACTGTGAACGTCACTAAATCGCAAAATATCTATCATTTGAACACATTGTTGATCAATTTGGGAATGTTCATTGTGTCTACTACACGTTCCACTGCCTGAAATGTTGTAGTTGCAACCCTCCTTTGATATACCCTTATCCTTTTTTTTTTTTTTCTTTTTTTTTTCATTCTATCACAGCTCTTTGGCTGAACAAGATCTAATTTACAGTGTATCTTGGGACAAGATGTGCTACTTTACAGATTGACACTTAAATGAATACCGCAACTTTTTTTTGATGGAAGAATATATCTACTTAATGATGATAACAAGAAACAAGCAAAACATCCAAGCCCTGCTGCTTTACCCATTTCAGGGAGGCGGCATTACCTTTACGCCTGATATCTTTGATGAGTGCAGACTTGCTGGGGAACAGCAAGCGCTTCAGCGCTGCTTGCCCCTCTTCGCGATGAGCTATATAGTCCTTGACATTGAGGAAGACACGGGACTTTACGAATTTTCGGGCAGCTCGTATGGTGGTGGGAAATTCGGAAGGTTCGCGTGGCGTAAGACCAAGTTCGACGATGAGCGACTGAAGCAGGACCAAACGACAAACCGAGTCGCGCTTGGCGACTGGGTTTGCGAGGAAGCTATACAGAAGCAAAGCTTAGTATGTGTTCTAAGGCAGACGGACAAGGACTCACTTTGAGATAAATAGCGCCGCTTCCTTGTACACATTGTCGGCTGCTGTCGATTTATCCTTCGCACTTGCTTGCTGTTCTGCCTGCTGCTTTCTAAGTTTTTTTCGCTGCTTATTACGCCGCCGCGTTGCTCTTTTGCGTTCTTTCTTAGCCTCTTTGGCGTCTCCTGAAAGAACAGCTTGTTTCTTGCGCTGCCGGCCATGGGCAGCAGGGATAGGGGTCGCAGGTGCTGCTGGGGAGACCGGGGCCTGGCACTGCGGCAGCGTCAAGTCTGCTGCTGCTGCTGGATGTGGCACAGTGGTGAGTCTGGTTGAATCCAGCGCAGAGTGCGGCTTTGTCAAAAGAACAAAGTCATCCTGTTCGTCTGCAGACTCGTGTGCTATGAGAGAAGCAAAGCTGCTGGAAAGCTCCCAGACGACCTCATCGTCGTCGTCCGAGAGGTAGGCGTCGTTGCAGGAGATGGCGTCGAAGGAGTCTACGAGACTGAGGATGAGAGGCGAGCGTTCCATGATGTGAGACACTCAGAGACGACCCGCCAATAAATCGCGCTGCTCCCGTCCCCAACCACGGCCCGTTGTTCAACCAGCCCCTGTCCGCTTACTCTGCCCCTCGCGTCCACCAGCTCCCCTCTTCTCATTCCCAACTTTACTCGTCCTCCTGCACCCTCCACAGCCCGAGCACCAGCTACACTCACCCGTTTCCCAATCCCGAGCTCCCCGTTCGCGTTTCGCCCCCATACCACAAGATCACGCCCTGCCCCTTTTGCCCCCCGGCTCGTGTCCAGGGTCACCATGACATGCCCGCTTGGGGATATCACAACGGACTGTGGCCGGATAGGCTCCAGACACCGAGTCGCCTCATTGTCTGTCATACTTGTCAATATGGCATATTCACGCCTCCCTGGGACAAACTTGACTTACATTCCAACAATCCGCTGATGCTCTTGACTTTCACTGGCGTGCCTTGAGCAGTGCTGTAGACATTATTTCCAAGTCCGCCCCATCGCCCATTGCCACACATCAGCAAATCTACCAAGGTCGGCTTTGACTCATCTAATCGCTCGACTGTGAACGAGGTCAGGTCCCCGCCTAAACATTTTCAGCTCCACGTCAGAACATATGCACATTGTCGCGAACCTGCAGACACGTCCAAACATTTTGTTTTGGTAGCCGGAGAAGTGAATCTCCATAGATTAACCTCGGTTGGTATTATGACTGTCTCCGCTGTCGTGTCGCTCCCTAGACCGAGCTGTCTGGTCCGAGTTGGATACTGAATGTTGATTCAAAGTATGCAGCGTACCCGTATTCGTTCGCTCCCCAGGCCAGGACTCGACCAGTGTTTGTTCGTGCAAGACTATGTCTGCTGCCCACAGCCACTTGCTCGACGAACACATCCCGAAGAACTGGAATTTCGAAAAGATAGTGGCAAAACTGTATGCTTTTGTCATCCACACTAGACACTTCATCAGATTCGCTAGAAAGTCCAGGTTGGTGGTTAACATGTGATGCTCTGATGAAAGGGTCTACAACGGATCTGGGGACCAGATCCACTGCCAATGATTCTCTTCTTCCATCATTTTGAACTTGTACTTTACGCATACCCAGTTGATTATAATTATTTGCATGCACGCTCACTGGGTGAGCAAAGGTCCGGCCTTTGGACGTCACTGCGAGGAGGTGGTGGTCACCTGCAACAATGGATGTGATTCTGTTTCTCTTGAGTGAAAGCGTTTCGAGAATAATGCACAACACACCGTTCACCCCACCCCAAATCCTCCTTTGGCATTACTTGTACAAAATCGACGGACTCATTTTTACTGCCGACCCAGCTACTCCAATAATTTGATTTCTCCTCCAAGGGTGTAGAAGATAATGCATATACTTTCCCAGATGTAGAGAGAGCATATAACTTGGATTGCGTCAACTGAATTGCCCTAATGTCCTGTACAGCAGAACGCTCGAACAGTCACCTGGCTTTACAACACAAAATACCCACCTTCCCTTTCAAAATTAATTTGGGTGTCTGATCTTGTATAAGTGATGTCCCGGAGCCCCACAAATACACATCGCCTCGTGCATCGACACATGCTGCATACTTTTTGTGGAGAGCCAAATCTCGAAGAGCTACGTTGTCAAGCCACTTCACGGTGGTGGGAATGCTAGTCTCGGGTGATGAGCTCCCTGGTGTCAGCACGCCTAATCTGACATCGTTTTAGCTGGTTAGGAGGTCAGAAAACGATATACATGCCTGTTGGATCCCCACACGATGGTGCTGAGATTCTGCTTTTCAACCAATTCTGCTAACGATAGAGTCTTGAGCTTTTGCTGCTGCTTCCCGGAGAGCGGAGGCGCGTCGCTGTGAACTTGTCTGCTTGTCGAATACCAAAAGACAGATCCTGCCACGAGTGTCGAAGCGATTGCCCCGGCTCGTCTGTGCGCACTGAGCGCTCTGAACATTCGAAAAAAAGAGCGTGAAATTTACGTAAAATTACGTAATACAAATACACTAATTTTCAGATGCAGCTCCTACCCCACCCCTCGTCCTCTTTACGGGCGTCGGGGGCGTCACCACCACTTGTATGATACATGTCTTCTCCCCGTCGCCGAAAAAAACAGGCTGAGACGCTGTGGGCGTCACGCATTTGATCATATCATGGCTATCTCTTTTCGAGAATAGGGGTGGTAACTGACGATGGCTTTGCCCCGAATATGGACGATTCTGCGGCAGTTCGTGTCCAAGTCCGTGTTCACGGTACACGCTGGCGGGCCTTACACTTCTCGATGACTCTGTATCGTCGCTGTGTTGTTGCGGATGGCATGTCCGCGGTGTGCGATGGCACAGGATGGCAAACGCAACACTGAAGAGACAGAGGATCACAAAGGCGAATAGAAACGCGACGAAAATGATGGCTGTCGCAGGTATATTATTATATTGGCCGAGATTGAGCCACGTTGAAGGACTTACAATGCGGTAGGGTTCCCGACATGTTGCTGCTGCTGCTTACACGAGTCTGTTCATAAATCTTTCATTTAAATATCAAGTCTGGAGGCTGACTATTATACGAGGGCTGACACTGGTAGTCGCGGCAGTAAAATTTTGTATTGTTTGCTGTTCTTCTAAAAAGACTACAAAACTCAATACTTTTCCGCAATAACTGTATGTGACGTTAGAACCAAGAACGTGGACTAAAAATCGATTGTACTTACTCAGTGCTGTTAACGATGACCAGCCCGTGAATGGGTGACTACAATGCACTTATGAACATGACGCATGACAATCAACATAATCTACTTACCTTCTCCTCCCTTCGCCCGTCAAAGCATCGTACTGCTCCCATACATATCCAGTCCGTTGATATTCCTGATTATCGCCTGTCAAGGAGACCACGTTTTTATACAAGAATGTTTTCTCACCTTTACAACATTGTTAACCAGGTTCTTCCTTAGTTCTGTATAGATCTCCTTTGCTTTAGATTGATAAGGCCCCGGTTGAGCAGCATACGTCTCATCGAAATGTCAGCCACCGTCACAATTAAAGTGGTGTGTGATATAGTACCTTGTGTAAGGCACTCAAAGCAAGATAATTCATCTGAATCCAGATTGGACCCTTCCAATAGTTTTCACCTTGCCCAAATTCAGGATGTGATACTGACAAACTCCGAAGCCCATACGGCGTCCATAGATGATGAGGGTCATGAATAAGGTCCAAGATATGTCCGAGATGGGGTGACGAAGACGGGAGAAGGGACAGGAGGAAAGGAAATATTGAGAGGTATCCTTTGTGGCATACATGATATGATTCATCTGTGTGCCATGAGTCAAGTTTCAAAAAGCCTCCAGAAAAATGGTGTATCGATACCATCGTCATCCACTCCAACATCACAGTACATCTGCATATCCTCGCTCCAATGGAGATCTATTAGTTAATGTATTAGCCAGATTAATACAACCAACAAAAGCGGCCGTACCTTCGATGTTGTCTAATATTGCAGCCTCTATTTCGCCATACTTGGTTGCATCATCAGTCTCTCCGACAAATTCTGCGATTTCACGCATGGTCCGTGAAAAGAACGCCATCCAGGATATCAAATCCAAATGTAGTTCTCCGACATGAGGAGGGCCCCGTGGATAGTCATCCATCCCACTGGTCAACACATGCTTTTCAGATCGTCCACGCCAGCGATATCCCTCAGTCCTGGATCTCGCTGTCCGCCCGTACTGCTTAATCTGTCCTCTTTGTGTGCGTCGGAACCACTCGTAATGTCGTTTAAGCGGGTCATAAATCGATTTCAAAAAGGATTGGGCAAGCTCGGGATCCTGTAAATACCGGCTGTCTATGCCTATATTTTCACTCATCCCGAAAGCAGTCTGTGGGCCAGCGTTGATTCCGAAATCCAAGCCTAAATCTGCGTCCGACGGCCCACGAGTGGTTGCAACAGCTTTCAGACGCTCAATAAAAGATGTCACGGCCATGGTCAAAGTAGGAGGATTCGCATAATTTGGCACTTGCGTCTGGAATTCGAGAGGGACCTGGATTTTATATATAAAAACCCCATTGTTGCGGTGACCAATTAGATGATGAAAAAAACACCAACCTTGCTTCGCGCCTCTTCTCCAAGGATCTGTTCCCTAGCAACCCAACCCTCGTCATCAATGAGATCAATCCAATTCTTGAGTATTTCAAGACTTGGATCGGGTCAAAGAGGTGTTTGAAAATACTCAATGTGCATACCTAAAATCGGTATCCCATTGGCCTATGTGTAGAAGGTGGAACCCTTCATCCCTGCAAGGCTAATCAGCCTACACTATATTCCTCAACACCGAAGCTCACCAATAAAAACCCCTTGGGAAGAAACTTCGGCTTGGTGTCGCAGTCAGCAACGATTTGGGCTTGGTCAGTCTCGGACCTTGAACATCTTCGTCGCCATCCGCGGTAGGTTCGGAGTCTTCCTCGTCCCATTCGTAGGAAAATTTTCTATCGACTATGGAAGTGCCATGGAAGTATCCAACGCCCGCAACAAGGCTGGATGTCATGGCTTTGGAAAAAACCTCAATATCCTTCCTCTTCTCAAGTGGGTTGTCAAGTGGATATGGGAAGATACTTTTGAATCGTCGGTCATAGGTTTCCTTCAAGTCCTGCATGCCCGCGTCGACAACAGAAGCTAAGAAAGAAATGAGATACGAGAGAAAGTTTGACAACGCAACAGACCATCAAGTTTTTGTTTGTTACTTGCGCTCTCGTAATGAACATCGAACTGAAAATGGCCATTGAACGTCTTTTGAACAGCGAACAAGTTGCTTCCCATAGAAACCTCGTTTGGCAGTTGTAGGACGTACGATGGATCAGGAGGCCCCTTGCTCGGATCAGTATAAGGAGCAACGAGTTCGCGCGCATGCTCTATTAGAGGTTTGAGTATAATGTCTGTGAAAACAATGAATAGGATGTTCGGTGTCACGCCGTCTGAACTACCTTTCGCTTTCCATATGTCCCCAGTGGGGACATTCTGTCCTAAATAGAATGTTCTTCCCATCGTCTTCTTAAATGCAGCGGCGAACGGCCCGTCCGTGACATGCTTGTTATCGGCAGCTGAACTCATCTCAACACTTGGATTTACTGAACACCATTTACACCTACTGTCAACGATACGAATAGTAAAGTCATCTAATTCTGGAGTATTGCCTGAAATTTTAAATTCGCCCTTGATACCCTGACCAGACCACAAATCAGCTTGGGAAATAGCATAATGTGATAACAAACTGTATCGTCTTCCTCTGTTTCCATGTCTAATCCACCCAACCCATCATTACCTACATAAAAAACGACAGAAACTCGGCAAGGTTTATCTATGACATATTTCGTGAGTAGGAATCGCGTCGACGGAGGTGAGCGCACCGATAAACATAGGTTCCCCCTTAATTCTTGCGGCCCAACTACCGCCATGATCACCACCTTGTACTTGCAGGAACTCTGTGGTTAGTTTGACATTATTGGCACCATCCTTCAGCACTTGTACACCCCCTTGACGCGTATCATACTCAGTCCAGTCATACCCATTAAGATGGTCTCCCTGTTCACAGGAATGACGTGTTCCTGGAACAGGATTGAAGATGGATATGGGTAAAGCATTCGTGACTCACTGCTAATGGACTGGTAATCGTGTGTGCCGAACCACATAAGGCCAGTCATGAGGGACTGTGGTAAACGAGGACGCAAGCCGAAATACAGGTTTGACCTGTATGGCCCCCATAGATTGCTATCGTTGACATGTGCTGAGATGGCCGTTGTTACAGAGAACAAAAGCAAAAGCAATCCGCGCATCTTCCGTCACTGTCCAGAGGCAAAATGTACGATCACGTCACGTGCTATGGAGGGACACATTAATCACCACTGAAGTAGAGAAGGCGACATCATGCGAGATAGGCTGGTCATTGGTTCTTCAGTCGGTGCAGTTATCCACGCAGGCCCGTCTTGTTGGAAGGTGCTCAATTATGGTGAATACAAGTGTGTTCAAATCAGCGACGCATGTTACCAGTGTAATTCGTCACGAATGTATGGTCACACCCGTTACACTGCTTGCCAATATGCGCAACTCGCCGGAGCAAGATGAAGAGAACAAGGCACTGCTCTCTGCGGAACTGGAGGATGGCTCTCCCATTTGGAAAGGCTTAGATACTGCTGTCGCTGCAGCTGGTCGGACGGATACTTGGCGGCGGATAGCCCGGAATAGCGCAATCGCTCTAGTCATACTGGCTGTCGGAGCGCTTGCGAAGAGTATATTATTTAAGACTGACAGTCGCATTCACCCCAACCTGGTATTCCATGGAGCTGAGCTGCGCTCAAACGGAACCCATGATTTTAAGCGTACAGTACTAATGGTGTCGATTGATGGTTTACGGTACGCATAGTTAACATCTTGTGGTAGTTTCCTAACTTTACGTATGTCAGTGCCGACTATCTCGACCGAGGTTTAACACCGCATTTGTTAGCTATTAGCAAGAAAGGATTGAGAGCCAAATCCATGAAACCTGTCTTTCCGGTATGTTTTCTGCACATTTAAGTAGACATATGTTCAAAATGCTTCGTAGACTCTGACCTTTCCGTGAGTGCTATTATCACCTAAAACACAACTTAATTCATTATATTGGGCAGGAATCATTGGTCCCTTATGTGGGTAACCAACGTGGTGCCCGCACTTTGACACGTTGCTAACGAAGAGTAGGACCGGCCTGTATGCTGAATCCCATGGTATTGTGGCGAACGTAAGATGATTTTGATTTGATTTACCCGTCGCCTGACAGGCCTGGCAGAACTTCTGGGATCCGGTTTCACGCAGCGAATTCCACTATAACATTGTCAAATCATGCTGGAATTCGTCTTGGTGGTTTGGAGAACCTGTTCGTAATGCTTGGAGTTTCCATTGTGTTGTAGTCTGACCGTCATTGTAGATCTGGGAGACAGCCCAGAGGGCTGGTCTGTCGACGGCAAATTTAATGTGGTAAATAGCATCAGAATTTTCATGGTCTTCCTTTTTCTTAAGATGACATTAAGGCCAGGCCCTCCGAAAACCACGACGGGCGTATCATCAACGTTCTTCGTCCCGTGGAAGGTGATTATACATTGGGCGAACCTTGGCGTTTACTGATTTCAACATAGGACAAAGTATCTTTAGATGACAAACTCGAACAAATTCTTCACTGGATTGACCTTCCACTCGAGAAGCGTCCACAACTGATACTCGGTATGTTGTACGATATATCCGGAGACATGGTTGTGACCCCTGGTTATCACAGGATATGAACCGTCGCTCGATCAAGCAGGTCATCTAGCGGGCCCTGCATCTGCTTTAGTGAATGTATGACATTCCCTGCCATCTGCTTACTCGCTTTGACACAGAGTTATGTAGGCTAGCTTGGCAAATGTTGACCTTTTCGCGAAGAACTTGCATGATAGTCTGGAGGCCCGGAACTTAACTGACATCGTCGACGTTGTCTTTGTCAGTGACCATGGCATGACTGATACTAGTCATCCTGAGCCTATATACATTGACGATATCATTGGAGAAGAGGGCATGAGTGCGATCGAACATAGCGACGGTTGGCCTTCCATGGGACTACGTTTTCGCCCCCAGTCAAACGTGACCAAGCTTTTGAATGGTCTCATCACAGCGTCGGCGAAGAATCCTGAGAAGTTTGAAGTGTACACACATGATACAATGCCGGAGAGATATCATTTTTCACACAACGAACGGATAGCCCCCGTATATATCGTGCCCCGCATCGGCTACATACTTACAACGCATGCAGAAGGTGGAAACGGTATGAGCAAAGGGGTTAGTGATCATATTTTTTTCTTCATACGCAGAGTCTTATGCTAAGAACCTCAGAACCATGGATATGACAACGGCGAATTGTCGATGCACGCTATATTCATTGCTCATGGCCCTTTCGCCAAAGTTGTCAAGGACTTACACCGACGGAACCGGCTTTACACCAGGAGCAGAGAAGGCTGGCACTCGACCGCTGATGATACATATATCATGAATCGTTTCGAGAACGTAGAAATATACAATCTTATCGGCAAATTGTTGGGCATATCCAAGTATGCTGCCAATACTAATGGTACCCGAGGCTTCTGGGATAAATACCTGTGAATTGGGTATCTTGAACGTTGATATTAACGTATGGCAATTATAATAAGATCTTATTAGCCAGTGACGTGACTAGCGTTATTGTTTATTGACATGTATTTGTTGCCCTACTTGAGGACTGTGCGTGTCTCAAGTCATTTCCTCAACCATCATCTCTCCCTTCTATCCTCTGTTGTGATCAAACCTTCATCTCCACAATGAGGTCCAAGTTTAAGGATGAGCACCCTTTTGGTCCATATCGCTCTTTCCTTTTCTCTTCCCCACTGACATGCCACCCATAGAGAAGCGCAAGGCCGAGGCCGAGCGTATCCGCCAGAAGTATCCTGATCGCATTCCCGTATGTTTCCAGTCGTATTGAGCGCCATCAGTATCGGCTCATGCTGCATCAACTTGAGGTTATCTGCGAGAAGGCAGACAGGACTGACATACCAACTATTGACAAGAAGAAATACTTGGTTCCTTCCGTATGTAATAATTAAGCCTATTCACAGATATCGGAACCCCGATACCCCATTCCATGCAGGATCTGACGGTCGGACAATTTGTATATGTTATCCGCAAACGGATTAAGCTTCCGCCTGAGAAGGCTATTTTCATCTTCGTCGATGAAGTGTTGCCCCCGACGGCCGCTCTTATGAGCGCCATCTACGAGGAGCACAAGTATGTACGTTGAATTTCCTGCGATCCTATCCACTGACACCATGCAAGGGATGAAGACAACTTCTTATACGTGAGCTATTCTGGAGAGAACACATTCGGGCAAGAAGGATGGATCGAATTGCCGCCAGGCGCATAATCCTAATTTCTCTTCCCACTGTGATGAAGGATTTAGAGATTGCGGGAATTGGGTTTGTTCATTCGTAGAAGGGCGATTCGAGGCGTCCATCCACCAACTGTCGACGTGAAACTTTCTTATCTATTATACCCATACTCGCATTCTCTGGCTTTGTACTTTACGTTTTCTCCTCTTAACTAGGTGATTTTAGTGAACCAGAGACGTCCAGTCACAAATGTAACGCCAGTATGCAGCATCCACTGCGGTCGGTCCATCGATACGTTCATTTGGCCGTCGTTCCGTCCACCCAAGACGCCTTGGCTCTCCGTAAGGCTCTGCAAGACACATTATGCGAATTGTTTGGCTCGACAGGTGCCTCTCTATACATCGACATCCTATGGATAGACAGTAATGGCAGTCAATTTGTCTTGCGCGTCCATGAGGAGTCAGTATGTTACGCATCCGATTTTGCTCACATTGATTCATAGCAACGACAGAGATGTGACTCGGTTGCTTACAGCAGTACCTCTGACTCAGTCCCCTCGGTTATCTGTAATAGCCCAGTCTACTTTCTTACCTGCTCTTCTATCGAGACTCGGAAGTGGGCAATAATGGCCTAGGTCATTCTGGTGCGGTCAATAGCTTATCTGATTCCATACCTAGCCTCAGCTACAGTGCTGTACCTGTGTTACTAGAATCGGCTGTGCGGTGGCAAGCGCAGTCATGTAATATCCGGGATAGATAAATCCAAATCAGCAGGTATCTCCTCGTTCTCCCAGTATTGGTCCCATTCATCCTCTGGCCCTGGCAAGAGCCCGCCATCCGAGATTGTTGGTAGATCATCGATTCCGACATTGTGGTCCTCGATAACACCAATATCTAGTGGTGCAATCTGGTGACTGCGTTCCCGCTGCCCAGTTATGCGTGCAGGGTCTTCTAGTGTCAAGAATTCGCTGGGCGTGGAGGGGTAAGTGATGGTTCCCTTCAAGGCACTCACACCATTTTCGGCTACGATGTAATCGAAAGAAACTGGAGATGAAACCGAGCTGAAAATAACATTGAATCGCCGTACAAGCGTAGATTGTTTATCGTCTTGCGCTTGCGGGCTCGAAGGGGTATTCGACATATGTTCTTCTACGAGTCCTGTCTTGTGCATTTTTAGCTCTCGGTCGACCGTCTCGCCTAGATATCGACGCCTTCCCGTACGGCTCAAAAGAATCCTTGCATTGACTTGGTTTGCCCAGGCCAATCCTAGGCTAGCTTCCTTCCTATCTTCTCCACGAACACTATCACCCCTAGAAAACCAACGTGACTGCTCGCTATAAAGTAGATCCGTTTTGTCGTCCGAGTAACGATAGCCCTTATCAAACACGTCAATGACCTCATTCAAGACGACAATGGCGATGCGGCATTCCGCAGCTAAGGCATGAAGGATGGTGCTGATTTCAGCAACGTTTCGCGAGCGCTCCACTAGTGTTGCCGTTGTCGTCTTCTCCGTATCGTGGAACAACTCTGCCAGCGCGTCTATGACAACCAATTTCACGGGTTTCAGGCCAGTCGTTTGATTCTGTTGTATGAAGTCTTTGAGGTTCTGTGACAGAACGTGAAGCAGAGCAGATGTCGATGGTGTGGGGATAGTATGCACATTGTCAAGTGAACAGCCGCTCGATGCTGAGAGAACTTTACGATTCTTCAAGATTTGAAGCAAGCGTCGTGTGGGTAATTTAGATGAGGTCGTTAAATAACAGCATGAGCCATCCAGGCCCCCAACTTCCGGTGCAATCTGAACGTATAGCGAGAGTTGCAGAGCCAGCTGCGTTTTTCCAGATGCACTGAGCATTTGCTGCTTCAATTGGCTCTTTAAGATGTATGCAAGCAACCTGGTCTCACCTTTCGCCTACAATCTCCCAGACCATACCAGTCCTGACCCCTCCTCCGAGAGCAAGATCAATCTCCATGTCGCCCGTCGAGAACATTTCGTCACCCTCCGACTTTACGTCGTCTAGGCAATGCAGCTGAAAATCACCACATTCCGTGCAAACGATGTGGATGATCGCTTTGAATTCTATGGGCGAGATACGACACTTGCGAGCTACATCTTGAGGGGAAGTGAACAACAGCTGCGCCACAGTACGGACGCCTCCTGGCCCAGCAAATTAAGAAAGAGTTGAGTTGAGCTGAAGCGTGTCTGAAATTACCTCTTTCGAGCGCAGCTTTATGCTGGGCAGCCAAGCTCGATAGTGTGGACAGGTTAACTGAGTCATACGGGAACATGTGTTAATATTCAAGCATCAAAGCTATCAAACTATCATGTACGTCGATTCTGAGGTATCTCTGAATTCCTCCGCAGAAGGCCGCCAACGACATGCGATACAGCATCTGTTAATTGACGCTGAGGCTGCGTGTGTTTGACGTGAAATAGCCGAACATTCGTGGAATTCCAAATGCCCAGAGGTGTCATGGCGCGCACATAGATCTCTCCCCATATTAGGGATGTCTGCCATACTATGGAAGCGTCCGACCACTGTAAATTAGGTCAGTTTCAAGATGAATAACAAGCAATTACACGGGTTTACAATGAACCGTCGAGGTGTCAGGGACGGGGCGGCTGGCAACACATGCTTAAGATCAATTGAAGACAGAAATTCTAGGATCGCAGCTGCAGAGTTGGCTTTTCTTGATGCCTGTAATTCTTGGATCTTGGGCAATAATTCTGATATAACCAACATGACAATGTCCAGAGGTAGACTGCAATCAAAGTTGAGTTGCGATTCTTCGACGTGCGGATAATACCTTACCCTTGTTGCCAAGATGCAACCTTGTTGGATCATTATTATCCTTTTCTTGCGCAGTTAAATGGTACTTTGCTTACCCATTCATGTGTTGGTACGAACCCATTCCTACCAATTCCAGCAGCTGTCAGCCTGTCCAGATTGGGGTTCGTTTCAAGCGATGAAGAGCGTCGTTCCTTCATCTTGCCTCGTGCTTTGTCGGATGGGTCATGCTCTGAATTGTGTCCTGAAGTGCTCCCGGTAGAAGGAGCACTAGACACAATATCGACGTGATCTTCTTCAGTCTCAGTGCTTACGTCTGGTCTTGTAGGTGTAGCAACATTGTTCGTTCCATCACTCTCCATGAAATGTCCCTTTTTACTTCCAGCGCTGGGCAAATTGCTTTCATCACGAGAACCTCTTGCCTGTTCCTCCCGAGCCAATTGTACGCGTCTGATTTCTTTGAGTCCTTTCGCTAAGGTGAATGTACCAAGATCCTCAAATTTCTTGTGCGAGGACAGTATGCCATATATCAAGTTCGCGTTTTCGGATAGATGGTGAAGAATCATCGTATTAAAAACTTCTAACCTGAGCAGATATTGTCAGAAGTTTAATTGGTCCTTCTAGATAGACAAACCGACATGAAGAACAATAATCGAGGATGGCCTTCATCTGCAAGCAGAAATAGAGGGCTAGAAAGGGATGTAAACAATTGAATGAGTCTCGATGACGATGTTACAGTCAAATTCCTAAAGTATGGCGCGGAGTTGGACAATGTAATAATAAGCGCAGGATACAGGGAATTGAGGCTACCGGAAGTGGTGGCAACCATTGCATAAATTGCCTGTAAACGTCCTTAATCACAAGAGGCTGAAATTTGCACTGAACTTTACATTAATCAAAAAATCTCCAGTAGTGCCTGCCGTGGTCCACTTTGTCGGTAGCTGAACCTTCAAAGGAGAAGCCAACTTGACACCAAACGAAGATTCTGCAGACAAGGTTTGTATAATATATGACAGAGCCCTACAAAGTCCATGTTGTTCTACACAGGTCAATAATTGCAGAAAGTTAGAGACAATGGCTTACGCGGTTTATCTTTGATTTCGAGGCCATAGCAAACAAGATTGACTATGAGGTTCATCGAATTTGCTGACTCCAGTACATGACTGCGAAACTTCTGTTCATCCCTTATCGATAATAAAAAGCGACGTGAAATTTCGTTACTTGCCTTGTTCAGGGCTAACATTTTCCAAAAGAATAAGACTGGTTTCTCTTAAGTATACTACCTTAGTTCTTGAAATTATATTTACCTGTCTCAGGTGCATAAGGAATGGATTTCCTAGCACCGGGAAGAACGTTATTCGTTGCAGCAATCTGCTGATCCAGGATGCCAATAATGCCTTGGTGGATGAATTCAAAGTCTTGAACACGATGCTGTAGAATCCATACATCGAAGCTGAGTCTTAATAGAAAATCAAATACTTACTAGTTTCATCATGAAATATCTGAATGCGTTTGTACGAGCTGCTGGTAACGGTGAGCCATCATTCCCCTCCCTGTCTCTGGCACTTCCACTTTGGAAATCTAGCAAGATGCAAAGATTTTGCAGACATAAACCAACCAACGTGGATCGTGGATCTTCACCCTTAAATACAAGATGGTTGTAAGGGAGCCTTCCAGCCATGCTTCCAAAACCTTTATCATTGAATGTGGTTGAATTCATCGCCGTGTTCAACAGAGAACATAACAATGTCAATATTTTGCGTCTCGGTGTCTTCTGGACAGCATACAGTGTGTAAGAAGACGGTTTGGAGAAAAGGGAATTGGGGGAAATATAGATCTGTTTTGACAAGATAACAAGTAAGAGCCTTAAGACTTCAATTCTATGAGAATCATAGGTTGTACTGGTATTCAGGTCCAGGGTAGAACCAACGCCCTTTTCCCTGCGGTAATGAGTCGACATATCCCTGGATCCTCGGCGAGCTCACCATATGATATACTGTATCTTGTGGTGATCGACTTGCATTTTCTGCGGAAGAGTAAATCCGCAACAAAAGAGCAGGTCAAAGATCGAGCCTATGAGACGTTCCGCCAAGCATGGAAGTTGCACCCTGGCAGAGTGATCTTGGGAAATTTCAGAAGTTGCAGTTCTTGGTTCCGTCCCAATCTCATCATCCTCATCATCGATAACAAACTGCGGTGATCTCTCCGCTTCCAAAGCATGATCCGTTCCATCCAAATCGCCTCTTTTCCACAGAAGGTCCTGCTCAAAAGAACTAGCATCACCTTCCAATTCGAAAATGACTGGAAGAACGCGCTGAAGCACGCGTAAGCAATTCAGAACTTCTTTTGTCGTATTTCGTTCTGGTGTGCCAGTCCCGGCTTTGAGAAGGGATGAAGCGAACGTGGCCACAGTATGGGTGCTCGATGGAAAAGTATGGTCGGACATTAGTTGAAATAGGCGTGACGAGACGACTCGGACGAGTGTGGCAACATTCTCAGGAGCATCCAAAAGTGCTCTCCGTACTTGAAAGAATCAATAAATCGCCGTGATTGGACATAGGCGATACGTACTATGGTGCGGAGTAATCAGAGAGAACACATCGGATGGGGAGTCGAAAAGGACAAAGTACTGAGGATGCTGTCAATCCATGGCCGCACCATCAGGCCACTCACTTACTTGCTCCCAGTAACTATCATTGTCGGGTATATTCTGCCAAATCCGGCTGAGTGCGCGGTCTTACGAAAAGGAGTACAACGCACACGGACTGAAGCAAGTTTTGCAATTCCGCCGGGCTGCGTAGGGAACGCCAACTTTGCCTCGTCTCCTAGCAAACCGAATGGAGCGGTGAACTTGTGGGGGAGTCTTGCGAACATTGAAATCAGCACAGCCACCAGGCGTAACATGTATCGCAGGGGCGTTGGCCTCGCCGCCTTTGACAGGCAAGAACAATCAAAGCGGTCCTTCGCAGAGCTCTCCTCTGCGCTTTCCCAATCCCAGGTTGACCATCTTCATGCACAGCTCGACCAGTTCCGCACCGCTCTCGCTCACTTTGCGTCCACTCATCGCGACTCAATCAAGAGCGACCCGTCCTTTCGACGTGCTTTTCAGCAAATGTGTTTGTCCATTGGCGTTGATCCGCTCGCTGGTCCGAGGAAAGGCGGTTGGTGGGCTGAGTTGTTCGGCCTTGGAGACTGGCAATACGAACTTGGCGTCCAAATCGTCGATGTCTGCGTCAGCACCCGCGAAAGGAACGGGGGCATGATTGAAATGACCGAATTAATCAGGCTTATTACCAAACTGCGCGGCGTGAGCAGCGATATGATCACGGAGGACGACATTCTCCGAAGTATCGCAACCTTGCAACCCCTCAAGGCCGGATACCAAGTCCTTGAGCTTGGTGGGCGCAAAATGGTTCGGAGTGTTGTCAAAGAGCTCGACGAGGATCAGACTGTTGTGCTTGTCATGGCGCGAGAGGACGGCGGAAAAGTTGTCGAGGAAAAACTGGTGCGGGAGAAAGGATGGACACAAGAGCGCACCCAGGCTGCTTTGGAAAATATGCTCCTTCGAGATGGATTGTGTTGGTTGGATAACCAAGACGAAGTTTACGGTAGAGTCTACTGGGTACCGTCGGCAATGCAATGGGATTTGTGATTGAGATTATTGAGTGATAGAGTACAAAACCGGAAAACTAATGTTATAATCTATCATGGTTCGAAGGCTTCTTGTGTTGGTGAAGATGCCGCCATACTCTCTGTGTGTACCTCCGATGGTGAGTACGATGATGCGGCTGACGGAAATCTGAGCGAATACCACCGCCGTTAGGATTGTAGCACTCACGCAGTTCAGCGTTATCTGTCAACACGGAATCCTCTGCCGCAAAGCTGATCGTTTTGACATCCAATGTTCGTACGTTGATCAGAACCAAGATACCTGTTTCCGAGAAGTTGGGCACCATGACAATACGGCATTGCTGCATTTTTTTATCTTCTTGTTCATGCTTAACAAGCCGCGTCCCAAACTTTTTTTGACAACCGACTATGTACAAGTCTGGCATAGTCGTAATGATGAAAGGGTCCTTGGTATAATATGGGTGACACCATAGCGTATCAGGAGCAGTCGGTGCCATATGTCTCCACTTTAACGTCGACTCCAGTACGTCCATGCGCGTATTGGGAGGTGACGGTAGATACTTGAACATGTCATTCAATGGCTGCCCCGAGTTGACCAACAGAGTCTTTGCAATTTGTCCGCTCTGAAGATGCAGGTATGTGGGATTCGTCTCGCAGTAAAAGGACGAAGATTTTGAGACCTGACCGAACATGGCACGAGGCAAAGGCTGCTGAGGCATGAAGATTCCAGAGGGGTCGTTTTCACCGGGAAGCAAGTGAACAGGTATCGTCTGGGCAATATCATACAAGTAGGCGGAGAGATCTAAAACAGGCTGGGGGGATATAGGCCCAATATCCTGAATTTGCCGCCGCTATACGAAAAAGTCGGTGTGCAACTCCGCATACAAGCATCAAGCCTACCGGTCTACGTTCGAGGACGGGTTCATTTTGTTCGATAATGGGAACTAGAGAATTACCGGCGATTATCAGCCTGGAGATCTGGGCTGCTGATATCTGATCGTCAACGCCTCCCACTTCTCCCGTGAGATATTCGACCAGCATCTGAATCTTGGCATCATTTGTAGTATCAGAGCCAATATCAAGGCCCGAGACTACAGCTATCCAATCTTCGGATGAATCCTGCTCTAATATTACATTTAACAGGAGATCAACGACTTCTCAGCCAAGCTTACCGTCGGCGTCGATATCCATACCGTCAGTTTCTTCCCGGACTTGGGAGGGAATCTCAGCAAAACAATACTCTGCTACCTGGAATTCCCCGTTTGGAGTTTCCATGCCCAGGGCACCCATGATGATTCCTGTGACGACTTGAGCACCCTTTAAATGCTCACCCACGAGTTTGATACGACCAGATTCGTCTTCCAACATGACGTTGTCACTATCTGAAAAGTACTTGGGTAACGGAGGTGGAGCAGGAAGAGCTTGCTGCTACATATCAGAAAGAGAGAAATGTTGGCCTGGTCAGACGCACATCACGGGCGATATCCTCCAGTACGTTGGGTTTGAGTGGCATGTCCACGTATACAGTCCCGATAATGTAGCAAAGCTGTCCTTTGGTGACTTCAAGGACGCGCGGAATGGCAATTGGATCTCCTGCATATATGCGTACGAATGTAAGGTATGCCACATAACAGAATAGAAAATACCATCAAGGCCTTTCCACAACTTGAGAGCTCTGCGTTCGACAGATTCTCTGAGACAGTGGAGTCTGAGGAAATAGATGTTGGCATATTGATGTCTGTACGATCTTTCTTTAAGGCCAATAATGAATGAGGGAAGGGCGCTGGGAAGTGGAAGGATAGCGGAGGGGGTGCGGGGCGGGGGTGAGAGAGCATCTCTGGTAGGAATTGGTCAGTTGCGAAGTGAAGACGGTAAAAGATGCGAACAGGGACTCGACGGCAGTCATGGCGGACGCGCGTAAAGACGGACCCTGTTCCCTGTTGGCAACAGCCTCCAACATGGCAGGCCCAAACCTCGAAATATTCAAATTCTCCCTCTATCTCTTTGTTCCCATAGCCGCCCTCATTCATTTTGGAGATCCTGAATGGTACCGAAAAAATGTCCTGCCGGCAAGTACAGCTGGCTGCTTGTTATCCGCTTTATCCTCACCATCCTATGCAGTATCGGGATCATCTCTTTCCACCTTCAGAGAAGACCATCCAGGCAATGTCCCTCGCACATCCAAATATGACAATACTTATTGATTTTGCTCATCTCAGTCACTACCCACAGACCCCCATGGGGTTCGAGCTGAACTTGAACGAATCAAGGCCGAGAGGTTGGCGAAACGTGCAGCACAGGAGGTTGAAAGGGACCTGTGATTCTGGAGTTGCGCATAACCCAGCTAGACTATCAACAAAGATCCGTCGTCGTATTTCACGTTCCATCTAGCATCTGCCTTTGCCCTCAACCAATCCTCGTAATCGCGAAGGTCTGCGGTCGAAATTTTAAACCCTCCGCAAATCACAAATACGACTGTCGGCCGCTTGTCCCCTTGTTGATCCTCGCGAGGTACAAGCTTGTTGAACAATGAAGGTTTGTATGCGGGGACAAGCGTTGTCGAGCAAGCCAATTCGACAAGTATTTTGTGCTCGTCTGTGATATCCGTATGAGAAAAGGGAATCCCAATCGTTTCCTCATACCGGCGAATTGCAAGCACGCTTCCATGCTGAGTTCATCCGCTACGCTAACGCATTTCGTGCTCCCTACCCGCTCTAAAGCCATCTTGACTACCCTGGCGGACGGCAGTGACGCCCCCAAGGATCCTGACGCTTTGGATGAAAAGCTGTTGAAACGCGCCAGATACACATCCTGATCAGCATCGTGAATGACATCTATACCAGATGGCAATGTTCTTGAGGCACTATTGAACCTGCCTCGATTCAGTGACATCGAATGGTAGAAACAATCAGAGCCGATTGTTTCTAACGCTATCAATGGCACTGCAAAAACAAGCACGTAATCGCCACTGATGAAAGGGTATCACTCTACTCACCGTCATCCCAACCCACACGTTTGCAGCCAACGATGAGGCCACCCAATAAACCACCACCTCCTACGCAACAAAACATGGCGTCTGGCTTCACCGACAGTTGGTGCGAAATCTCAGACACCATAGATGCGTGACCCTCCCACAGGATGGGATCATCATATGCAGGTATCATGACGCTGCCAAACTTCAACCGTTGCCATGGGCAATCTAGGGAAAGGACGCTTACGCATGTTCATCTTGCTCTAGAGCCTTCCTGGCGACTTCTAATGTTTCCGAGTAGAATGCACCAGTAACAATAACGTTGGCCTTTTGCTGCTGCAAAAAGCTAACGGTTGCTGATGCAGGCCCCATCGGCAGGTATACGGTGCATTTGACGTCCAGCACACGAGCCGCGTGAGCTGCGGCTAGACCCGCGTTGCCACCCGATGCGATGACAGCATGGAAGGAAGGGCCATGCTTGTCCTTTGCTAGTTGGACAAAATGGGAAATTCCACGATATTTGAATGAATACGAGGGGTGATAGGTCTAATACAAAAAATGAGATGGATTGGGATTGCGGTTTAGAAAATTCTACCTCAAGTTTGAGGTACACCGAAGCCTTCAGCGTATTTGATAAGGTGTTTGAGTAGATGAGAGGAGTCTCTTGCCAGAGGGGCGACATGGAAGTATCAGAACAGGGTCCTTGAAGGATCGGAATGATCAGTGTGGCAGTCCGGTCCGGTCCAAGCATCCACATAAATCGGCGCCAACCGCTATTCATGTATCTCATTGAATGATCACTCAAGTACTCATCCGTCACTAATCTTTGTAGTATAATACCAAAAAATTATCCACATTCGACGACACTATCGAACAGTACTTATACTATATTACTTTTTCTTCGGGTCCCTAAGACTCAGGACTACAGTGTCTTCGTCTTCCAAGTTGTATAGGGCAATTGAGGACTGGTTAGTTAATGTCTTACCCATATAAGTAAGTCGAATACGCCATACTGGCATTGCACTACCAGTATGTTGAAGGATACGGTCACGCAAGGTTGACACCAACAGGGTTGTCGGTATGTCCGGGATAGTAACCGTCGTACCGTCCAACTTCCATTCAGACTTCGACGAGTCGTTCGGCAGTTGGACTTGGAGTGCTATGGGATGCTAAAAATTACGTGCAATCACTGACAGTGAGATCACATATGTAAAGAGACTTACTGGATGCATGGCGATCCAGTCTGCCTCTGGATAAAGGGCTCCGCCTGGTAACTTTGCAACTCGTTGCCGCTTGGCAGGTGGTATCTCGTCGACAGCGCCCTCCATTTCATCTGCTGACCTGACCATGCCAGCCTGGGGACCGCCGTTTGTACCCATGCGTAATGGATGCATTCCAGCAGCTGGAGGCTGATAACCAAACGGCTGTGCAGCATCCAAGCCTTGATAATGCAGTGGAGGGAGCATTACGGGGGAAGGCTGTGCTGGATAGGTTGAAGCTGGTTGGGGGCCAGACGAAACTGTTGCCGCAGAATATGCTCCCGATATAATTGTAGGCTGGGGAGGGGGAGGGAGCGAAGCAGGTGCAGGCGGGAGTGTTGCCAAAGGTGGTGGAGCAGCAGCAGGTCCGATTCCTGGTCCGATTGCATTGATGTCTTGTCTGCGAAACAAAGTCAGTAAGAATTGAACGAATATTTCAAACAAGAGCCATACGGTCCAAGACCTTTGGCACGATGTATAGCAGCGATTTGTTCGTCGAAATTGACATTAGTAGAAAACTTGTCGAGAGTGTTTGCTTTGGATGCGGTATGACCATCCCATACAACCTTTTCGCGTTCTCGGCGTCTAGCACGCTCTTCCTCTTCTTCTTTCTTCCGTCTTTCCTCATCGGCCTCGGCACCGAAAATATCAACACGAGTACGAGCCAAGTTTTTAAGTGATGTAACAACGTTTGCCCCACGTTGCAATTCGGATGCCTGCGCCTTTCGCGCTTCTAAAGCGTCTCGTTGTTCCTTCCATTTAGGATCAAGCAATTCGATACGCATATGTTCTTGCAACTCGTCTACAGGAATTTGCTGCCCACAAATGCTGCATGTGGTCAAAGTAGCCTTTGCGCCCTTTGCACCTACTGAATCCACTGTCAAATATCCTGTAAAGTAGAAGGAGTAAAACACTCACGTTTTGGTACATAGTCTGTTCTGATCTTCATTGGGCCGGATGTATTGGCTTGCATTGCCTGTGCCCGAGCCATCTCCCTCAACCGCTCTTCATCTTCAAATTGCTTCCGTGCGACCTGTACATTTTCGCCCTCTTCATCGCTCTCTTCCATCACTGTTTCATCTTGAGTGTTTAAGCCGGAGGCAGGACCAGCGCTTCCTACAGCAGCTGCGGCCTCTGCCTCTGCCGCGGCCTGTCGTGCTCTATGAGCTTCTACTTCCTCAACAGTGTTTTCCATAATCATTGCTGCCATTCTCTTCTGAGCCAGAGTCATGTTTTCGACCTCCTGTACACTCATGGGGGCAGGTAGTTCAGCATTGGAGTCTGCTGCAGTAAATTCAATAGTCTGGACAATAGCATAATCATGCCAATCTATCTCGGCGAAAGAAACTAGATGAGAGGACACGTCAGTCCTGCCGTGTCACTGGATAAAGCGGATTGGCTTACTTCGCTCTGCTTCTTCGTCATCACGTCGCTTCTGATCCTTTTCCCGCTTATTTCTCTCCCACTTGGCATATCTTTTTGCAACCTCGAGCGTTTTCCAGCGAGCACCCTCTTTGGTTCGTTCCCTCAACTGTTCCAATGCCTCCTTGTCAGGGTGCAGAATTTTCGTATATTGTTCTACCAACCGATTGAAGTATGGAAAGAGGGAATGCGTCGGACGAAGAAAATCGAACTGGTAGTTCCGTCCCTCCCTGGCCGATAGTGTTGCCAAGAAATTACGACCGCGTCGAGCAGTAAAGAGGGCAGTTAGCTTCATGATATCCCTATATAAAAATTGTCATGTCACTCAAATAGTTCACCACGAAGAGTCCACCACGAAGACACTTACAGGTCAATTGCACTAATATTCGGTAAATTCAGGACAAACTGTGTCTGGGGGGGTTCGACACCAACGTCTACTGGTTCAGCAGGAATTGCCTCTCCATCCACCTTGCTGTCCTTTTGCGGAGTTTCTTCGCCAATATCTCCTTGAGCAATACGATCAAGTCTGTGTCGATAGTATGCATGGTATGGGTCGACGGGATTGAGGAAAGAGAACTTGGGGTCTGAACGCTGACCTTCGCGGATTTTGTCTTCAAACTGAGGCGGGTTGGCTGACCGAGCAACGAAGAGGGCAGTTCTGTCGATGACGGCTAGTGAGAGACGAAATGAGAGCGTGAGTGACGGGAGAGCAAGAAGAGACTTACACTTGATTTCTGGGGGAGGCAGAATAAGGCCCGTGGAGAATCTGAGAGCAGTGATGAGGTCTCTGCTTGGGGGCGGCAAGTCGAGAGGCTGGATGGAGTCAGCGATGGCCATGTGGAAATCCCGAGCGGGTGTTTGTTTGAAAATTCACACGGGCGTCGGATGTTTGTAAAGTAAATATTTACCGGATGTTTGAAAATTCCCACGGGCGGATGTATGCGTCGGCAGTGAGAATGAGCGGGCTGCTGTGGAAGGTGCCATGGAGGCTCTCCAGCACACGCAAGGCAAATCATCGTTCAAGACTCAAGCAGGTTGACGCCGTCATCGACGCTGTCCGCGCAAGCGGCGTCTCTTGCTCTGCCCTCGTCCGTCTTTGCCATTCCACCTTTTCTGCCTGCTTACTTACCTGCCCCAAGGACAGAGCCCTCCAGCTGCCTAAGGAGCATGAAATGCCAGCAAAGGACAAGTACACAGTATTCTCACCCAATGCTCAAGGCTACCGTAAGGGCATCCATAAGGTCCCAAAGTGGACAAGAGTGCGTTCTCTGTCTGATCCCTTCTTCACGCTTGCCAATCGTCTCAATTAGCTGACACTCAGAGTCAATCCAAAAGGCTTCTAACATGCATACTAATTTACCTAGAACAAAACTACTTTAACCTTGCCTCCTTTGATGCCTTGCAATACTTGAGGCGCTGCCAGCACTGACTGAAATACTTCATCTCGTGTTTCCGGAATGTCAAGAAGGTTACGTTTCTTAGTGTCCCTGTATGTCACGTCAAGCATGATATGTGAAAGTGCAGACACAGACAGTGCATCTGTAGACCAGCTTTCATTAGCGCAACACAACGGCGGACCTATGTATGAATATGAACCTGTCTCACAAAGCAGTCTGCCGATCCTTCCTGGGGTTCCAACTGCAACTCCAATCCTTGTCCGCTTGAGGTACGCAACGTGTTCGGCCAGCTTGAAGTGCTTTGCGAACAATTTCGCTACTTCACCGCCTCCTTGATCTCTCAACCCCTTGTCTTTTAAAATTCGTGTGATGTCTGCTACACGTAGCGCTGCACCGGTTATAACCAACAATGCGGGAGACCCGTTATCCTTGGGTTTCTTCCCAAGTTGAACGTGCAGCGTTGGCAAGACTTGACTGTTTGAGATCAAAAATTATCAGCTGGGAGATTACACTGACTATTCACAATGAAGTCTGCAAGGTTATCGAGCGTCCTCGGACCCGTCCATACTTGTGTGTCTACTATAGAAGACTCTGATCTGATGGTTAGACTGAAAAGCAATGTACGAAAGGAACGAACTCGGTATTAGCATGTTTTCGAGTTCCAGGGAGGACAATTTTGAGGCGGATTCTGCTTGTAATGAGGATAAGTATTTGGAGAGGTCACCGGGAGATTGGTCTGCAACAGACACTTGAGCAGATTTGCTACTTTCCACAAGCCTTCGCCTCTGGATTTTAACGTTCAGATTTGAAGGAAAAAAAATAAGAAAAATGAGACCTTGACCTTGCGTTCTTTCTCCTTCTCCCTTCTCCGACGTTTCTTGTCGATCTTCTCAACAGGTGCTGGATCTGAAGGAGGAGAACCCTTGTCCGACAAAACACCCTCATATTCTTCCCCCTCAGACAGGGCAACAAGATCATAGTCAATTACAAAATCGTCTTCCAAGTCGTCTCCTCCATGCATCCTTGAAGGAGTCTAGGCGTGACTTTGCAGTCACACTCAATAAATCTTGTATGTTCTCTCAGCTCCTTGTAGTTGCATTTGCACTCGCTCTCTACTTTTGGTATCGAAGGCCCGTTGCAGAAGCACATGCGCGTCTCGAGCAGCAGTCACCAGTAAAAAAGAGCCGCACTAGTCGTCGACCTCGAAATAAACATGGGACAGAGACGACACCATCTTCGCCACTTGCAGTCCAGCCCGTTGACGTTTTCCTGGTGCTCGACGTAGAAGCTACTTGTCAGCAAGGAACAGACCTTAACTATCCAAACGAGATCATTGTGAGGAACTGCTTGCTCTACTCACACATTACCGATATATAAGATTGTTGCCAGGAATTCCCCATATGTCTCTTACGCTGGAAGGATAGATTGGTTGATAATCGTGCAAGCAAGCTAGAGATTTCCGCTGAATTTCGTAGTTTCGTAAGGCCATCTTGGCGTCCTCTGCTAAGTCAATTCTGTAGCGAATTGACTGGTATAACGCAAGTGAGTCATGCAATTTGCGATGGATGGCACGGAGTGACTTACCCTTACTCTGTACCATTTTAGGATCAAGTTGATGGTGCACCGTTGTTTCCTGATGTTCTTTCACTCTGTCGCCAGTTTCTAGTTGAGAATGGATTGATTGATCCCAAAACAGGACAGCGCCTTGTTCGCTACTGCTGGTGTAGTGATGGTCCCTTTGACATCCGGGATTTTGTAGTCAAGCAGTGCTTTATCTCCAAGGTTAACCGAGCTTCATCTGAACCATCTGACATAAAATCACCATTTTTGTTTTCTAAACAGATTAGCATGCCCGAATGGTTGCGGGGAGATGTCCTCGACGTGCGCATGACAGTTTCAAATTGGCTTGACTACAGGTCTAGAGTCATATCCCACCGTGTAAGTAGCCTAGTGCATATTCTGAGTATATCAAAAACTACCATCTCCCTGCTTAACATCCTTGTAAATCAGATGTTAATGAGCGTATATTGTTAGATGTACATACGTCGTTCTCTTAATATTGCGGCTCAACTCAAGGCTCTGGGATTACCTGAATTCGAGGGAAGGCAACATTGTGGCATTGATGTAAGTCCCATGAAAATCTTATCATCTCATTCACATTCTATTTCTGCAAGGACTGTCGCAACATTTCGAGGGTCGTGATAGAACTAGCGCGGAGGGAAATTACACTTGTACCGAACACAACAATTAACCTCGATAAAAAATGGCATTGGATGGGCCAGCAAGGACAAATCTTAGAGTAGTTATTCATGAATAACTCGTTATATCCGAGTGTAGCTGATTTCTTCCTGTACTCTGGTCTACCCGGTAATAAGTGTAACATGCGATGAGGATTGATAAACAACTCGGAGCATGGCAGGATAAGCGGATACGAGTTTCATGGTCCTGTTGCAGGGATAGTGAGGTGAGACTGCGGTCATGGCTGGGAGTGTGCATTAAAGAACTTGTCCATTTACGGTACGTTTAGTTTAGCAAATACAATGACTAAATATATAATGGTTCTAACAAGTGGACCATCACTAGTCATCGTTAGTAGTCTGACTTTGGGTGCAGACAGTCACTCACGAAGTCCCATAGTGTACCGAATGCAGGAATACCAGCTTCTTTGCATCCGTGCAACATTTCAAAGTTGCCGACATAGTTTGATGTGATAAATACAACTAGTGTAGCATGTCAAGGATAGTCAAAACCATATACTTCACACTCTCACCTTCAGCTCCAAAGGAGTAGAAGGATTCTTTGATTATTTTCATGAGATCTGGGCGAGCACCACGTGCCTTACTGTCCCACAACAAAAGGCGCTCGGGTTCGATGTTCTTATGAATGAGACCACTGATCGTAGGACCGAACGTCTTTTCTTGGTCCGATCCTGTTCACATGTCATTCATTATATTTTGGGTATTTAGGATGATGTTACATACCGATCCAGATAAGGAACCAATTTGGTGACTGGATGCATGTCGACAAACCAGCTCCAATTCCTGTCCCCGTGCAAACGCGGATACCTCTTTTGTACAAAGTGGATGTATTGGATACGCCTGCAAACTAACAAGATCTCTTCAGCAGGATAGCAAGATTCTAACAAAGACCGTTACCTTCAATTCACGGGTCCAAATTGTTTTGGGAGGGTTTGACACGAGGCTTTTCGTAAAATCACCTAAAATTGTTTATTCAGTCTTAGTCTACTCACGTGCGTTAACAGACTTGCCTTGCACACCGGCAATCATATAGTGGTACTTGGCATGCGTTCCTTCACTGATGATATGACGACTTCAATATAACATCCCCTATCGAGAAAGCCAACTCACGATATGATACCAAAGGCATGATATTCCCAGATTGGCGAACGGCTAATGCGTCCCAGAAGGCCCTGTTGCATCCCACGTCCGAAGCGAAGGACAGCGACCTTCGACGAAGGCTAGTATTTTCAGCGCGGTAAGAATACATGCGTAATTGGCCTAGAAGCAACTCACCAACTCAATGTCGATGGGCACCTCACGTACAAAGAACCACGGGAGAGCAATGCTGAATATGGTGAGTATATCATTGCTTAGTGCCAAGACACTACTTACAAAACCGTCATTCCAAGTGTGAACCAGAAATCTTGTTGACGAATGAGGTGCACACCACTGAGATTCCATCTGCGTTTATCCGTGTCCCACAAGTCGAAAAGAATGACGAAACTCCCTGAAAGGTCGAGTCAGACGAGGAGTATACTCACGGCTTGTGGAAAACATACAATTGCTGAATAAGCCAAGCCAGCCGAGAAATCTATGGTGACGTTCGAAAACACTGTCGCGGTCAATTGATTATTATCCAGCCTGGGCAATAACTAACTTACTTATGGTGATTGTTTCTAATCCAAGGGAAGGCGCTCAGCGCAGTGAGGCCAACGAGAACCAATGTCACAGTACCCGTGACTAAAACGGCGTCGTGTTGAATATCTGTGTTGATGAAGTTCCTGATGACCTTGTAAAGTAGCCAAATGAGGCCAGATATGCCACATCCACTATGGATGCCACCTAAATGCTGTTGATGGTCAGCAACCATGACTTACACAAGTCAGAAGACACTCACTTGTAAGACCGAAGTGCATCCCAGTCGGAACCAAAGTGGGGTCCACTGCAATATAATGTTATTCCGTGCAGAAAGTTTAAAGAGAATGACAAACCTTCGCAAAAAGAGTATTAATTATAAGATACAGCAAGCGACCAAAGACTTCATTTCGCATCAATATCGCAAAGTTCAAGTTGGCGGTAAGGATGGGGCCAGAATATCGGTTGGCATACTTCCAGATGCCTCCCGCGGCAAAACCAAGGCCAATCAGGTTGATACTAAGTACAAAAACGAAGAATTTTCTGCAAAATGTGAGCTGTCGATAATCATTGCTAGGATTACCATACGTACCTGTATGTATTGAACCATACGTTGAATAACACCCATTTCGAATACTTCTTCTTCGGCTTCGGTGGAGGCTTAGAAGCGGGCTTGGGTGCATCTTTGGCGCCTTCCATTTCTCTCTTTTCCGGTTCTTTCTCCGCATTCCTTGTCTGCATCATAGCGGAAGCATCGACAACGGCAATCCTCTGCTCCCTATTGTCCACCGATATTCTCAACGGTAAAGGGTCCAAATTCCCCCTCTCTGGATCGATGGGAGCCAGTTCAGCTTTGATATCGGAAGACATCCTGTGACAATTTGACGCGGTCCTGTCCCGGAGAGGATTGTTGGTAAATAGACAACTGCCGAGAGAGGGCGAGGAACCATGAGAGAGCAAGTTTCACTTACTTATATCTTCAGCAAACAGTGTAGATATCATGATCAAACCGGGCATTCCGGAATGCACCGGTAGGCTGTTCAGTTCACGGTCGCGTCCATCTTGACCGGCGGTCCGGTCCTGCAGCACCATAAAATTAATGATCAGTTACCACTGTGCTATGTAAAACACAGAATGCAACTGGGGGTAGGGCGAGACGTCGATCGACGCACAAATTAAGAACCAATTAGTTAGAAATCAGTGGCCTAGTATACGTCACCATTCAACGTTCAGGTACTTGTCTGACACCGATTAATCAGCGGCCGCGACGCATGCGGTCTTGAAATCGACAGAGTTGACTGTAGAGCTGTAGTTGCTACCTGCATTTCTGACCGATTCACCGGCCGCGGAAACACGGCGTCACCCTCGACGACAGCGCACATGATAGCAATTCGTCCGAAACCACGGACCATTTACGGCCATTTTACCCCTCTGGGCTGGGAGCATTGGTCAGCACGACGCACTGCAAGATGGTGCTTTGAATTAAAAACATAGACTCTGAGGATAACGTGTCTCGACTCGGGCCCGCAGCTGGGAAGAGTAAACGCCGACCAGAAAATTATTCTTACCATTTTGCTAAAGGGTCTGAGTGGTTTTCCGGTATAGTTCGAATGGAGCTGTCGGACCACGAATCAGACGTCAAAGTAATCAGGAGTTTTTCCGCTCCCGTTGCAATCGAGGGTCACAGCACCAGATAACTTGCCATGTTGAACCAAGCGTCAAGGTTGAAAATTAACATCGCTGACACTGATTTGTTCAAAATCTGCCGATTAAATCCTGTGTGGTGGATACCCCGACGTGACTACCAATTCACCGTACAACCTGCGCGACTACTCGCAATAGTTTGATGCGTTTGAGGACGCGTTGGTGACTTCTACCTCGAGCCAGAGTGTACCTGGAGAAGAGTTTATTCATTAGTCAGTAAGACTGCAGTTATTTGGCTCAACAACAATACAGCATTGCTTTATTAGGCTACACTAGTCACCCTCCGCAAATTCCCTCAGTTCTCTTAGATGTCTGGAGACCTCCTCCTTGAAAATGGCAATTTCATGGCTGTTTTTGATAATGCTACGTATTGTTTCTTCTTTCAGCCGGGACACTCTCTCAATTTGCTCCCGATGACTGTATTATAGTCGTAAGCGGTCGTCTGACGCAGTAAATAAGAATCTAACCTGAGCTGCAGGGCCTGCAGTCGAGACTTGACCCCCATGCCGTTCGCCAAAGCAGCCGTTCTAGCTTGAGCTAGATCACGCTCTAAACGTTCTGCGTCAGTACTGGCAACAAACGCCTCTTGTTGTGCTGCCTAGAGGGCATCAGCCGATCGCGCCTGTCTAATCAATTAATCCATACATCTCGGAGGTCGTCGGCTTGCCCATTCAGATTCGCTATCTTTTTTTCAATCTCCACTATCTCTTCGTCCACATTCTCGCACTCGAGGGTCAATTGATCGAGTTCATTGTCAAGTCGAATCCTCTCCGTTTCAAGGGATGCACGCTCAGATCGTTTTGTCTCCGCAATGCCGTTTAAGGTTGGCTTTATTACTCTCCTAATATCCGCCCCAGTAAGCAATTGTTGAGGGTTTGAGGCAGCAGAATTGAGTTCAAGAGTTAAATCGACGTCTTGCCAAGGATGAGGTAGAGGGGGAAATAACTCCAACGCAGAAATAAAATGGGTATAACCATCTAGAGCCTCTTCAGCAGCTGCAGCACGATTTGTTACAGTCACTTCCAAAGACATGATTGTTCGGTGTGCCTCTGTAATCTTCTGTCTGAGATCCTCGAGGTTTCGTGAGAGCGTTTCGTGATCTGCATTCATTCTGATGATTTCTTCCGGTGTCAAATTTTGCGATTTCACGATTTCAGCGATTTTTTCGTGTTCTACTTTGAGCTGTTCCAAATGTGAACCTATCAAAAATCTATTAGAGTGACGTCAGACAATGCGAGCAAAACATACTTCCGGTAGCAAGCTCAGCCTTCTCGTAAGCAATGGTATCAATCAATTTTTTCTTCCTCCCTTCATATTGCTGGAGTATCTTTTGAAACTTCTCACTGTCACCTGTCAATAGGTCATTTTCCTTCTTTAGTTTGATGACTGGTGCCTGAAAATGGCTTAAGCTGATTTTTATTGTAATGATTAAATTCGCTGCACACAGGTGAAGAAGTCAATTTGTCAAGCTCGGTCTTGGTCTGCCTCAGCATGTTTTTCAGTTGCTCTAGATCGCTTTGCACACTTTCGTTCTTCCTCGCTTGAAGCAAGAATTATTTAAGAATTATTTTGACACGCGGCACTGACCATAACGTTCTTCTAAAGTAGACTTTTCTTTCTCAAAGTCATCCTTCATGTCCAACCACTGTGCATATGTGTTCTCATAATACGCGAAGGCTAGTGCATTATGGTCGTTGTCATCGTCGAATTCCTCCGGCACAGTGGAGGGATCCTGTACAGTGGGATGCCCGCTAGTCATATAATCCTCTTGAATCTAGACCTATGAGCATACATGGCTTCGTATTTGTGTCAGGAGAACGGACCTTACATAGTTCAACCAACCAATGCAATACGCCGAGTAGTGAGGGCCAGGAATGCATGCTTGCAGGTGCAGCTAGCCACTTATTGTCTATTTGATGTGTATATGGATACCGAATGGCTTTGAGTGCCGGCACAAATTCATCCTCAAACCGCGCTCCCTCCAACGAAGTGTATCCAGGGTCCAGAATTCCAACCAAGAAAAAAAAAATTGCCCTATACTCCTTCCTCTGAATGTTTGTCAGAGTCATCATGGACACTTCAGCTTCAGTGCCCTGTAAAAAGAGAAATATATCTTGGCGCATCCTAGCCTGATATTGCCTATCGCGAAGTGGGCGGGTATCTTTGATTATTTGGTTCAAGGAAGGCGCTGAGAAGGCCGTCCCTCCAGACCACACTGAGCCTCGACGCGTGCTACTGCAGAGACATGAGAAAGAAAGCAATGCATTGAGGAAGAGACGCACGTTCCTATGCAGCGGTGTCCTGCCTGTGCTTGATAGTAGTGTGTTCGCGATGTGAGAGCGCGTCATAGACTGTCGAGGGTTCGTTCCTGGGCCACGGGATGGGGTTGGGTAAGGAGCACGAAGGGCGGGGCCAGCGAGGGAAGCGCGGGGGTCTTGTGCTGACTTTTTCACGGTGGACGGGACGGGTAAGCCAGAGCGCATGGCATGCGGCTCATGCGGGGGCTGCATCGTCCACCGTCGGTGGTGAGCGTGCGTGACAGGAGCATGTCACATTCATCGACCAGACACCTCTTCGGAGGCGCCATCACCATTACTACACCAAAAGGCCTTATAGATGCCTCGTGCGCTCTCTTCCATTCGTTCAGGTCTATTCTCATATCTTTAGCCAGTGACCTCAGACAAATCCCAGACACCCAGGAGGTCTTCACATACCCTGATTCCAACATCAGCATCATAGTAGAGATCCTACAAATGGTAGAGCAACTTAAGGATCCTCAAGAAGCCATCAAGTTAGACTCCGAACAGATGCCATATGTGGTGCTCATTTTGCATCTCCAGATTTCATTTTGATGCTTTAGCCGAGGACAACAGCGCAAGCGTTTCCACGATTTTTCTAACCGAAGTGCTGAATGGTAGGGGCGATAATACACCATTTGCAACCACACTTTCCGGGGAACAGTACATAACCAAGTTCAACGGCCAACAGAATGATCAAGTTCATATCCTGATGGCTTTGTATCGCATCGAGAGCAAGAAAGTTGATCTCGTGGTGACATTCAACGTGCCCACCAAAGCGGTAGATGGAAAGGGGGTGGGGGAAAGGGGTCTGCTTCGGGTCAAGCAGGATTTCGAGACACTCGTCAAGTCTTTGCACATAGTCGACTTTGACCTTTTTGTGTAGCAATTAATGTTTGTCATTTACACTTGAGATATGTTTCATGCAAGGGTGATGTAACTCTTTTCTAGACAAATCTGCTTCATACCGTTCATGGCACTAGCCTTCAACTGGAAAGGCTATCACGGTCGCTCAGACTTTGCCGCATTATCAAGCTCCTCCTCAGCTTCTGGTTCTTCAACGATGCGTTCTTTGACACTCGTAACTGCACCAGCCCTTGCCTCCTTTTTACGCTTCGCCGATTCTTTCAGTTTCTCCCATCGTTCTTTATACTTGGAAATCATAGCTTTCTGATGCCGCAACACTTTAAATATTTTGCACAACTAAATAGGCATAAAAAACACATACATTTTTATCATTTTCAATCCGCAATGTACGGGTTTCTTCTTCCAATTCCTTGATACGGCGCAAATACTGCCCTTCGCGACCGGTGTTTATGCCTGGCAGTGGGACCGGTGACACATTGATATTCAGTCCGCTCAGATCTACCCCAGGTCGAGACGTCATTGAAGAGGCACTCATAACACGATGGGCCTTGATATGACGTTAGTATGCAAATGGACATTGGTCAACGTCATACTTCACGCGTTGCCTGAACTATGCTGTCACGTAATTGCAAGTCCTGTTCTTTTCTCATTTGCATGGCGCGTTCCATCGCATCAAATCGCTTCCGCATGGACTCTATTTCACTTTTCAGCTTGGTATTCTCGCGTTTTAATGCTGCTGGCGAGAGTCCTGAATCCGTTGGAACGAGATAGAAAGAGTCAGACATTTCATCATCTGCAGAATGGTGAACTACGAACAGTTTCTAGGCAGTAATGCATCGTACCTTGATCAATGAGCTCATCAACGTCCTCAAAATCATCAGACGACAATGAAGTATGATGATTGTCCACAGCAGAGAATTTCGAAACCTCACGACCTATGCCTATCCGCCTTGAGAGGCGGGCGAAAATAGGTTCATCAATCTCTGTATCAGTATTATCATCATCGTCCTTCCTTCGCGACGCGGGTTTGGTCATGCCTGACTGTGCCTTTGTGTCATCTGTTCCCAAAGGAACAGTTGCGAATGCGACAGGCTGAGATAAATTATCTAGCATCCCTTGCATAATGGACCAAAACTGATTGAATGCATCTCCTGGATCAGACTAGACGTAGTTCAGTAAAATACGGACAAACTAATCAAATACAGACGCACTCTTTGTCCGCCTAGGAGCATGAAAGACTCATCCACAGTGTCAATCATTGGTCGTGACGGAGGAGATGGGGTGCCCTGAGGTATTTGAATGCCTACTTCGCGCACAAGAGGCGATAGTGGTTGTTCTTGCTTGTATGGCAGGTTGGGATCCTTTCCGTCTTGTCTTAGTTTTTCAATTTTGCGCTGTAATTCCTTTTCTGCTTTGCAATGATCGTTGTAGAGCATACGCAATGTGCGTTTTGCCTGGAATGTGTTGAGAAATCAATTGAGCACGACGCGGCAGCGGAAAGCTGAACTGATTCGTCATGGCTACGCTCCACTGCAGCCAGGTAGGCATCAGCGGCCTTCGCATGCTCTTCAGCTGCTATGACAAGAAGACCATTGTTCCAGTGGTCCTCTGCATTAGCAGCATGTTGGTGTGCCTATGACGGAGTCAGTCCAATGTCAGCAAATGCAACAGGATGAATGTCATTCACTCTGTTCAGGGGAAGATCTGGCAGGGACATGAGGAACCGTGCGTGACATGACGTGACGCAGACGGTTGCGATTACTCACCATGTCCACCGCTGCCTCAGCTCTTCAGTATGCTCTTTTCGTTCGTTCTTGTCTTGTCTAGTGCTGAACAATCTGCAGTGGCCCCAGAAAAATTAGAATAACAGGTACTTCATCTTATTTCTGTCCTATGCCCTCCTTTCTTAAACCGAGCGCCCTCAGTTGTCGCAGCAGATGGCCTTTCAAAGCGTGACGTCTTTCGATTACCTGACCCTTTTGCCGTCATCACCGTAGACGCTGAGCAAACACATACCACAAGTGTCATCAAGAGGACTCTCAATCCCTACTGGAATGAAAGTTTCGACATGTAAGCACATTTCCACCTTGACATTTCTGCCGGCCAAACTGCTGCTTATTCTTCGCAACCTCAGTAATGTCAAGGAATCCTCTGTTATTGCGGTCCAGATTTTCGACCAGCGCAAGTTCAAGCGACGCGATCAAGGCTTTTTAGGTGTCGTCAACATCCAGGTCAGCGATGTCCTTGATTTCTCAATTGGCAGTCAAGGTAAGGTCATATCACCTCATTTGCCATGTGCTTTTACATTATCATTTGTCAGAGATGCTTACTTTGGATCTGAAAAAATCAAATGATAATCTCGTTGTCCACGGGAAGCTAATTTTGTACCTCTCGACGAACGTTGCACCGCCCATTACAAATCCTGGGCCTTCACAGATGACTGGATTAACCAATACATTATCTGATATGACAATTAACACTTCTCCCGGAACTAGTACGTCTAATCTGGCACTGCAGCATTCGACGTCCAATCTCTCCCGGACACCAAGTTCCCACGCTACTGCCTCAGATACCAGTCCTCGCATGTCCATGCCAACACCCTCTGTAGTGTCACCAAATGTTACTGATCCCGAGCACCGTCAAGTCCAACCACAGTCTACAATCCCAACTAGTCCCTCTGCCCCAACGACAAATTCCATAACCCAAACCACGACGTCTCAACACACTGCCAACAACACGCAGAACACTCAGACACGCAACTTCAATCCTACCGTTGATCAGTATGGCCCGCTGCCGCCTGGCTGGGAGCGCCGTATTGATCCTCTCGGTCGAACGTACTATGTGGACCATAATACTCGCTCAACAACTTGGAATAGACCCTCTCCGAATGCCGCAGCAAATACGACTGCTCAACATAGTGAAACTAACGCCGCGCGTGATCAACATGCGCGACGTATTCTCGCCGATGATCTCTTGGAGGCCAACAGTAATAATTACCGAAATACTATTTCAGGGGGCCAAACTGCCGTAATATCTAACGGGAATACCACTGCAGGTAGTGGCAGTCTTCCCCATGGTTGGGAGGAGCGCTACACACCGGAGGGCCGCCCGTATTACGTTGATCACAATACTCGCACTACAACTTGGGTTGACCCTCGCCGTCAAACTGTCATTCGTGTTATGGGACCCAACGGACAAGGCGCTTCCATGCAATCGCAGAATATCGCTCAGCTTGGTCCTCTGCCATCCGGGTGGGAGATGCGTCTGACTTCAACGGCTCGAGTTTATTTCGTTGATCACAACACGAAAACAACGACTTGGGATGACCCCCGCCTTCCATCCACACTTGATGCAAACGTGCCTCAATACAAGCGTGACTTCCGTAGGAAGTTAATATACTTTCGAAGTCAACCAGCCATGCGCGCGCAGCCAGGTAACTGTCAAATTAAAGTGAGGCGGAATCACATCTTCGAAGATAGTTATGCGGAAATCATGAGGCAAACGCCAGGCGACCTAAAGAAGCGACTTATGATCAAGTTTGACGGAGAGGATGGATTAGATTATGGTGGCCTCTCAAGGTAAGTCTCTATTACATATTCTGTAAAATCATACTCCATTTATTTCAGAGAGTTCTTCTTCTTATTATCACATGAGATGTTCAACCCATTCTATTGCCTCTTTGAATATTCAGCTCATGACAATTACACGTTGCAAATCAATCCTGCTTCGAGTGTCAATCCAGAACACCTAAATTACTTCAAATTCATAGGCCGATGCCTTGGGCTCGGCATCTTCCATCGTCGTTTCTTGGATGCCTATTTCATTGTCAGCTTCTACAAGATGATTTTGAAGAAGAAGATTACGTTATCAGATTTGGAAAGCGTTGATGCTGAGTTGCATCGTGGGCTATCATGGATGTTGTGCGTACTGATTCTACATATGAGCGTTGAGCGTCCCAATTCACTTGACATAGCGAGAATGATATAACAGACGTGATTGATGAAACTTTCACAACCACCGAGGAGAGGTTTGGTGAAATGGTCACCATCGATCTTAAGCCTGGTGGTGAGAGTGTTCCCGTTACGGAAGAAAACAAGAAAGAATATGTCGATTTGGTTGTGGAATATCGCATTTGCAAACGCGTCAATCAACAATTCGACGCGTTCATGTCCGGTTTCAGCGAGCTTATCCCCCAGGACCTAGTCACCGTCTTTGACGAACGTGAATTGGAACTGCTTATTGGTGGCATGTCAGAAATTGATGTGTAAGTCTGTCCAGATTGAAGAGGCTCGTCCTGACAATGATGTGATAGTGACGACTGGACTAAATATACTGACTACCGAGGATACGAAGTTAATGATGAGGTGATTCAGTGGTTCTGGAAGTGTGTACGCAGCTGGCCTCCGGAGCGCAAGTCCCGTCTTTTGCAATTTGCTACTGGGACGTCACGAATTCCTGTGAACGGTTTTAAGGACCTACAAGGATCTGATGGGCCCAGGCGTTTTACAATTGAGAAGTCGGGCGATCCTTCTCAATTGCCGAAGAGCCATACGTGTTTTAATCGCATCGATCTTCCACCGTATAGAGATTATGCTAGTCTTGAGCATAAGCTCACTCTTGCGGTAGAGTATGTCCATACACTGCGTCATTCATGTGTTATATGCTGAACATAACGTATTACAGGGAAACCGTTGGATTCGGACAAGAGTGAAGTATCATCGATGTCATCATTCTATGTCTATTATTACGCATACCCACACGAAGTTGTCTATTCTCAACGTGTGAGATAATATTACCTTCCTCATTTCGCTTGCAGGTATTGGGGAAAGAGATGATCAAACAACAATTTATCAGTCAAAATGGTACATATAAATGATTAGATCACTGTTTTTCGAAAGCAAATGCAATATATATATCTATTGCAAGCATTGGGTTGTGTCTGAAACAAGTTGGAAATAACGTACTTGCTGCTTCCCATTGGTCTTCATCCATTGCGCTTGCCCCGTCTGAATCGACAACTTTCATGCGGACCATCAATGGACCGAATTCCGGGTGGTTCTGATGCTCCTCGTAGACACGATGGAATTCCTGTTTATACACGAGCTGCAGTTTATATTCTGCCGCCATCCTTTGTGATCCATCGTGTCAGAATGAATTGCCAAGCAGAGGAAGGAAACACAGACTGGACAAAGTTGTCCCAGTAGACAACGTATTCCGGTACGTTTTCTACCGCGTCTTTGAGGAAGAACCAATACTTGTGGCCAAAAATAGGTTTGTCACTCCGCTTTTCAAAAGTCACTTTGTACACTGAATTGCCGAACGAGAGGTCTTTAGCTTCTGGTGGCAAGACGTTCAGTTGTTCCCTGTGTGCGAATGAAAATGCTTTTTCAAGATGAGATGAAGATTCACTCACAACAGGAGCTCTGCATTAGGTATGGTGCCTATGAACACACCACCTGTCCGAAGGTACTTACTCACATTCTCGAGCATGCACCGGGCCTTTTGTAACGTTTCGAATGCGTAATGCATACAGAATTGCATGGAAACAACGTCAAAGGGCTGCGAGAGCATGGCAGGAGTGAATGCCTCGGACAGTGGCTCTGTATAGCAATCAAGCGCAGCGAATTTGGCATCGAACCGAGAGGAATGACCCCTCCACCGCGAGCGAGCTTGTTCTATGGACATAGCCGCAATATCTGCAAGTAAAATTAGTGGACATCGCCAGCGATAGGAAAGCGAGTCATACCAACACCATAGTACTCCTTGACGCGAGCTTTTCCCCACTTAGTCATGTCTCCACCCTTGCCGCACCCCATGTCCAATATCTTTCCACTCAAGCCGCCCCGTGATGTGGTACCGCCCTTTCCAGAGCTCTTAACAAGTGCAGGATGGGCAAATCGCGTGATGAGAACCGATTTAACCCAGTTATTGAAGTTCTTGAGCCCAATGATGGGAGATTCAGAGCGCTGGACGACACCCACGTCTGGTCTGGAGTTGTCTGCAGAATGCTTGTCAGACGGCAGACGGGAAACAGGACGAACGCACAGTGGTCGACGACGACACTAACATCGCCGGCCAGCTTTTTATGGGGCGGCTGATCTTCTGCATCTTCGCTGGCACGCCTTTTGCGCTTCATGAGGCGCAGGGCACCCTGGCCGCGGAAGGACTTGTACATGTCGATTTCGGAGGGGGTAAGGGGGACATTGAGCAAGTCTGGAGGCGACAATCGAGTTGCAGGGCTGTATGGGACAAGAGGCATTGATTGTGGATCGTTGAGGAGAACAGCGAGATCTGTAGCTCTTCTGGTGGAAGTACTCGAGCTGCTCGTGCGGAGCGCATCGCGTACAGGATCAAACGCTGGCATCGCTGCGCCTCCTACGCTCCCGCACCTTCACCTGCTACTGCTTACGTAACCACTCCCACAACTCATCCGTCGACCGCTCAACTAGCCCTGCCTGCGCCCGGATCCCGTCCTCCGCCTGTGCAAGTGACAGATTGTACTTGCTCGTGTCTCTGCCTTCGAAGAACGCCTTCACGTCATCGTAGTCCTTCTGTGTCGACAGACTCCCAAATGCCAGCTGCTCGCGTCAGCGTGGTCATCTTGCAACTACACGTTCATGCTGCTTACCGAAACAAGGTGCGAAAGCATAAAATTACTCTCAAACCGCTTGTACAGCTACCCGCACGTCAACCATCTTCCTCACTATGCTAGAGAACACTTACAGCATCATATTCGTCTTTGAAAAACTCTGCCAAGGCTCGTCGCGTCTTGAAGTTCGTCGCCAGCCCGCGGAAAAAGTACAGTATATCTTGATCTCGTGATTTGGTCATCACAAACCCGAATGTTCTCTGGATCAGCGCAGGGTCCTCTGTGGCTCCCATTGCCAGTCTATTCTTGTTCAACTCTGCAGCCTTCGAAAGAGAACGAAACCTCACATGGATGCAAGTCGTGCCGTTGGCGTCTTGGGCTTGTCGTGTATATTTTGGATCGCTTCGTATTCCTTCACGCTGCCATGTTGAACAGCCTTCACAAAGTTAGGTGCAACTCCAACCGCATTAACAAACGCACCATCCTATACGTGATCTTCGCAAGATCCGCCGGAATCTTGGAATCATCCCCTGTCTTCATGTAATAGGCAAACCGACCCCGCAACTCCTCGACAACCCTGTTGAGGTTGATACATAGTGTTTAATAGACTTGTTGCATGAACTTGCCTCTCATCTCCTGATAAAGCTGCTTGTGTGATAGCGCAAGTTCTTAATGAAATAATGTCAGGGGTTTCCCCCTCGTTGTACTCATAACCGAGCTTTTCAACCAGTGGTACAAACAAAGTCTACAAGACTTCAGTTATTTGTTTTGCAGCGATAGATGATCAACAACCATACCCTGCGGAACACATTCAGTCTATCCACGATCTCTGTATGTTCCCACCAAATAGAGATGATGACGGATAGATTTTCCGCAATACCGGACCAGACCAAATCTATGTCTCGTTGAATCAACAAGTTGTTTGAGCATTCAAGCGACTCACATTCTTTCTCGTGCTTCAACTTACTCACTAAATTCAGTGCACTACTCAATTGCATCAAACCCGCCTTTGATAATGCCATGGCATCATGGACCAATCCAAGCCGATCATTGAGGGAGAAAACCGAATTCCCCCTTGCTACCTCTTCAGCAATTTTTTCCAGCCTTTCGGGCGTGTAGAGCACCCGATCTAAGTCAAGTGATGAGCAGTAACCAAAATATGTAATGAGCAGACTTGCAAACACCCATAGTGTCTATATTGAGCTTGAAAGGTCTGCTAATATCCAGAGGAATCGTCATTTCACGACTCTTGAGGACAATAGCCTTATCAACTATTGCGTTGCCGTTTTCATCCACGGTCAGCAGGCCCAAAGGGATGTTCCTAGCACGGATAATTGACTGAATCATCATGACTATAATATCACCTACCATATTGTATTGTTATCCTTCCCAAGGGCAAGACCTGTCTCCAGGAACCGGTCTTGACGAAGATGTATTCCATTTGGATTTTCTGTCACAGTAATGACCGGCAAACCAACCTAATGGAAGAGGTTAATATTTAGCATTCTCCCTCCTGATTTTACCTTTGAGATCCAGTTCTCCATAAAACTGGGGATATCAAGACCTTCAATATGGTTATCACTCATGGTGAATCACGTTACCAGATATGGCTTTACCTGTGGCATCTGAGATACCCTGCCAGAGATCTTTTGTTACACTGTTGCCATATAATTTTCTTTTTAGATAAATCGAGACGCCTTTCAAAAACTTGACCTCTCCAACATAGTTGGCAAGCATACGAAGTACTGTGATGGAACTAGTTAAATCTTTTCATCAAAGGATAACTAATATTGTACCTGATGCAGCTTTTGAATAAGATAGGGCATCAAAAATCTGAAACAACTTCAGCTGAAAACGGTATCTGAGTGAACTGGAACCAGCCTGGTTGATCTTGTTGGCATCCGGACAATCGACTTCGATAGGATGAGACGAAAGCTTGGCGTCCAGGCTCAAGGCACGATTAAGATGTTCCGTAATAAAAGAGGAGTCAACTTTCCATTCTGGAAACACCCTGTCATGTTGCTCAGTAAATCAGAAACACCACTCCAATAATAACTTGCTTATCTTCGACATCTATTAGTATCTGACCTTTGCACAAACTAAGGTACTTACTCGCAATGATAACTTCACCCATCTATGTAGAAAGTTCAGGTAAATAATCAAACCTATAAAGGATACAAACCAATGTCGCAAATCCTACGTCAGAGCTTTTAGCATTCTGACGCAGCACATATTACGAGCAGTCACCTTCATTCAAATAGAGATAATTCCACCATTCCATTGTCGTGATGTTTCCGAACCTACCAGCATTAAGTTCAGATAGGGAGTGTATTAAAATGACTTTGCTTACCACATATGAGCAACTTCATGACTTTGGGTCCTCATAACGTTTTTCTTGGCCGTTAAATCCGCTTTTGCAGGGTCAAGCAGGAAAGCCGTTGTCCGCCCTGTAATGAGCCCCCAGTTTTCCATCGCACCTAATGAAATACGGATTAGAACACATGATCTAAAGAGCTTTGGATTGCCAACCAGCATCGAAATCGCTAGCCTTTTCTCCTTTAGTACAGGCATCCCATTATCAAAATTATCGTACTCACAACTAACGTATCCAGTTTAGGCAGTGGATAAGCGACGTCGAAGACCTTCTCATACAAAGGTAATACGTCAGCTTTAACGTCAAGCGCAAATTGAGCCTGGTGGATCAAGTCCGACGTTGCTGTAAACGTTCAGAGGACATCAGCCAATGACACACAGACCTTACCATATATACGGAGTGGGATAGTCTTCTTGCTCAATGGCAGCTCTACGGTCTTTTCCAGATATTTAAACGGCCCATTGGCAAAAGCGATGATATAAGACGACATAGGCGGCGTCTCTTGGAATCGGGTGATTTTCCATCGATCTTTATCCGTTGCAAAGGAAGCAACAAACTTCGTGGCCTCATCATCCATAGACAATGGATCAAATTCTTCTTCACTGACAGCAGGCATGTTACTTAAGTTGGTCGTACCGTGGCGAGAAATCATGTTGATCGTAAAAGTTGCCTTCAGGAGTGGCTCGTCCCAGCAAGGAAAGGCACGCCTCGCACTAGTGGGCTAATGACAGATTATCGTTGATTAGTGTCTCAGCCCAACCCGCTAAACATTACCTCAAATTGGGTCAGTGCATAGTAGCTTTTCTTTCCATCGCGTTCATAAGTTGACTTGTAATAGCCAACCATGCCACCACCGAGGTTACCTTCAAACCCGATCTTCAATTCTGCCTTAGACCCTGCGGGAAGAGGTGTAGTAACGCCGTACACGAGACGTTCTTGAACAGCATCAAACGATTGTAAGGATAGTGCTTGAGTGGCTCCTAATTCATCACAATAGATTGTTCTATACATTCGCACTCAAGAATTGCAATGATGAATATGTGAAATCATCACACGTACGCTTTCCGAAGCTTGAGTTCTGAACTGTTCAGTACAATCCGTGAAACATCTTCTTTGATTTCAAGGCTAATCTTAACGAAACCTTGGAAATCCAGCTTTTCCAGATCTGTTCTGATAGTAACATCGTAGTGCGTAGGCTTGACATCGACTGGAAGTCGGTATTGGTTTCGTGTCGCATCCGTTCCCATTGCAGTCGTTTGGGTCGACATTGTGCAATAAGATCGTGGTGTCCACTGAGGAATGTTGTTGGATGTCCCAGAGCGGAAGTCGGCTGAAAATTGCCTGGTTGGGTGTCTGATTTGTTTGCTGTCATCAAAAGGTTTACAAGCGGTGCGGATGCCAGATAGTTTCGTCTGCAAGCGCTTTCCCGCACGTAGGCAAGGAGGAATCGCCTCGATTAGAACCTTTTGAGCATGTTGCAATTGCATGGAGAGCTGAAGAAGCCTGCGCAAACTCTCAACGACCCTGATTTCAAGTACGAGTGTAGCATACACATCCTAAGTTATTACTGAGTACTACGATATCATGGAACCAGTATTAAATGGCCCAGGGGTGGCAGGCAACAGGGTCCTAGGAAACTTGGAAGCGAGACTAAGTTTATCGTGCTGCTGTATTAAGTTCGTGACGGCTTGCACCATGTCCCCTTCTAAACGGACAAGTTGACCAATGGCACGTATCGTCTTGCGCTCATGGCTGGCATACTCGTTCGTCAAGTTGACCATTCTATTATAATATAACGCGCTTTCACGAGTCAAGGTTTAAAATGAGGCAATCCGAAATCTCATATTGCACACCTGTCTCTCTGCATCACCTGAAGGTCCTTCTTAGCACCCTCCAAAATGTTCAGTTGTGCTACACGAATGTCTTTTTTAACGTTATCGAATTTCCTCGATAGATTGTTCACAACAACCTGATCAGTTTGTGAAGGATTATCCTACATCTGAGGAATGACATAGTACCTCATGTAGTCTGTCAATGACCTTTAAAATCCCATATGAGCAAAAAAGTGAGAAGAATATCATGATCACCAACTTCAATGATTTTCGGTATGATCTCAGCATCGGATTTTCGGTGCCAAGATCTGTCCTGAGGCCGTCGGTGGACCTGGGCTTTTAAACTTTGTCAATAACATCATCCCAATTTTTAAAATGGCGCAGAGTACCAGTCCGAGATTGTTTTTGAGGTGACTTGATTCGGGTGCGCCTGTTTAGTGGTGCAACGCGGAAATTGTCGTTTGGCGGAGGCGGAAAACCGATGGAAGACCGCAGGATGGACACTTCCATTTCCTGGCTTGGGGAACGATGAACGTGGACTGGCATCATATCTTCCCGCTCGTATGGTATCCGTGGTAGTATCTTTTTCGTCAGTCTGATTGGCATATCCATAGAATCGGTCATGTCTCTTGCTGTCTTCGATAAATCCACATTAGGCTTTGTCGCTCCTACTACCTGATCTGACGTATTTTGTAACAAATCGACAACCCGAACGTCTGCATTTTTCTGAACTGAGGCTCAGTAACAGAAAGAAATATTTCCCATATAGCCCTCACCGAGCCATCATCAGTTAAGTCAATGATGACTGGCGCATTATCTTCATCCACTGATGACTAGTCGTGCAGTTAGAATTTCGCATCGTTTATGTTCGATATTCATGCCTTTGGGGGCCATAGGTCAACACTCTCTTCTAGACAGGATGGAATGTTCCTAGCATCCAACGGGATGTGACAGTGTCCCCCCAAGGTGCTATTTCCAGGATTGGGTACAGGAACAACAACGACCTCTGCTTCCTCTTGATGTGACGAGGTAACCTGTCATTCATGTCAGGCAATAGATAATAGACAAAACCTTTGATGTCCACTTTAGGTCGTAATGCCTGTGTAACTGATTCCGTAGCTACCGACTTTCCTTCCGCCTGGACATGAAAATCCTGCATAGTACGTGAGACGGGGCAATGAAGACCTGGTGTCCCCATACCTTGTATTTATCATCGTATGAATGGTTGACGACAGGCGTGCAAGAAGGAAATTTTATTTTAGTATGCGACGTCATTTCGCTCTCTTTTCCCTGCCGTCTGAGCACGTCTCAACACGTGAAATAAGCTTGATACCGTACCGTCTAAGGCCGCCGCAGAGTGTATAGATTCTAGATCAAGTTCTATGGATAATACCCTATCGCCTTTTCTGCGCCTTCCAGATGTATGGATTGGCTTGGGCCAAGTACGGTTCGATGGCCGGGGCGGGGATTGCAAGTCCAGCTCACCGGACCGAAGGTGGATAATCTTCTCGGATTGTTCTATACTTACTTCATGGGACACATTGGGGCATTTGGGAATATCACTGCTATTCCTCGTTTCCCTGAAAAGCCCAGCCCTCGCACTTTTTTCTTCTGTTGTCACACTATTGCTAAGAACCACGGTTCGCTTTATCCCTGCATGGGTTCTACCTTTCGGTTTGATTAATTGAACCTTATTATCTGTTTCCTCGGCTTCCACGTTGGATAGCTCCTTATCGCTTAATCCGAAGACAACAATATGCTGTGTGTCCTCGTGATGAAATGCGGCATTGACGTGCCAACCAGGTATTTTCGGTGGAGTATGTCTCTCTAGATCATGATCGCGAGCGAAAGCCGCTGTGACTTGTTTTACTTTCGTGTCAGAAATCCCATCGGGAAACCCGTGCAATGGAGAAGTTGCGGAATTTTGATTGTTTTCTATTGGCGATTTACTCAATTTCCAGACTGAATAGTATAAGGGCGAGCAAGCAATCAATGCTAAGAACATACGTTTGGTGAGATTCTCAATTTTTTCCTGAAAGGTTGATTCAGCTAAGTGGATTATCATTACCGTCTTCTAGGCGACAAACCTCTAGTGGCGGTGGATCGATATTCTCCCTTGATCCAAATGCAAGCTCAACATTGCTTTCCGCCTTGGACTGCTTTCCGCCAAGGCAAGCCGTGATGCATTTCTGAGGGGACAATTAAATGGATTCTGCATTCCCAATGCAACAGAATAACTGCACCAGTCCACGTCTGCGCAAGGCAGCGACGAAATCGTGAATTTTTTCTTTCTTCAAATCGAAGGCTATTGATATATTATCAGTTTTATGTCGAATAATCGGTGAATGTCCAAGGAGTGGCGATGATGTGACAGAAATTGTCACTACCACCATGAAAGTTGAAGGCGCCGAAACTTGGATGTGTTTCACGGCGTGAAACGGCAGCTTGAATGTTTCAAGTTGCTCGCCCTTGGTTAATGAGAAAATCAAATGGGGCTGCGAACATGGAGAGGCAAGTTACTTCGTCAACACTCGCAATAAACGCATTTATGTCAATGTATATGCGGCTGATCGTATACGATACCTCTTGTGTTCTTATTTGTGTTGTTTCGAAAGGTTGGGGACTTCCAGCAATGTTCGATAAGGGACAATGAGCAATCCTGAATGTTACTCACCACGTGAGATCTGACTTAGCAAGAACATCACATATTTTGGTTGATGTCACGTCCCACCCGATAGACTTGACGCGCTCTAACAGCCGGACAATCTCAAGGCTACAAGCAAACAGTGCAGGGTCGAAAACTTCTTGAATAAACCTGGCCTGCCTTTCTGGTCTTTTTGCGGACGGAATGATGTTTCCGACAAGTTCCAAAAGAGCTTCCATGGCTAGAAAATCTGAAAGAGGCTGAGTGATTGCCGGTTCCGTTGAACGGGACTGTTACCTTTACATTGTTTTAACATTAGTCCTAGACGTTTCCTACTATGTTGTTCAGCTAGTATCTCAACACGTATCGCTTAACACACCCGCCGAGCACATTCGGTTCTCGCAATTTATGTTGATTATCAGGATGACACATAACAGACTCTGATAGCAATCGGAAGATCTGCAGAATTGAGTCCTTTTGACGGAAAAATAGGTGCTTTCGTACCGTGCATAACAAGCCGCCTTGTACATTTACGGTGAGTTTGTCTTGTCGAGGGAAGAATTCATGACACAATGAGGTATAAAACATTGAAGCAACGAGCGTCTGATTCTCATCTGTCAAAAACCAGAAGCAAATCAGTCATGTATATTTGCTTGCGTCTGAGAGATATTAACTTGTTTGATGTTGTTCAAGATAATCCTTCGCGCGTTAGCTTCGATGCTCAGTTACAGGTTTTGTACTTACTAAAATGCCGGACAGTAGAGACTCTTGAAGATTTTCCCAGAAATTCCTCAGCCTTGCATCTTCCAAAATTTCATCCTTGATTTTTATAAGAGCTACCAGAACTACCGATGCATATTGAAGTGCAGGCTTCAACGCAATTCTATACAAGGATAGCATGCGACTACGAAGGATCAGGGATAATCTCTTGAATATTGCTTCAGACGTAGTAGACGACTCCTACATATCAAATGTTGTTGGCACCTCATTGAAGGCTAGTCTTCTACTGAGCTCACCAAATTTTCCGTGACGGATACCAATGCTTTAATGGCGTCTGCTGCATTGTCGGTTTCATTCCTCCTTCCAATCTCATCTTGCAAAACTTGAAAGGATTGGTTGAGAACGTTCATGCTAAAGGTCTGACATATATATGCGCATGCGCATCTCTCAATCTTATAATATATTGCACGTGATCGTGACCAGTAGAATGTAGTGCAAGTGCATGTAGAACATTAGAACAGTTCTTCAATGCTTAACTGATCCCCCGAAAAACCCTAATAGGACGATGAATGAGATAAATCAATGGGAACTGGTTTACAGGCTTACAATACTTAGCGGCATATTTCACCGAAAGCAGCGGAGCACCTGGAGTACAACTCTGAGGTAGAAATCACTAATAACTCCAGTTCGCAGCAAACTGAACTCACAGTAGCAGGCAGTTGACCCGACTTCGTATCTACCCGATAAATGACATCTGCCAGATGCCCTGAGACATTCTTAATTAATAACCAATCCACGTCGTTGGTCCCAGTTGGTGCAGGCAAGTCACCGGCTACAGCACCTAAGGTATACGCCATTTTATTTCCCTCCTCTGAAGCTGATGTAAAATCCCATTTGGGTACGATATTAGGACCACCATAAGGAGAAATTTTGGGGTTAGGGACAAAATAGTGCTGGCCGAGGACGATCGGCGCGCTTCCCAATCCCTTTATCACATCTTGAATTGTGATCATTTCAGGGAACTGCGACCATGCATTGAACATGGTATCCTGAATAGTGTGGAACATGGGGGTTTTATAAAGACACGAAATATCGAACAACTGAGCCACAGCGCCAGCGGAACTGCGTTCACCTGTGAGTGCATACTTTGTTGTACATTTGGCACTTACGCGTATTTTCCGGTCGTGGTACTGCAAGTATAATTCTGGACGCCAATCGCGGCAGCTATGAAAGAAGGTGCACCCGATGGGGCCGGAAGAATTGCCTGATTTGAGGGGAGGGCGAGATTTGCTTGGCGGATATCGCAGCGGATATCAGTCTCTGCGAACACTAACACGCTAAAGAGTAATGCTATCAGCCAGCTGAATAACATGGGGACGGATATTGGTTTTTGGGAGGGTAAGGGAGTATCAAAATAAATCTGAACTTTTATACCATTTTCTCGAGGCGATGCAAGCTTGGGGTTCGGCGGCAAGGCGCAGGGGAGTTTTGATATTGACTGTCAAGTGATTTGATGATTATCATTACAACTTGTCAACTGACCAACGGCGTCACGTGTCACGTGTCACGTCCTATGCAGCAATGAAAACATTGAATGCTGTATCTCTCAAGGCAAATACCTCTGATAAACCGAGTTTCATAATTGATCAGTTTGTAGGCCCCAAGAATCAGGCGGTCATATCTGCGCCCCGTAACTATTCTGTCATGATGTCTTTGTGGATCTTAAGACTTCATTTGCAGTACTCTTGGCTTCCGGACGTCTTCCGTATCAAAGGCAGCGTATGCCATAGATTTTGTCTGCCACCAGTCATGCCTCAGCTGCTAATAGATTATCAAGTGTATAATTGGCCCAGTTTTGACCGTAACCTTGTTTGCAACGCTTGTAGCATACGCCTCATCGAAAGGGTATCATGTTATTCTTTCCAATTCCATTATACCCATGGTCTCCGTCGTGGTCTGTTGTCATTTACATTGATTGTGTAATGTGCGTCTCACTCTGGCCATAGGTTGGCTTAATTTTGGTATTCCGGTACTAGATTGCTATAACGGCATTGAAAGTTGGCTAAATTTCTTTAATGATATAGGAACAGGTATTTCCATTCAACCGCGGTCAGCTTTATGATATGCCTTCCTCGGTTAGCACTTCATACGATCGATATTGGGAAGGACGCAAAGCATTCGCCCAGGTGACGGCCAATACTCGCTCTCTTGCTCGTCTTTTTTGGGTAAATGTTGCCCTTCCTCCAACTGACGACATGCCTGCGTATATAAGAGGAAAGACTCCTCGAACAAACGTTACCAGCTCCCAGCTGCGTCGAAGAAAGATCGAAGCTCTCCAACTTTGTCTCTCCTTCGTATATGCAAGCAAGCATTACCTGCGTTCAGAGGACGGCATTGATTATACGGATTATCAAGACATTCTCCCGCATTCAATCACGCGTTTCAGGGAGACTGAATATTCAGCTTCGGCCTCCCGAAGTAGGTCTCACAGCAGGCAAGGAATGTACGATGCCATCAAACAGAACAATGGCTCTTCATCGTTCATTATGAAGGCGCCCTCTATTGCATCCAAACCTAGTCCAGACGATAATGACAGTTCCAATAAACCTTTCAGCCTGGATAGCCATGCTACCCACAAATCAGATGCTACGAAGCGTGTCAGAGTAAAGAGGAGTAAACCTCAGCTCATAAACCAGACGATGCCTCTTCTCAGTGACGATTCGCCGCGCATCATAGATTTCACCCTAGAAAAATCAATGCCATTGCCATTAATGTATGCCCCCGTACTTTCTCTTACAAAGGTGCGCTAAACTTCTGTAGCATTGCTCATGAACTCAGTCGAACTTTGTTCAAATTCAAAAGAGAAGGATTTCTTGAAACGGTTGGTCCAGCTGGTAATGCCGTTTGATATCATGGAGTACAACTCAGTACCTTACGATTATCAGGAACAAATCAGATGAGTCAACTGTTAGCCTGATTTTCCCGTCCGCCAGCCGAATTTAACAATGAGAATCAAGTGTCATAGGCATGGTGGATCAATTAACCGCAATGGAACGTGTCGCAAACACACCTATTCCTATATCATGTGAGCGCGGTCTGATGATTATATTGTTAATCTGAGTTGATGTAGACGGGATTCATCTCAAACAATCTGTTACTCTTTACTTATTTGCGCTCCCGTTGACACTTATACATGAGTTGGGCTGGGCAATGGTACCGATTGTGACTGTCGTCGCCTTCACATTCATGGGTATAGAAGGTATAGCCGATGAAATTGAGATGCCTTTTGGTCGGTTCAAATTCACGATTGTATGATCATCTCTGAAACTATGCAGGAACGGGCGAGCGGGATCTGCCATTGGGTGATTCTAACCCTCGATATGTGTCTCCGTGAATTTTCATCTTTTTCAGATCGATACTGTCAGGATCTCAAGGAAGAAATCTAGTGCGTGGCAACACCCTGCAAGGATAATAGTATTAAAGCCGCTCGCAGTTACATAATTGACCATCTAAATGAAGGTGGCGAGGGCAGCTACGGATTTGACGATGGCGAAGGCGACGATTGATGTCGATGAGCTTCTATACATGAAACGTGAGGGGACATTAATTCAGCCCACGACTTTGTAGCTACATTGCATTGCATTGTAATTGTTTTCGAAACGCTACATTCTGTATCTGGATAAGAAACCTCACTTTATTGGAACTCAGGTGTGCAGAACTCCCCAGGTCCATAAGGCTGATGAACCTTGAGCATGATGCAACAACTTGGTTTGGACAAAATTTACCTTTGATATGAGGGCAGTAAGACCGGCGGCATTTTCACTCGTGTGCCGTCCACTTTGTGGTCCCGGTTTAGGATTTTCTCCTTTGGCGAATGCGTCTAGAATCCTTTTGGTAGTTTGTGGTGTCAAATCCTCCTGCACAACTATGGGCAACCCAGCTCTTGCCTATTAATGAGTTACTCACATAAAAATCATCGCCGACAACCATCATAGGAGCATTACTGCAAGCGCCTTGACATTCAACTTCGACCACTGTGAATTTGCCATCTTTCGTCGTTTCTCCAGGTTTGATACCACCGAGGTGCTGACACACTGTGTTTAAAATGTCGGTTGAACCACGTAACATGCAAGGCGTTGTCGTGCAAACTTGCACAAAGTTCTTGCCAATAGGTTCCCTATTGAACATCGTGTAGAAAGTTGCAACCTCGTAAACACGCATGGGGGGCATTTCCAATAGCTTGGCAACATAATTCATAACACTGATACTGGTCCATCCCTTGTTCTGCCTCTGTCCCAGGTCAAGAAGAGGAATAACAGCAGCTTTCTTGTATTGAGGGGGGTAGTGAGAGATTATTTCGCTCGCCCTTTTCGTGTTCTCTTCAGTGAATTCAAAGGGGATCTAAGTTATAGTCTCAAAGAGAAAGAAGATGTCGCCGGGCTGAAGCATACCTTTGGGTTATTGTAAGGTGTATCACGATGCTGTGAGAGTCTGAGTAGCTGTTGTCACCAACAATGACAGCAAACACACCACAAAGAGGGTATCTGAGCTTCGATGAAGCGAGACGGACAGAAATCTCCTCGATGGGTGCCGCAAGAGGATACGCCCCGGTAGTCTAGTTAACATTGAAATATTGAATATGACGTTCAAGAACGACGTTCGACCAAGGCAGATCACGGGGGCCGATTAATTACGTAAGGTCCTACCAACTACTTTTTTTTTTTTCCGCATAGAAATGGTCACCATATTCATTTAGGACTACATATGGGGCAACACGACATGTGGGCGACCAAAAATACTTAAGAAGCCTTGGAGTAGTAAGACGTATGTCTAGGAGCAGGTAGGTAGCGGGAGTGTATGCTTTTCTTCAGTCTCGGAACAAAGGCCGAGAAGTGGTCTACTTGATACGTATCATTATAAACAACAATTTTTACATGGACGATACGACCGGGCACTACCCGCAGATTGACCCATGTTACTTGTTCCTTCTGGCATGGCTATAATAAAAGTTGGCGGTGCACCAGCGGTAGGAGGAGTGCCGGTTACCAGTGCAGCGCGCTACGACAGCATGCGATATGTACCCCTGTCGGCTCTGCTGTGTCAAGGGAACGGAAAAGTAAGCAGCGACGGTTGGAATCAGTGGCATAGTCTGTGCAGGCTGTGTCGAAATCTTGAGAGAAGGCGACGTTCGTATGTGCACTTAATATCAACCCGATGGTACCGTAATCTACACCACTCTTCTACAGATAATAGCAAACAGCGACACCAAAAGAATGCATATAGCCGCGTCCAACAACATGGGGGGCTTATCCATGCGTCGTCTTAGACTTGACGGCTGTGCCTCTCGCATCAAAGCATCGTGCTCGGTTGTTGAATGTTCACCAATTTGGATGGTTGATTGCTGGTCGTGAGATGACTGACCACTTGGCAACACAATACGCATGGTTTTTCCTACTTTGTCTTCACTTGTTGGAGCAGGCAGTGCCGTATCAGCCTCAGATGTCACCACGTCGTCACTTGGTCGGCATGGATCTGGAACCAGGGCCAGATTTGGCTGTTGGCAATGTGGGCAAACCCAATCGCGGGACCTGATGAAACCATTTAGTATCCAATCCATCAATTGATGGTGAACTGACACAATCGCCAGCCTCCTTCGCTCTGAGGCCGGACATTCAATTGATCCAACGCCCACGGCAGCCTGACCTTTCAGCGGGAAAAAACCTTGAAGGCCAAGGATTGCTATGAGTCACATAAGTCGACAATCAATTAAATGATTATGGCGTAATCTTACCTGTGCGTACACCCCATGCGGGCTGCCAAAGTTCCTCATGATCTGAAGAGTTAAATTCATGTCCCACATGTGACCGAGACAACACTTACAATTGGTAAAGCTTATACAAATCTATTGAAGTGTTGGCCATGATATATCATATCCAAGAAATTCATACCTTAGTATTTAATTCAAACCTTCCGTTGGGTGTAAGCATCAGTATAGAAGGAGGCCGAAAAGGATATTCCGCGGGTAATAAGATTCTGAAGTGGTATAAACCGCCCTCGAACTCGGTGCCAACCGGTCCACGCAATGTACAGTGCCATTCCTGCTCGATAAGAATATTTATTATGCAAGTAAAACATTATGTCGACACTTGCGAAGATATCACTCTGGAAGATTTATTAGGTAGATTCTGACACGATAGCAATATGTACACACACACCTCAAGAGGGGCAGCAGAGTAATCGGTGCAAGGGTCGTTAGCCAGCTCTCGAGCCTCTTGCATAATGCGCTTCACGGCTTACAGCATGCAGTCAGCCTTGGCTTGAGACAATATATACACCATTACCAGAGTTATTCTTGTTGAGCGACATAACTTTGGCTGTAAGACGGTTGCAGCACAACGAATGCGGACAAACAGATATAAACAAAGATTGTAAGTGGAGTTGCACGTGACGCCCATGTCGAAAAACACGTTTTTCAACGATGGCAATTCACATCAAGAGGCTCAAGGTCAGACCGCGTAAAAGTAAGTAAGCTGTTCTTTTTTTCTCAGACGCGTAGCTCATCTTTGCAGATGCTCCAAATAGTATGTGTGGGCAGCAACTTGCCGCGATGCTAGCCTGTTGGGCCGCAACCAACGACCTGCATTCGAACACCCAGGTTTGTTCAGAGGCGACGGCAGCTCTATTCAATTGCATGAGGACCACAGTTCGTGTGTCTCACTTGTCACGATTTATTCTTACCATTTTATTGTAGCCTATGCCGAAAAAAATCCACAAGCCTGCTATTAATTACCACCTTGGCCGACTTGGGAAGAATATTCAATAAATAATCGCGAAGAGGCATCGGGCAGTTATCCAACAAGGAAAATATCAGTCTGAAATCACGCTGATTTACTATATGGTTCTCCACCTCGCCACTATTGCCCTCCTAATAGCCGGAAAACAATGATATATAAATGTTGTGCCAGCTATTTTCATCAAAGGACACGTGATTTGGGACCTTGTGCTTGCTTCAGAAAGCCGATATTGAGGCCAGGGCTGGTTGGTGGGGTACTGCTTCGGGTTCGGTGGAAACCATCAACGAAAGGGCGCTCACACTCTTTTGGAAGGTGATGAATGGTGCTACGTGGAGGAATCTGCACTGGCTGCCACACGGGGTGCTCGTATATGAGATCAGGGTGGCACTGCGCATTACAAATTTGAGATACTACGGGGTTAAATAACTTGTGATATAACTTCCAAGATGATGCCCATGTAACCCAGCGCGGAAGGGAAACGTTAAAAAGCCACTGTCATGTGTCCAGGCTTGTCCAGACTCGAAGAGTATCTTCATCAGCTTCCAAGTCATCTACCAAGTCCGATATTTCTATTGCGTTTGACGTTTGACTTCGTTGTATCGGAGTATAAATAAGCTCGCTGTTTAGCAGTTCACAGAAGGGTAACGTTGTTACGGCCGTCGTGACCTTGGCCAATGCATTTGGCTGACATGAGAGCTGATAATGTTTTCAGCGTCAATTTTTGAATCCCATCGAATATATTTAGGCGAACTGACTTTAATTTCGATAACGCCATCGTCGGAGAGTAACTGTTCAAAGTCCTCTGCACCACCTTCAAGTGCCACATCGATAATTTCGTCGACAGATGTTCTTGTATCGGGACATTTGCCTAGACATACCCTCACATAACCTTGACGCACAAACATGAATTTCACAGGGGTAAAGCGTGCACTTTGGTACATGAGTGGTAGTTTCTTAAGAAAAAGCTGAATCGTACTTGTGTGCAGTAAGCACCTCGCGGATTCTGTGGATCGTTCGATTAGTATTGTTCGTCAAGCACTCGCTTCATTAAATCTTATCAAAATCTGTTTCACCTGGCGCTTGAAACAGACCTACATGATGATGCCGACAGAGTTATGAGCCAAGGCTTCATAAATAAGGCTTTCTCCTGTTCTGTCCTTTACACTTGTAGCCTGTTGAATGCTAAGAAAATGTGTAATAAAAAATGAGTGAAACGTGCCTTAGCAAGAGCGCGCTCGACATTTTCTTTGGGAACATCTTGCTCCTTTGCACGTTTCAATGCAGAAGCAAGTTGTACGTTCAAATCAGGATCAACTGATCCGCCGTCTATGATGCTTGGTGGTGGGCTTGGACGTGCCACGTATAAATGCACACACTTCGGACGGCTAGCACAATTTCCTAAAACTCAATAATTAGAACAACTTCAATCGTTATGCAGGGAGGAATGACACCATACTCGACTTATCCTACTGTAAATAACGCTCTTTTGTGCATCCATTATGCCCTTCTTTTGCTTAATTTTTGACCACTTAAAAATCACGTATCGGCACTGAAGGAGATGAAGAGCCGTAATGCATCATACTTTGTTATGGCCTGCTAGATTCAACTTGGAAGCTGAGAATGACCTTTTAATAGGTGACAGCGTGAACTTGAATCCGACAGTAGCCTTGAACATAGTTCAAGTTAAAGTTGTTCCCACGCATCACTCTCAGTACTTAAGTTCAATAGGATTAGTTATGCAAGCTGGCCTCAGCTGCTTGAACGGCACTATACAGATCAAGATGAAAGAACGGGGTTTCTACAATGTAAGGTTCATATTCTTTTTTGCTACTTCCTGCTTCCACATCATTCATTGTTTGGACTTCGGTGACGGCATCCGTATCATTTCCTGTATCGTTTGCACTTGAAATTGCGGCAGTGATATCTCGCGGGGCTTCATCATGACGAATGCCTATCCCAAATCCACCAGAAATCAAGGCTCGACGGATCCACGGCGAAAGAACTGTTGCGAAATGGAACTGACAGTAATTACGGTCTTGGTGGGCAAGCCGATCAAGACATTATATCACGCACCTCAACAGCACATCCTGCCCACCTCTCTACTGCAGCTCTCGTGTCGATGAGAGACTGAACGGCGGTAGTGTCAATCTGAGATCTATAATGTAGGCTTAGTGCAAACATATTGTAAACTGGTGGAGATTATAGCTCACACTGTAGAGAAATCGAGCACAATGGCACGCAAACCAGGCTTCTTGTCGCTACTGGTTTCATCGTTGCGAGGTTCAGGGTCATTCCACAACCTACTACCTGGTCCCCTCGTGTCCCGTGATCTCCGCGTATTTTGCCTGACATGGTCTACAAGCTGATCCATGGCTTTTGAACAATTCGGGTAAACATAACTATCCTCAAAACGATAGATGATCACGCCTGGTAGTGGTGGGACGACGTTGATACGTGATTCTGTAGTTTCGCCCTCTTCAAGAGGCAGAAATACCTCTCGCACATCGTTGGAATTTCCTCTGATTGTTGTTCTTCCAAGGAAGAATCCTCGTGGGTGGGCGACCCGAATCAAAAACAATGCGAGCGATGCGCAAACGGATGTGTATATACCATTCTCTATTGTCGAGAACACAGCAACGAGCACGGTCGCCACCCATATGAAAAATTCAAGAGGTGAGATACGCCAGAAAGAGTAGACCTGGTCAGAGTTAACGCACATTGTCAATCTAGATATGATGGATACTTACTTGAGCAGGGGATGCGACGAGATCTGCAACTGCATGAATAATTACGGCAGATAATCCGGCATTCGGAATCCAAAAGAAAGCTTTTGTGAGACCATACAGAGCAACAATTACAACAATCGCCGTTATGATTCCAGCTGCAGGAGTGCGAACCCCAGATCTCGCCTTGAGTGCGGAGCGCGAGAAAGATCCCGTTGCAGGATAAGCCCCAAAGCATGAGCCAACCGTATTTGTGACACCTATCGCAATCAGTTCCTGATTGGGATTGATTTTGTAACCATAGAGGCGGCCGAAAGCTATGAATATGATGCTTAGTTTTAATGATTAGTAGACATGAGAACGTACATTTAGCAATGGCGATGTGCTCCAAAAGAAGGATGATGGTTGCCACGGGAAGGTCGGGTGCAAGTGCTACCAATAGCTTTCGGTCGATATGAGGCTGACCGATATGCTTGAAGCCAGATGGAACGGTCTTCAAGATATTGATAGGATACGTGCCATGTTTAACTCTGTGCCTGCAATACAGCCAGGATGCAATTGTTAGCACCACGATCACAATCGCATTTCTCATGACGCTAACAAAGAAGAAGACCCGTGCTATAAAGAAAATGAATGATATACGTCCACCCAGATTCACTAACGTACCCTTGCTTGGATACCGTTTAGACAACCAGGAGCACGACAGGCGAATCAAATACAAACAAAAGAGTCCAGTCAGACCCCAAGCCGCATCCAATCGGGTTCTGGGGAGTCCCTTCAATGTGTCTATGATAACCCGATATGTCGCATTTCTCGTGCTGCCACATTGGTCAGACATAATGTCAGTTGGCAGTTTTAGGAAGACTTACTTTACCCCAGAGATGCCCATCAAGCCTGCAACTTGGCCTGACGCGATATTGAGTGCGGATCCTGTCATGAAGCCGCTAACCGCAGGTGCTGGAATGAATTCAATAATCCAGCCTAGCCTTAGTAAGCCGATCCCGAGCACAATGAATCCGGATATGAAAGCAAGTGTCGTGGCAATATCAGGGCCGGACCAACGTCCAGGATCTATGTGGTTGACGTGCGTAATGATATGACCGACGGTGAGGGACATCACAGCAACTGGACCTATAGAGACATCCTTGGACGTTGCGAAAAACTATGATAGGAAAAAAAAAAAGTGAGAAGTCGATGAGGGACATATTGCTCCGACTTACGCAATAAAATAGCACGCCGACGAAGGATGAATACAGACCATACTCAGGAGGCAGAGTTGCGATCTAGTTGGAATCTTTAACCCAAAGCCCAATAATGGGTAAGTACATCTGTGCCAAATTACCTGGGCATAAGACATGGCCTGCGGGACGACCACAATGCCAACAGTCAAGCCAGCGATGATGTCGCCTGAGAGCCATCCGAGATCTTCCTCTAGCTGAGTTGACCGATATCTTGATCAAATATGGAGACTTACTATATCTCAGAATCCAAGATGTTATGGGGAATAAGGACAGTAGATAATTTTTGATCTATATACATATTAGTTGTTTTGGATTGCCGCGAAGCGGGGAGCTTACTCTTTGAAGCGGACTGCCAGCATGTTCTCTGATCCAGTCATTGGTGCTCACCACGGGCACAATCTCTTCAGGGTAGCCAATGGATTTTTTAATGTAGTGTTTCGTGACGCGGATTAAATCATTAGACATTGCTGCAGAAAATGCTGCAGGGAGGTGTAGTAAAAACAGACGTGAACTTGGGTTAAATGTGGATCTTTGACTGAAACGTGGATAACTTACGAGCCATGAGGCCAGGCACAGGCAAGCTGAGGACATTTTGACAGAGGATGAGCACTGTTTATGCCATTTCCAGGGGCTATGGCGCCATCCTCTAAAGTTGGATGTGAAGCAGATCTATTTATATAGTCTAGCCGTTGTCGTTTAACGTTTACCAGCCATCGCCCGTCCGCCCCTTGGGTGCGGGTGCTGCGGCACCTAGGCTGGCATACCCGTAACATGTTCCTCTGTTGTGGCGCTAGAGGAAATATCATGTGCCAGTGTTTAATATTTAATGTTGAATCCGGCGCCACTGCCAGGTGGATGTCATGACATGTCCGAATGACGCTCGTACCTGCTTCACGTTTCGCTTTGGAAGTCACCAAGAGGCGGCTCTCTTTCTCTTTCTCTCTCGCTGTCTCACCCCATTACGCATAAGTTATGCGATTTGCCACTGTTGAACGTTGAATGCTCCCATTGTGCTGGATTAGGCAACTGCAAACTGATTGCAACTTTGCAGACATTGCCCATTCTCCCTTCTCCTTGCTCACGCCGAAGCGCAGTGCGCTCAAATCACGACTTACGACTCACAGTGCATTTCTATGTCTGCTCATGTCAAATCCGTACCTCTTGTGGCAGCCGGTCATACACGCCCAGTCACTCATCTCTCGTTTTCCTCCCTACAAGATGATGGCACTTACTTGCTGGTCTCAAGTTGTAAAGACGGAAATCCCATGTTGAGAGAATGGACCGGAGATTGGATCGGTACATTTCTGGGTCATAAAGGCGCCGTTTGGAGCACCAAACTCTCCTTCGACACCTCACGAGCCGCGACGGGTAGTGCGGACTTTACTGCGTCCGTGACCTTTATATCTCCCCATCAGATGGGCGGCTCACGTATCATATTGCAGCAAATTTTGGGATACATATACCGGAAACGCACTGCATTCTTTTCCTCATAATCATATCGTCCGCACAGTCTCGATCTCGCCAAAGTCTACCCATCTTTTGACAGGTGGACAAGAAAAGAAAGTACGGATATTTGATCTCCATAGGCCCGATGCAGAGCCCGACTTCCTCTACGACACTGGTTCGCAGACGCATGATGGGGTGATCAGGAGTGTGGTGTGCATAGGTGAACAAATAGGTGCAAGTGCAGGTGAGGACGGGAAAATCAAGTACGTATAGCTTAGATTGATCGCTTTATATCTTCACTAATCTGTCAAAAGGTGGTGGGATCTGAGGAGCAGGAAAATTGTGGAAACCATCAGTTTCTCAAGCCCCATAATATCAATGGAACTATCTTTACAGACGGAGCAACTCGTTGTGACCTCGGGAACCACTGTTGCGTTCATTCCCCAGATACCCAATGGTTCTATTACGCGTGTTACGTTACCATATTGCCCTTCATCGGCATCAATTCATCCAACATATCAGGATCGATTTGTGACTGGAAGCCTGGCGGATGAATGGGTACGGGTACATGGCATAGCCGGAGAGGAAAGGGATATTCTCAAAGGCCATCACGGACCAGTACATTGCATCGAGTATAGCCCTGATGGTGAAATGTACGCAAGTGGTAGCGGTGAGTATTTACGCCGAAAATTTGCTATTATTGAGCACTGTTGATTCAACTCATTGTATAGAGGATGGTGAGTATTCCTGCACACCATTTTGTCCAGGTTCTTAGATGTAACATAAGGGACCATTCGATTGTGGCAAACCGTGCCAGGAAAGACATATGGATTATGGCAAGGGCAAAATGGACATTAAACTTAAGAATACAGCACGAAGGTTATGTCTGTAACTTTTCAAAACGTTAGGTCCGTTCGTATCGAAATCACGTTTGGAAGCACTTGTAGGCTCGATGTGATAAACAACGTCACCAGATGCCATTCGTCATTTTCGCCTAATTTATGAGATGCAAAACCAGTGGTATTTCCACCAGCTACTAATCATCATCATTATTCGATTGCTCCTGTACACAGGCCGTAGACAACGCCGGACATGGTTCCGAGGTAGACGAATCGTTTATTCACCAGGACGAGTTGCTTGTTGTAGGCGTGATCCGTGCACTTTACAGAATCCGCTTTATGCGGCCCAGGAACGCAATTGGAAAATCTACTCGTCCATGTCCCATCCAAGCTTCAAGTTTCAAGTTTCAAGGCCCGTGTCAACCTAATCGACCTGTGTACGGTGAAAGTCAATATGGACATAGTTTGAACTTGAACTGTTAGTATCACAAGTACAATCTTCAATCTTGAGCTTGAGATGGGAATATAGGGTTTAGGTACAGCCGGTTAAACAAATCATAGAACATCAGGTAAACAACATAAATTTGCTCGGAAGCGCTCTCTTCATTGGCCTGCGATGTGTGGTCACCATCCAGCGTGCAAGTCACTCTTCTTCGTAAAATGTCTTTAGAGCGTGGTCTACCTTTGCATTTCTGACCTTGGCCGCCTCTCTATTGACGGTGGTCCTTTTCAAACGCTGATTGACTATATTCAATAGGCAATCTCACACATGGTGCCTCTCACCTCTGATCGTAAACAGCTATTCAACTCGTCTTTTTGCTTGTTGCATGCCCCGATGAACCGCGACCAGCCTTTTGAATGACATTCCTCCAAAGCCTTGATGAACTCCTGGCAAACTTGAATTGATGAGATTCAGGCTGAGGTGCAGCACCATCATGACAATGTACCTAATTTTCTGTCAGATAATTGAGGATGCATGGTCTGGCGAGGAATTATGTAATTACATAAGCCTCTCTAACGTTCTATTTTCTCTCAACGACAGCAGTGTCCCACATCTTTCTCTCAACGTCTTCCTTGGTAACATCCAGAACATGAGGTCTGAGATAGCGAACATCCTAAAGCGAGGTATAGAGCAGCAGCAGCATCTACATAAACAACAGCCTACCTCTTCAATTTTGGTCCATTCTTCCTTGGGCAAGGGTGCGTGCAAGACGCCAGCTTGTGAAGCCCTCTTGAACCGGAAAGATCGGTCATATTGCTCTTGCACAGTCAAACGTTGAAGAGCCTATGCGTAACACAATAAGCTGAGCTTCCCGTATCAGACACAACTTAGTACCCTCTGCACCGCCGAATTTTCTTCAATTACTGTCATGGACATGTAAATCCCTCCGTCGTATGTGATTAATATACTCACAGAGGTCATCGTATTTGAAGCCATACTTTCGGTACCCAGCAGCTTTCGCATACCAATCGGCTATTGGCTTCACCCAACCGTAAAATGTGCGGGATGTCTTGACATAGTTGGCAAGTGAAGGACCAAGAGGGCCAAATGGCATGGTAGTGTATAACAAGTTTACTGATCCGGTATTTTCCGAACCGTTGATTTGTACTTGTTTTGCTCGATGATCAAGATATAATCACATCGCGATAAATTTCAAAGATTCATTCATCCCAACATGTCGAACACCGAACGCACATACATCATGGTCAAAGTACATTTTTTACGTACTCTAATAACAGATTATTTCTTATTCTTGCATCCAGCCCGACGGCGTCCAGCGTGGACTTGTCGGCAAGATTATCACCAGGTTTGAAGAGCGCGGTTACAAGCTTATTGCCTTGAAGCTGGTCCACGCATCTGAAACACATCTTGAGCAGCGTGAGTCACTGAAATCTATGACTGCAGCCGTCATTCACATGTACTATATACAGACTATGCAGACCTCAAGGGCAAGTCTTTCTTTCCTGGTCTCATTAAGTACATGGCGGCTGGACCCGTCGTCGCCATGGTATGGCAAGGTCTCGACGCTGTCAAGACGGGTCGGGTCATGCTGGGCGCAACTAATCCACTTGCATCCTCAGCTGGTGCGTAGGCGAGAATGACACAGTTACCCAGCTGATTAGTCAAACAGGGACTATCCGAGGAGACTATGCCCTTGCAGTCGGCCGCAATATTTGCCATGGCTCTGATTCTGTCGAGAATGCCGAGAAAGAGATCAAGCTGTGAGTAATCCATCCCGGTATTCTCCACAAGAGTGCTAAAGATACTTTAGTTGGTTCCCAGAGGGCGTCGTTCAATATACCAACGTTCTTGAGTCTTGGATCTTTGAGTGATACGGTCTTGAGGTAGACGTAGTGTATATTTGAAGCTTAGAATCCATGTGGACTCAGCAATTTGCACCGTCATTTACAATGAAGATTGGGCCTTGTTAAGAAGTGTATTAACAGCGGCAAGTTCAATATGCCACAATCCTCGCAGATACACGGATATCGTCAGAAGATTGTAATATTAACTACGTTGAGATAGTGTGTTAAATAAGGGCGATTTCTGCAATTCGAAGGAGAAGGTATCAATACATTGAGAGGGTATGTAATAAAATATGCTGATCCATCATTCGTGAATTGTGGAAGGGTTATGCCGATTGACAGGAGTCTCCCCTGCTGCCTCTCCTTCCTGACCCTCGCAGCTGGCATTCTTTGATGTATTGCTCGTGGAAGCTTGGAGAAATTACAGAGCAACGGACATAAGAACCGACAGCGAGGATCCGACGCAACCGCCAAACACAGAATTCGCTGGCTAGGGATGCATTGCCTTGGTGCGTCGATGCAGTAGTGACGGGGCGGAGTTTGTTAGAAAACGCAGGCATGCTTCATGGTACCTTTGAGACATCGCCAACGCGAGAGAGAGGATGACCTTATGCAAGCGCTATTTACCGCTTGTAAGAATAGACGCAATGTCCTTCTCGCCCGCTGCTTGTAAATGCCTTGAGCGTGCCTTTAAACGAACTAATTGACCTCAGTAAATCGTACTATTGTCTCCAAAAATGAACTTACGATTCCTGTCCAAACTAAGCAAGACCACCTTGACTGTATCTGCCGCTTTTTCTAAAACATTTTGCCCAAACAGAGTAGATCTGTCTACCCAATGTTCATCCTGCCAGATTGCAGCCCTCAGGATAAGATCATCCATATTCCGATCCATATCAACACCCCTTGCTGCTCCGGAGAACTGCACTTGCTCTGTTCGCACAGCCAATGATGTCAAGTAATTGCCCTTTGAAGTTTGAACTTTGAGAGACAGACCGTGGGTCCGGATGTGTGAGGCTATATATGCAACTGCAGTCGTCGCAGCCTCACCCAAAGGAGACAAATTTGTTGCGAGTCCATCAAGTTCCATGATGACAGGAACAGGGACAACAATTGTCCACCGAAGGCTTTCAACGAGAGAGGCAAAAATTGATAAGGATGAGAGAAGGATGTTTGTGTCAATGACAAGGACTGTATAACCTGGAACAATGCAAAGTGACGGAATGGGCATTGTTTTCCTTGGCGTGGACCGAGATCTATGGGTACTTGATGTCACGACACTGTCGTCCTGTGGAGATCGCAGAAGAGTGCGAAGGTATCGTCGCCGTGCCTATGCAAGAGTCACTACAATCAATGAGACTAAAGCGTTCAGTTCACACCTTGAGTTCTCTCACTTCCTGCGAGTCGGTTTCGTCGTCTTCACTTTCCTCGGACTCAACGATGCCATCCTCATCGACCTCCATAGACTCGTCGGCCTGCCGTTGCTTCGTTCTCCTTTTCTCATCCTCCTCTTTTACCGCTCGATCTTGTTCTTTCCATAGATTCACTTTTTCTATGAGTCTACCTTCGACTTTCCAAACTTTAGTGCCCGCCTGCCACGTAAAACCATCGACTACTTCGGCCATACCAACGGCGCAGCGTAGAATCCTGGCCCAGCGTCTCTCAACTTGACTCATGGTAGTCCGAGGATGTGATACCTGAGAAACGTCTACATGCATCGATGAGATCCGTTCGTCGACTTCATCGTCATCTTCGATCCTTCCATCCGTGATATCGACATGATCAGTCTTTCCCAGAACATCAACATCCGTCCGGCATTCTTCACCCGTGGATTCAGCTTTCCAATAGCCACGTTCAAATACTCTTCTGCCCACCCATTCCATTCCCCGCATACACCAATCTTCAGGCAACGGTGGCGCACACTTGTTTGTCAACATACTCCATTTTCCTCGATCAGACGCCCCTTGTGGTGATGACGGTGAAGGATGGGATTGAGAGGTATTGTTCCATAAACCTTGCTTCATCATATGACTCTTCGGAACTTTGGACAAAAACGCAGAAAGCTCCTCCCAAGGAATGAAACGTTCGAGCACTTGAAGGGCAATCGGATGTTTTATAATAGTCACAAGGAAAGTCAAGATCACAGTCAAGTAGGGATTGATATCAGAACGTGTGTATGCAGATGGCTTGAGGGACGGAGAGCGTAACACATGGGTGAGCATGGAGAATGTAAGTTGCAGCGCTAAAGTGAAGTGCATTGGAAGTGATTGATCGGAGTCGTCCAAGTTCAAGTTTGAAAGCTGTTCAGCGCAGGTGCGGGACGGCTGTTTTAGCTGCGGATCTCCTTGTTCGTCATCCATATCCATTTTTTCCGCTTGAGGTCCGGCTATGCTAGGATTTAAAACCCCATTAGCTTTCTTCGCCACGACTCTTACAGCATTCTGGTTGTGTCCGCTATTAGGATCAGTTTCCCGCGCTGCAATGCCACTTGTGCGCCTTAAGGTTCCTCCAGGCTTGCCGTACTCCAGTACAGCACCGACGTTAATGACAGCCATCATAATCCATTCACGTTCCTGAGCCCCGTCAAATTCCAACCGTTCAATGAATCGCGCCAAAACAGATTGAAAGTCATCAAGTTGAATGTTTGTGAAAAGCATTCCATGGAGGAGAACGAAAAGGTCAGAAACATGAGCGTCCGGTTGATATCGGCGAGCCTGAGCAGGGCTAGACCACAAGGGCAATACAGATTCACGTGCGGTGGGGAATGGGTTAAGAGCAGTCATACTGAGCAGATACGATGTAAGTAACAGCTGTCATTCGAATAACACAACTGACCTTTTAACAAAATGGTATATGCCTTTCAGCTCTTCTCCCTCCATTTCTCGGCTCAACAATCCCAGATGGTGATGAAGCTTGCCAGTTCCGGGTTGTTCGGCAAGCCCAGAAGCATACCAGTCCCTCGCGATAGCGCGCCAAAGTTCCTTCTCGGGCTCAACCTCAAGTAACCTGGCTGCTGCAACACCAACACTAGGAGATGAACTATCATCCATTCTAGCCTTGGCTGCATCCATATCGGTACTGGCGACTGCCAGAGCAGCAGCCACGGCGGAGGTAGGAGGGTGTATGTCTTCCATGGATTGAAAGCCGTCAGCGCTGCCATTGATGCCAGCGTCCAGGATAGCTTTTGATGTTAAAATTGTCCCAGTGCTGGTTCCGAGACCACCTGTGATCATAGCTGCGACCGCCATACGGTAGCGAGCAAGGTCTCCTAGCGCTTCGAGCCATCCATTTCTAAAGTTATCAAGGGGGCGTAACTCCAGTAAACTTGTATAAAATGTATACGCATAATAAATGAAGTCTTGGAGGTGTTCCAATGCTAAATAAGATGAGAAAGATGCGCGGCGCAAAGACTCGAGTAACCTATGAAAGGCATAAGTCCATAGGCGAACGATCATGTTGTACTTTGTGGGGATTTGCCGTAGAGAAGCTGGGACAGAAGGGGCCAAAGATATGGTCAGTAACTCAGAGATGATGTCGGCGAGCCTGTCAGCCAAGTTAAAAAGTGTAAACGTAAACTAGAAGACGCGCACATTTTGTGGTCTGCGAGACGTCGCTGCCATTTCTCTTTCTCAAGTTCATAATTCTCAGTTTCCTTGCCTCTGATTAGCACTCGTCCTTCAAGGGAGTCTTCTGCTTCATCTTGGGAATCCTCTTGTTTAATTCGATTTTCTAACTCGGTTATCTGACGATACAATAATTTGAGCTGCATTGAGAATGCATTACTGGAAGTCTGTTCGTGACCCTGACTTTGGCCATCAAACAGAGCAGAGGATGCGGAGGAGTCTGTAGTCGACGAAAGAGTGAGGGAAGACGCGACGGAAGGAGCATATGAAGACGTCGATGCTGCGGACACATGATCTCCAGTTGACCTTGTGGTAGGTGCGGGTCGGGCTTGTGACGGCTGCGGAGAACGCGCAAGAGCGGAGAACTTGACAGGGTCATCTTTTCGATAGTCGAACAGCTGGCGCTGGGCTCCACCCCGGTGATGAGGTGTTGAATTATTGCCGGATGAGCGGGGAACAGCTTCGGGCTCTGTAGTGCGACGCATTGGAATGGGGTCTGTCTCCGGGTTGAACAACTTGGAAGAGGCAGCGGGGGGCGAGGTGGATATCTTGAGACGGCGAGAGAAGTCTTCATGATCAGCATCTGGGGCCCGGGTAAGAATATGAGAGGGGACCTGCTGAGGCTGCGGGGGGCGTTCACGGGAACGAAGAGGACTAAGGAAAGATGAGCAAAGAAAAGGAAAAGAAAAGAAAAAACTCACGCGGCAGTGCGACGACGAAGTGCCATGAGTTTCTGGTCGATGTCAGTAGGCTGTGGGCCGTCACGCTCTTTGCCCTTGCGCAAACGCCGCTGGTCGTCAAGATGCATGCTGCTCAGTCTCCGCAGTCAGTCGTTCCGCAGCATGATAAGATTGCCACATGTCACGTGTTCACGAGATCGAATGGCACGTGGTGTCACGAGATTACCACTTATCACCGTCTCCGCGCACGCCCGTCAGTGATGGAGAGCATCTTCCGCAAGAAAGCCCGCCCACGCCAGTCCTCCATCTCTGCCGCCGACAAGTTTGTTACCGTCTCCTACGACAGGCTTTCACCTTCCTCCCCCTCGCCTCTCGCTGTCACCACCATCAACCATGGCCTGCGCGGCATATCCGCCCCAAACACCAACCCCACACTCAGTGCAAATGGCACTGAATTCAACAAATTTACTCTCCACCGTGCAAGACACGCAAGACGTCCCGGTTCTCCTAGCACCTCCGTCTCCACCACTGATTCTTCGACACTCTACGATGAACCCCCGTCCTCCGCTGCAAAGCTCCCTCCACACACGCCCCAGAGCTCCAAGTCTCGTCTCAGTGAAGCCCTCTCTCTTTCTAGCCCCCGAAGCTCAACTCTGCCTGATTCAGCACTCACTACCCCTCGCAGTGCCGCCAGTGCTGTCTGTCTGCTGTCCCATCCTCCTTCCACATCAGCAGCCGTCCGTTCCACGTCAGGTATAGCGCTCCATTCCGATGTTGACCGCACATCGAAACATTCTCTTGTGTCACCAGACACTGCATCTCATCATTCACACATTCCCAGTTTCTATCATGGTCGCCATCATCATACGGATAGCTTCAATTTCCCTCGCCCAGAAACCGATGAAGAGATTGAAGCCCTCTTTGAGAATGTCATGCGCACACGGGATGTCGTTGATGTGCCCAATTTATTTAATTTATCCATAGATCAAAAGTGGCAACTTGTGTATACCGATGAACACATGCGACGGACGCCAAAGAAGGATTCCAATTCATCCGAGTCACCAGAATGGTACATAAGCAAGTTTTTAGACAAATCCATCACCGCAAAACAGGCAGCCGGATTGTCGGTTTCCCTTAGAAGCAATGAACTGGGGTAACATTCCTGTAATCTTCTGCTCTTATGATATATCCTCAAAAGAACATTTGCTTTATAGCTGGTATCAGAAATTTCTCGAGCTACACGGGACGTCTGTGCTTGCGCAGACTTTGCAACACATCAGCCGGACGGGTTTATCTAGGTCTGTATATTTATAATGCAACGAGGATTCTTGAAAATGTCACATGGGTAGACGGGAGGCGGATATTCAACTTGAATACGAAGTTGTTAAATGCCTCAAACAGATTTTAAACCATAAGGTCAAATCAAATCAATATCTTTCTTCGTCCTAATTTTAAATTTGCGTTGTCATCCAGTCCAGCGCCCCAGAGGCGTTTGCGCATAACGCCATTGTCAATCAAATAGCCTCTGCCCTTAATACGCCTCATATACCTACACGGAAGCAAATTTTAGAGGTATTGACGTTCATCACTTACTATGAAGAAGGAAAGGGCCATCCTCTCGTTGTCACCGCATTGGAGACCCTCAGTTTAGCGAACAATGACAGTGGCAGTTGCTACGATTATTGGTTCAAGTCTTTCGAACAAGCTCTCTCTGGCAGGGGGAAAATGGGTAGTTTGGTTGGTGCAAGTGAAGAAGTACGGCGTGCAGGAATTGACAGCTCGCTAAACGAATATGCGGTTGGTTTTTCTTCAGAACCGTTTCTCGTGCATCTCATGACTTGGAAACAGCTGGCCAACCTTGTTCTTATGAATGCAATACTCATCTGGATCGAAGACCTCGATATTAGGATTCATCACCGTTCTATGCTAGAAGCAGCTGGCCTTCAGCGTGTCATCAAACTTTGTGAAAGTTTTGGTGTCCCATCAATAGACACTCAGATTGCGATTCTGCGAGATGCTCTGGAGGATGACGAGCGAAAGCTTCGTGAACGCGTCGATCAGGAAATCCTCAAGGACCTTAGCAACTCGCAAGACGTGTACAATGCTATCAATGCCAGGACAGATGGAACCAGAGCCAAGGATCACTTTCTTTCAATGATGCAACATCTGTTGCTCATTCGCGAGGAAGGTCAAGCGATGGTTCATTACTTTCAACTCTTGGACTCACTCGTGACGGACGTTGTCCTCGATAAGAAACTGGCCGGCGCAGAGCAGCGGCTCGGCCTCACCGTTGAAAGAATTATCGCCCAGTTCAACGAGGCTGATAGAACGCAGGCTGCATTGGAGAGTTTAGCCGAAGCACGCGCAATGGCGTCCAGGTTGAAGTTGGAAAAGGAATCTCTTGAAGAAGAGGTCGCTCAGGGTCAAGATGGGCTTGTTGGACAGCTAAAAGAGCAATTAGCTAAGCTTGAAGACAAACTCACTACATCTCGCGAGACGACTTCAAGATTACAAGGTCAACTGGGGACTCAAAAGGCTGAGTATGAAGAGCGTATTGCGCAACTAGAGGCGCAGGTCTTGGAACTCTTCAGGATGGTGAAAGAAGTCGGAAGCGGCGTAGCATCTGTGATAAACAATGGATCAATGGATCGTAGAGCGCTGATTGATGCATTGGAGGAGCAGTATCAGCGGCGCAAGACTATCGACATCCTTGAACGGAAAGTGAACAGCATGAATAAACGAGGCACAAAAGACAACATATCCGACCAAGTCGATACAGAAGAGGAGTTCGATTCCGACGTCACACCAAACAAACCGGCGAAGGCTAGCGTCTCCAAGGCATTTTCTAAGCAACGTAAAAAGCCGAATAAGCTGGTGCTCGGGGAGACTGGCCGAGTTTCGCAGTTTATGGATGCAGAAGAGACAGATGCACAGGAACAAATCCAACAGCAGATGGCCGCAGGCGTCAAAATTGTAAGTGAGGTTTGAACTACCAAGAAGCGCAAGATTGACAGACAACTAGTTTTCTCCTCCCCTCGGTGCTTCTTCGAGCATGCGCAGTATACGCGTATCTCCTCGCCGTACAGAGCGACCTCAGCTTGGGCCTCCTGATGGCCTGCATAAATTAGGCAATTCATCGATATCTCAGCAGAAGGGTTTACTACTCCCAGGTGCCGATGAGATGAGCAGACCGCCGAGTCAGGATGGCGGGCTTCACCTTGATATTGGTTTGGCGAACTTGTCAAATCCTACCACATCTGACGGCGTGGAGATGATGGCGCATGCGAGCGTGAGTTCGTTGGCTGAAAAGCTCAGTCAACATATGATGGAGAGGGAACACGATGATCAAATTACATCAAGTCATACTGTGTCGCAAGAACCTATTGATGTCTTTTCGCCACCACCACCACCGCCACCACCCCCGCCGCCGCCGCCACCACCGCCACCACCGCCATCATCTGCTTTGGCACGCGTCATGGTAAGTGGATTACCGCTGCCTGGCTCTTCACTGGCATCATCCCCACTCTCTACTCCACCTTCACGATTGGGATCGAACCCAAGCTCGAATCCTGGATCGAACCGCGCATCTTTACTTCTTGGCAACACCTTGCTTACAGTTCGGAAAGAGATGCCCATCACTCCTAACACCAAGATGAAGCAACTCCAATGGGATAAGCTGCCTCATCAGCAAGTTTCAAAAACTGTCTTTCAGGAGGACGAGCCTGAAAAGGAACAGGAAATGTTACAGAAACTTCAAGTGGACGGTGTGTGGACGGAGATGGAAGAAGACTTTAAGGCCAAGCAGTTGGTTATCAACCTCATGGGCAAGTCATGACTTTAGTTGCAGTCACAATTCATTGAAATGTCATTACAGCTCGACATAAACGTGCCGAGTTGAAAAGTGTATTGGATTCCCAGACCAAGAAACGCGTCGGTATGTACTTATATTTTTCTAGAGCAAAGATGTAAACCAAATATTTGATATCAGAAATTCTTCTACAAAGGGTCAAGAAGTTGGCACCTGAGGAAATAGCATACAAAATTCAGCAATTTGACAACGAATTATGTACACAACTCTTCCTTAGCGAGCTCAGGCGGGTTTTACCGTCCCCTGAACAAGTTGGAAAACTGAACGTTTATGTGAATGCCGACCCTGAAGAGCTTGCAGGCCTACACCCCTCTGATCGGTTGATGGTGAAATTGATACAAATTAAGAGGTTGGGTCCTCGAATTGAGGGTATGCTTTATAAATGTGGTTTCCATGAAACTTGGTTATTACTGGACGATGTTGGTGCCGTTACTTTGATTTAAGACATTGACTAACTGATTAAACTAAGGCTGCCAAGAAGTTGGCAGATGCTGGTCGGGCTTTGCTGGAAGCCAAATCATTCAAAGAATTGCTGAACGTAAGTGCCAGAAAATTGGCGTAAACTTTAGCAGTTCAGTCATTTTGCTCAGCTTATCCTCCTGATTGGCAATTACATGAATGGTACGGGAATCAAGGGAGGTGCCTTTGGCTTTCGGGTTAGCAGCATCAATAAGGTATTGTGCAGCATTATAAATAGTTGTAAATTACTTATACTCTATAGCTGGTTGATACTAAGTCAGTGAACAACACAACACTTTTGCATTTTCTAGAACGCACAGTAAACAAGCACTTCGCACAGATGGAACAGTTTCTTGATGAACTCGAAAAGCCTGCGGATGCGTACCGAGGTTTGATGACATCGTATTCTAGTTCACCTTGACTAACAGGGTTTCTAGTCAACTTGCAGGACCTGCGTAAGGGGTTAACCGACTTGCGCGAAGGGCTTAAACGGATTCGTCTAGAGCTGGCAGAGCATTTTGCCGATTTGGATGAACAGGACAAGTATGGCAAGCAGATGTGGTCGTTTTTCAGCAAGGCAAATGAACAGGTAGAAGATTTGGTCCATGATGTGAACAACGCAGAGTCGACGTTCGTGGATGCCATAACATATTATGGAGAGGATGAGAAAAGCATGACGTCGTCCGAGTTTTATGGCATTTTCAAGACATTTGTGACGTCGTACAAGGTGGGTAAAAAATGGTGGATAGTATGATTGGACTAACTTGCGGCGCTGTAAGAAATGCAAAGCGGAGAACCAAGCATTTGCAGAGGAGAGGGCGGCCTACGCGCGGCGGAAGCAGCTGTTGGAGGATAACCGAATACAGCGGCAGAAGGCGCATGAAGTGGAGAAGACAGAGACTGATGATGTACTGGACGCGCTGCTGGAGAAACTGTGGCGGGGAGACGGAGTGGGACGGCGGGCGCGTAGGAGGCGGCGGCCGAGCGGGGAGCAGGAAGGCAGAGACGAGACAGCAGACATTGCACGGGACATGCTGGCTCAGCTGCAATCGGACGGGTTCATCAGCGCAGGGCCGCCGTCGCCGACGGGAGAGCGGAGGATGTCTCGGCGGCGACGGCGGCGGGAGGAAGAGGGGGCGGAAGAGCTAGGCATCTAGTATGTTATTTGTAGACGTTTGTCGCAACGGCGTGGGGGCTGTTTTGACATGTGGAGGTCCCGCAACTGCCACCTTGACGCTTCGCATCCTCCGCTTTTCCCTGACGTCCTCGTCGCCTCTCCTGCCCTCCTGCTCTTGCCCCTCCCACCTCTCGCCTAATACCCCGCCCGTCCCGGCTTCCTCTCATCATGACAACCCATGGTCCAATAAACGGCGTCAAGATATCTCGTACGTTTATGTGCTCCACTTGCTTCTGTCTCAAACTTATTCCAATTCTTTTTCCCATCCCCGATCTCCCGCCGCGATTCGCTTTTGATCATTCCATGTTTCACTCGACGTTAGCTATCGACGATCCCCACAAAGTCGTCAAGGTTATTGCCTCGGACGGCAAAACAGCCGAAACAAAAGAAATTGCCTACACCAACTGCAAAGTCATTGGTAATGGCTCTTTCGGCGTTGTATTCCAGGCCAGGATGGTTGGCGGCCTCGAAGACGGGAAGGATATTGCAATCAAGAAGGTTCTGCAGGATAAGCGGTTCAAGGCTGGTTCTTTTTCACAATCGATTCCCACATCTATGCTTATATCTTCTTCTGTCGCAGAATCGCGAATTGCAAATCATGAGGCTCGTGTCTCATCCAAATGTTGTCGATCTGAAAGCATTCTTCTATTCGAATGGCGACAAGGTCGGCATTTTTCGTCTTGCTTTTTTGGAACCATTTTTACGCTTTATTATCACAGAAGGATGAAGTGTATTTAAATCTTGTACTTGAATATGTTCCCGAAACTGTCTATCGCGCCAGCCGCCACTATGCAAAGCTTAAGCAACCGATGCCCATGCTTCAAATCAAGCTTTACATGTATCAACTCCTTCGCTCGCTTGCCTACATTCATTCTGTCGGCATATGTCATCGCGACATCAAACCACAGAATTTGTTGCTTAATCCTGCAACTGGCGTGCTCAAATTGTGTGATTTTGGATCCGCCAAGATTCTTGTTGCAGGAGAACCAAACGTCAGCTATATTTGCTCGAGGTATTACAGAGCACCAGAGCTGATCTTTGGTGCTACGAATTACACGACCAATATCGGTAATTCGCTCGTTCTGTTCCATTGTCTATTGATGCTCAGGCCATCATGGTAGATATATGGTCGACAGGCTGTGTCATGGCAGAGTTGATGTTGGGACAACCGCTATTCCCCGGGGAAAGTGGCATTGATCAGTTGGTTGAAATTATAAAGGTTCTCGGAACCCCATCCAGGGAGCAAATCAAAACCATGAACCCTAATTATATGGAACATAAGTTCCCGCAAATCAAGCCACACCCTTTCTCAAAAGTGCGTAGTCTAACCATATAATTACTCATTGTGAACATCATCCAGGTATTTCGTCCACGCACAGCACAAGAGGCGATCGATCTTGTTTCAAAGATGTTGGAGTACACGCCCAGCCAACGGCTGAGTGCAATACAAGCCATGGTCCATTCATTCTTTGACGAGCTGCGAGTTGAGGGTGCGAGGATGCCAAACGGAAGGGAATTTCCTCCATTATTCGACTTTACGCGAGAGGGTGAGTTGTTTGCCTGTACAACCGGACAACTTCTGAAGGCGTATCTAGAGCTTTCGGTACGACCGGATCTGATCCGGCAGCTCGTCCCACCACAGTGTGAACCGGAGCTGGCCTCACGGTCTATTACGTTGGATAACTTTGTGCCCATACCACTCGAGCAGTTGAAGATAAACCTCGATTGAGCCTACTTTCTTACGATTCACTATAACGACTGTTCTCTCTTTCCTGTTGATCTATGTCTTGAATGAAATCCTGCGCTATAGTATATACCGAAAAGGGCGTGAGCAATTTGTGAATGGCGACATGTGGCGCAACCTGAGCGTCAAGCATTCATTTCCGCCTGCCATTATATGTGTTGTATGCCCGGTCCATATCACTCTCATGTCCTCTTCTTCATATGTCTGCGACACCATCCCCCCACCAAAGCTAGCAACAGCCCCAATTGATCACCCGATTCCTTGTGACTTGGATGTCCCCATGATTTTCGAAGATACTAGTCTTGACGACGCCTTCATCCCACTATCCACCTCAAAGGCGGACGACTCTGACCATGACGATTTCACAAATTCTCCCTCCCCGCCTCCGCAGCAGCCACCTGCACGGAAACTCTGCGTCCGACACCAGAGGATGGCAGATGAAGGTATGAACCTCAAACTCCAACATGTATGTCTTTCTCTGCTGGTATCGGTAACACTCATTGAGAATGTTTCAGTCTTTAGATGCTCTTCCAGAAGAGGAACGTCAAATCGTCAATTCTGTCTGGTCCAACTTTTCTTCATCATCCCACCCCCGTCGAGCCCTTATTCTTCAAGGACTCCTTACCATGTGCTGTTTCTCCCAGTTATCCCTGCTGACTGAGCAGCTCAACCACCTGATAAGAATTGATCCGTTTGCCGTCCTTCCACGGGAAGTATCGCTAAAGATACTTGGTTACCTCGATGCCACATCCCTTTGCCGTGCCGCCCAGGTTGCGCGTCGTTGGAGAGCCTTAGCTGACGATGACATTCTATGGCGCGGCATTTGCGAACAACATATTGGGCAAAAATGCAAAAAATGTGGCTGGGGCTTGCCAATCCTCGAGAAGAATCGTACATATCGACTACAACCCAACTCACTCTGCCCAACCCCTCCTCTCGGATCAGCTACCTCCGCTCTTTCGACGTCTCTCTTATTACGGAGAGACGGGGATCAATCCATCAATCATTTTGCAAGGCCTGCAAAACGTCAACGATTAGAGTCGGATAGGTGTCTGCAATCTGCGCAACTGGAGCCATCGGAAATTTTGAGGTCGAACGCAGAGTCGTCAAGTGCCTTGGTTGTTCCAACAAGGCCTGGGCAACAGGGCAAGTCATCAATTACCCGACCTTGGAAAGACGTATACAGCGAGCGATTGACAGTGGAGCGTAATTGGCGCCGCGGAAGATGTTCAGTCCGTGTTCTCAAGGGCCACACAGATGGCGTCATGTGTCTTCAGTTCAATGACAATTTATCCCACCCCGCTTTCCCCGTGTTAATCACTGGTTCGTATGATCGTACTGTCCGTGTTTGGAATCTTGAGACAGGTACCGAACTACATTGTCTCAAGGGCCATACACGTGCTGTCCGATGCCTACAATTTGATGAGGCGAAGCTGATCACTGGTAGCATGGACAACACACTCAAGGTCTGGGACTGGCGGCGGGGAAAATGCATACGCACACTGTCAGGCCACAGTGACGGTATCGTATGCCTCAACTTTGATTCAAACCTACTTGCCAGCGGAAGCGTTGACTCGACGATTAGAGTTTGGAACTTTCGCTCTGGTGGTTCATTCGTGTTGCGCGGACATTCTGAATGGGTCAATGCTGTTCAACTTTGGGATTCTGAAAGCCACGAGCATACAGATATCGCCAATACTCGGCAACTTCCACTCTCAGTCTCTTTGCTGGAATCCTCTCCATTACAAACATATCCTGGTAAAATGCTGTTCTCTGCATCGGACGATGGGACGATAAAATTATGGGACCTCAATCTTCGTACATGCATACGCCATTTTACAGGCCATGTTGGGCAAGTCCAAAGTATGAAGTTGTTGCGTGCAGAAGAATGCAGCGAAAGCACTCAAGAAATTGAGGAATCTAAGACCACGGGTGACCATTCAACGCCCTCGCGGCGACAGCAATCCGGCAGAGACCGTAGAAAGCCACTCCTCATCTCAGGGAGCCTTGACAATACCATCAAAATATGGGATATTGACGAGGGCAAAGCAATTCATACTTTTTTTGGACATATAGAAGGAGTCTGGTCTGTAGCATGTGACAAACTTCGCCTTGTCAGTGGCAGCCATGACAGGACAATAAAGGTACGTATTGTATAGTTATATTTCGCGTACTGACTGTTCCTTGAGGTGTGGTCTCGGGATGAAGGTCGGTGCACCGCAACTCTCGTTGGTCATCAGGCAGCCGTGAGCTGCATTGCGCTTGGCGAAGATAAGATTGTATCAGGTAGTGATGATACAGATGTAAGAATATGGAGTTTTAGTGCCTGAATACGTTAATTTCATGTTAGTGGATTCATCTATTTGTCTACTGGAACGCACATATTTGGGATGTCTAAATGGTAGCGTGGCCGAGTTGGTCTAAGGCGTTGGATTTAAGATGTTTATCTTGACTCCCAATGGGCGAAAGTCCGCGCGAGTTCGAACCTCGCCGCTACCAAAATTTTTTGATCCTCGCGACGTGACGTCACAATGTGGTGTTGTACATCTCTAACAAATGACAAATGACTCTTACTTTCCCAACACCAGTTACTATCTATGGGCGCATGATTTATCCTTCAGAACAACTATTCAAATGTCGATCAACGTGTATACATCCTTGAGGACAGGAGCTTACATTGTTCAGGTGATCCTGGCCACCTGGCCCTTCACGAACCCTGCCTCAACGTGAGTTCATGATCACAAATGTGCAAGTCGTTGAGGTTCTACCTGCGGCTAGGTTTTTGTTCTTCGATAGGATGATCTGTCCCCCATAAGTTACCTAGGGTACTTTGTCCACCAGGTTGAGTCCTGACGCGCCTTTCGAAATTTTATGTCAGGATATACGGAAACCGGCTCTAGTTACCTACCTGCTTGGCTTGAAGTTTGAAGATAAGCTAGTCTCAGCGCGACCCTCCTTTTCGCCGAAACCATCAACTTTGGCTACTTCACGAATCAGACCGCCGGATTTGAAAGGGGCCATCGATAATGCATCCTCCCCTTCATCATGCCCAAAGATGTCATAGGTTGGACCTCCAGTAATTGTCCGGTCTCGGTGGCACGGCTTAGAACTGGTATCGCCGCTAGATACTGAAGTATGGCCTAGTCCATAACTTTGATCTTGCGCGCTTGTAATATTCGATGAAGTGACCTCGGTACCGCCTGGTTCGGGCAAGCTGGTTAACATTCCGAACTTAGCATAACCTACAAAAAATGATTAACAGCTTTAGGGCGTCCTTAATTTGAATCCGTTACGCGGCAATTTTGAGATATTGTTAAAGTTTGTATCAACGGTGGTGCCTGTATATCTGATGTCCATGAAGTTTCCTGATGGACCATAAAGATACCACTCACTTGAGAAATTCTATTAGAGACCGTTTACTGAATATGATGGATGTGGAGTCCCAGTCTAGCATGCCTAATTACGATCATTAGAAAGGATTCAAGTAAAATATAGTAAAGCATATACCCAGATTGGCCGCCCATTCCTTCTCCTTTGATAGATCCACCGTATTGGAAGGAGTATATCTTACAACAATATTAATCCAGTGCAAGTGGACGTGGGGCAGGCTTACATGGAAGACATGGTGAATCCTTTCAAACAGGAGCGTGACAATAACATGTCCCGAACCCGTTTGCTAACACTTTCAAAAAGCTTTGGGCAGCGCACCCTACCGTCCACTGCCTATCTGGATCACTTGAAGGGCAATGGCACACTAGTCTCAACGTCACCGAAGAATCTAACGGATGAACAACAACGGTCACTTGACAGTGCCATACGCGTCGATCAAGCCGGGGAAGTTGCAGCCAACTGGATATACAAAGGCCAGCTCTATATCCTCAATAGAGATCCGATAACCGGTCCCTTGATTCAAGTTCGTTTGCCTGCTTTAAGTCAATGAAGATGCTCACATTTTTCAGGATATGTGGGATCAGGAGAAGAAACATTTGCAAGTGATGGATAGATTGCAGCTACAACACGGGGCGAGACCAACTATTCTACTTGAACTGGCGAAAGTAGCTGGCTTTGGCCTTGGGGCTGCGACAGCCATGATGGGCCCAGAAGCAGCCATGGCCTGCACGGAGGCCGTTGAAACCGTGATTGGTGAACACTATGACGAGTGCGTGTATATACCCTGGTCCTATCGCTCGAGCTGACCTGGCATCCACTAGCCAACTACGGGAAATGGAGCATCTGTCTCAGGACCACCCTAGTATCCCGTTGCTCAAAGCTGTCATACGGGAATTCAGAGATGATGAACTTGAACATCTTCATGTCGCTGTTGATAATCACTCGCAACGGGCGTTAGGGCATGTTTTCCTCAGTAGTATGATTGGTGCGGGGTGCAAATTCGCCATAGAACTATGCAAACGCATATGAATTATCCTTGGGACTTCACAAGCGAACCTCGGCTGATACATCCAAGGGCTCCCCCTTGCGCCTCGCAATCCAATCCCATCTCCGCTGTGTTATTCGTCAGCATTCTGGCAAGCACATAAGGATTATAACCATACGTAGCCAGTACTAGAAAGATAGTATAACACTCCAGGGACGACAATAAAACCCAGTACAGCAGTACGAACAGTTTTTCTTGTCCAACCAAAATTTTTATAAGCTTCTTCGCGCTAAGATGACAGATTAGTATGATCATAAGAGGTATGTATCAGGAGATACACCATGCGGTTGAATCGCTCAATAGCAGGATCTAGCTGAAAAGACAAATTAATTGATGCCTGTAGGAGCGTAACACACGCACAGACCTTGACAGCACCTGAGAGACAAGCCGCAGTCAGAAGATTGGCAATCCGTTAGACGGAAAGTATAGCGGAACCAACCGTGTGCACCCATGGCAGACTCAAAGTGCAGGCTTGTTTGTCTCATTGTTTGTTTCGCCTTGTCTTCTGACTTTCATCTGCTTCAATGACACATAACCGCGAGTGGGACAGAGGAAAGGATTCCTGGCCTGACTCTTCCCCCTGGCCGGCACCTAATGTTCGCGCAAGAGAAGACGATTACCAGGCAGAAGGAAAGCGCAGAAAGTTCAATAATGGCGTCCGTGCTCAGCCCATGTATCACTTCCGGACTCTCATCTCTTCGCCTTTAGGCCTACGGATACGATGCGTTTGAAGACGCTGGAAATGACAAGCTCAATGATCTCCCTGACTATGGGCACGATGATCGCCCTCGTGTTCCTGGGGGAGGTGGTGGCTTCAAGAAGCGCCTCACGCCTTCAGAGCCCAGTCCCCATGTCATTTTCCTTGGATTAGATCCAGATTTTACCGAGGCCGATGTCTGTCGACTATTCTGTTCTACGTTACATGTGATCCATGACTGAAGTCACTTCCTACCCCCAGCTTCAGGCATATCTCTCATCCCATGGCTGTAGCATTGAGACGGTGACAATAATTCGAGAAAGATCATCAGGCACTTGCAAATTTGTATCTACTTCTGCATACGCATTGACGTATTTCGCCGTTGAATTTACAAGGTACCTCGAAAGGCTTCGGCTTCGCGCAATTCACGAGTACGGAGCACGCTCGCGCATTTGTCGATCCTCTATTTCCTTTCATTCAAGTGCCTCCCCCAGCCTCCCATGGTGCAAGTGCGACAGCAGCATTTTACAAGGCATTGGAAACGGGTGCATCTCACAATGGCCGCAGAGTCAAAATTGATTATTCACAAAGCGCCTCGCCGCATGACAAGCATCGTTTCAATAAGGGGAATATGAACGATGGCACTCGTGACATTGGCAATACTCAATCACCCATCTTGCTGTTCCGTGGGCTAGACCCCTTGTCTGGACCTCAAGCTATCTATCAAGCCATGTTATACTCTTCCGGGCCTGGGAGACAAGGACCCAAGGGTATGCGGCGGATAATCTTGATTAAAGACAAGGTTACAATGGCTAGTTATGGGTTTGCATTTGTAGAGTTTGTTGATGTACAGGTACAGTTACCTATATCTCGCGCATGGGGCCCTTGACACTTCGTCTTCTAGTCTGCAGCGGCTGTGCTTGCAGCGACAATGTCTCCACAATTGCACCCTAACGGGTTTCGCATATCAGACAAACCTGTGGCAGCATCATTTGCTCACCCCTATTCTTTCCAACCCGTAACAGACTTTATACAGCGCGATGAAGCATGCTTGAAATCAACGAGTAGCTTAGGTGGTGTCGAGGGCACGTGGGTCAGATACTGGGATGAAAATTCCACTTGTGCTGTCTTGGAATTCAAGGTAGAAGAGCCTATGTCAGTAGGACCTCCACAAAAGGAGAAAAAGGAAAAGAAGAAGAAAGGTGCTCGCTGTTACAATTTAAATTTTGCGCATATACTGAGTAATGCATTAGTTGACATAGATACACATGCCAAACAAGCCCTCGCTGCACCATCCACATTACCAGTGTCGGATAAACCCGTAACACTGAATTTTAGTAGGGGTGTCAGTAAAGGTAAGATAGATACTCAAGTTCAGAAATAGTGTTTAATAGTTCAAAAGCTGGCCCTCTACGGCCGCTAGCACCAGGAATATCCATGGACGATGAGTCAAACACTGCGGATGATTCTACAGAAGATGGCGGTTTGGAATCCAGTAGGGGTGCGTTTTATGCAGCGTGCTTTTGTTAATGATATACCTCGTCTTCTAGCCACGGCTGCGAAGAAAGTAGCAGTTCCAATTGCAAGCAAGAAGGTTCGTATCCCAGGTTATTGTGTGCCGATACGACGTTAAATTTTTACCAGACAGTTGACAACATACAAAAGTGGAATCAAGTCCAAGAGGAACTTGCCAAGAGTTCAGCAACTGAGGTGCTGATAACTTTGCAAGACTATGTGGCGTCGATTCACTTGTCCTCACAGACTATTTCTATCACTAAAGAGAATGTCGAGTCTCTTGTGTCAGAAAATGAACTTGACTTCGCCGACATCAATGCATTGATGTGTTTGTTGTGTGCAAGACAATTCAAGTCAATAGATCAACTCAAACGCCATAACAAGGAATCTGATTTGCATAAGGCAAGATACATTGCGGTATTGCTACGTTTACCTATTTATCGTAGTTGTAGAGGAATTACATGGACCCTAGCCTAAGAGACCTGGCTCGACAGAAGGTTTCTACGCGGAAGTCAGCCATGCAACAACAACAACCCAAATACCGTGACAGAGCATCTGAACGTCGCATCCTATTCAATCAACCCGAGACACCCATACCAGAGAAGGACAACAGAGTTGGAAGCAAGAAACATAATTCTGAGGGGCCACCTTCACCACCGCCTCATCCGGTGGAACTAGGAAAGGACGAGAGTAATGTTGGAAATAAGTTACTGAAGCTTATGGGATGGAAAGAGGGTCAGGGTTTAGGCACCGACGGTGAAGGGAGAGTGGAACCCATGTACGTATAAAGCTCGTCCAGGTGAATAATGCTTATTGATTATCAGACATACTGCAATTTATGCACAAGGTGTTGGATTGGGTGCCAGTAAAGGCAAGGAAATCGGAAAATACACAGAGGGCTACTCTGGCTATGTGCATATGGCTCAGGACGCGGTGAGTGACTGTTTGAGAGCAAAAAGAAAATTATGGTTCCGGAACAATGGACTAATCGTTTACAGGCGCGTGAACGATACGGGAGTCAGAATTGTCCTTAGCTGCTTCCGACTGTCGCATAACATATACCCTTTTCTCATACTTAAAATACATCTATTGGTGTGTCGCTTTGCATAATAGTTCGCAAGTTCGCAAGTTCGCATCTATCTCCTCCTTTTCCGTGGGTATCTGTTCCGATCATCACTCCTGCGCGGGACCTGTCGGTCACCTGGTGAGTGCTCTTCACCTATTTCTGCAGCTGCTTGTCCGGCAGTTCGAAACTCTTGACCTGCGACTTGAAGCTCTCGTTGTAATGCAGTACTACAATGTTGTTCATCAGAGTAACCAAGTGCATTCGAGGGTTCTGGATTATATCGCCTACTGCCGGGTATCACCACACGCATATAGTCATATGCAACTTCAGCATGCCTTCCAGAGCCCCATGCTTGCGATGCTTGGTCTTGGATTTCAGAAAGAATATGCCCATTTCTGTGATTCTTGGGTCCAGGAAACCTTGCACCAATATGGTTCAACACCAGTCTTTGTGCATTGATCACGCGGGCGAAGGTCCCTGCCATCGCAGGCGAGGAATGCCCCCGCTCGACCGTTTTTGATAACACTTCTTCGGCATTTCTCCGGCCAAGCTTTGCATCTATATAACAAGGAATATGCGCATCCGTAGCTTCGTGAATAAGAAGAGACGGGGATGGGTTGATGCAGAGCGGAACAATCGCATGTGGATTAGAGGTGTCGCCCAAAATCACGATTTTCCGCTGAAGGGAGGCGGCTTCACGAAATACGTAACCTATACAGGGGACTAGCGCAATCACGAAATCAACTAAGATAAAGATCGTGAGTATCTCAAGTACCTCTATGACAGATAGGGCCAGCGTCGACGATTATGCTTCCATGCCGTCCTTGACCTGCCGCTATGTCGCGCCAGAAGTTATCTTCTCCCGCATGAATGTCACGACCGCGTCCCTCGCTTGGGTGTCTTATGTCCCAATCATGAAAGCCGGTGTTCCAGCCTAATTGCTGAGAAGGATCGGTAGGTTCCGTTTGCGATGGCAGAAAGTCGTTACATGGAGTGATGGGGTCACGAGAGGTTAAAAGCTCATGCACGACATAGGAATCTGCAGTAAGAGTGGTAGTCATTCTAAAGTTCTGACGAATGAAGGAGCGAAGCCCGGCGGGGCCATATATTTCCACCTTGTGCAGGATGTGGAAATAACCTGGAAAGATAATGGTATTAAACGCACCATGCGGGAGGGCGCAAGTTCCTGCTGCGTCAAATTACCGATTGGAGGAGGGCGGAGAATGCTGCGTAAAAATGTGGCGATGCCCATGACATGATCAGCTTAAGAAATTTTAATCAGGTTTCTTCAATCAGGTCGAAAATCCGAACCGTGTAGATGCGTAATGAAGAGCTTCGTGACTTTACTTGCCCTGACATTTGTATATCCTTCAGGTTGAAAGAAAAACTGTCTGGTGGTTCCTTCAGCACAGTCAACCACTGAAAATCAGCGGTGATTAGTAGGCTAGTTATCTACATCTGACACGTACTCCATAAAGAGCCGTCCCTAAACATGTTGCATACGAGGGAGGAACCGTTCCGTGACCTAGTTGGGCCGCCTCCGCTGCATGTTCCGAGGAAAGTGACAGTCATATCCATAGTTGGAGGACGGGCGAGAACGCGCGGTGGCAGAAGAGGTTTCATGAAACGCACGTGAGTGGCTGACTCCAACCAACTTGAAGTTGAACTGCCCTGCCCTTTCCACTCCCTCAACGACTGCCATGAATACCTTTCAGATGCCCAACGTCTTTGTAATTCCGCCAGAGGAAGACCATTCTCCTGCTTGGTGCTATTTTGACGCCACAAAACGCCAATTCGACCTACTCGATTCCGCACTCATTCCCATTGATGCAAACATTTCTCCCACATCCAAAAATGCCATTCTATATGCTATTAACCAGCCTACAAACGATTGCGTCGAAAATGATATAAATTATGATTGCGAAGCCGAGTTGCACTTTGAACAAGGATTGGACTTCCTTGATCAATCTTTGCAAGAATCCCACGTTCCTCCGTGGATTAATTATAGGGAGTTAGGAGACGATTCAGATGTTGCTGAAGTGATCAAAATCAGGCATCGCGTTCATGTAAACGAAGAACTCGAGCCCATAGGCCATAGTGAACACACGACCGAGGTGACGCGGCCACAAACTTTGAAGTCCCGTGCATCGAAAGTTTTTCATTCGTTGAAGAGGGTTGGAAAACGAAAGTCCATTAAACTGTTTCGTACACGCGACAATGTCACTTTCCCGGCATCACTGTTCTTCTTGTCATCACATTCTGTGGGAGCATCAGAGAAAGATTCTGACCCCCCGAGAACGTCGCCCAAGCGGAGCCCCATCCTGGTATCCGAAATCTTCACCCCAACGACCGGGCCCATATCATTGCCGTCTTTTTCACATGCAGAAGAATGCATTATTTTATCAACCTCCCAATCCAATCTGCCGTTAACGACTTCCGAAGGCCCAGATACAGGGATTTCGTCTTCTCACGAGCATGTCAGGATGCATGACGACAGGCCGATATTTCCGCCTCGCACAGTTTCTCCGAATCCTTCTTTCCTGAACAAACCACGGTTTTCGAAGATCAATATCCAGAAACTATTTTCTTTTACCAATTCGACCTCATCGGTGTGCTCTGTTTCCTCGACCATATCAGGTGGCTCAACTTTGTCGGGCGACGACAATACTGTTCTGGCACACTCCTCTACTACTGTCCCAGCTGCTACCAAGGGGAAACACAGTGGTTTTGTACACAGCAGATATGACCCTACAGAACCCGAGCTTGGTAATGTGCCAATTGCATATGAAATGGATTACGCCGTTCCTTCCCAGTCGCTTGCCTCATGCAAAACAGGTGGAAAAAGCGCGGATGATGATGGTTTCGAAATGTGCCTAGATTCTCTATGTTTCGATGATTTGTCCTTTGACGTCAATACGTTCCGACTATAATTCTAATCCTCTTTGACAGCAGGTTGCCTTCGATAATTTTGTTTCTGGGTGCATGGACTCGTATTAAGATACTTATTGTGGATTCGCACATGTAAACAATAATATTAAAACGTTAACGACTTTCGCCAGATGAGACTCCAAGTTGAGGATTGACCCATAGAGCCTGGGCGAGGATGGTGAATGCTAGTGGAAAATAATCGTTCCTGGCGCTTACAGTTCTCCTGAAAACTTGTCCTGTATCGTAACGTATCCCTGCCTGAACACTGGGGCTATTGACAACATTGGCTAGTTGATCTAGCAGCTCCTGACTCATGCCGTGCTGTTCTGATAGCAAGGCGAGGTCTGAGCGCGAGCTTACGTCCTTCTGTTTGTTAAGGACATCATGGAGGGTTTGTACAGGTAAAACAAGTGGAGGGTATAAGACTTTTGGAGAATGGCTGATTGGCTACAATATCATGATAAACGGAACGTCAATCAACCAACTGTTACACACTGGAGGGGAATGTCTTCCACGATCGACATAGATAGGTCCGTGTTGTCTGATTCTAGCAAGGAAATTATAGTCCTGATCATCGTTGCGCTTGATAGATCGACTGCTGCAATGGACAGAATTCTCGGAGGCTGATGATACCGGTTTCGCTACACGACGTAGCATTTTTGAAGTTACGGAACCCATGATCACGGTGGTAGAAGCTAAGGCTCAAGTAATCAAAATTTATTATACAGCACATGAAGGAGACTAGCAGTAAATAAATAAAAAAAATTATCAGAAACATAACAGCCCATTATAGTGTCTCATTCACGTTGCAAAATTGAATGTCAGGGATACAACATGCGGAACAAGGGTATCTTAGAAAATGTCATGTCGGTAAGAACCAAGCATAAGCCAAGCAGTAAATATGGGAGACGCAGTAAATGGGTGCAATGTATGAAAAACACATTTGTGCTGATTTTTTACGCAGGATAAGTTCTCATGTTAGGTGGATTCTGCTGGTATGGTGGATACACGTATGGTTGATAGAGATGAGGGACTGTTTGCGGTGCAACGCCGGCGAATGGTGGTTGCGATGGACCAATCCCAAGTACGTTACTGACTTGCGAAACATTGGGAGATTGAGCACCATATGCAGCGTTCGTAATACCAGCCGTAGGTAATGTTGCAGTGCGACGGGCTACACCATGTGCATCACCTGGTCTCGCAAACGGATTAAACGGATCTGATGGCGAATACGCTGTTGTAGCAACATTATTAATTCGTCTATTAGTGGCATTGAAAGTATTGTCAATTTGAACTTGTGGTCCTGCCTGAGGATTTTGACCACCCATTTGCAATGCCGCCATCATGGATGCTAAACCTTGATCATTCGATGGATATCCAGAAGGCAGTCCCGGTACTCCAAAATTGCTTTGGGATTTATTTTTCCCGGTATTCGGAACGTTATTTGCATAAGTGGGTTGATAGTTGGGGACCGGTAAACCAACCTCTTCTATGAGTCTGCGATATGCTTGGGTTGCAATCACCTTCAACTCAATTAAAACTCGTTTTGTAGCTTCGATGTATCCCTGTTTTTCTCGCTGATCAATGAATGCGCTAGTTAAGATTTTATGGACAACAGCGACGCCATTAACTTGATCACCAAGGACATCGGTAAGGACATGATCACCGGGAGATGAGAAAAGCGCATCGACAATTAGCTTTGAGGCATCTAGTTCGATTTTCTGGTTGACGATGCGAAGGACAGTAAGGGATGCCAGTTTGTGGGTGCAAAGGTGTGACAAGTGAGGAGTGAATCGAGGTGCCAGGAGGTTGTACCGCGATGGAAATCCAGACGTGTCCAACAGCCATGTGAGTAACAGCGCACCATTCGGGTTGGTAGCTAACGGTATGGAGTTGAGGATAATCGCCGTGGCAATCCGACGCTGCTGACTTGTACTGATATGGGGACTCTCTAAGCAAGCTCTCATACTGCGAGCACCAAACCGTCCTTGAGCAATTTCCCACATCCTATCGACAATGGCATCAAATATAAAATCGTTTGCTGGGGCCTCAAACCGGAGGCAACATCTGTCATGGATCAGCTGATGGTAATACATTAGCTGAATTCAAGACGAACTGTACAACGTAGTTGCCGAATTGGTCAAGAAGCAGTGGAGGTGCGTATGGCCTGAGGTTCTGCGTTATCAAGGATATTTCTTCTGCAGTGTTGACACATTCGATAATTTTCTGCGCTGCCCATGTGCCATTTTTATGTATGCCAATCATTGCTAGATGGGGAGCAATGCGCTCTAGCATGGTAAGTCTAGGGGCAGCTGAGCATTTCTCGAATAATTTCTGTACCACCTAAAAATAAATATTATTAACTAAGATTAGATCGTGAAATCCAGCTCACAGTATTTCCAAGCCAGTCTGACGCAAGGTCAACTATTTCGCCATCCAAAAAGTCCGCAGCAACTTGATCCACCTCTTCCAGAGGCATACTCCCCGCGTCGAGGCGCTTACGAAGCTCTCGTAGCTTCGCCGCATCCCAACGACGATTGTGTGTCCTCTCTGAGACTAGCGGGATTGATGTATAATACATTGTTGGAGGCCGAAATTCTAAAATGCAGACACGAGCTTTCAGTAACAAAAAAGGGTAAAGCGAAAGAAGAACAACTGACCAGCGAGTGCTTTGATATCAGCCTCCGCATCGGCGCTATCCCCGCATAATTCTCGTATGATCATTTGCTGTTCGGTAACGGATTGTTGCCAACCAGGTAGCTTGGATGTGCCATCAGATCCAAAAAAAGTATTATGCATGCCTGATCCAATCATGCTAAGCAATAGATTGGACCTGTAATTCTCGACGGCCCCCCCAAGCACTTGTTGATCTGCTGGGAGCGTGGAAGCCCCTTTGACGGTCCTGAGAGCGTGGATCGTAGCGCCGACGCTCAAATCCCCAACACCTTGCGGAACATTGGAAAATTCATCTGCGCCTGCACCTGCTTCCTGGCCTTTTACTGGAACTTTGGCAAATCCTATACGAATGGCACCAACGTCGCTCCCAAGCACGTCGCGACCATTCAAGGCCTTGCGGGCCCGTACAGCGTCATCGAGACGTTCAAAATTTACTAGAAATCATACATAAGGAAAGGAATACCGACTTTTTTTGCACTCACTGAAACCACAATTTTTATGAGTTAAAACTCGGGCTGATTCAATGGGTCCGTATGGACTGAATACATTGAGTATGGTGGCGGGAGTAGTAGTGGATGGAATAGAACCAATCCAAAGAGCACGGGTTGGTGTAGATTGTAATTGAGCGTCTATTGAATTAGAACTGCCATTGGCTCCCAGGGTCTTACCCGTAACACCGTTGGGTGAGGTTGGCCCCGGACTGACAGGATTACCCTTGGCTGGAGCAATAGGTGCACTGTCCGCTTTCCCGAACCCTATTCGAACCGTTTGCCCATTTGGCATCCCGATGTTGCCACCTAGGCGATTCAAAACGTCTTCCTTGGCTCTTACAGCATCAGCTTGTTCTACAAAGTTGACAAAACCACACTCCTAAGAAGGACATTAGTTGTATGAATCCACCTGGAAATGTCATACTTTTTCGGGTAAAAGTCGCAGGCTTTCAATGGCTCCGTATGGCGCAAATACATGGATAAGCTGTTCACGCGTGACTGCGCTATCCAGGTTTCCAATCCATAATGACCGCGTAGGCGTTTGTACTTGTGATGCCGGAGTTTCCGATTTTGGAGATACGGAACGATTTTGAGAGGCTGGGGCAACTAGGTATGCGGATACTCCCCGTCCTACTGATACATCTGTGGTGGGGAAATGGACATTTGACGATGTGGTCGTACGAATGGATGATGGTTTGTCAACTTTTAATATTCCCGGGGGTGTTGGTATAGTTGCACCCTGGGTATTCATTTCACTCATATAGGGCTGTGGATCTGTGCCTGTGGTACGTCTTTGCAACATGCGTAACGGATCATCTAGTGTACCAACGGATATGGCTCTTGGACGTGTGGGGATAGAGAGATGATCGAATCCTTTGCTCATCAAGGACGAGGTATTGTATGCCGTCTCTTGCGCGGCCGAGTCGTATGCGCTAAGATGCTGACGAGAATAAATTTGTTCCTCATAACCATCAAAGTACTCGTCTTCGCCTTCTGCTGCGGGCGTCGATAAGAGGGATGCAGTGGACCGTGCACGGTATGGGTTAGATACTGTGCTGGCACGAAGACGAGAATGACTTCCAGCAAGATTTCCGGCGATAACAGCTTGGGCCTGATTTCGAAGTTCTGAAATGGTGGCAGCTGGAGGGGGATCATGATCGTTTAAGCCCAGATAATTAAGAGTATGCTCAAAATCTTCTCCAACGGAATCTGCAGAAGTGACCGAACGCAGCTCTTCCAATACAGTAAATCCATTGGCACCACCATTGCTTGAAGGTAGCCACGGAGAAGAGAAAATAGAAGAGCCGAATGTGTTCGGAAGACCGCCGGCAGGGAGAGTCAACGAGCCGGACCTTAATCGACTGTTGCGTTCTGTTGCGGGAGGAGCTGCCGCCGAAGTATTTGAGTGACGTAGAGTGGGACGGGACGTTACTGTCAGCGTCGCAGACGTGGTTGCGGCCAAAGGCCTTTGCGATTGATCTAAAAGGGACTCGGTGGACGCAGGGGTACCTACAAGAGAGCTGGATGCAGCAGCAAATCGTTGAGCGGCCAGCTGTACATTAGACGGTAGGGTTCCTGCCCTGGCCCGTCGAAATCCAGGAGGGTAATTGGGTGGGGGCAAGGTGGGGGCATCCGAAGGGGTAGTAACGGAAGAAGAGAGTTCGTTGGGAGGCGAGTTGCCGGCGAGGGCGCGCAGTGCTGGAGGCCGGTATCTGCCTGAGAGGCCTTCGGATTGCAGCTCTCTTGCCCTATAAAAGATGAGAAGGGAAAAAGATGCAAAGGGGGAAAAAGACACCTTTTGGCAAATGCGGCGGAGGGGGCAGGAGGAGGAGTTTTACCGGAGGAAGGGATCCTTGAATAGGAACCGTTGTTGTCAGATGCTGATAAGGACATTAGAGAAAGAATAAGAAATGGAAAAAGAAGCAGCTAGATGGATAGAGGATTGCCCTTGGAATCTAACGTAGATGGGCCTGCCTCATTCAAAACTCAAACTTCCTCGTTTGTTCCCACGGTCAGCGTCTACATCATCGGCCTCCAAATGAATGGATGCGGCCAGATGTAATGCGGCCACACTAGGGGCACTGAGGACAGGGAACGTGGTACCCGTTAGGAGTGAATCATTCCGTCGGTCATGACAGCCTATCACAATGTTGTAATGGGGGTAAAATACAGGTTGTTTCAAACCCGCCAAACTGCCACACTGGTAAAAATCACATACTTAATGCAGCATGGTGTCACACCGCTTGGAATGCGCCGTTTGCTTGCACACGAAATCGCATTCCTGTCGACAACCAACCGCCATCTGTCCCATCTTGTGTCCCAACAGACGGCCCTCGCACAATCATCACCCCAACCGGGTCTCCTCCCTTTTCGATCGCACTGTCGTCCACCCCTATCAATTTGACTTCCACATTCACGCTAGGTGGCCCCATGTGTACGAATCCAGAAGTTGGTAGGTCCTGCAGATCAAATGGGTGAGATGCAAGCACCGGTCCCGCAACTGCAGCATGTGTGAAACAGTTGATCAACGGAACGGACAATGCTACACGGGACTTTGTTTGATCACAGGCATTAACACGTCCTGCTGTCCTGCATCATTAATTGCCTCGAACACTGTGATAGGTTTTACTTGCCACTGCTGACAATGACACACCGCAACGTGCCTGCCCCTTCGCCTATTATCTTGGCTCTAGCACCATCAAATACGAGGCGGTCCCACAAGCTTTCTTTGGAGATGAAACCCTCTGCGATACTTGCCTTCTTGTGCCGCATAGCCAAAGGGTAAAGCGATGACTTTGATGCTTCCTCATGTATCTGCGAAACAAGCGTATCTAGGTGTCTGGCTCTAACAAATAGAACTGTCGGCGACGGAATTGGGCATTTCTTATAAGAAATGGCATCATCGATGTCATCCACCGTCTCTAGTTTATAACCTCATTCATGAACTAATTTGGACAATGTCAGACCTACGTTCTTGCATCACATTTGGCCACGCAGTCGACAAAGTCGCAAAGCTTGTTCCCTCATAGATGGCGGTGTATGCAACAACTCTTCCATAAACGGTATTGAGCGAATAGGCAGATACAACAGTATCCAGAGCTGAAAGGACATTGGAAGCAGGAAGCAGTGCTCGCGTAGCCGCTACGCCAGCTGTAACATTTTCGTGAGTAAAATGGGTAGCATGGAGTTCACCAGATAATTCTTCAAAGGACACTGAGATAGCATCCGAATTGCCTGAGGGGAAATCAGTAAGGACACGTGCTTCTGAGTGTAGATGACAAACGCACGCGGAAGAGGTACCACCACTCGCTCTGTGCGATGACCCTCTTTCTCTACATCAGAGAAACGCAAGAGTTGGACATTGCCTACTATGCTAGCCACGACCTCATGACTGACTTCGCCAATCGCGATAATGATCATGCGGCTAGATTTGAGTTTACTGCGATAGATAAGGCTTAATAAACGAGGCACAAATTCTGCATTTGTCATGATAGCTGAAGTCTGGTGTTGATTGAACACCAAAGGCAGGATGCTTGCTGAAGATACCGTGTATGAGACAATTGAGAGAGACGCCAATGCCAGGTCGGAGAGAATGAATTCTGCCGCAACATGAACACTTCGCATGAAAAAACTACATTGACCTACCTATCCCGTCATTCATCAGCAGTGCGACCCGTGATTCAGTTGGTTGAAGGCCAGCAAGTCGGACAAGGCCAGTTGCTAAAGCAGTAGCGCGGTCTTGCAAATTCGAATTTGTTATCTACATTGAGTATAAATGAACATCCAACCAACAAGAAAAGGGAAGCCACCTTTGTGTGCCACAACGTGCGGGCACCTTCCACGTCAACTTTGACGAGATCAGCCAGGACGTTAACATCCTTATTGGGCCTCACAGGAAACTAACACATATAATAAACGATACTTTTATCAGGATAGCCGGAAATACAAACCCGTCCCATTAGACCAGTGCTGTAATTTCGATATATGGCACTTTCACCAGCATTACGTGCGCGACCCACGTCGCTTTGCCTTCCGAGAAGTATGGGATGCACAAGGGGTTGTGGTTTGTATAGGTTGTTGAGCAAAAAGACTGTTGCCGCAACAAAACCGAGTAGAATAGTCAGGTCGTCAGTCACTAGACGGTCCCAGAATGACATGAGTTGGCGTGGATTACATAATTCTAACCTTGATGAACGCTAGCTTGACAAGCTCTCTCGATGATATTAGCACAGTCCTTCGTGCATTACGGACACGTGAATACGACATTCACGCCCTACTGGCATTGTTGGCAGCACCTCTGAAGTCCATAGGATTGTTGCCTGCTATCTATGACAATGGCTGTTTCAAGTGCCTCTCCTCATCTATTGGTGTCCGCGATCATATTCAACTCATGCAGCACGCTTTGATAGAGGATGTTGCTCCTTCCTGGGAAATTGTATTGAGAGAAAAGGGCGATATTCAACTGCTAGAACAATATTTTTGTCCTACTGGCGTATTCGAAGATGCACCAGTGGTGATAGGTATTGTCCCACTGCTCGCATACTCGACAATATTATCCATACATCTCACTGGGTTCTCTGTGCATTTACTGCAGCTGCTATCATCAGAATATCCGATAGACAAAGTTCATATGATCGTATTTAATGAAAAATCTTCCGTGGAACAAGAACAATTATGGGAGGATTATGTGCGCAATCTGCTGAGCATTCCGAGTCGAGTTGCAAACGATTATGGGGTGGAAGGAAACCCACCGCCGTCCCTCGAACAAGCAATTTACCTCAAAAATGTTTGTGTTCAGTGCGAGCAACTAATCGCCTACACATCTCTGAATATCAATAGTACGCCTGCATCTCCAGTCTATTTCTGAACTAATGGAAGTAGAGCGTTCCATAACTGCTCTTGTTTATCTTCTGACCAAGTTGGTCAGTCAAGGCGTCTTTCCGTCGACTCCTCCAGTTGCCCGGTCGCAGGCATCATTTTTTGAAGCTACAATGACTTCCATTCTGCTCAAGTTGGAGGGACCAAATCGAGAATCATACTCAGAAACATGGACTGAGCTTGTCGAAAGTATTCCGTCGCGTTTGACGTTACAAAGTTTTTTGCAGTCAATTTTCGCGGCATTGCAAGTTTTTAACGCAGATGATCCAATGTATCGATTCCAGACCAAAGTCAATGCACAGGTTCTGCGGGGCATCCTCGGCATTCCTCTTCCGAACAAGATCGTATTGTGGGAGTGCATAATGGCTGTGCTAATTGACAAGGAATGGCAAGAGGGACTAGTACAGGGTATCGTGTATTGGATCTCGGGCACTTTATATGGGGAGAGAGCAATTAAGATAGAAGGTAATTCGAAAGCCATTTATTCAGGTCGCTAATTCCTTGACGAAATAAGCTCTCCAAGCATTTCTGGACATTGTTATCGATGTTTGGACGTCCCCGGACCACATCAACTATTCTTTTGTGTCTTGTCACAGACGTAGGTTGGTCATCCTCATGATTCTCTAGCTGACGGCGCTTAGATATAACGACTTTATTACTTGCCATACTTTCCTACCTACCGCCATATTCAGAGAGTGTCAACGATCTGATTTCATCTCCCTCCTTCATTGCAGCCATTGGATGTTACATATCGCATATGGACGAGTCCGTTCGGCTATGCGGAATGCTGGTTGCAGAGGTTTTGTCATCTATGACAGAGAAAGTGCTCACTTTTGACGTATGGGATGGAGAAGATGAACCAAGATTATGGGCACGTCACATTAGGGATTTGTTTGCAGGACATGGGACATCTGTACAAAAGGGTACAGAACTTGTTCTGGATCAAGAAAAGCAAAATACTCGACCCGTTCAAGAACTCCCTACTGATAATGACCCAATTGTCGTTGATGATAGCTGCGATTCAGATGATTCCCTCACAGGTTATATGTCGTCCGGCTCGTTACGTTCCCCCTCTCCGGAATTGACCGATTTGGCCGAAATCGAAAAAGAGCCAACGATGAACGTGGGAGTCAAGAGAGTTTCTAAGCCCATCTACCTGTCGCAGCTTCACAACTTGCTGGAAAGTCAAAACGACGGATGGGAGAAAGATCAGCCTTCGGCAGCGGACAAAGTTCAGACTGCCCTCGATAATGCACAAGGATTGGTACGCAGAAAAAAATATGTCGACAGTGAATTAGGTCAGTTATTACTTGTCGAGATATTTGTATATTTGACAATCCCTTCACGTAGAGGAAAATTCAGTTCAGCTCGTACTCGCATTTCTTGGGCTTCAGAATAATTATGAGCTGCCCGAGTTCGACGTCAAAAGACAAGGCGTTCTCAATGCGCTAGTTGCCTCTTGTCCTCATCTGGCAGCACCGTAAGAACTCAACCTGATCGGGCTTTGCGACGTGTAACTGACTTTGCCAACAAGTTGCATAATCGAAGAAATTTTCAAACCCCAGTATTCTATGGCCCAACGGCTTGTTGCGCTCAGAGCGCTAGTTTCCAGCGCCCAGGAGTTAGCTGCGTCGCAACCGTTCAATCATCAAAGTAAAATATCACCCCAATGTTCCCCATCCCTTAACCATTCGCCAATGCATTCAAGCAAAGAAAACGCAAGTCAATCAAACCAACTATTCCTATATACACGTCCAACCAAAGGACTTGGTAACGTAACACAAGATACTATACGTACGGAATGCCTATGGCTTCCGAGCGATAAACGCCCTCCCACTGCGCTATCAAGACCAAGTCCCAGCCATACACCGTTCATATTATTATCAACTCCGTATTTCATTTCTCCATTAATCACAAGATTCTGGCTATTTCTGAGGGACGAGCAAGGCAGAGAACAACGTACTACATTGCATCAGGGACGATATCGTCATCATAGCGCAGGATCCGCCATGATCCTTAATCCTGTTATTCTGGTGCAACTTCTACGTACTCTTGCGATTCTCGTTCATCTATCGCGATTATCCTCAGAGTGGTTGACTGTTGTTGCACCTGAATCTTTGGAGATAGCTCTTACCATTGGGACGTTTCCTGTATCGCGTATGGAATCAGAATCAGGCCACGACGAACACTCTGCCTTTATAATGGCAAGCAGCTGGGAACGAAAGGAAGCCGCAATATTGACCGCAGCCTTGGAACTTGCTCTTTCAGTATTGGACGGTTGTTTAGAGTCCGATCATGGACGTTTTTTGAGTCTTCAGCGGGCGACGCTTTTGCAGGGCACGGGCGATTGGGGGCGTAACATTTTTTCTAGGTTGAACCAGGGATTAAAAGTTCGCGGTGGAGGAGGCGTGCACGAAACGTCTCTGATGCGCGCCGTAACTGGAGTTCTGCTTAAGGTAGACGACATCATTGCCTACTGGCGTCAGTCTATGGTGGTTCTACCTTTTTCGTAATTTTACTTTAAAATAGACTCGTGCATCGTACGTAGTCCGATTGGGACCGCTCAATTTATGTAACGCAACAGGCGATAGCCCCGTCCCAACAACCAACAACACTTCCTGCCTTTCCACCACGCGCGAGTCGCTGGTTCTTGATTTAGCATGGCAGAAAACATTTACAGCAGGGGCACTCGCGTATGGTTTGAAGACAAGGAACAGGCATGGATTTCTGCAGAAGTGACGTCCGTAACGAAAGGGTTAGATGATACTATCAGGCTTGCCTTTGTGGACGAACGCGGCAAGGTCGACTTTCTGCTCAGTACTTGTCCTTAGATGTCTGAAATAACATGTTTACCAGGAAACATCGATCAACACAACTGGAAAGGAGATTAAAGAAGGGAAAGAAAGACTACCTCCCCTGAGAAATCCGCCTTTGTTGGAGACAGCTGATGACCTGGCCACGCTATCACACCTAAATGAGCCTTCTGGTGCGTCTTGAAAATCATTTTAAGTAATTGTGTTCAACCTCTTCAGTGCTCCACACGATTCGTAATCGCTATGCTCAACACAGCATATACACATATAGTGGTATCGTTCTTATCGCTGTTAATCCATTTCAGCGCGTCACGTTGTACGGGCCGGAAATTATACAAGCCTACAGTGGTAGACGAAGAGGTGACCTGGAGCCCCACCTGTTTGCAATTGCAGAAGATGCATATACAGCAATGAGAAAGAATGGCATGGGTCAAACCATCATTGTATCGGGGGAAAGGTGTGTACATCAGGACGAGTATAATCCACTGAAGCTGATTCTAACTTAGCGGTGCCGGCAAGACGGAATCCGTAAGAATGTAAACTCACTTCGAAATAGGCATTCACTGAAGTTAGGAACGCAATAGGCGAAGTTCATAATGCGATATCTGGCTTCGGTTAATCCGCCTGATTCTGACGCAAAGACGAAAACAAAGTTCAGTTTGGATGACTCGAGCGAAATTGAGCGTCAAATTTTGGCCACAAATCCCATTCTCGAGTCGTTCGGCAATGCTAAGACTACTCGGAATGACAATTCTTCGCGGTTCGGCAAGTATATCCAGGTCCGATAACTGTGCGTCTGCCGAACTTGAATCTCACGTTTACACAGATTCTGTTTGATGGAAAGCAGGAGATCGTGGGTGCCCGTATTCGAACCTACCTTCTTGAACGCTCGCGAATAGTATTTCAACCTCTAACTGAACGAAATTATCATATCTTCTACCAGCTCTGTGCAGGTGCCCCATTGAAGGAACGCAAGGACTTGGGGTTGGACATCGATGTGACAAAGTTTCATTATTTAAGACAGGGGGGGCCATTATCCACGCCTATACTTGGTGTAGACGATGCCGAAGAATTCCGTGTTACGCAGCATGCCCTCTCTACAGTTGGGATTAGCGTGGAGAAACAATGGGCTGTCTTTCGTTTGTTAGCCGCGTTGCTTCATCTCGGGAACGTCAAGATAGTACAATCACGTGCGGATTCAACTATTGAAGAGGGTGACCCTGCTTTGCTGTTGGCCACTCGATTTCTTGGGGTTAATCTCGTTGAATTTAAGAAATGGACAGTAAAAAAGCAAATCACAACACGCACCGATAAAATCATCACGTCTCTAAATGCTGCACAAGCCACTGTGGTCAGAGATAGCGTCGCAAAGTTCGTTTACGCTTGCATGTTTGAATGGTTGGTGGCCGTAGTAAACGAAAGTTTATCTGGGGAGAATGGTGATGCTGCTCAACGCGCGGAAATGTTCATTGGTGTATTGGATATATATGGCTTTGAACATTTTCAGAAAGTAAGAGGAATGTTGCCACTCCTCCATCGGAGCTGATTCTAGCAGAACTCATTTGAACAATTTAGCATTAACTACGCAAACGAGAAACTGCAACAGGAGGTGAGGGATGGGATACTATGCCCGAGCGTATTGCCTTGTCTAACACGCAAAGATTAGTTTAATTCCCATGTCTTCAAGCTTGAACAAGAAGAATATGTCAAAGAAGAAATAAATTGGACCTTCATTGACTTCTCTGATAACCAGCCATGCATTGATGTTATCGAAGGAAAACTTGGTGTCTTGGCCCTCCTTGATGAAGAATCTCGTCTGCCAGCTGGCACTGATTCTTCGTTCTTACAGAAACTAAATAACCAACTTCTCACCAAACCTGAATTTAAGAGCGTTTACAAGAAACCTCGCTTTGGCAGCTCCTCCTTCACGATTGCACATTACGCTCTCGACGTGACGTATGAAGTAGAAGGTTTTATAGAGAAAAACAGGGACACTGTTCCCGATGAGCATATGATTCTTCTCTCTTCAACAAAAAATTTGTTTTTGAAGGAGGTTTTGGACGTTGCGTTGAACTCAACAAGAAGCACGGAGTATGCAAAGCCTGCTTCGCCTGCGCCTTCGGACTCCGGCAGCGCTGGATCCCGTCGATCTTCTGTTATTCCTGACCCTGGCCGGCAGTCCTTCATTGCTACGTCCACAGCAGGATCTAAACGGCCTGGAGCTGTCGGTAAAAAGCCAACCCAGGGTTCCATTTTCAAAGCATCACTTATTGCATTAATGGAGACTTTGAGTGTTACCAACGTCCATTACATCCGTTGCATCAAACCTAACGACCAGAAGAAACCTTGGGAATTCCATCCTCAGCAAGTTCTAGGTCAACTTCGTGCATGTGGTGTCTTGGAAACAATCAGAATCAGCTGCGCTGGTTATCCTACGCGGTGGACATATGAAGAATTTGCAGAACGGTTCGCATTCAACTATTATTTATACTCTTGGTTATTGACAAGCTGAACAGGTATTATATGCTTGTCCCGTCGTCCAATTGGAGGTTGATGACACAGTCCATGGATCTCCGTCGCCTTTGTTCTTCCATCCTTGAGAAAACAATAGCGGATCCAGATATGTATCAAAATGGTCGCACCAAAATTTTCTTTCGTGCTGGCATGCTTGCTGCGTTGGAATCGTTGCGATCCGGACGATTAAATGAATTAGCAATTATTGTGCAAAAGAACATGCGCCGGCGTGTGGCAATGAAACGCTACCAAGAAATTAGATCTGCTTCAATCAAGATTCAAACTTGGTGGAGAAGAATTTTGGCTCGACAGATCGTAGAGAAGATGCGTCGAGATGCGTCAGCAAAACGGATCCAAACTAATATTAGACGTTACCTACAACGAAAACGCTATATCGACACTAAGCGTGGTATCACGCTATTCCAAAGTTGTGAGTATTGCCTTTCAGTGTCTTTAGTTTACTTTTTTCAACCTCGCGCAAGGCGCACGTGGGGCACAGGCAAGGTGTCACTATGTTGAGGAACGTCGTCGGCTTGGCGCCACTCTCCTACAAAGTATTTTCCGTGGCGTGTATGTTATGTATATTCACGTCATCATCCAGGCTAAGATGCCACCATAGGTTGTTGCGCCGCGCTGTCAAGTCTGACGTGCGGCACGTCGTCTACCTGCAGTCTTGCATTCGGCGGCGCGGTGCTCGCAAGCAGCTAAGAGCGCTCAAAGCAGAAGCACGTTCAGTATCCAAGTTCAAAGAGATATCTTACAGGCTTGAAAACAAGGTCGTGGAGTTAACGCAAACATTGCAAAAGAGGACAGAGGAAAAAAAGGATTTGCAGGTTCAGATTCAAGATATAGAGCAGCAACTTCAGCAGTGGATGACTCGTTATGAGGAGGCCGACATACGGGCAAAGCAGATACAAGCCTCGTTACAGGCTGCTGACAAAGAATTATCCCGTCGAGATGCGCTACTTGCAGACAAGGTAGAAGTTGTGAAGAAATTGGAAGAGTTACTCCAAAAAAGCGCGGAAAAGGAGGAAGTTATTCAGAAACTAACTGATCAATTGGCACTGCAGGCAGACCAACTGGAAGTGCAGAAGAAACTAATTGATGCGACGCCATCGCACCATCATGACGAAAGTTCAATCATTCTAACGCTAAAAAACGAAGTGAGCAGCCTTCGCGAGCAGCTCAATCGTGCTAGCGCCCTTAATACCTTGACGCGCGGATCACGAGCGGACCAGCCTCTTTCGCCAACTTTTGTCTCTGGTCTTCGCCTGACTGAATCCAACGTGAACCAGTTGAACACATCCTCCCGACACCACCAGCAGCGTCGACATAGCTCTGCTGGGGGATTCCGGCCGACGGATACACGTACTTCAACTGATGAGCTTATGATTGACGTTAAAAAGAGTCAGGCAATGTATCCACGAGCTGCATCTGTCGCATATAATGGCGAAGACGACATTCTCAGATTCCGACCTAATGGTACAGCGAGTATGAGTGACTCAGGTGATGCGACAGAGGAAAAAATTCGGCTTATGCTGGATATGAAACGACTGGACGAAGATGTTCTGGATGGCTTGATCCGTGGTCTTAAGATTCCTGCTCCTAGCTTAACAAACCCTGCGGCAGCTAAAGAAATATTATTTCCGGCTAATTTGATAAGCCTTGTCACCAACGAAATGTGGAAATATGGCTTGATTGGGGAAAGCGAGCGTTTCTTAGCCAATGTGATGCAAACAATACAAACGCATGTCATGGTTCGTATTTCATCTTATTTTAATTTTGTTGAATAACCGAATTTATAGTCATTTTCCGGGGAAGATGCAATCGTTCCTGGTATATTTTGGCTATCTAACGTGCATGAAATGCTGTCTTTCATATGTGTTGCCGAGAGTGACATGTCTCAGGGAATTGGCCCTGGAGAGGAAGACGCCATTAGGCGTTTTGACTGGCAAGACTATGAGCGCCTTGTTTCAGTCGTGAAGCACGATCTCGACAGTCTGGAGTACAATATATATCACACTTGGATGCTGGAGACGAAGAAGAGATTATCGAAAATGGTTATACCAGCACTCATTGAAAGTCAGTCTCTGCCTGGTTTCACCACTACCGATGGTGGAGGCAGGTTGTTCAACCGTCTGCTCAGCACAAACAATACACCTGCCTACAGTATGGATGATGTCCTCAATCTACTGAACAAAGTCTGGAAGAGTCTGAAAAGCTACTACATGGAGGATTCAGTGATGCAACAAGTTGTCACGGAGTTACTCAAGCTTATAGGAGTCACCAGTTTTAATGATCTACTGATGCGACGTAATTTCTCCTCCTGGAAGCGAGGTTGGTATGCAACTAGAAATTAGCTCGAAGTACTAAACATCATTTTAGCGATGCAGATTCAATATAACATCACACGAATCGAAGAATGGTGCAAGTCACATGATATGCCAGAAGGATTATTGCAGTTGGAACACTTAGTACAGGCCGCGAAGTTGCTCCAATTGAAGAAGGTCCGTAATGAATTTACCCTCGTTTCACACTACTAAGAGATATCCAGTCCACACCCAACGATATTGAAATTATATATGATGTCTGTTGGATGTTAAGCCCTATGCAGATACAGCGTATGTGCACCAACTACTACGTGGCGGATTACGAGGTATGTGAAACTATGATTTGAATTGGGGCACTATACAATCATTGATCTGAAATTAAGAATCCTATATCACCCGAAATTCTCCGTGTGGTTGCTTCTCGTGTACAGGCGAACGATCGCAACGATCACCTACTACTTGCTCCGGAGACAGAAGAAGTAAATCCCTTTGAACCGCCTCTACCACGGGAAGTATCTGGTTTGGAAACATATGTACCGGCTTACTTGAACGTATCACATCTTCGACGTTTAGCTGCACTTGTGTCGTAACTATATCCCGCTTGAACTATCATCAGTATACAACTCTAGTGCTTCTTCCCATGCGTCGATGACAAGTAGAGAATTGTCACAGACTTGCTGGGCTATTGGCAAATGATTTTGCAACTTTTTGCGACTCGGTGGAACCATCACGTCGTCCACTAGAATGAGACAGTTCCTGTTTCTTCATCACCAATTAAATAAATATGATTTGTAAACACTTTAGTCAGACGAACCCAAATGTTCTGATATTCAACCTCATTTCCAACAAGTCGAGAACCTTGCCTGTGATCGAATTCTAGATATCCAATTTCAACATGTATGAGTACAAATATATAACTCTTACTTTTAAAAACCAAAACATTGGTTCTCTCTCTGTTGATACTCGGACTCTCACATAAATACGTTCATCTAATCTCGCTGAAGAGACGCTATAACTAGGATCGCCTGGTAGGGCATTGCGGCGCAGTCGCATCAACGAAATCTTGTCCACTGGATCTATCCGACGTATATTTATACGTCCATCTCGTACCTGACGTTGAAGGCTGCGCCGGGGAAAATTTTTGGCCAAAAGAGCACGAGCATTTTCGATATCTGAAGCTGACCGCGGTTGATTGGACAAATCGGATTGGTATGAAGTCCGCCTGTGACTAACATACGTGAGTAAATCTGTAGAGAGGATGGGTTGAATCACATCATGCAATACGGTACGGTCATGAGTGCTTGCTCAATTTGAGAAGAGGCGGTGCATGGCTTTCTGCATCCCGAGACTGAGCAGGGAATGCCACCTTTGGCAGGGGGTGGATAGAACAGAAGATTAGATGAACATGAGTGGGAATCTGGAGAAGCGTGATGTCTGCAAAAGTGTCGGTTGCAGCGACAAAGAATCGGTAAAAAGTCTATCTCCCCGCAGGAAGGAAAAGAGCATATAGACCCGATACCAAGACTCATAGAGGACCAAGCGATGGAGTCACGGTCGTACGTCACAGAGCAAGGAGTCATAGCCATGGCATTGAGGAACATTCCTTTGAAACCCTTCACACTGGCATTGATTCAATTAGGGAAAATCACAGCCAACAAACATGATAATTTACAACATGCTCGGGATATGATTCTTCGGGCTTCTAGTAACGAAAAGAAGCCAGATCTGATAGTGCTGCCAGTGTGTCCTTCATCTGACGTTTAGTTCGTGTCTCTCAGACTAGCTAGGAGTGCTTTAATTCTCCTTACGATCACACCCATTTCCCGATCTATGCAGAGAAGATCAATTTTACACCTGGGGAGCCCTATGACCCGACCAATAGCGAAAGCGAGACCGTGAAGATGCTGTCTGCGATTGCAAGACAAACCAAAACCTGGCTTATAGGGGGTATGAGCTTGTTGAATAGGATGGTTATCGCGTCAAACCACTTTGGCCATAGGTTCTATTCCAGAACGTGACGGGAAGTCGAACGCCGTGTATAACACCTGCACAGTCTATGATCCTGAAGGTTAGACATAACGAATCAGTAAGCTATTGAACGAACATCATTTTGCAGGCCGATTGATTTCTATCTATCGCAAAATTCACCTTTTTGACATTGACATACAAGGCAAGATCAAATTTAAGGTATAATATATAACATAACATCCAGAGACTACTCCTCATAATTTAATTAATCAGGAAAGTGAAACGCTCACTGGCGGGAAAGAATTAGCCATTTTTGAGACAGGTAGCGTTTGACGGGCCCGTCAATTCAGCATTGCCACCTAATAGCATCCCAAAGAATTCGCTCGCATAGGCCTTGGCATATGTTATGACGTTCGATTTCCAGAATTAGCGATGATAATGGCACGCAAAGGTGACTTGAACACATCCTCATTCACAAGTAATAATCTTCTTTCAAGGCTGCCATGCTCTGATATATCCAGGTGCTTTTAATTGTACTACTGGACCCCTCCATTGGGAACTACTTCAAAGAGGCAGGCACGTTATTGTACTTCGCCTCTTGTCATTGTATCAAATTGTTTGCAGAGCCGTTGACAACCAGGTGTTTGTGTCCATGTGTAGTCCTGCACGAGACTTGGCTGCGGGTTATCATGCAGTCAGTATTAGTTCAGCAGCCAATCCCTTCTTCCTGGTTTAATAAATTTGTTAGTATGGTCATTCAATGGTGGTGGATCCAATGTAGGTGAACATCGGTTATCATTGAATATTTATTCTACTATGCAATAGGGGTAGGATCCTGTCCGAAGCTAGTGAAAGTGAAGAAATAACTTTCACCGATATTGGTAGGAGTTCAGCATTTATTGAATGCAACTAATTTTTTCTAGATCCCCAAGTTATGGAGCAAGCGCGAGCAGGAATACCGGTCAATACCCAGAGAAGATTCGACGTATATACAGATGTTGCTAATGGGATTTATAGTGATTGAGACTTCCTTCCGGATATGTCAATAGTGTGGAATAGTCTAGATCATTGTAGAACTTCCATCATATTAACCTCTAAAACTCGAACACGTTGGCCTTAGCCTTGACCCCCTCATACAACCATTATGGTCAAAGAAACGTCGGTATTATGCGCCTCTTTGCATTTTCGCTCTAAATTTTCTGTGTCAGAAAATATTACGATCTTCTTGAGACGACTCCGGATGCAACTGACGCCGAACTCAAAAAAGCTTATCGCAAAAAGTAAGGTCTTTCAAGTGTTTTATTACTAGGTTTAACATATCCCTTCTCTCTAAGGGCCCTTAGATTACATCCCGACAAAGGCGGCGACCCGGAGCTGTTCAAGGAGGTTACCCATGCGTACGTTTTCATTTATGTGCCCCTACGTTTCCTTTTGATCGTTTCGTGTGTAGATACGAGGTATTATCAGATTCAGAGAAACGTAGAATATATAATTCCCGTGGTGAGGCTGGACTGTCTGAGCAAGGAGGGATGGGGGGCATGGATCCACAGGTCAGTTAAGATAGTCAATATCTTGTGCAGTTAAGTAGAGGTGATATCCACAGGATCTTTTCAGTCAGCTATTTGGTGGCGCTGGTGGTTTTTTCGGAGCCGGAGGTCGTCCCTCTGGGCCAAGGAAAACAAAAGACCTCCTCCATCGTGTAAGCGTCACACTGGAGGAATTGTACAAAGGCAAGACGACTAAACTTGCATTGACACGCAACATTATATGTTCGAAATGCCATGGAAAAGGTGGTAAGGAGGTTAAAACATGTCCAGGATGCTCTGGCCGTGGTGTCAAGGTCACTCTCCGACAAATGGGTCCCATGATTCAGCAAATTCAATCTGCCTGCGATGATTGCAATGGCATTGGAGAAATAATTCTAGCGAAAGACCGCTGTTCAAATTGCAAAGGCAAGAAGGTCATTCCAGAGAAGAAGTTACTCGAGGTCCACATCGATAAAGGAATGAAGGGTGGCCAGACCATTTATTTTAGGGGTGAAAGTGACCAGTCGCCTCTCGCAGAACCTGGTGATGTCGTCATCGTCATAGATGAAAAACCTCATGACCGTTTCAAACGTCAAGACAATGACCTTATTACCGAGATCGAAATCGACCTATTAACAGCTTTAGGTGGTGGCCAGTTCGCAATTCGACATTTGGATGAACGAGCATTGGTAGTGAATCTGGTGCCCGGTGTCGTCGTGAAACATGGTGAGCTTACCCCTACAACATATATTACAAAATTTTTATCCCTGAATACAGGTGATCTTAAAGTTGTCCCTTGCCAAGGCATGCCCTCACAGCGGCATCATGAACCGGGTGATCTCTACATCAAGATTTCCGTCCGGTTCCCCGATTCTATCGATTTAGATAGTATAGCCATTTTGGACAAAGCACTACCGCCGCGAAAAATCATGGAGAAATTTGGGAAAAGTGTCGTACTTGAAGAAGTGGCGATGGAAGATGCGGATTCTCGGACACGGCGGAACTTGCACAATAATGATGAGAGCATGGATGATGACCGTGACGAAGCTCGGGTTCAGTGTGCGAATCAATAGATGTGTACTTATCGATCCAAGCATCTTAGATCCTCTGTTACATTGATGCATAATACCAGTCTTTCCTAGTAATCCCACCTTGTCTATTACAGACAACATTATTTGTTGTGAACTTCATTTAACAGTTAATCATACCTGTGGGTTCTGCTTGAATGTTTCATATTGAGTTCTATTGAAAAAACTGACTTCTGTCTCATGTTCTGAAGAATAATCAGTCAATATGGAACTGAAAGACTATATATGCATCAAACCAAATCCAGCAACGGCGAGACTATCGTCGTCCTTGTCTATTATCCAGTCATCATGGTCTATGTTGATAATCAAGTTCGTAGTCTTTTAACCAGTGGGTCATGAAAAAAAAAAAAAAAACATAACTGGGACACACTTTAGAACCATGGGCTTTAGTGTAAAGTTTTAGGGTATCTTTGAAGAATTGGTATTGCTCCTTCTTTGACTTTTACAAAGTTATACCTAAAGCCACATCACGATAGGCCTTCCAAGCTTGCTGAGACTGGATTACTGTGAAAAAATGTGATTTAGTGGAATAAATTCCCGGATTTTCGCACTACCTTGCTGTACAATATCTTTGAGCTGCCTGACTGTTGTTCTACCCAAGTCGATGTGATGCACAACAAGGTTGCGTTCTGTTCGAAATTCCAATGATTTGATAACACGAACTGTGATCGTAGCATCAGCGTTGCCAACTTCTGGCATATCTTTGAAAGTTTATCTAAGAGAGAACCAGTGTCACACGGCCGTCACGCCCGGCGTGTTTTTGAAAACGCAAAACCACCATATGTCCAAAGAAGCCTCCAACAGGAAGCCAAGAACATTAACAAGTTTGACGGAAATACTATCACGAATATCAGAGTACCAATCAGAGGAAGACCAACTGTCTCATTCGTTAACCGAGCTGCTTGCAAACAGGCATTTGGTGTTAAACTCTGTCCATGAGCTGGAGTCTCAAGAGCCTAGTCTGGATGTTGTATATAAAGTGAATGAGGCGCTTCGCAACACCGTAATCACTACGGCGAAGACTGCTGAACGGATCGGTAAGCATGTCTTAGTGATAGAGGAAGAAATAGGACATGTTAGAGAGGCAGGGGAGCATGTAATGCAGGCAATGGAATTGAAGGCAGGTATTCAAACCTCCTTGCAGTTGACTTGCTAAGTACACGCTTTTAAGTCATCTCTGCATTCCCTTCACATGTCTATAGAAGGTAAAGATTGGGAATCTGCGGCTAGGTACTGTGCCCATGCCATGTCCGTACCGCAAGAAGTATTATGTGGTCCCTTCGCAGAAGCTGTTGTAGTGCGTAAAATACTGTTTACTATTTCATGCATCACGATCTTCTGATCAGCCTACTTCGGCGCATCACCTTCCTCCGGTGCAAATACTGCAAACCTTGAGAGAGCGGCTCCTGGGAATCTTTATTCGCAATTTTCAACAAGCATGCCGCTCTCTGAACTCTTCTGACATAAGCCGGTTTTTCAAGTTATTTCCTGCAATTGGCTGGGAAATGGAAGGTCTGAAAGTCTATTCCCATTTCATCTCGGAACTCGTACGTTCCAGAATCTCAAACGGAATGAACATGTGAGCCTATACTTCCCATCCCTTTACCCGTGGCATAATTTGGCAAGTTCTTCACATAACTACGCAACGGCTTTCGTGACATTGCTAGAGAATATTGCAGTAGTAATCAGCCAGCATCACGCCATTGTTGACAAGTATTATGGACGAGGCAGAATGCGATCAGTGTTGAAATATCTCGTAGAGGAATGCGATCAATTGATAGAAAATCTGGTACAGAATTGGGAACGGGAACGCAATGTCAAATTGAAGGTATGATATACAAACTGTATTTCATCGCGTCAGCTACTACGCAATTATAGCTCTTGGATATTTCCGATGAATCTGTCCCTACGACGAAGGGACTAAATCATGAACGTCTGTCCGCAGATCCGCGAGATATTGACAAAATTATCTCTGAAATAACAGTGATCGTTGGCCGTTGGAACTTGTTTAAATTGTTTGTAGTAGACACGCTCAACGTACGTCTGTCCTATACTTGGTTCATAGTAAACTTAGCTTTGTTTAGTCTGAAGGTGAAATGTCGCCAGGTCAATGTGCTGAACATACTATGGATGAGATAAGCCGAGCATTAAGTTCGACCTCTTCCCAACAGCTTGTGGAGGGTTTGATCGCCTTATATTACATTCCATTTGAGACTTGGTACTTGCATTGTATCATCAATAAGGTTGTGGTTATTTCCTCAGCTGTCCACTGCTGATTTTGATGTAACAAGGCTCATCGTCTCTGTGTCCCTGATCACACCCAAGCCGCAGCAGCGACAACAATTCCTGATGATGTGTTTTATGTGCTCAAGGTAGTTATGAAAAGGCTATTATCAATGGGTACCGTCAGTGGGACCAGAAAAATGTTAGAGGGTTTGCGTGAAACTATGGACCGTGAATACGTGGGTGTTTTCAGAAAAAGGCTAGATGAATCAATTGGGTACCTTGCCGTTTCTCGGACAGACAAGAATGACCGAGAAAGCCGATTTTCCTTGCTTGTAACCACATGCTTTGTCTTGATCTCGTTACCACGCATTCACATATTAATAGGTCATTCTCAACGATCTTGATGTCTCGGATTTACACCTGCAATCTCTGGTCGATGACGCCATAGGGGATCCTACCACGTACCAGTACTTTAATATGGGAGACCAAATAACCATCAAGCAATGTATTGGATCATTTTTGACATTGAAGACTCGTGTGCAATCTACCCTCCGGGTAAGTGGGTATGTATGTTTTGTTGTCCCAGCCTCAATCTTGCTTTAGGTGGGACTGGATATATTATTTAATCAGCTTCTCCGTCCAAGGCTGCGTAATCTAGTTCTTGAAGTTTTCAGAGATGTTTCATATATTCTTGATGATGAGATGTACTCTGCCATGGACCATCAGGATCATGTTAGAAAGCGATTTATCAAGGCATGGGAATTAATTGTGGAATGCTACAAGGTTAGCCTGAAAATAACTTGTCTTTGATTCATTGAAAATGTGTTATCTTTAGGATAATTTAACAGAGAGAAACTATGCAACGGTGTTCGGTATGGCAGTGGAAACATTGCCACGGCCTTTTGAGAAGATGGCAATTAACTTGAAGTTCAATGAGGTACTCAAATCTCTTGTTTCCTTTTTTCTGATGAGTAAAGTATGTAGCTTGGGGCTATACGGTTTGACCGTGACCTACGCTCAATCATATCATACCTGTCCTCTCATGTCACGTATAGTGATGTACGAGAAAAGTTTGTGCGCCTACAACAGATTTCAATCTTGGTGAACTTGGATAATGCAAGTTTTCTGGCCATTGGTATTGTTAGAAATTAATGAACTTAATTAATAGGAAGATGTCATTGAATTCTATAACAATTCTGGTATCCAATGGAAGCTTAACATCCATGAAGCTAAAGCTGTAGTCAACCTTAGGATATAGTTCTATCATCAGCAAACTTTGGGGGTCTCTGCACAGTACTACCACAGCTACATATAGCAGTACTACATAGATAGCATCACATAGGTGTTGGAATCCGAGGTGAAGATCTTGTGACCTGGAGGAGCAGAACTGTCCATGAGTAGACAATGAGTAGTGGGGGCCCATTCTGAGGGTGGAATCAACTCATATGCCAGAGGTAAAGAAGTACAAACACAATAACTACCATATATGTAAATATATTAGTAATGTGTATGGTGTCTGGATGAGTGAATATTCCAATACTCCCCCTCAGACCCAGAAGCATGTACTATAATTAGTAGTAATGAGTGTTAAATGGAGTATGCTTACTCCCCCTCAATGAATGTCTTCTTTGAACAAATGGTTGATTTTGAAAATGAATGATAAAACATGTCTGCATGTGTTGCTGAGTTCATTCACTGAATGAATTTTGATGGGCTTGTAAATGCATTGGTATGCATTGTTGATTGCATTGGTGTAAGCAGCATGGTGCATTGGTCAGTGCATGTTGGTTACCATGTTGGCATGCATGGTGTGGCACATTGGCTAGTGCGTTGGCATGCTGGTGCTGTTGGCATGCTTGCCGTATGTCAGTGCATATGCCAGTTATGTGTGCTGTTGCTGGTACATGTGCTACTGCTGTTGGCACATTTGCCAGTGGCCATTGGTGTGATGCATGTGCCGCTGTTGCACTGTTACCATTGCCATTGCTGTGCTTGCCTCATCATTAGTGTAGTTTAATGTCATACTGAATGTGGTTTGGCTGTAGTTGATTGATGAGTATTGATGCATGTGGATGTGCCATGTATTCATTGTCGTGCTGTGCTGTTTTTGTGTATGAATATGTGAGTGGGTGTCTATGCCATTGTTGTTGGGTAGTTACAGTTTCTGGTGCTGTGTCAGATTGTGCTCATTTCAGTTTTGACATTGTTGGTAATCCATTTGCAAGGTGTTGTTGGCTCAGTTTTGTGTGTGCACATTACCAGACACAGTTTAAGGTCTTGCTGGACTGTTCTGGTGTGTTGTGTGGCTGCCATATTGTCAGGTGCAGTTTAACACCATGCCAGGCACTCCTGTCAATGTTTTCCATCTGTTGTTGCAGTTCCAGGCTCAGTTTATTAAGGTCATGATGGACCATCCTGGAATGCAAGTAATCTTGCCCTTAACAAGGTTGATTGTACCGTTTTTCTGTCATTCCTTTGTCTACCTGCCCATTTCCTCATTCTACCACCTTTTCCCATCCTTCCCATCCCTTGTTGTTGATGTGTTCCATGCAGGCATGCTTGCAGCCATTGGTTGCAGTGGTGTCCTGCACTGTTACATGTGACATTATGGTCTGTGACCACATGTTGGGTATGTGGAATTGGTTTAGAATTTGTGTAGTTGAGATATGTAGTGTTGCCAATGGCTTAGCCACTTCTTTTCAGAAAATTGTAATATATCATTGAATAAAATTCCTAAAAGTCTGAAAATATTTGAGCACATAGATCGTCCCAATAGCCGATGGGTCTTGTACTGACATTAAGCATGAAACTCATTTATCACTGAGATAATGAATTGGCTACAAAGTGGCTGAAAAAATTAGCCATTTTGTAGCCAGTTCAATATCTCTTCACCTGCAACATGGATCACTTAGGGTTTGCAGAGGACCCATCGGCTATTGGGACGATCTACGTGCTCAAATATTTTCAGAATTCTAGGAATTTTATTCAATGATATATTGCAATTTTCTGAAAAAAAGCGGCTAAGCCATTGGCAACACTAAGTTGAGATTAAATGACAGTGTGGCTTGACATTGGATAGTGTTGGCAGTGAGCCAAGGTTCTGTTTGGAGTACCCTTGAGTGTGTGTGTGTGTGTGTGTGCATCAGACATGGCTGTTGTCACATTTTCTTGTCACGTTGTCACACTAGTGACTATTTTTGAGTTCTGCTCAGATTCCCAAATTGTTGATGGCATCATAATGACACTAAGAAATATTTGAGTGAGCTTTGACTCATTCTGTGATGTGTGTTCCCATTACAGCATTGTTGACCATGAATTATAGCATTGTTGAACAGGGGCTAGTAACCTGTGACGTGGCAGTGTGGGTGGTTGGATTTCCTTTTTCATCATGTTCCAACTCCAATCCTGTCACCAACATGTTTTGCTGCTACCATGTTGGAATCTGAGGTGAAGATCTTGTGACCCAGAGGAGCAGAACTGTCCATGAGTAGACAACAAGTAGTGGGGGCGCATTCCAAGGGTGGAATCAACTCATATGCCAGAGGTAAAGAAGTACAAACAAAATAACTTACCATATATGTAAATATATTAGTAATGTGTATAATATTCCAATAATAGGTTCAGCATCCAAGTCTACAGCAGCAAACAGAGTCTCAGTCTATTCCCAGCCACTGGACAGAGGTTCTAGGCACTAAGTCTGATGATGATGAAGGCTTAGAATGAGAGTGAGGAGAGCAGTTGAGGCAATGAGCAAAAGAGAGTGTTGAACAATAGAGACTAAAGGGGAAAGTGCATAGCTACAGTGGGTCAAAAAACTGCCCCAATGTTTGTGCATTTTAAAAAGATTCACTTGGTGTGAGCTAATGACATGAGAAAAAACTCTAATAAAGTCACATGACATACTACTATATGTTGGCTATCTGACAAATCAAAAATTATGTAATTTCAATGAAACCCCAGTTTTTTGACCCACTGTACATATCTAAGAAAGGAAAAGTGAAGGTAGCTATGGAAGGAGATAATGTCCAAGCATATGTAACTGTGGGTTTGTAACAAGTAAATGTAGTCTGTTAACAAAGGGAAAAGAGAATTGTAACAAAAATAAGGTTACTTGGACCCTGGAGGAGGTTGTCCCTGAGCACTACTTAGGATATCAGAAGGTCTTTGAGAAGCAGACCTTTGATGAGTTACCACCATGCTGACCCTGGGATCATGCAATAGAATTGGTGCCTGGTGCCAAAATGTTGGATTGCAAAATCTACCCCTTGAGTTGTATCAAGCAGGAGGAGCTTGAGAAGTTCCTCAAAGAGAACTTGGACACTGGATGCATCCAATCAAGCAAGTCTGCAATGGTGTCACCATTCTTCTTCATCAAAAAGAAGGATGGCTCTCTCTGACCTGTACACCACACGTCGAAATACATGCCAAAACAGTCATTCCCAATGCCAGGTTTTGTTTACCACCCACAGAGCTCACCCCCCTACTCAGAATGTACCACCTTGCCTCTCTGATGCTAACAGCACACCATTAGGACAAAGGAATGCATTTCAATGCTTCAATTACTTCAGGAGCACCAGAGATGATGATGTCGACCTGTGTAGGAGCTCAACTGTCCCATTGAGGAGGTTCTGCTCTTGTTGCCCTTGAGGTTGACAATTCTCAACACAGTAAAGGTGTAACACCCTAATGCCCCTGCCTCCAGACAGTTACCCCAGGACACTTTCCGATGGTATCAGAACCATACCAGCACTCACATGCCGAAACAGCTGTTTGGATGGGAAGATGGGAAGTTCAAACATGACTACCATGAGTGGCTAGAGCAGAAGTGGTGCAAGTGGAAGGGCAACCATGCAGCTCTGTACTCCCTCCCAGATGATGACCCCAACTAGTGTCTGGAAGTCCAGTTACATAACTGCAAATTAACCATAACTGGACCAGACCTAACTGGTCATTAGCTGGTCCAGCAGTTATGGTTATGGCTAACATTGTTAAACTACAGTTATGGTTATGGCTAAACTACCCATATGCTTAACCAGTCATAACCAATTAATGAATCTAGGAATCTGTAGTGAAGCTCCACAAAAGAAATGTGTGCAGCACATGTATGCATAAATACTGAACCATGTAAACCAACCCTCAGATCATGGCAAACTCATCCTCTTTGAAAGGTAAAGTAAAGGCTAAGTGTCACTTAGACAGGCTTCATAGCAAAAAATGGACAAGATCAGGCCGTGACACAAGCAACAAGGACAGACAAGAAAGTAACAGCACAAAAAAGAAATTGAAGACATCAACAGTCACCACCATTGTCAAAGTTTCTGATGATGCCAACAATGATGCTGAATACCAAAAGAGAAAGGGAAAGGGAAAGGCAACTCTGTTACTAGATTCCGATGATAGCAATGACCCAGCTGCCAATGATGACATGGACAAGGCAGCAGGGGATGAAGTCAAGAGCAAGAATAATGGGATTCATGTAGTAGCTGATACTGATAGTGATTGGGTCAGTATCAGCTTGTATTCCAGGATAACCAATTACTTATGGTACAAAGGATGATGACAGGCTTGAAGAGAAACACTGGATAGTGATGCTGCAGACAAAACTCGCAAAGAAGGACCAGACTAAAGACCTTGAGTCACTCTTCTCAGATTGAGTTAACATGACATTTATGCACAAAGACAGATCAAAAGAGAGTAAAGATGGTTGATGGTGCAATATCGGCTTGTAAGCCTCTTTGTAACAGTCCAAGCAATTAATCAAGGCTTACATTGACAAAGGGAGGACAAGAAGCTCATTGCAAAGTATGGGTGTCATAAAGCTTTCTTCATGGGACATAATTCAACCTACCACTACCATGTCCATCTGCACTATGATGTGTACAAGCAGAAATGCAAGAAGAAAAAGATCAAAATTCATCACCATGCAATTTCACATGAAATCTGGCAGCAGATGATGGACAAGGGAAGTGGCAAGAAAGTTAGAGTCCAGGAAAAGCTTGACAAGTTGGCACTGAAGATTATTGGATTGAGAGAGTTCACGAGAGAAGGGATCCTCCATGCTATCACTCAATTTGTGGTGTGCAACAATCAGGTGAGTGTTTTGAGGCTTTGATACTGATTTACAGTGTGATGAAGTTACTAAAGTCCCTTGCTGTGGTTGAGAAAGCTGTTACACCTTTACTGTGTTGAGAATTGTCAACCTCAAGGGCAACAAGAGCAGAACCTCCTCAATGGGACAGATGAGCTCCTACACAGGTGTAATAGTGAGAGAATGAGTGTGCTAAGACAAGCTTATAGTTCACTAGAATGGTTTGACCATTAAAACTAGACTGGAAGTCCAGTCTATGCATTGGCAAGTTTATATACATACAGGAGAGTACTGAAGCATGTGATAAACAAAGTGGCATGTGATAATGAAGGTAACATGTGATAAACAAAGTACTTGCATGTGATAAAGTGATAGGCATGTGATAAACAACACTCTGGCATAAACAGCGAAGTAAGAAGAGCATAATGATGAGAAAAACATACTACTGCATAGGGATAGGGGGCATATGTAAGCATAATCAAGGTGTGATTGTAACATTGCCTCTGTTCTAAATTACAAGTCTATCTTTTCCAAAGATAAAATCAATATAACAAAGATAAAGTAAACTCAATGTAAATGTTTGTTCAAGTGGGCATGTTGTGCAAGGCTTCAGGACTGAATTCATAGTTGATGTCATCGTCTCTGGTGCTCCTGAAGTAATTGAAGTGTTGAAATGCATTCCTTTGTCCTAATGGTGTGCTGTTAGCATCAGAGAGGCAAGGTGTTACGGTCGATGTCCACAATGTCATTCAGCGTCCAAGTCTACAGCGACAAACAGAGTCTCGGTCTGTTCCCAATCACTGGACAAGGGTTCTAGGCACTAAGTCTGACGATGACAAAGGCTAGAGAGAGAGAGCGAGGAGAGCGGTTGAGGCGACGAGCAAAAGAGAGCGTTCAAGTTATGGATATGATTCGACTAAGTTGGAACTAAAGAGCTATGGTACACGAGAGGGGTTTATATACGTTAAGAGAACAATAAGAATATAAGGGGAAAGAGCATAGCTATCTAAGAAAGGGAAGATGAAGGTAGCTACCAAAGGAGATAACGTCCAGGTGTAACTATGGGTTTGTAACAAGTAAATGTAGTCCGTTAACAAAGGGAAAAGAGAATTGTAACATTACCCCCTTTGTATGTGAGAAGTCACCGACTTCTACCAGCCAGAAGTCGTCCAGCCATGATCTGTTCTCGACTCTGCCCATTTGACGGCGTTATCGAGTTCTTTTGTAGATGTTTCCACCTTCCATTTGAGCGCTTCAGCAGCGCGGTGCAGATTTTGAGCATTCCGCAGGAAGGAGTCGCGTTCCTCGTAGGTCATTTCATGCGGGTCGATGGTGAGGGTGAGGGTGGCGAGATTATCCATGGCGGATGAAAGGTTGGTGATGGAGCTGGTGGCAGCGGCGAGGGCGTCGGCGACGACAGTGAGCGTAGTGTTTCTCTTGACGAACTGGGCGAAGTGAGGGAGGTGGTGGTCGTCAGGATGCACTTGAGGAAGTAGGTTGGCAGGATGGATGTGGAGGTCGTCGTCCTCGAAGTGGACGACTGTCGTATTTTCAATGAAGACCTCTAGTGGGAGGTCTGGGACGGTGAGGAAGGGTGAGAAGGTGGCAGCGGTTTCGTCGATGCACCAGTGAGCGCAGGAGAGGAGGGCCAAGGCGATGAAGTAGGCGGCAAGGGTGAAGAAGGTGAACATGGTTCTTTGTTACGAGGTAGGTTGGGTGTTAAGCAGTGATACTTGAAAATTTATACGGATGCCAAGTAGCTGATTTCCGCGTCGGAAGGCCAATTTTCTGTATTTAGTGGATCTTCGATTGCAGGGTCGGTGAGGAGTTCTCGTTCCTCTCTGATGAACCTGGTTAGTGCATTTAAATGTTCGATCCCTGGTGTCGTTGTTGGGGTGATTAAGAATTTTCTAATTTGCCTAATAATGTCCACTATTACCCCTGCCATGGCGGTAGACAGGTAATCAAGATCGTCAAGGATGTCTTCCATGAGAATGCGAGGCCTTCCTGGTATCCTGATTCCTCGGCTGATTAACCAGATTTGTGCGCTACACTCCCGTATTTGTTTAGTGATTTCATCCATCTGTTTGTATTCTTCTGGACATAGCAGCCTTCCATAGGCGCTTTTATAAACGTCACTGTTTCTGATGGCTCGAAGTTGATATGCAGGTGGATCGTTGTTGTAGAGGGGTAGATCGTCGGCTGAAAATCGTAAGTCGTGGTACTTGGGAAGATAATTCTGGATATCATTGCAGGGGAACTCTGTTGTTCCTGAAGGGTTCCTTTGGTGACGGTGATCGAGTCTAGGGGTATGATAATATCGTGTGACTAATGCCACAGTTCGGGTGAGTTTCCCTGGTGGGTTTGGTGCTCTAGGAGCATGTTGGAAGGGGAGATATTGTATGTGGGTATAGACGGTCTTTTCTTTAAGAGCTATAGTGTATCGAGAGAGTGTTGAGCAGTTCCGTTTGGTATAGTGATAGTTTTGTTTCAAGACGTGGCGGTTTCTGTATCGAGTCATAGTTCAGAGGTGTCGACGTTGTTGGTATTCAGATAGGATATCCGTGGCGTTTGCAAGATTGCGAACAGGTTCCCAAGAATTGTCATTCGATCCATAGCCTTTCCATTTAACCAGGTAATGGTAGCCTGCGCCTCGTTTCCTATGAGCTAGAATTGCCTCTACCTCAAACTCCTCTTGTCCATTTACGAGATCAGGGGGTGGTTTCACATAGTTCGGCCCGTGCGCAGTTGTTTCCCTGTACGGGGTAAGGAGTGACGCATGAAACACAGGGTGAATGCGCCATTGTTTTGGGAGTTTCAATTTGTATGTCACTGGTCCCATTACTTGTTCGATCTCGAAGGGTCCTTCTCATTTTGGTGCTAGCTTTCTGGACTGATATGGTATGTGAAGATTTCGGTTCTCAAGCCATACTTTGGTACCCTTTTCAAATCGTATTGCTTTGTCTTTGCGTCGTCTTGCCACTAATTGTCTTGCTAGTTCATGTGCTGCTAGCGCCTCTTCTCTGGCTTTCCTTAGGAACTGAAGACGTTCTTCTGCCGCTGGTGTGGTCATTCGCGTGGTAGCTGTGGGAAGCGCAACAGGGTCCGTTCCATACATTAGTCTGAATGGAGAAGTTTTGATAGTGTCATGATGTCGGTTATTGTGAGCAAACTCAGCTATTGGGAGAAGCGGTTTCCATAGATGTGGTTCGTTGGAGCAGAACATTCGAAGGTAGACTTCTAATTCCTGATTGACTCGTTCTGTTTCTCCGTCGGTTTGGGGATGGTAGGCTGTGCTCATTCTATGATCGATTCCTAATGCTTTTCGTATTTCCTGAAACACTTTCGCGGAGAACTGTGGTCCTCGATCAGAGATTAGAACGTCGGGTAGGCCAAACCGTTTGAAAATTTCGGAGATGTAAAGTTCCGCCGTGCCAAGTGCATCGATTGTCTTCTTGCAAGGTGTGAAAATTACCCCCTTTGTAAGACCATGGTCCACTGTGACCAGGATCGAGTCAAAGCCATCGGAAAGAGGTAGATCAGTGATGAAATCAAGGGTTACTTGCTGAAAGGGGCGGGTTGCTTTTGACAGAATTGGGTGAAGGGCTGGTACATTTAGGTGTGTGTTAATCTTCATCTGCTGACAGAGAGCGCATCCTTCTATCCATTCCCTGACATGTTTGAACATTCCAGGCCACCAGTAGTCGCGCCTAAGGAGTTCAAGGGTCTTTAATCGTCCAGGGTGACCAGATGATTGTGCCTCGTGCGTTTCCTTAATCAATTTGGTTCGTAATCCGTCCTGGTCAGGGATGTAAGTTTTTCCGAGATAGTGAACAATGCCATTGGTATAGGACCAATCTTGTATGTTCGATTTGATTGGTGGGGCGCGGTGCGTGGTGATAACCTCGATTAGAATGCGTCCAAAATCGTCTTTTGACATTGCTTTCTGAATCTCTGTGGCTAGATCTTCTGCAATAAGATGAATAAAGCAATCCTCTGGTAGGACTATGACGTCTTCTTGTAATTCACTATTTCCCATATGATCAGGGCGTTGGGATAGGGCATCTGCTTCAAACATTTTCGTGCCAGGGACATGCTCGATGCGTAGATCAAATTCTGATAATAGGGATGACCATCTAGCTAGTCTGGGCATTAAGCGTTGGGCGGTTCGGTAGTAGGATAGATTCTTGTGGTCGCAATGAACTATAGTGGTGTGGGGTGATCCGTGTAACAAATGTTGCCAGGTCATCAATCCTTTGATAATTGCCAAGAGTTCCCAGTCATAGATCTGGTAATTCTGCTCCGTTTGTGTTAATGCGTGTGAGATAAATCCGCAGGGGTGTAGAGATCCTGTTTCATCTGCTTGTTTCAAGACTGCTCCTATTGCCTTATTCAATGCATTGGTTTGGAGGATAAAGGGTCGAGTAGGATCTGGCATTAATAATACCGGCATAGATGCAAATCGTTTCTTTAGAATTTCAAAAGCATTGTTCCGTTCAGTAGTCCAGTTGAATGGTTCTGTTTTCTTAGTAAGGTCAGTAAGTGGTTTAGCGATGGCAGCAAAATTTCCAATGAAGCGTCGGTAAAAGTTCCCAAATCCGAGGAATGATCGGACTTGTTTGACGGTGGTAGGGACTGGCCAATCGGCTATCCCTGCTAACTTTATCGGGTCCATCTGAATGCGTCCAGGGGTGATGATCATTCCTAGGAATTCGACTTCCTGCGTGGCGAACTTGCATTTTTCAAGTTTCAGGAATAGATCGTTATCTTGTAGCTGTTGTAAAATTCGTCTTGTCCGCTCCTCCAGTTGCTCTAATGTTTCTGCACAGATTAACATGTCGTCCATGTAAATGATCAGCCATCCTTCGTTGATCATGTCCCTAAAGTATTCGTTCATCATAGTTTGAAAGGTTGACGGCGAGTTGCATAATCCAAAGAACATTACTGTTGGTTCATAGAGTCCCCGATTAGTGATAAAGGCTGCTTTCCATTCGTCTCCCTTCTTGATGCGAACATTGTTGTATCCCCATCGGAGGTCTAATTTGGTGAAATATTTGGCGCTTCGTAACTTAGTCATGAGATCAGAAACAAGGGGAAGGGGATATGCGTTTTTGACGGTCCATTCATTCAAGTATCGGTAATCCTGACAGGGTCGAAGTGCTCCACTTTCCTTTTTTGCTACAAAGAAGAACGGTGACGCCTGTGGTGATGTGGATGGTTTAATGTATCCTTTCTTGAGTTGTTCATCAATCCATTTGTCTAACAGCTCTTGTTCCTTGACCGACAGAGGATAAAGCTTACTAGCTTTTGGAACAAAGCCTTCCTTTGTGTTAATTGCGTGATCCCATGGTCGACTGGATGGGAAGCATTCTGATGCTTTTTTGTCAAAGATGGTGCGCCATTGCTCATATTCCGTAGGTAGTGCGGTGGATGGTTTGTCTTTCTTTAGCCTATGCTCTAGTTCCTGTGATGCGGATGTCTTAACTCTAATCCAGTAGTCATCTTCACCCCATTGCTGGGAATCAAGGGCTAGCTGCCAGATTGCTTTTGACGACGTGTCCAGATCTCCAATTTTCAGAGATTTCTCTCGCCAGTTGATGATCGGGTTATTTTCTTCTAACCATGGTATTCCTAGAATCATTCGTTGATCGCCTAGCTTAGTGATCCAGAACCAATTGATAAATTGCTGTCCTTCGATCATGTAGCATATCTTGGTTTGATGTGTGATCATTCCTTTCACATTTACTGTTCCATCTGCGTTTCTTACTTTGATTGGTTTCTTAAGTCGTTCTTTCCTGAGCTCCTTCACTGCTCCTTCATCTACAAAGTTTCCTTCTGCTCCACAATCGATTAGGGCAGATGTTCCAGCGGGTAAATCGGTTGATTTGATAGTTAATGAAATGCGCTTGTCATTGTTGGATAATACTATTACAGAATCAAGCGCTAACTGTTCAGATCTCGATGATAAGGAAGGGCCAACTGCTGAGTGACGCTTCCTAACTAAAAACCCTCGTTCTCGAATTCGTTTAAGAGGGCATTCTTCTCTTCAGTAGACATTGCTGAAAAGATGGCTCTAATTTTCTTTGCTGGCTCGTCTTCTTCCTTCTGTTGTTCCTCAGTGACGGAACAGACTGCCTTATTCTGGTAAGAAGACCTGGATGAAGACGCATCATTGCGTTTCGGGCAGTTCCTGGAGATGTGTCCCTGTGTTCCACATCTGAAACACTTGCCAGTCTTTCGGTATTCCTCCTTTTGGTCATCTGTTAATCGGCTAGGGATCGCGGTATTTATAGCTCTGATTGTTCCAGATTGGTTGTTATTGTTTCGATTGAAACGTGTTCCAGATCCATCATTGGTTCTCCTGTTTCCTTGTCCTGTCATGTCCCAAGCGTTATGGTGATCCTCAGCCTTGTCATAGGCTTCTTGCATCGTTTTGATCTTCCTTTGGTCCTGTAAGATAGTTCTAGCAAGTTCTAATGGTAGTCCTTTGACGAATGCCTGCAACTGAGCAGGTATTCCAGTAAGTCCGGAGGTTCCTATATCCATGCGAAACTTTCTGATGTACTCTGGGACTGAAACGCCGTTTCCAACTCTTAATTTGGATAAATTGTTCAGGGCTCGAAGGGTGCTGTTGACTTCTCCCCAGTCATTGATGAAACGTGCTTCAAATGCTTCATAATTGCTCCATTTGAATGTGGCTGTGGTACTGCCTCTGTTGTCATTCAACTCGCTTCGGATAATAGTTTTCCAGTCGTCTAATTCTGGTCCCATGCATGCGAGCGCATACCTGACTTTCTTTTCGTCTTTTCCTTTGTAGTTTTGTTCATTGAGGGTAAAGTAATCGCTCTACCTTGTCAAGGAACCAGAAAACGAACCAGGAAGGACCCTCTACAGAAGATTCTTTAGAGACAGCAACCGACACGGAATCACAGCTAGCCTTTTAGCAGAGTGGGAGGAATTACTACGAATCAAACAAGCCAAGCTTGAGGAAAACCCGTTTGATACAGATTACTCGAAACAAGGACCACCCCCATCTCCAACACCCAGAACTCCGAGTAGAACCCCTACTCCAGAACCGAAACCAATCACCAGAACACCAACCCCTGAACCACCGATTAACCCCCAACCACCGATTACTCCTGAACCAAGAATGGCATCTGAAACTAGTGCTAGCTCTAAAGGAGATATCAAACCGCAGCCTATACGACCCTTTACAGGCAAACGAATCGAAGCAAGGTCATTTTTAGGACAGCTTGAGGATTACTTTACCCTCAATGAACAGAACTATGAAGGAAAAGATGAGAAGAAAGTTAGATATGCGCTTGCGTGCATGGGACCAGAATTAGACGATTGGAAAACAATCATCCGAAGCGAATTGAATGACAACAAAGGCAGTACCACAGCCACGTTCAAATGGAGCAACTATGAAGCATTTGAAACGCGTTTCATCAATGATTGGGGAGAAGTCAACAGTGCCCTTCGAGCCTTGAACAATTTATCCAAATTAAGAGTTGGAAACGGCGTTTCAGTCCCAGAGTACATCAGAAAATTTCACATGGACATAGGAACCTCTGGACTCACTGGGATACCCGCTCAATTGCAGGCATTCGTCAAAGGACTACCATTAGAACTCGCCAGAACGATCTTACAGGACCAAAGAAAGATCAAAACAATGCAAGAAGCCTATGATAAGGCCGAGGATCACCATAACGCTTGGGACATGACAGGACAAGGAAACAGGAGAACCAATGATGGATCTGGAACACGTCTCAATCGAAACAATAACAACCGATCTGGAACAATCAGAGCTATAAATACCACGATCCCTAGCCGATTAACAGATGATCAAAAAGAGGAATACCGAAAGACTGGCAAGTGTTTCAAATGTGGAACACAGGGACACATCTCCAGGAACTGCCTGAAACGCAATGATGCGTCTTCATCCAGGTCTTCTTACCAGAATAAAGCAGTCCGTTCCGTCACTGAGGAACAACAGAAGGAAGAAGACGAACCAGCAAAGAAAATTAGAGCCATCTTTTCAGCAATGTCTACTGAAGAGAAGAATGCCCTCTTAAACGAATTCGAAAACGAGGGTTTTTAGTTAGGAAGCGTCACTCAGCGGTTGGCCCTTCCTTATTATCGAGATCTGAACAGTTAGCGCTTGATTCTGTAATAGTATTATCCAACAATGACAAGCGCATTTCATTAACTATCAAATCAACCGATTTACCCGCTGGAACATCTGCCCTAATCGATTGTGGAGCAGAAGGAAACTTTGTAGATGAAGGAGCAGTAAAGGAGCTCAGGAAAGAACGACTTAAGAAACCAATCAAAGTCAGAAACGCAGACGGAACAGTAAATGTGAAAGGAATGATCACACATCGAACCAAGATATGCTACATGATCGAAGGACAGTAGTTTATCAACTGGTTCTGGATCACTAAGCTAGGCGATCAACGAATGATTTTAGGAATACCCTGGTTAGAAGAAAATAACCTGATCATCAACTGGCGAGAGAAATCTCTGAAAATTGGAGATCTGGACACGACGCCAAAAGCAATCTGGCAGCTAGCCCTCGACTCCCAGCAATGGGGTGAAGATGACTACTGGATTAGAGTTAAAACATCGGCATCACAAGAACTAGAGCATAGGCTAAAGAAGGACGAACCATCCACTACGTTACCTACAGAATATGAGCAATGGCGCACTATCTTTGACAAGAAAGCATCAGAACGCTTCCCATCCAGTCGGCCATGGGATCACGCGATCAACACAAAGGAAGGTTTTGTTCCAAAAGCTAGTAAACTTTACCCTCTATCGGTCAAGGAACAAGGGCTGTTAGACGAATGGATTGATGAACAACTCAAAAAAGGATACATTAAACCATCTACGTCACCACAAGCGTCACCATTCTTCTTTGTAGCAAAGAAAGAGAGCGGAGCACTTCGACCCTGTCAGGACTACCGATACCTGAATGAATGGACTGTCAAGAACGCATATCCCCTTCCCCTTGTTTCCGATCTCATGACTAAATTACAAGGCGCCAAGTACTTCACCAAACTTGACCTCAGATGGGGATACAACAATGTTCGCATCAAAAAGGGAGACGAATGGAAGGCAGCCTTTATCACCAATTGAGGGCTTTACGAACCAACAGTAATGTTCTTTGGACTATGCAACTCGCCATCAACTTTTCAAACTATGATGAACGAGTACTTTAGAGACATGATCAACGAAGGATGGCTGATCATTTACATGGATGACATGTTAATCTGTGCGGAAACACTAGAACAGCTAGAAGAACGGACAAAACGAATTTTACAACGGCTACAAGATAACAATCTATTCCTGAAACTTGAAAAATGCAAGTTCGCCACGCAGGAAGTCGAATTTCTAGGAATGATCATCACCCCTGGACACATTCAAATGGACCCAATAAAGCTAGCCGGGATCGCAGATTGGCCAGTCCCTACCACTGTCAAACAGGTCCGATCATTCCTCGGATTTGGGAACTTCTACCGACGTTTCATTGGGAATTTTGCTGCCATCGCTAAACCACTTACCGACCTCACTAAGAAAACAGAACCATTTGACTGGACCACTGAACGGAACGACGCTTTTGAAATTCTAAAAAAACGATTTGCATCTATGCCGGTATTATTAATGCCAGATCCTACTCGACCCTTTATCCTCCAAACCGATGCATCAAATAAGGCAATAGGAGCAGTCTTGAAACAAGCCGATGAAACAGGATCTCTACATCCCTGTGGATTTATTTCCCACGCATTGACACAAACGGAACAGAATTACCAGATCTATGATCGGGAACTCTTAGCAATTATCAAAGGACTGATGACCTGGCGACATTTGCTGCACGGATCACCCCACACCACGATAGTTCATTGCGATCACAAGAATCTGTCCTATTATCGAACTGCCCAACGCTTAACGCCCAGACAAGCTAGATGGTCATCCCTATTATCAGAATTTGACCTACGGATTGAACACGTCCCTGGAACAAAAATGTTTGAAGCTGATGCCCTATCTCGACGCCCTGATCATATGGGAAATAGTGAATCTCCAGAAGACGTCGTAGTCTTACCAGAAGATCGTTTTATTCGTCTTATTGCAGAAGACCTAGTCACGGAAATTCAAAAGGCAATGTCAAAAGACGATTTTGGACGCATTCTGATTGAGGTTATCACCACGCACCGGGCCCCACCGATCAAATCAAATATACAGGATTGGTCTTATACAAACGGCATTGTTCACTATCTCGGAAAAACCTATATCCCTGACCAAGACGGATTACGAACCAAATTAATCAAAGAAACACACGAAGTGCGATCATCTGGCCATCCTGGACAATTAAAGACCCTTGAACTCCTTAAGCGTGACTACTGGTGGCCCGGAATGTTCAAACATGTCAGAGAATGGATAGAAGGATGCGCCCTCTGCCAGCAGATGAAGATTAACACACACCCAAACGTACCAGCCCTTCACCCAATTCCGTCCAAAGCAACCTGCCCCTTCCAGCAAGTAACCCTTGATTTCATCACTGATCTACCTCTTTCCGATGGCTTTGACTCGATCCTGGTCACGGTGGACCATGGTCTTACAAAGGGGGTAATTTTCACACCTTGCAGGAAGACAATCGATGCACTCGGCACTGCGGAACTTTATATCTCCGAAATTTTCAAACGGTTTGGCCTACCTGATGTTCTAATCTCAGATCGAGGACCACAGTTCTCTGCGAAAGTATTTCAGGAAATACGAAAAGCATTAGGAATCGATCATAGAATGAGCACTGCCTACCATCCCCAAACCGACGGAGAAACAGAACGAGTCAATCAGGAATTAGAAGTCTACCTTCGAATGTTCTGCTCCAATGAACTGCATCTATGGAAACCACTTCTCCCAATAGCTGAGTTTGCTCACAATAACCGACATCATGACACTATCAAAACTTCTCCATTCAGACTAATGTATGGAACGGACCCTGTTGCGCTTCCCACAGCTACTACGCGAATGACCACACCAGTGGCAGAAGAACGCCTTCAGTTCCTAAGGAAAGCCAGAGAAGAGGCGCTAGCAGCACACGAACTAGCAAGACAATTAGTGGCAAGACGACGCAAAGACAAAGCAATACGATTTGAAAAGGGTACCAAAGTATGGCTTGAGAACCGAAATCTTCACATACCATATCAGTCCAGAAAGCTAGCACCAAAACGAGAAGGACCCTTCGAGATCGAACAAGTAATGGGACCAGTGACGTATAAATTGAAACTCCCAAAACAATGGCGCATTCACCCTGTGTTTCATGCGTCACTTCTTACCCCGTACAGGGAAACAACTGCGCACGGGCCGAACTATGTGAAACCACCCCCTGATCTCGTAAATGGACAAGAGGAATTCGAGGTAGAGGCAATTCTAGCTCATAGGAAACGAGGTGCAGGCTACCATTACCTGGTTAAATGGAAAGGCTATGGATCGAATGACAATTCTTGGGAACCCGCTCGCAATCTTGCTAACGCCACAGATATCCTATCTGAATACCAACAACGTCGACACCTCTGAACCATGACTCGATATAGAAACCGCCACGTCTTGAAACAAAACTATCACTATACCAAACGGAACTGCTCAACACTCTCTCGATACACTATAGCTCTTAAAGAAAAGACCGTCTATACCCACATACAATATCTCCCCTTCCAACACGCTCTTAGAGCACCGACTCCACCAGGAAAACTTACCCGAACTATGGCATTAATCACACGATATTATCGCACCCCTCGTCTCGATCATTGTCACCAAAAGAATCCTTCAGGGACAACGGAATTCCCCTGCAATGATGCCCGGAATTATCTTCCCAAATACCATGACCTACGATTTTCAACCGATGATCTACCTCTCTACAATGAGAATCCGCCTGCCTACCAACTTTTAGCCGTCAAAAGCAGTGATGTTTATAAAAGCGCTCATGGAAGACTACTCTGCCCAGAAGAATATAAACAGATGGATGAAATCACTAAACAGACACGGGAGTGTAGCGCGCAGATCTGGCAAATTAGCCGAGGAATCAGAATACCAGGAAGACCTCGCCTTCTCATGGAAGACATCCTCGACGAACTTGATTATCTATCTCTCGCAATGGTACAAGTAATAGTGGGTATCGTCAGGCGAATCAGAAAATTCCGAATTACACCGACAACGACGCCTGGGATTGAACATTTGAATTCATTAACCATATTCATGAGGGAAGAACGAGAGCTCCTCACCGACCCTGCAATTGAAGATCTGTTGAATACAGAAAATTGGCCCTCCGACTCGGAAATCAGCGATTCGGAATGAATATAAACTCTCCTGGAATCGTCACCTAATGCCAATAAACGCATTATACTACCATGTTCACCTTCTTCGCCCTCGCCGCCTACTTCATCACCCTGATCCTCCTCTCTTGCGCCCATTGGCGCATTAACGAAACTGTCGCTGCCTTCTCGCCCTTCCTCGCCGTCCCAGACCTCCCACTAGAGGTCTTCATTGAAAATACGACAGTCATCCACTTCGAGGACGACGACCTCCACATCCATCCCGCCGACCTACTTCCTCAAGTGCATCCCGACGACCACCACCTCCCTCACTTCGCCCAGTTCATCAAAAGAAACACTACGCTCACTGTCGTCGCCGACGCCCTCGCCGCTGCCACCTGCTCCATCACCAATCTTTCATCCGCCACGGATAATCTCGTCGCCCTCACCCTCACCATCGACCCGCATGAAATGACCTATGAGGAACGCGACTCCTTCCTGCGGAACGCTCAAAATCTGCACCGCGCTGCTGAAGCGCTCAAATGGAAGGTGGAGACATCTACAAAAGAACTCGATAACGCTGTCAAATGGGCAGAGTCGAGAACGGATCATGGCTGGACGACTTCTTGCATACAAAGGGGGTAATGTTACAATTCTCTTTTCCCTTTGTTAACGGACTACATTTACTTGTTACAAACCCATAGTTACGCCTGGACGTTATCTCCTTTGGTAGCTACCTTCATCTTCCCTTTCTTAGATAGCTATGCTCTTTCCCCTTATATTCTTATTGTTCTCTTAACGTATATAAACCCCTCTCATGTACCGTAGTTCTTTAGTTCCAACTTAGTCGAATCTTATCCATAACTTGAACGCTCTATTGCTCGTCGCCTCTACCGCTCTCTTTCTAGCCTTCATCACTATCAGACTTAGTGCCTAGAACCCTCGTCCAGTGACTGGGAACAGACCGAGACTCTGTTTGTCGCTGTAGACTTGGATGCTGAACGACGTTGTGGACATCGACCGTAACACCACCTGTTCTATCACCAACCTCTCCTCTGCCACTAATAACCTTGCCACCCTCACCCTCACCATTGATTCGCATGAGATGACTTATGAGGAATGCAACTCCTTCTTACAGAATGCCCAAAACCTCCATTGCACTGCTGAGGCACTCAAGTGGAAAGTGGAGACTTCCACAAAAGAACTTGACAATGCTGTCAAATGGGCAGAATCTAGGATGAACCATGCATGGCTGGACAACTTCTGGCTGGTAGAAGTCGGTGACTTCTAGCATACAAAGGGGGTAATGTTACAGTTCTCTTTTCCCTTTGTCTAACAGACTACATTTACTCATTACAAACCCATAGTTACACCTTGGATTTATCTCCTTTCATAGCTACCTTCATCTTCCCTTTTCTAGATAGCTATGCTCTTTCTCCTTTAGTCTCTTTTGTTCTCCAAACCCCTTGCATGTACCATAGTACTTCAGTTCCAACTTAGTCAAATCATATCTATGACTTGAACACTCTTTTGCTTGTCACCTCAACTGCCCTCCTTGCTCTCATTTTAAGCCTCCATCAGTGTCAGACTTAGTTAGTGCCTAGAACCCTTGTCCAGTGGCTGGGAACAGACTGAGACTCTGTTTGCTACTGTAGACTTGAATGCTGAACAACATTGTGGACATTGACTGTAACAGGAGGTCTTGGATATTAGAGAGAAGAGTATAAACCCTCCTCACAGACAGAATGAACCTTGGAGAGGCCCAAGACCAAGTTTCTCCATAAGTAATTTGGGAAGAGGATTGCTGACAGCAAATCCTCTAATGCATTCAGACAGGATGTCTGAAAGAACAGACAAAATGGTCCACAACATCATTCAGTGTCCAAGTCTACAGTGACAAACAGAGTCTCAGTCTGTTCCCAGCCACTGGACAAGGGTTCTAGGCACTAAGTCTATCGATGACAAAGGCTAGAATGGGAGCAAGGAGAGTGGTTGAGGTGATGAGCAAAGAGAGCATTCAGGTTGTAGATATGATTTGACTAAGTTAGAACTAAAGAGCTATGGTACATGAGAGGGGTTTATATACATTTGGAGAACAGTGGGAACTAAAGGGGAAAGTGCATAGCTATCTAAGAAAGGGAAAGTGATGGTAGCTACCAAAGGAGATAGTGTCCAAGCATAACTAGGGGTTTATAACAAGTAAATGTAGTCCGTTAACAAAGGAAGAAGAGAATTGTAACAGGAATGACAACACCTTAGTGGATGTTACACCAATGCCTGACCAAGAAACGATCAGGAATGATCTAGCAAGAGCCCAATTTAGAACTAAATTGACCTCTCAGATGTGTATGAACAAATTTGCATCTTGCCCAAGCATGAACAGTGCATGGTTTTTGCAACAATATATGGCAATATGATTAGCTGTGTCATGCAACAAGGAGATAAAAATGGACCTCTGATGTTCCAGAGGCTCATGAACATCTCCTTTGCTGATATGATAGCAGACTTCTTACACTGCTATCAAGATGACATATTTGTGTACTCCAACACTCTGGAGGGGCACAATAGTCACCTTGAGGTGACTTTTAACAGACTGTGCAAACTCAAGCTCTATTTGAGTTGCAATCTCAAGAAGCTATATAGACATTCTGTCCACTAGAATGGACTGTCTTGGATTCATCATTGACAATGACGGAATTCATATCAATCCTTCTAATATCAATAAGATTTTAAACTGGAGGATGCCTAGAGACTATACAGATGTCCTCAGGTTCAATGGAGTAATTCAATACCTGTCGCAATTCCTGCCAAATGTCACAGAGTTAAATGCTCCATTAACAGGAATGTGCAGCAATAATTGGGAGTTTGTATGGACAGACTACCATGAGAATTGTTTCCATGGACTGAAGAGACTGGTAGCAAAGGCACCAGTCTGCAAACCTATAAACAAAAACCCAGATGTTCTCATCTGGGTTATTACAGATGCCTCCACTAGCAGGATAGGTGCCTGGTATGGGCAAGGCCCTACCTGGGATACCTGCATACCTGCAGGATTCATATCCTGTAAATTCACCTCAGTGCAGATGAACTCCTGCACCTGGGAACAAGAGCTACTAGGAACTCTAGAAGCCCTACTACATTGGGAAGACAAGCTGCTGGGTCTCCGATTCACAGTAGTGATGGATCACCAAGCACTTACTTTCTTTAAGGAGACCCAAACTGGGTCTCAAAGGTGTATGAGATGGTGGGAATACCTATCTTGATTCAACTTTGAGATGAAATATCTCAAAGGGGAGAAAAACAAAGTAGCAGATAGTTTATCATGCTACTATACAAATGATAGACCTGACAAGGTCCATGACATTGCAGCATACATTAATGCTGATTCAAGATTAGATCTGGAAGGAGAAGATTTCTCATTAAACAGGCAAGACAAATTAACTCAGTCTCATGCCTGTTTAGCAATTATTGAATCGGAAAATAATCTGATTCAAGATAAAATAGAGACTCAAGAAATTGAGTCGAGAGAGTTAACTTCCAACAAGGAAGTTGAACTACCTAAAATCCAAGACCTCAACCTGAATGGCAACTCATTAAGAGCTGTCTTGAACTGTATTAAGGAATACATTAATGACAAATTCTTTGCAGAAATCTGGAAGAATGTAGATTAATATGAAAGATTTGATCTAAAGAAAGGGATCCTATGGACTACCACTAGGGTCAGACAAAGAGTAGTCTGTGTACCAAAGGGACTACTCAAAGGGAAGAGGATTCAAGGCATCATTATTGATTGACACCTGCCACCTCACATTGGGCCATTTAGGAATGTGAAGAATGCTAGGGTATACCTGGCATTGGTTCTGGTGGCCTGATATTGCTGCTGATGTAGAGGATTTCTGCAAATCCTGCGGAAAATGTCAAATGACAAAGCCCTCGAGACAGAAGACCCTGGGATGGCTTCATACACCTACTTCCCACTTGAACAAATGCATTGGCTAAGGGAATAGCTGAACTAACTATTCATTAAAGAAATTGTTAGACTCCATCATATCTGACAGAGATACAAAGTTCACTTCAATGTTTTGGAATGAACTCAGTAAAATTCTGGGACAATGACTATTAATGTTGTCGTCCTATCACCCTCAAACTGATGGCTTCAGAAAGAGCTATCCAAACAATGTCTCAGATACTGAGATCGTTAGTAAATGACTACCAGGATAACTGGAAGTCGCAATTGCCAATGGTTGAGTTTGCAATGAACTCAGCAGCCAGTGAATCCACTGGCTACTCTCTGTTTGAATCCAATTATGGATGGATGCCCAGGATGATTCAAGGAATCAACCATGGAGCATCACATGTGGGAGTAAAGCAATTTGTAGAGAACATCAAGGATGTTCTTGATAAAATGTTTGATAAGCTGACCACCCAACACATGCACCAAGTGGTAACAGCAAATAGACATTGCTGGGAAGGGCAAGCCTTTCACAAGGGAGACTTAGTTTTCCTCTCAATGGAGAACATCAACCTTCCAAGAGGATGAGCTTGAAAGCTCTGTCCAAAATACATATAGGACCTTACAAGGTCCTAGAAAATTTTCCAGAACAATTCATGTATAAGATCAATCTACCACTGGACCTAAGGGCAAGACATATTCACGACATCTTTCATGAGAAGGTCCTAAGACTGTGTATTGAGAATGACTCGAACAAGTTTCCCAAGAGGGAACTTGAGTACATTATGACATTGGGAATGACCCTGAACAAGAATGGGTCATTCAAGCAATAGAAGACCACAGATGGTCTCCTAAACTCCTTTTCAAGGTGTGATGGGAACTTGGAGATTCCACTTGGGAACCTCTAGAAGTCATAGAAGAGCTTGAAGGTGTGGAAATGTCCTCAGATTTATGTTACAAGTAAAAACATGACAGTGGCAGTGAAACAGCTGATTGGCCAACCAGGAATCCTGGGAATTTGTTTCAACTCTGAAACAAAATGCATGGAAATTTCCCACACAACAATTTTACCCAAATGACATGTCCACTGATAGCCACAGTTGTTTTGAACATACCAGGAGAGATGAGCAACACAAAGAGTGTGGCCACTCTCCTCATGCAGGAGAACTGAGCCATCATGGCTCAAGACAACTGAGGAGATCTTCATCTCCTCATGACAATATGGATGCTGCAGACATCCTTTCAAATTTGATTCTGGACTGGGTTATACACCTGGTTGTTCACCTTCCCCTGCATCCAAAACAATGCAGGGATTGTGCTTGTTTTTCCAGGCATGTCCTGGACAACACCCAAGGGGGTGCTCTAGCCCTCTTTGTCAACAAACAATGCAGGCATTGGGAAAAAGTCCTGCATGTAAAGAAGGAAGTAGACCTGGCATACAATGATGGTCTAAGGAGAAGTGAGAGGAGACTCTGCAAGCTCGAGGATGAGCTTGACAAATATCATCAGAGGGTCTTGAGACTCTCAAAGGAGAAAGAGGCTCTCAAAAGGAGAGTTGAAGAATTGATGATGTTGAGGAGCAGAAACTCCTCAGGGCTGACTCATGCTGGTGGGGAAGAGGCCTACCCGAGTGAACATTGGGGGAAACAGAAATGAGAGGACTCACCTCTCAGAGCACACTGCTCTTTGGCACCTTGTTACCAAATTTCTCCCACACCTGTCTCCCCATCTGAAGAGAAACCCAATCCCATTCCTCCTCTGAAGTTGATCTCTCTCCCGTCTTTGTCCGCCCCCTCCCTTTCAACGAAAGGAAAGGCAAAGAGGACAATGTACAAGACTGACTCGGACTTTGATAGCGAGTGTGAGGCAAATGAGACAGCTCCTTCCCTGTCAGGCAATGAGGAGGAGCTCAGATTGTTGCTCAACATGTCAAGGCATGAGCATGCCTGAGGATCCCACCAAGTAGAGGGAGAAGACCCATCTTCTTGCTCTAGGATGATGGTAGACAAAGCCCCCTCATTTCAAGGATTGAGGGTGCTTTCTCTCAGACAAAGAAATATATATGAGCCTCCTGCAGGCTCCAGGAGAACAAAGAATGGGCAGTTTCCTCTGGGCTGCCAAAACTCTCCTCTAGGGGACCCTGCATCCTTTAGACTGAATAAAGTCAATGGACTTTATAAATTGAGCAGTTTCAGTCACGTCCACATGGGTGTGAAGACATACTGGGATGGGGATGCCTCCCATCTATGGGCTAAACAACAAGTGGCCAGGAAGTGGTACTGGGAGAACAGGAAGCCCATGCAGATGGCAAGAGAGGCATCAAAGGTGCCTCTTGATCAAAGATCCATTGCCCAGCACTGGGTGGTGAAAGATGCTACCATGTCAGGACTCCTGCTCCTCAATGACTTGTCAAGGGAACCCAACATTGAAGAGCTTGCTAGGAAGGGCAAGCTCCCCACTTTGATTTGGCAAGGAGCAGATGGTCATTACAACGTCCAGGAGATGGCATGGATGTTCCTCAAGATGACAGAACCACACCTGAAAGAGGGTGCATACACTCCATACTGACTAGTCCATATGGGCAAATACTTGCTCAACAATATAGTCATGCACTTCTACAAGTATGGACTCATATCCAGGGATTGTGACTCCCTGTTTAGGGATTTTGCAAGAAATCACCTCAAGATCATGAAACCGCCAACCAAGCCCACCTGGAGCAGGGTGTACCTGGTCCAGAGGGTCTCAAGACCCTCCTTATTGCAGCAGAGGAAGGTGAAGGGGAAGAGAGGGAAACCTCTCTCTGAACACCTTGAAAAAGGCTTGAAAATAGGCTTGAGGACTGACTGCCTGGTCCTCCCTTTCAACGAGGGAATCGAAGGCTCACCCATGGGCCCTGCCTGAAACATTGGGGTAGTCATCCCTGTCCAACACTCAAGGAGAGCTACACCTTTCCTTTTTTTCCTTTAAATTAGAATTCAGATTGTACCCTTGGTACAATCTTGTGGGGGAGGGTGTAAGGGCTCTGCTTTGTCCTCGGGAGAGCCTTGCCCTTGTCTTGAGATTTCTTGTTTCTTGTCAATGTGCATAATATGCGCATCTTTTACCTACTTAATTAAATTGTGCTTGTTTGGACACACAGACCTTCTGTCACATGTCAAAAATATTTTCATTCTTGTACCAGCACTACACAATATAATCTTGGTTCAGTGTACAGTGCACTGCAAGAATTGAGTAAAAACCCCAACAACTTTACACTTAGCCAATGCATTCATTAAGTAGGAAGTAGGTGAACCATCCTACAAATAGCTAGAAGGACATAATCTGATCCTTCTACTTCAGTGAATGGACTGACAAAGTCCATTCCTACACTTTCCTTCATTAAGTAGGAAGTAGGTGAACCATCCTACAAATAGCTAGAAGGACATAATCTGATCCTTCTACTTCAGTGAATGGACTGACAAAGTCCATTCCTACACTTTCCCAAGGTCTTGATGGAATAGGCATTGTATGAAGCCATCCCAGATATCTTCTGTCTTGAGACCTTTATCATTTGGCATTTTCTGCAGGATTTGCAGAAATCCTCTACATCTGCAGCAATATTAGGCCACCAGAACCAACACTGGGTATATCCTAGCATTCTTTGTGTTCCCAAATGGCCCAACATGAGGTGGCAGGTGTTGATGATGACACCTCAAATGTTCTTCCCTTCAAGCAGTCTATTTGGTACACAGACTACTTTTTGTCCAATCCTATTGGTAGTCCATAGGATCCCTTTCTTTAGATCAAATCTTCCATATAAATCTACATTCTTCCAGATTTCTGCGAAGAATTTGTCATTAATGTATTCCTTAGGAATACAGTTCAAGACAGCTCTTAACAAGTTGTCTTTCAGGTTGAGGGTTTGAACCTCAGGTGGTTCAACTTCCTGTTAGGACTAATCCTCACACAATCACAAGCTCTGTAGAGAAGAATATATAAGAGACGAGACTAGACACAATAGTCTGTGACCTATGAGAAGGAAACAATCTAGAGTCTTAAGGACTCCTACCTACAGAATGCACACCTTATATACCTGGGCTGTTGGTCTGTGTGCACAGTCTGTGCAGCTGCTAAGGCTATGCACGCACAGCAACAAGACCTAGACCCACGTCCCAGACCTGTCTGGATCCATCCAGACACCCAGTCCCTTCCCACAAATGCCGATTCACCCAATATCCCCTATCGGCCTTGATTGTATAGCCACCCTGGGTTATATAATCCTCCTGCCATATCTGTATAGGGGTCCCTCATGTCTTGTGTGCGTCCATAAGCCTCTGAATAAAATAGAGAAAATTAGAGAAAAATGTCTGTATCATAACATGACCTCCTCCTCAAGACTTCACATCCCAGGAAGTCATGCTTTGGTCTGCCTAGGGGAATCAAGCATGGGTTTAACCGGCCCACCGCACTCAAGGTCTCTTGAGAACACCCCTTCTGTGTCAGGTTCAGCATAGATGAGTTTGTGGTCGCCTTTCCACTGTTGCCAGTTCTGTTTTAGTTTCTCGAGGTAGTCATGCTCAAATTTGCCATCTTCCCAACTGAACAACCACTTGGGAGCCTTTGTATCTGTATAGTTATGCCAGTTTTTGAACTGTAAGTCTGCTAGTGCCAGCCAACAAGGCACACTTGGATTTTGCCTGTGGAATTTTTGAACCTCCTTCTTAGCATTGATGAGGTTCTCTGCTGGTTCCCATGTAGATTCCTCTACAGGGTAACTCTTCCACTTAACTAAGTACTCTAGTCTGCCACCATTTTGCCCACTGACTCTACTGTCCATGACTTCTTCAACTTCGTATTTGTCATCCTCTGATTCCTCAACCATCTGCACCTCCTTTCATTTGGCAATTTTTTCAATTTGGTTGGGAAATTCTGGAGCATGATAGGGTTTCAGAAGTACTTCATTGAAGACATTGTAGATTTTCCAAGTAGCAGGGACCTTCAACTGGTACGCAGACTTGCTGACCTTTTCAACTACTGCCAAGGGACCTACAAATTTGCTGTCAAGCTTCTTAGTTGCACGCAGCATTGGCAAGTTTTCTGTGCTGAGGTATACTTTGTCCCCCAGTTTGTATTGTTGTGCTGGTGCTTTATGCACATCCCACTGCTTCTTCATTGACTCAGCAGTTTTTTCAAGTGTGGTTTTGGCCTTGGTGTGGATGTCCTCAACTTCCTTGACTAAATCCTCCATGGCAACTGTTTTCGGTTGATACAACAGGTTCATTCCCTTGTTTGGATGATGCCCATAGTTCATAGAAAATGGTGAAAACCCTGTGGACAAATGTACATGATCATTGTGGCAGAACTGAGCCACAGCAAGCCAATCACTCCAATTATCCTGCCAGTGATTGACAAATATTGTCAGGAATTCCTTAACTTCCTGATTAACACATTCTGTCTGTCCATCAGTTTGTGGGTGATAAGCCATCGATCTATTAGCCTAAATTCCCAACATCCCATACAAGTCATTCATGAACCTGGAGACAAACTGCGGTCCTCAGTCACTTATAACCTTCCTTGGCAAACCATGTTCCCTAAAAATGTTGTCCCAGAATAAAACTGCTACTCCCTGTGATGTGACTGATGACATAGTTGGGAGGAAATATGCCTTTTTTGTGAAGCGATCTGCCACAACCATGATCATGTTGTTTCCCTTTGAGTCCAGCAACAGACAGCCCAATTAGATCCACTGAGATCACTTCCCATGGTGCATCAGGAATTTCATTTGGAATCAATGGTGCTGCCCTCGGCTGCCAGTTTGGTTTTGCCTTCTGACAAGTCTTGCACCCTCAGACGTAATGCTCAATGTCTTTTCGCATTTGTGGCCACCAGAAATTATGGGTGATGCTTTCTACTGTCTTAACTACTCCGGAGTGTCCCCAGGAATGATGGATTTGGATTAAGTCACCCCTGAGTCACCCCTGATTTGCGCATCTGCCAGAACATAAATCCAACCCTTCCATTCAACTAACCCCTTATTGATCTTAAAGTCAGGGTCTTGTTGATCAATGCCTTGTTGGAACTCAGTCTCCCACTGTCTTGCCAAGACCTTCTGGATTTCCTTGATGATGTCTTCAATTGCCCAGTCATCATCATAGATCCTTACAAACAGATGATCTTTCAGGAGTATTACTCCTTCATTATCATTCTGTCCCTTTTCATGTCCGGCTCATCTTGACAACAGGTCTGCTTTGGAGTTTGATTTCCCAGACCAATGTTTTATGACAAAGTTGAATTCCTGAAGATCTGTGACCCAACATGCTTGTCTGCAGTTTAGATTTTGTGGCTTCCGGAAGTACGTAAGGTTTTGGTGATCTGTTAAAACCTCAACCTGTTCTTTAGTGCCTTTGAGATAGTGAGACCATTCATAAAATGCATGCATGACTGCAAGCATTTCTTTGTCATAGATCTTGTAGTTCCTTTCCACTTCATTTAATGATTTGGAAATAAACGCCACAGGCCTCCAAGTACCATCCTTGCTCTGCTGAGACAAAATTCTGCTGATTGCAAAATCAGATGCATCAACTTCAACACAAAATTGTCTGTCATCATTGGGAATCTTGAGGACTACCTCCCTCGCCACAAGGTCTTTCAGTCCCTGAAAGGCCACCATCTGCTCCTCAGTCCAAGCCCACTCAACCTTGCCTGTGAGACAGGTTAATGGCTTCACAGTTTTTGCAAAGCCCTGCACAAAATGCTGATAGAAGTTCACAAAGCCTAAAAATTGCTGGAGTTCCTGTTTACAGGTAGCCAATCAACAATGGCTTGAACTTTGCCCTTTTCCATCTGAATGGAATCCTGACTAATAACCAATCCTAAGAAATCAATTTGCAGTTTTCAGTAGTCTTGTACTGGCCTTAACTTGCCATCCTTTTTCTTAACAAAGAAGAATGGGGATGCTTGTTCTGAAGTACTAGGCCTTATCCTTCCAGATTTCAAGTTTTCCTTGAGGAACTCATCTAATTGCTCCCATTCCTCTTTATTTAATGGATAGACCTTACAATCCATTGGCTTTCCCCCCAGGATGAATTCAATGGCATGATCCCATGGCCGTCTTGGTGGTAATTCATCAAATGTTTCTTTTTCAAACACTTTTCAGTACTTGAGATAGTGTCCTGGCACTATTTCTTCCAACAATTGTTTTTTACTGCCCAGTGCTTCTTTGGCAGCAATGTCCATTGCAAGTGGTCATAGCTTTAATTCTCCTGGGCCTATGTGGACTGCAAGAAGGCGCTCCCCCTCCTCTAAGGATTTGGTTTCATCTACCTCCTCCTCAGGTTCAGCCACATTGGATTGATTCCAACATGTCCCTGGGCACCTGCTGAACGTTACTTCCTGTTTTTTCCAGTTCATACTGGGGTTATGCAGTTGTAACCAATCATGTCCCAAAAACAAATCTGTCTTCCCAAGTTTTGCCACACAACAGTCCATTACTTCCTCATGGTCTCCAATTCGCAACTTGAACTGGACCATGTACTCAATGTTCCCCACAGTGTTGTGGGTACCATCGGCATTATAGATGGGTACTGGCTGTACTAGGCATCGCTTATTCATTCACTGTTTCTCCACAAACTCATCATTGATGCACGACCCTATGCACCCTGAGTTGACTAATGCTAAAACAGGAATTGTGGATCCTGTATCCATAGTTGTTATCATGCCTTTCAGGTTCATTTCTTGTGTCCCTGAAGCCTTAACAATTTGCTGCTGTAACTGCATTAAATTCTGTATTGCTTCCTGTTCTGATTGTTGATTTAGTTCTTTCAGCAACCAAGTAGTTACTTCTGGTAATTGTTTGTTATGAACCCAGGCTTTTTTAAACATTCCATAGCAGTTTTTTCATCTTGCTGCCATATTTGTCTCATGACCCACACAGGGTCCATTGTTTTATCCTGGGTTTTGCACTCACACTTAGGTTTCAGATCTGATGAATATAAGAGGAACATTCATATAGTAATTCTGGTACTTTCACACAAGAATCATTGTCTGATTCCACAACTCTATTAGCCAGCAGTGCTGAGTGCTCGCCTACTGGCTTTCACCAAAACCCTTTTCCTTTCTGAGTTCTTTCCACTGCTCCTTGGTGAGCTCTTCTATCTTCACTTCCCTCGCTCTCCACTTCCCCTTATCCTTCCACCAAGGCTTCTTGGGATCCAGGCAATCGTGTGCAAAGTGTCCTTCCTTTCTGCAATTGTAACAATTGCTGGTAACTTTTTTTTTGGACTTATCTACATCCATTGTGTCTGGGTCTTTTGATGTTGTCAGTGTGCTGTACTGAAACTGATTCAGTTTGCTATCTCTAGCAACCAGCCTTTCCTTGTATCCGCCCTTTTGCCTATCCAGTCCATATGCTTCTGTCACTTTCTGATATGCCTGTGCCAACTCTATTGCTTGATCCTGAATCTGTTTCAGGGTCACATCATTTCCCAAATTTCCATGTTGAATTAAATCTCACCCAAGTGCAGGGTTGAGGTTTTGTTTGAATAGTGCTCTATTGTCCCAACCAACCAGTGGTCACAAAGCATTGAATCATACTACATGGTCCTCAATCATTGTGTTACCCTGTTTTAGCACCATGATCATTGACTGTGACACCTTGATTGAGCTCCTCCCAAGACAGGTTTGCTGGCCAACTGGACATATCTACTTTGTCTTGATATTCTTGCTGTGCATCCTGAACCACTTTGAGTTTTACACCCACCCAATCACCTGCTCTGTTGTCCTTTCCCTTTCTGATGCAGTAGAGACAAATGGAGATTTGTCGATCCATTTTAACTTCTCAGGCCAACAGAAAGTAGGTCTGCATCTGGCATAACCACCCATCCACCATCCATGGATCTCCCTCATAGTAATCTGGCATATTCACCCTTGTAAGCAGTGCGGGTGGTGGTATAGGGTTGGCTTGTCAGTATTCATTAATGATTCCAGCCCCATAGCTTGGACTGTGTCCTCTCGTTGCAATTGTTGGGCATGTACTGCATTATTTTGAGCAGCCTCAACTGCTGGTGTAGATCCTGCTGGTGCCAGTTCCTCCATTTCTGTCATCCAGTGCTGTTGCCATCCCATGAGAGCCGCATATAAGTTTCCTATCATATCCCTGGTGAAGCGAAAGGCCCCTAGTCATTTATGTCCTGATCCTGATTGGTTCATCAGATCCAAGTGTGCCCATCCATCATACCCATTCATCTGCTTATCAATGTGGTAACAATGCTCCAGCCCATGGGTTCAACAAATTGAAATCCTGATCTGCTCATTTTGTAGGTTTGGGTCCCATGATGTTACTTCGTGGATTTGGGGATATGTGGGCCAGTTATATTTGTCCCAATATTGTGCTTTAATCAAGAACAAGTAGCGAAATCCAGGAATATCTGGGTGGAGCATATGCCTATTGTATCGGGGCTTTGGATATGGGTATGGAGTAGAGATATCCTTTTTAACCTCTCATCTCCAATTGTTGATCTCTCGTTTCCATGCTTCTGTATTGGACAAACTAGGTGCATCGAGATCCTCTTTCAGCCAGTCCAATGGGTTGGTGACTGATCCACCATTCCAAGTCCAATCTGCCCCTTGCATTCTAGTCAATGCCTTGCTAGGTCTGAATGTGCTTATAACTGCCTGGGAATAGGACTTTTTTACTGTTACCTGCCCTAACTCAGGGAGGGATCTGACTGATGGATTTTTTGACACTCCTTGCACAAACAAGGATATTGTTACAGGCAATTTGGATCTGGGTTTTTTAGATTTACCCTGTCCTCCAAATCGGGCTTTTTTATTGAATTTTCCGTGCTGCTCCAAATGCTCCAGATCCTTCCATGTATAGATCTCATCCTTTTTGAGACTTAATTCTGCCCATTCTAGTACATGGAATTTATCTGGTTTGACATTGTCCTGTAACCCAAAAACTGTGGAATAATCCCTGAGTTCTGGTTCCCATGAGAAAATTCGTTCCAAGGTGGGCCACTCCAGCCAATGGAACTGATTGTGAAATTCCTTCTTAAACAGATACAGGTAACAGTACCCATTTACCTTCCATGGTGCTGATTTGGGAATTGCCATGGTGTAAGATCCAGGTAACACTGGTTTCTCCTTTGAGACATCTTGGACCCAACATTGTGTGAACTCCACATCTTCTTCTAGTTTGGACAAAAAGTACTCATGATTGGGCAGCATGAAAATTTCATTCTCCCCATATTGGGAAATCCGAGGTGGCAGCCACCATTGAATATATGCAGAAAGATATGGATCATATCTTTCCCCTTGGAGTTGCTCCTCATTCTGGAGCTGCCTTTTGTTCCTCATGACCCATCCTGCATTCATAATGTTTCCATTGAGAGCATGCATTAGCCGATTCCGCTCCTTGGTTGTCAATACCAACCCATTGTGTTTGTAATGTTGTTGGTTTTTATGCTTAATTCTCACCGTGCACTGTACACTGAACCAATTTGTATTGGAGTGTAGTGTGATGGTACAAGAGTAAAAAAAGCTAATTATGTAATTAATTTGATGTGCAACAAAAGGTCTGCATGTCCAAACAAACATGAATATACATTTTAATAGATATTGATGCATGTAGGTATGCACATCAACAAGAAACATCTTGACAAGAAAAAGATGAGGGCAAAGCTCTCCTGAGGACGAAATAGAGCCCTTACACCCTCCCCCACAAGATTGTCACAAGGGTACAATCTAATTTGAATGATGGAAAGGAGAGACATTACTCTCCTTGAGGATGAATGAGGGTGAATACCTCACAGTTAGACTGGACCCATGGGTGAGCCCACAATGTCCATGCTATGGGATGTTGGCTCTTCAAGGGCCGGGAACTTGGCTTTGTCTGTGCCCACGGATGCCTGGGCACTACTGGTCAGAGGTTCCTCATCATATGAAAGGACCGGGCAGTTGGTCCTTGATCCGAGATTCAAGCCTCTCTCGAGGTGTTCAGAGAGGGGTTTCCCCCTCTTCCCCTTTGCCTTCCTTCATTGGGACAAGGAGGGTCTCAAGACCCTCAGAATCAGGTAGACCCTGCTCTAGATGGGCTGGGTCAGCAGTTTCATGTGATTCTGTGCAAAATCCCTGGAAGTGAGTCTGCACTTGTGAAAGTGTGAGTCTAGGATGGATCATGGCTGGACTACCTCTGGCTGGTAGAAGTTGGTGACTTCTCGCATACAAAGGGGGTAATGTTACAGTTCTCTTTTTCCTTTGTTAAACAGACTACATTTACTTGTTACAAACCCATAGTTACACTTGGATGTCATCTCTTTTTATAGCTACCTTTGCCTTTCCTTTTCTGGATAGCTATGCTCTTTCCCCTTTAATTTTTATTGTTCTCTTAACATATATAAACCCCTCTCATGTACTGTAGTTCTTTAGTTCCAACTTAGTCGAATCTTATCCATAACTTGAACACTCTTTTGCTCGTCACCTCAACCACTCTCCTCGCTCTCTTGCTAAGCCTTTGTCATCGTCAGACTTAGTGCCTAGAACCCTTGTCCAGTGGCTGGGAACAGACCAAGACTCTGTTTGTCACTGTAGACTTGGACACTGAATGATGTTGTGGACATTGACCATAACAACTTCATCACAAAACTGCCAGAGTCACATGGACACAATGCAATTTTGGTAGTTTGTGATAGAATGTCTAAAATGGCACACTTTATTCCCACTTTGGAGGAAACCTCAGCCCAAGGGCTTGCTATGTTATTCAGGGATCATGTATGGAAACTCCATGAACTCCCTGAATCTATTATCTCAGATCATGGTCCACAGTTTGCTGCTCAAATGATGAAAGAACTCAATCAGATGTTGGGCATCAGCACAGATTTGTCCACAGCCTTCCATCCACAAAAAGATGGACAAACAGAGTGAATGAATCAGGACTTGGAGCAATATCTGAGAATTTTTGTAGACCATAGACAGGAAACATGGTCTGGATGGTTGGCCATTGCTGAATTTAGTTATAATAACAAAATTCAGGCCTCCACCAAACAGACACCATTCTTTGTCAACTATGGCAAACATCCCAGGATGGGAATTGAGCCCAGAGGGGAAGGCAGTCATCCAGCAGCATCAGAGTTTGCTCAGAAAATGAAGGAAATTCATGAGGAAACTCAGGCTGCCCTGCTAAAATCACAAGGAGATATGAAACTATATGTGGATAGGCATCAATCCAAGGCACCAGAATACAAAGTTGGAGATAAAGTTTGGCTGTCAACCAAGGATTTAAGGTTAACACAATGACCAACTAGGAAATTGGTAGAAAGATGGATAGGGCCTTACCCTATTAAGAAAATAGTTTCATCAAATGCAGTAGAATTGGATCTCCCCTTCTCACAGCAGATCCATCCAGTTGTGAATGTGTCACATATACATCCTTGGAAACAACCAATGAGGGGGCAAAAAGCACAACCACCACCACCAATTGAAATAGACAGTGAAAAAGAATATGAAGTAGAGGAAATAATTGATGTACAACTAAAAAGGGACAAAATGGAATACTTGGTCAGGTGGAAAGGATACACCACTGAGCACAATTCATGGGAACCTTTGTACAATTTACAAAGTGCAAAAAGAAAAATAAAAAACTTTTACAATAGTAACCCTGGAGCAATCAGGAGGCTTGACAAAGCAACCTTTGATAGGTTGACTTTCAGACCTTATAAAAACTTCACCCAATCCTTGGACAAAGTTGTGTCCAAAATTGATGTTAATGCAGTAGCACCAGCTGCAAAATGGGAACAGAACTGGCAAAAATGGAAAGGAAAAAACCAGGAGATGCCAAAGGGTCATGTCAATGTAACATGTGCCTGCATCAATTGCATGATATAGTGCCTCACACTGAAACAATTGAAGACTTCACTCCACCTTCAAGCCCACTTTTACCCATCATCAAAGAAATAGAAAAATCATCCATGATAGAGTGTGATGTGCTGAAAGATGATGATGTTTAAATTTGTCTGGAAGCCAAATCTTAAAAAGGGGGTACTGTCATTACTGACTGAAAAGCTTTGTGTTTTTCACCAAGTCATTTCCTTTTATTATTTATTTTCTTTCATATTAGATAATGTATGCTGACTAAGCAGGTGCCTATCAGTTGGCACTTTGATAAGTAGATAAGATACCAAAGCTCAGTGAAGATGACACATCAGTATTACTACATGTGCAGTTGCCTGACTCATCCAGTACTATACTTAGCATAGGGCTTATGGTAGTGCACAGACCACCTGTCATAGTATATAAGGAGTGCAATCTAGCACCCAGAGTCCTCAGTTGAGTTCTCTCGGGCTTCATCCCTTGTTCCTCCTCTTCTTCAGTTCACTGTCTGGGGCTCTTAGGCATCATGCCAAGGGAGTCCTGATACTGTCTGAATGTGTTAGAGGATTTGCTGTCAGCAATCCTCTTCCCAAGTTACTAATGGAGAAGCTCAGTCTTGGGCCTCTCCAGGATTCATTTTGTCTTTGAGGAGGGTTATTACTCTCCTCTCTGATATCTGAGACCTCCTCTCTGAACCTTGTTCATTGAGGCAGCATGATTGGGCTAGAATGTTCATCATTACTAGTCCATTTGACAGGAACTGCATTAGATCCTGTCAGAGTCTCTCAAGAGCCTCCTGAATCCAAACCAGTCTCTGGAATGAATTCATTCTGTGAAACAGAGTCTCCGGAGATACTCTGTTTTGTATTTCAGTGATGAACAAGTTTCTAGCACTTGCAGTCATTCTCATTTCATAATTGAACAAAGTTTCATTTGTTCCTTGCCTATTGGCAATATCAGATGATTTTGTTATCATCTCTTGTTTCTTGAGGCTGATTAGGACCTCAAGCTGTGAATCACTTATAGGTAGACTTTTGTCCTGCCTATTATCATGACACAGTCTTGTTTCTAGGACAGTCTCAACAGCGAGTTCTTCCTCACTGATACAGTCAAGAGCAGAGTCTTGACTAGCAGATTGGTAACCAAAGTTTCTGCTATAGGTTGATCTGGCTCACTCATGTGAGTCAGAGTGTCCTTGGTGATGCTGAGGTGAATTGCTTCTCCTCTCCAGGAGCATAGTGATATGTTCCAGGAGATTATTAGTCTCCTTTGTTTTCTCTTCCAATTTCTTGAAGCTATTGGAGAGGCTTGCATGGTTTCTAACTATGAGCCTTTCAAGGTCCCTTTGTCCTTGGACTAATTGTCCTAGGACTTCTACAGTTTTGGGTTGTGACACCACAAAGGTGTACAACCCTTGTCCAACTGTATTGATTGGTTGAGAGATCCTGGTCAAATTGGCCAGGTCCTCTCTGATAGAGTCTTTGTTGACTCTTTCAGACTCAAAATTTAGAGGAGAGATTGAGTTTTCAACCTCTTGCTTGTCATCAGATTCTTCTCTGGCATTCTGAAACTTGACCACTCTTGGGTTGGGTTTCATTGTAGTCCCCAGGCATTTAGCCAGGGTATCACTGAATAAATTGTCAGTGATAGAGGTAACAGGTACCACTAGTTGCTTGGGAGCTGGTCCAGTTCCCTTTGGGAGTACCATTGATTCTCTGCTTGACAGCAGTCTGTATTTCCCCATTTGGGGCTTTACACAGTCAACATGTTGATGCACCTTGGGCACTGTCCTCATGGCTGTTGGAGATTGATTCAAATTGATCTCAGAATTGTTTGACTTGACCACCACTGAATATGGCAGTTTTGTTGGCAACTGTGCTGCTCTTGGTGGCAGTTGGGTAGGCAAGGTTCCCTTGGGAGCCTCAGTGGTTCTTCAGCCACTTGGGGAAGGCATCAGCCAAGCCTTAGGTTGAGAAGTGCTGGCACTTCTCTTGGTAATGTGTTGGTTGTTGAGAGGCTTAGGGCCTCCTGGAATGCTCAGGCTTACTGAGCATGGCACAATCACAGGAGAACTCTCCCTTGTATTCAAGAGGTCCTCTCACCACTTGTGCAAGGGTTTCCTCTGGGGATTGAAAGACATTGTCTAATGATGTCTTATTTGGTTGGTGTTATGATATGGACTTTTTCTTTATTTTTCTCTATTTTATTCAGAGGCCTACAGATGTACAAAGGAACACAAGCATATGAGGAGGGATCCCTATCCAGATATGGCAGGAGGATTATGTAACCCAGGGTGGCTATATGATCAAGGTTGATAGGGGATATTGGGTGAAATGGCATTTGCAGGAAGGGACTGAGAGTCTGGATGAGTCCAGATAGGTCTGGGAGATGGGTCTAGGTCTTGTTGCTGCGCATGCACAGCCTTAGTGGCTGCGCAGACTGTGTGCACAGACCAACAACTCAGGTATATAAGGTGTGTGTTCTGTAGGTAGGAGTCCTTAAGACTCTAGATTGTTTCCTCCTTGTAGGTTACAGACTACTGTGTCTTAGCTTTGTCTCTATATCATTTTCTTCTCCAAAGCTTGTGATTGTGTCAAGGAATAGTCCTAACATAATCTAGAGTCTTCTACATCACACCCTTCGTCATTGGTCATAGTGTGGAGCATGCATTGCTTGTTGTCATGGACAGTGACCAAAAGGATTATCTCAATCAGCACATTGTCTGACTCTGTACACATTACAGCACATGCCTACAGACAGCCTCAAGGAATCTAGGCAACAACAACTATGATAACAGATAGCCTTGCTTTACCATTGTAAAGTGACTATGGCCAATTGGCTACTGGCAACAAAACAATACTAGATGAGAGCTTGGAGCATGCTGTAGTTGACTGAGCAGGGTCTTGCAGGCACCAGCACTAGTATTGCGGAAAAGGGAGTGGAACTCCTGTGTAGCAAGGAGAACAGTCTGAGAATACCAATCACATATTGGATCTATTGATCTGATCACGAGGACATCTCAGTGAAGCCCCAGGCACCACACATCTGGGTCAGTTGAAGGAATTTCAATTGAAGATCCAAGTACAGGCACGTTGTGGACCATATTGGACAGTGAGCATATTAGGAAGTACATTCATGGAAGAAGAGTCAGCATCCCTCTACTTGAGGCATCATTGGACTCATGGATACTTTGAAGATCAAACAATTGGAATGGCAGGGCTATTCAATTATGTATTGCCAAGGGCCAGCATGACCCTTGAAGAAATCAGGATCACCTTCTCGATCAAGTGGGCACAGGGGTGCACAGTAAAGAAGTTACCTGTCAAATCAACTAAAGAGGTGCAGACCAATAACCAACCTCGCAACACACATGTCAGGGCATGGCAATGCTGGCAGAAAGAACAGAGATGTCTTCAAAAGGAAATGAAATGTCAGGAACAACTAGTGGCATGGCACACTGAAGAGGCAGCCATCAGGGAACAAAAGGATGTGTGGCAGGAGCTACTAAAGATACACCATGATCAGTTATTACAAAAGCAACAGTTCAAGGAACTCGAGCGGCAGATAGCCAGGGAAAGGAAAACCCTGGAAGATGTCCTGAACCAGTTAGAACCAGGGTCAGCAGTATGGGAGGCACTGTTCAATACGCCATCAAATATTGAATGACTATTAATCAGTTTCAATGTTTACACATTGAAACACGATGGCCTGGTTTTGACAGCAAAGGAGCAGAATCGATTACTGCACGCTCTAAATGGAAATATCATGAATGCAGGGTGGGTCATGAGAAACGAAAAATGGCTCCAGAATGAGGAGCAACTCCAAGGGGAAAGATATGATCCTCATCTTTCTGCATATATCCAATGGAGGTTGCCAAGGAACCATACACTGTGTTATGGTCAATGTCCACAACATTGTTCAGCGTCCAAGTCTACAGTGACAAACAGAGTCTCAGTCTGTTCCCAATCACTGGACAAGGATTCTAGGCACTAAGTCTGATGATGACGAAGGCTAGAGAGAGAGCAAGGAGAGCGGTTGAGGCGACGAGCAGAAGATTGTTCAAGTTGTGAATAAGATTTGACTAAGTTGGAACTAAGGAACTACAGTACATGAGAGGGGTTTATATACGTTAAGAGAACAATAGAAACTAAAGGGGAAAGAGCATAGCTATCTAGGAAAGGAAAGGTGAAGGTAGCTATAAAAGGAGATAACATCCAAGTGTAACTATGGTTTGTAACAAGTAAATGTAGTCCATTAACAAAGGGAAAAGAGAATTGTAACATTACCCCCTTTGTATGCGAGAAGTCACCGACTTCTACCAGCCAGAGGATGTCCAGCCATGATCTGTCCTAGACTCAGCCCATTTGACGGTGTTGTCCAGTTCTTTTGTCGACGTTTCCACCTTCCATTTGAGAGCTTCAGCAGCTCTGTGTAGGTTTTGTGCGTTTCGGAGGAAGGAATCGCGCTCCTCATAGGTCATCTCGTGCGGGTCAATGGTGAGGGTGAGGGTGGCGAGATTGTTGGTGGCGGAAGAGAGATTGGTGATAGAACATGTGGCGGCGGTGAGGGCGTCAGCGACAATGGTGAGTGTGGTATTCCTTTTGACAAATTAGGCGAAGTGCGGGAGGTGGTGATTGTCAGGGTATACCTGGGGAAGGAGGTCGGCCAGATGGATATGGAGATCGTCATCCTCAAACTGGATGACCGTGGTATTTTCGATGAAGACCTCGAGTGGGAGGTCTGGGACGGCGAGGAAGGGTGAGAGGGCGGCAACAGTTTCGTCGATGTGCCAATGAGCGCAGGAGAGGAGGGCCAGGATGGTGAAGTAGGCGATGAGGGCAAAGAAAGTGAACATGTCTGTATGATGTGAGTATTGGCATTAGGTGATGATACCTGGGAATTTATATGTGTTCCAGGTCGCTGATTTCCGTGTCTGAATCCCAACTTTCTGTATCTAGTGGATCTTCGATTGCAGGGTCAGTGAGGAGTTCTCATTCCTCTGTGATGAACCTGGTTAATGAATCTAAATGTTGGATTCCTGGTGTCGTTGTTGGGGTGACTAAGAATCTTCTGATTCGCCTGATAATGTCCGCTATTACCTCTGTCAATGCAACGGACAGATATTGAAGCTCATCAAGGATGTCTTCTATGAGAATGCGAGGCCTCCCTGGTATTCTGATTCTCCGATTAATCAACCAAATTTGTGTGCTACACTCCTGTATCTGTTTAGTGATTTCATCCATCTGTTTATATTCTTCTGGACAAAGTAGTCTTCCATGAGCACTTTCATAAATGTTACTGTTTCTGATGGCTAGAAGTTGGTAGGCAGGTGGATCTTTATTATAGGGAGGTAGATCGTCGGTTGAGAATCGTAGGTCGTGGTACTTGGGAAGATAGTTCTGGATGTCATTGCAGGGGAACTCCGTCGTTCCTGAAGGGTTCTTTCGGTGATGGTGATCAAGTCGAGGGGTGCGGTAGTATCGTGTGACCAATGCCACAGTTCGGGTGAGTTTTCCCAACGGGTTCAGTGTTCTAGGAGCGTGTCAGAAGGGGAGATATTGTATGCGGGTGTAGACGGTCTTTTCTTTAAGAGCTATAGTGTATCAAGAGAGTGTTGAGCAGTTCCGTTTTGTATAGTGGTAATTTTGTTTCAAGACGTGGCAGTTTCTGTATCGAGTCATGCATGGTTCAGAGGTGTCGGTGTTGTTGGTATTCTGATAGGATATCAGTGGTGTTTGCAAGATTGTGAGCGGGTTCCCAAGAGTTATCATTCAATCCATAGCCTTTCCATTTAACCAGGTAATGGTAGCCTGCGCCTCATTTCCTGTGAGCTAGAATTGCCTCTACCTCAAATTCCTCTTGTCCATTTATGAGATCAGGGGGTGGTTTCACATAGTTTGGCCCATGCGCAGTCATTTCCCTGTACGGGGTAAGGAGTGATGTATGAAACACAGGGTGAATGCGCCATTGTTTTGGGAGTTTTAATTTGTATGTCACTGGTCCCATCACTTGTTCGATTTCGAAGGGTCCTTCCCGTTTTGGTGCTAGCTTTCTGGATTGATATGGTATGTGAAGATTTTGGTTTTCAAGCCATACTTTGGTACCCTTTTCAAATCGTATTGCTTTGTCCTTGCATCGTCTTGCCACTAGTTGTCTTGCTAGTTCATGTGCTGCTAGCGCTTCTTCTCTGGCTTTCCTTAGGAACTGAAGGCGCTCCTCTGCTGCTGGTGTGGTCATTCGTGTAGTAGCTGTGGGAAGCGCAACGGGGTCCGTCCCATACATTAATCTGAATGGGGAAGTTTTGATCGTGTCATGATGTCAGTTGTTGGGAGCAAACTCGGCTATTGGAAGAAGCGGTTTCCATAGATGTGGTTCATTGGAGCAGAACATTCGAAGGTAGACTTCTAGTTCCTGGTTGACTCATTCCGTTTCTCCATCGGTTTGGGGATGATAGGCTGTGCTCATTCTATGGTCGATTCCTAATGCTTTTCGTATTTCCTGAAATACTTTTGCAGAGAACTGTGGTCCTCGATCCGAGATTAAGATGTCAGGTAGGCCAAACCGTTTGAAAATTTCAGAGACATAAAGTTCCGCGGTGCCTAAAGCATCAATTGTCTTCTTGCAAGGTGTGAAAATTACCCCCTTTGTAAGACCATGGTCCACCATGACCAGGATTGAGTCAAAGCCATCGGAAAGGGGTAGATCGATGATGAAATCAAGGGTTACTTGCTGAAAGGGGCGGGTTGCTTTTGACGGAATCGGGTGAAGGGCTGGTACATTTGGGTGTGTGTTAATCTTCATCTGCTGACAGAGGGCACATCCTTCTATCCATTCCCTGACATGTTTGAACATTCCGGGCCACCAGTAGTCACACTTAAGGAGTTCAAGGGTCTTTAATCGTCCAGGGTGGCCTGATGATTGTGCTTCGTGCGTTTCTTTAATCAATTTGGTCCGTAGCCTGTCTTGGTCAGGGATGTAGGTCTTTCCGAGATAGTGAACAATGCCATTGGTGTAGGACCAATCTTGTATGTTCGATTTGATCGGTGGGGCGTGGTGCGTGGTGATAACCTCGATTAGAATACGTCCGAAATCATCTTTTGACATTGCTTTCTGAATTTCTGTGACTAGATCTTCTGCAATAAGACGAATAAAACGATCCTCTGGTAGGACTACAATGTCTTCTTGTAATTCAGTGTTTCCCATATGATCAGGGCATCGGGATAGGGCATCCGCTTCAAACATTTTTGTGCCAGGGACGTGCTCAATGCGTAGGTCAAATTCTGATAATAGGGATGACCATCTAGCTTGTCTGGGCGTTAAGCATTGGGCAGTTTGATAGTAGGATAGATTCTTGTGGTCGCAGTGAACTATAGTGGTGTGGGGTGATCCACGTAGTAAATGTCGCCAGGTCATCAATCCTTTGATAATTGCCAAGAGTTCTTGATTGTAGATCTGGTAATTCTGTTCTGTTTGTGTTAATGCATGTGAGATAAATCCGCAGGGATGTAGCGATCCTGTTTCATCTGCTTGTTTCAAGACTGCTCCTATTGCCTTATTCGATGCATCGGTTTGAAGGATAAAGGGTCGAGTAGGATCTGGCATTAATAATACTGGCATAGATGCAAATTGTTTCTTCAGTATTTCAAAAGTGTTGTTCCATTCAGTGGTCCAGTCAAATGGTTCTGTTTTCTTAGTGAGGTCGGTAAGTGGTTTAGCAATGGCAGCAAAATTTCCAATGAAACGTCGGTAAAAGTTCCCAAATCCAAGGAATGATCAGACTTGTTTGACTGTGGTAGGAACTGGCCAATCGGCAATCCCTGCTAACTTTATTGGGTCCATCTGAATGCGTCCAGGGGTGATGATCATTCCTAGGAATTTGACTTCCTGTGTGGCAAACTTGCATTTCTCAAGTTTCAGGAATAGATCGTTATCTTGTAACCATTGTAAAATTTGTTTTGTCCGCTCCTCCAGTTGTTCTAGTGTTTCCGCACAGATTAACATGTCATCCATGTAAATGATCAGCCATCCTTCATTGATCATGTCCCTAAAGAACTTGTTCATCATAGTTTGAAAGGTTGATGGCGAGTTGCATAATCCAAAGAACATTACTGTTGGTTCATAGAGCCCTCGATTGGTAATAAAGGCTGCTTTCCATTCGTCTCCCTTCTTAATGCGAACGTTGTTGTATCCCCATCGGAGGTCTAGTTTGGTGAAATACTTGGCACCTCGTAATTTAGTCATGAGATCGCAAACAAGGGGAAGGGGATATGCATTTTTGACGGTCCATTCATTCAGGTATCGGTAATCTTGACAGGGTCGGAGTGCTCCACTTTCTTTCTTTGCTACAAAGAAGAACGGTGATGCCTGTGGTGATGTATCCTTTCTTGAGTTGTTCATCAATCCATTCATCTAACAGTCCTTGTTCCTTGACCAATAGAGGGTAGAGTTTACTAGCTTTTGGGACAAAACCCTCTTTTGTGTTGATTGCGTGATCCCATGGTCGACTAGATGGGAAGCGTTCTGATGCCTTTTTGTCAAAGATGGTGCGCCATTGCTCATATTCTGTAGGTAGAGTGGTGGATGGTTCATCTTTCTTTAACCTGTGCTCTAGTTCCTGCAATGCCGATGTTTTAACTCTAATCCAATAGTCATCCTCGCCCCATTGCTGGGAGTCAAGGGCTAGCTGCCAGATTGCTTTTGGCGATGTGTCCAGATCTCTAATTTTCAGAGATTTCTCTCACCAGTTGATGATCGGGTTATTTTCTTCTAACCAAGGTATTCCTAGAATCATTCGTTGATCGCCTAGCTTAGTGATCCAGAACCAATTGATAAACTGCTGTCCTTCGATCATGTAGCATATCTTGGTCCAATGCGTGATCATTCCTTTCACATTTACTGTGCCATCTGTGTTTCTGACTTTAATTGGTTTCTTAAGTCATTCTTTCCTGAGCTCTTTCACTGCTCCTTCGTCTACAAAGTTTCCTTCTGCTCCACAATCGATTAGGGCAGATGTTCCAGCAGGTAAATTGGTTGATTTGATAGTTAACGAAATGCGCTTGTCATTGTTGGATAATACTATTACAGAATCAAGCGCTAACTGTTCAGATCTCGATAATAAGGAAGGGCCAACTGCTGAGTGATGCTTCCTAACTAAAAACCCTCGTTTTTGAATTCGTTTGAGAGGGCATTCTTCTCTTCAGTAGACATTGCTGAAAAGATCGCTCTAATTTTCTTCACTGGTTCGTCTTCTTCCTTCTGTTGTTCCTCAGTGACGGAATGGACGGCCTTATTCTGATAAGAAGATCTGGATGAAGACACATCATTGTGTTTCGGGCAATTCCTGGAGATGTGTCCCTGTGTTCCACATCTGAAACACTTGCCAGTCTTTCGGTATTCCTCCTTTTGATCATCTGTCAATCGGCCAGGAGTCGTGGTATTTATAGCTCTGATTGCTCCGGATCGATTATTGTTTCGACTGAAACGCGTTCCAGATCCATCAGTGATTCTCCTGTTTCCCTGTCCTGTCATGTCCCAAGCGTTATGGTGATCCTCAGCCTTATCATAGGCTTCTTGCATCGTTTTAATCTTCCTTTGGTCCTGTAAGATCGTCCTAGCAAGTTCTAAGGGTAATCCTTTAACGAATGCCTGTAACTGAGTGGGTATTCCAGTGAGTCCAGAGGTTCCTATATCCATGCGAAATTTTCTGATATACTCTGGGACTGAAATGCCGTTTCCAACTCTTAATTTGGATAGATTGTTCAGGGCTCGAAGGGCGCTGTTGACTTCTCCCCAGTCATTGATGAAATGTGTTTCAAATGCTTCATAGTTGCTCCATTTGAACGTGGCTGTGGTACTGCTTCTGTTGTCATTCAATTCGCTTCGGATAATAGTTTTCCAGTCGTCTAGTTCTGGTCCCATGCACGCAAGCGCATATCTGACTTTCTTCTCATCTTTTCCTTCATAGTTCTGTTCGTTGAGGGTAAAGTAATCCTCAAGCTGTCCTAAAAATGACCTTGTTTCGATTTGTTTGCCTGTAAAAGGTCGTATAGGCTGCGGTTTGATATCTCCTTTAGAGCTAGCACTGGTTTCAGACGCCATTCTTGGTTCAGGAGTGATCGGTGGTTCGGGGTTAATCAGTGGTTCAGGGGTTGGTGTTCTGGTGATTGGTTTCAGTTCTGGAGTAGGGGTTCTACTTGGAGTTCTGTGTTTCGGAGATGGGGGTGGTCCTTGTTTCGAGTAATCTGTATCAAACGGGTTTTCCTCAAGCTTGGCTTGTTCAATTCGTAGTAATTCCTCCCACTCTGCTAAAAGGCTAGCTGCGATTCCGTGTTGGTCGCTTCCACTAAAGAATTTCTTATAGAGGGTCCTTCCTGGTTCGTTTTCTGGTTCCTTAACAAGGTAGAGCAGTTCTCCTTGTACTTCACTACCCCAGTCTAGGTAGATTTGATCAGGTAAATCAAATTCAAAGGCTCCTGAGTAGAAGTCTCCTGAAAAATATTTGTCTGGGACTGGTTTGTTTCGTTTCTGTCCTTCTGTAACAAAGTACCAGGTTTGTTGGTAGAGAAAAACTTCTCGTTGTCCAAGGTAGGTTTTCCCCTTATAGGTGACGGATCCGTTTGGGGGTCGTTCCTGAGAGCTGCGGGTCTCAATGGTGTCGGCTAGGGGTGATACCCTGAGCTGGTCCTGAGTTCCAACTTATGTTACGGTCGATGTCCACAACGTCGTTCAGCATCCAAGTCCACAGCGACAAACAGAGTCTCGGTCTGTTCCCAATCACTGGACGAGGGTTCTAGGCACTAAGTCTGACGATGATGAAGGCTAGAGAGAGAGCGAGGAGAGCGGTTGAGGCGACGAGCAGAAGATTGTTCAAGTTGTGAATAAGATTTGACTAAGTTGGAACTAAGGAACTACGGTACATGAGAGGGGTTTATATACGTTAAGAGAACAATAGAAACTAAAGGGGAAAGAGCATAGCTATCTAGGAAAGGAAAGGTGAAGGTAGCTATAAAAGGAGATAACGTCCAAGCGTAACTATGGTTTGTAACAAGTAAATGTAGTCCGTTAACAAAGGGAAAAGAGAATTGTAACAGCCCTGGACAATGTTGCAAGGGAGCTCCGTGGTTCCTGAAGGGTTCTTCCAATGGTGATGGTGAAGTCGAGGGGTGCAGTAATACCGTGTGATCAGTGCCATCGTTTGGGTAAGTTTTTCTGATAGGTTTGGTGTCTTAGGAATGTGTCAAAGGGGGAGGTATTGTATGCGGGTATAGACAGTTTTTTCTTTGAGGGCTATAGTGTATCGAGAGAGTATCAAACAGTTTCGTTTCATATAATGATAATTTTGTTTCAAGACGTGGCGGTTTCTGTATTGAGTCATGGTTCAGAGGTGTCGGCGTTGTTGGTATTCTGATAGGATATCAGTGGCGTTTGCAAGATTGCAAGCGGGTTCCCAAGAGTTATCATTCGATCCGTAGCTGTTACGGTCGATGTCCACAACGTCATTCAGTGTCCAAGTCTACAGTGACAAACAGAGTCTCGGTCTGTTCCCAATCACTGGACAAGGATTCTAGGCACTAAGTCTGATGATGACGAAGGCTAGAGAGAGAGTGAGGAGAGCTGTTGAGGCAACAAGCAAAAGAGTGTTCAAGTTATGGATAAGATTCGACTAAGTTGGAACTAAAGAACTACGGTACATGAGAGGGGTTTATATATGTTGAGAGAACAATAGAAACTAAAGGGGAAAGAGCATAGCTATCTAGGAAAGGAAAGGTGAAGGTAGCTGTAAAAGGAGATAACGTCCAAGTGTAATTATGGGTTTGTAACGAGTAAATATAGTCCGTTAACAAAGGGAAAAGAGAATTGTAACATTACCCCCTTTGTATGCGAGAAGTCACCGACTTCTACCAGCCAGACGTAGTCCAACCATGATCTGTCCTAGACTCGGCCCATTTGACAGCGTTGTCTAGTTCCTTTGTCGATGTTTCTACTTTCCATTTGAGCGCTTCAGCAGCACAATGCAAATTCTGAGCATTGCGTAGGAAGGAATCTCGTTCCTCGTAGGTCATCTCGTGTGGGTCGATGGTAAGAGTGAGGGTGGCAAGGTTATCAGTAGCAGAGGATAGGTTGGTTATAGAACAGGTGGCGGCGGCGAGGGCATCTGCAACGACAGTGAGCATGGTGTTTTGTTTGACAAATTGGGCAAAGTGGGGAAGATGGTGGTCATCAGGGTGTACTTGGGGGAGCAAGGCGGCAGGATGGATGTGTAAATCGTCATCGTCGAAGTGGACGACAGTGGTGTTTTCAATGAAGACCTCAAGCGGGAGGTCTGGGACAGCAAGGAAGGGCGAAAAGGCGGCAGCGGTTTTGTTGATGTGCCAGTGAGCGCAGGAGAGGAGGGCCAGGGTGATGAAGTAGGCGGCAAGGGCGAAGAAGGTGAACATGGTTTTCGATGTGAGTCTTGGCATTAGGTGATGATACCTGGAAATTTATATGTGTTCCAGGTCGCTGATTTCCGTGTCCAAATCCCAACTTTCTGTATCTAGTGGATCTTCAATTGCAGGGTTGGTGAGGAGTTCTCGTTCCTCTGTGATGAACCTGGTTAATGAATCTAAATGCTGGATTCCTGGTGTCGTTGTTGGGGTGACTAAGAATCTTCTGATTCGCCTGATAATGTCCGCTATTACCTCTGTCAATGCAACAGACAGATATTGAAGCTCATCAAGGATGTCTTCTATGAGAATGCGAGGCCTCCCTGGTATTCTGATTCTCCGATTAATCAACCAAATTTGTGTGCTACACTCCTGTATCTGTTTAGTGATTTCATCCATCTGTTTATATTCTTCTGGACAAAGTAGTCTTCCATGAGCACTTTCATAAATGTTACTGTTTCTGATGGCTAGAAGTTGGTAGGCAGGTGGATCTTTATTATAGGGAGGTAGATTGTCGGTTGAGAATTGTAGGTCATGGTACTTGGGAAGATAGTTCTGGATGTCATTGCAGGGGAACTCCGTCGTTCCTGAAGGGTTCTTTCGGTGACGGTGATCAAGTCGAGGGGTGCGGTAGTATCGTGTGACCAATGCCACAGTTTGGGTGAGTTTTCCCAACGGGTTCAGTGTTCTAGGAGCGTGTCAGAAGGGGAGATATTGTATGCGGGTGTAGACGGTCTTTTCTTTAAGAGCTATAGTGTATCAAGAGAGTGTTGAGCAGTTCCATTTTGTATAGTGGTAATTTTGTTTCAAGACATGGCGGTTTCTGTATCAAGTCATGGTTCAGAGGTGTCGGCGTTGTTGGTATTCTGATAGGATATCAGTGGCGTTTGCAAGATTGCGAGCGGGTTCCCAAGAGTTATCATTCAATCCATAGCCTTTCCATTTAACCAGGTAATGGTAGCCTGTGCCTCATTTCCTGTGAGCTAGAATTGCCTCTACCTCGAATTCCTCTTGTCCATTTACAAGATCAGGGGGTGGTTTCACATAGTTTGGCCCGTGCGCAGTTGTTTCCCTGTACGGGGTAAGGAGTGATGTATGAAACACAGGGTGAATGCGCCATTGTTTTGGGAGTTTTAATTTGTATGTCACTGGTCCCATCACTTGTTCGATTTCGAAGGGTCCTTCTCGTTTTGGTGCTAGCTTTCTGGACTGATATGGTATGTGAAGATTTCGGTTCTCAAGCCATACTTTGGTACCCTTTTCAAATCGTATTGCTTTGTCCTTGTGTCGTCTTGCCACTAGTTGTCTTGCTAGTTCATGTGCTGCTAGTGCTTCTTCTCTGGCTTTCCTTAGGAACTGAAGGCGCTCCTCTGCTGCTGGTGTGGTCATTCGTGTAGTAGCTGTGGGAAGCGCAACAGGGTCCGTTCCATACATTAGTCTGAATGGGGAAGTTTTGATAGTGTCGTGATGTCGGTTATTGTGAGCAAACTCGGCTATTGGGAAGAGTGGTTTCCATAGATGCGGTTCATTGGAGCAGAACATTTGAAGGTAGACTTCTAGTTCCTGGTTGACTCATTCCATTTCTCCATCGGTTTGGGGATGATAGGCTGTGCTCATTCTATGGTCGATTCCTAATGCTTTTCGTATTTCCTGAAATACTTTTGCGGAGAACTGTGGTCCTTGATCCGAGATCAAAACGTCGGGTAGGCCAAACCGTTTGAAAATTTCGGAGACGTAAATTTCCGCAGTGCCTAGTGCATCAATTGTCTTCTTGCAAGGTGTGAAAATTACCCCCTTTGTAAGACCATGGTCCACCATGACCAGGATTGAGTCAAATCCATCGGAAAGGGGTAGATCAGTGATGAAATCCAGGGTTACTTGCTGAAAGGGGTGGGTTGCTTTCAACGGAATTGGGTGAAGGGCTGGTACATTTGGGTGTGTGTTAATCTTCATCTGCTGACAGAGGGCGCATCCTTCTATCCATTCTCTGACATGTTTGAACATTCCGGGCCACCAGTAATCACACTTAAGGAGTTCAAGGGTCTTTAATCATCCAGGGTGACCTGATGATTGTGCCTCGTGCGTTTCTTTAATTAATTTGGTTTGCAACCCATCTTGGTCAGGGATGTAGGTCTTTCCAAGATAGTGAACAATGCCATTGGTATAAGACCAATCTTGTATGTTCGATTTGATCGGTGGGGCGCAGTGCGTGGTGATAACCTCGATCAGAATACGTCCGAAATTGTCCTTTGACATTGCTTTCTGGATTTCTGTGACTAGATCTTCTGCAATAAGATGAATAAAACGATCCTCTGGTAGGACTACAATGTCTTCTTGTAATTTGCTGTTTCCCATATGATCAGGGCGTCGGGATAGGGCATCTGCTTCAAACATTTTTGTGCCAGGGACGTGCTCAATGCATAGGTCAAATTCTGATAATAGGGATGACCATCTAGCTTGTCTGGGCGTTAAGCGTTGGGCGGTTCGATAGTAGGACAAATTCTTATGGTCGCAGTGAACTATAGTGGTGTGGGGTGATCCATGTAGTAAATGTCGCCAGGTCATCAATCCTTTGATAATTGCCAAGAGCTCTCGATCGTAGATCTGGTAATTCTGTTCCGTTTGTGTTAATGCATGTGAGATAAATCCGCAGGGGTGTAGAGATCCTGTTTCATCTGCTTGTTTCAAGACTGCTCCTATTGCCTTATTCGATGCGTCGGTTTGAAGGATAAAGGGTCAGGTAGGATCTGGCATTAATAATACTGGCATAGATGCAAATCGTTTCTTTAGAATTTCAAAAGCGTTGTTCTGTTCAGTGGTCCAGTCAAATGGTTCTGTTTTCTTAGTGAGGTCGGTAAGTGGTTTAGCGATGGTGGCAAAATTTCCAATGAAATGTCAGTAAAAGTTCCCAAATCCGAGGAATGATCAGACTTGTTTGACTGTGGTAGGGACTGGCCAATCGGCAATCCCAGCTAACTTTATTGGGTCCATCTGAATGCGTCCAGGGGTGATGATCATTCCTAAGAATTCGACTTCCTGCATGGCGAACTTGCATTTTTCAAGTTTCAGGAATAGATTGTTATCTTGTAACCATTGTAAAATTTGTTTTGTCCGCTCCTCCAGCTGTTCTAGTGTTTCTGCACAGATTAACATGTCGTCCATGTAAATGATCAGCCATCCTTCATTGATCATGTCCCTAAAGTATTCGTTCATCATAGTTTGAAAAGTTGACAGCGAGTTGCATAATCCAAAGAACATTACTGTTGGTTCATAGAGTCCTCGATTAGTAATAAAGGCTGCTTTCCATTCGTCTCCTTTCTTGATGCGAACATTGTTGTATCCCCATTGGAGGTCTAGTTTGGTGAAATATTTGGCACCTCGTAATTTAGTCATAAGATCGGAAACAAGGGGAAGGGGATATGCGTTTTTGACGGTCCATTCATTCAGGTATCAGTAATCTTGACAGGGTCAGAGTGCTCCACTTTCTTTCTTTGCTACAAAGAAGAATGGTGACGCTTGCGGTGATGTAGATGGTTTAATGTATCCTTTCTTGAGTTGTTCATCAATCCATTTGTCTAACAGTCCTTGTTCCTTGATCGATAGAGGGTAAAGTTTACTAGCTTTTGGGATAAAACCCTCCTTTGTGTTGATTGCATGGTCCCACGGTCGACTGGATGGGAAGCGTTCTGATGCTTTCTTATCAAAGATGGTGCGCCATTGCTCATATTCTGTAGGTAGAGTGGTGGATGGTTCGTCTTTCTTTAGCCTATGCTCTAGTTCCTGTGATGCCGATGTTTTAACTCTAATCCAATAGTCATCCTCGCCCCATTGCTGGGAGTCAAGGGCTAGCTGCCAGATCGCTTTTGGCGATGTGTCCTGGTCTCCAATTTTCAAAGATTTCTCTCGCCAGTTGATGATCGGGTTATTTTCTTCTAACCAGGGTATTCCTAGGATCATTTGTTGATCGCCTAGCTTAGTGATCCAGAACCAATTGATAAATTGTTGTCCTTCAATCATGTAGCATATCTTGGTCCGATGTGTGATCATTCCTTTCACATTTACTGTTCCATCTGCGTTTCTGACTTTAATTGGTTTCTTAAGTCATTTTTTCTTGAGCTCTTTCACTGCTCCTTCATCTACAAAGTTTCCTTCTGCTCCACAATCGATTAGGGCAGATGTTCCAGTGGGTAAATCGGTCAATTTGATAGTTAACGAAATGCGCTTGTCATTGTTGGATAATACTATTACAGAATCAAGCGCTAACTGTTCAGATCTCGATAATAAGGAAGGGCCAACTGCTGAGTGACGCTTCCTAACTAAAAACCCTCGTTTTCGAATTCGTTTAAGAGGGCATTCTTCTCTTCAGTAGACATTGCTGAAAAGATTGCTCTAATCTTCTTTGCTGGTTCGTCTTCTTCCTTCTGTTGTTCCTCAGTGACGGAATGAACCGCCTTATTCTGATAAGAAGACCTGGATGAAGACGCATCATTGCGCTTCGGGCAGTTCCTGGAGATGTGACCCTGTGTTCCACATCTGAAACACTTGCCGGTCTTTTGGTATTCCTCCTTTTGATCATCTGTCAAGCGGCTAGGAGTCATGGTATTTATAGCTCTGATTGCTCTGGATCAATCATTGTTTCAATTGAAACGTGTTCCAGATCCATCAGTGATTCTCCTGTTTCCTTGTCCTGTCATATCCCAGGTGTTATGGTGATCCTCAGCCTTATCATAGGCTTCTTGCATCGTCTTAATCTTCCTTTGGTCCTGTAAGATCATCCTAGCGAGTTCCAAGGGTAATCCTTTAACGAATGCCTGTAACTGAGTGGGTATTCCTGTAAGTCCAGAGGTTCCTATATCCATGCGAAATTTTCTGATGTATTCTGGGACTGAAACGCTGTTTCCAACTCTTAATTTGGATAGATTGTTCAGGGCTCGAAGGGCACTGTTGACTTCTCCCCAGTCATTGATGAAACGTGTTTCAAATGCTTTGTAGTTGCTCCATTTGAACGTGGCTGTGGTACTGCCTCTGTTGTCATTCAATTCGCTTCGGATAATAGTTTTCCAGTTGTCCAGTTCTGGTCCCATGCACGCAAGCACATATCTGACTTTCTTCTCATCTTTTCCTTCATAGTTCTGTTCGTTGAGGGTAAAGTAATCCTCAAGCTGTCCTAAAAATGATCTTGTTTCGATTTGTTTGCCTGTAAAAGGTCGTATAGGCTGCGGTTTGATATCTCCTTTAGAGCTAGCACTGGTTTCAGATGCCATTCTTGGTTCAGGAGTGATCAGTGGTTTGGGGTTAATCAGTGGTTCAGGGGTTGGTGTTCTGGTGATTGGTTTCAGTTCTGGAGTAGGGGTTCTACTCGGAGTTCTGTGTTTTGGAGATGGGGGTGGTCCTTGTTTCGAGTAATCTGTATCAAACGGGTTTTCCTCAAGCTTGGCTTGTTCAATTCATAGTAATTCCTCCCACTCTGCTAAAAGGCTAGCTGTGATTCCGTGTCGGTCGCTTCCACTAAAGAATTTCTTATAGAGGGTCCTTCCTGGTTCATTTTCTGGTTCCTTAACAAGGTAGAGCGGTTCTCCTTGTACTTCACTACCCCAGTCTAGGTAGATTTGATCAGGTAAATCAAATTCAAAGGCTCCTGAGTAGAAGTCTCCTGAAAAATATTTGTCTGGGACTGGTTCGTTTCGTTTCCATCCTTCTGTAACAAAGTACCAGGTTTGTTGGTAGAGAAAAACTTCTCGTCGTCCAAGGTAGGTTTTCCCCTTATAGGTGACGGATTTGTTCGGGGGTCATTCCTGAGAGCTGCGGGTCTCAATGGTGTCGGCTAGGGATGATACCTTGAGCTGGTCCTGAGTTCCAACTTATGTTACAGTTGATGTCCACAACGTCGTTCAGTGTCCAAGTCTACAGCGACAAACAGAGCCTCGGTCTGTTCCCAATCACTGGACGAGGATTCTAGGCACTAAGTCTGACGATGACGAAGGCTAGAGAGAGAGTGAGGAGAGCTGTTGAGGCAACGAGCAAAAGAGCGTTCAAGTTATGGATAAGATTCGACTAAGTTGGAACTAAAGAACTACGGTACATGAGAGGAGAATACAAAGTTGGAGATAAAGTATGGCTGTCAACCAAAGACCTAAGGTTAACAGGGCGACCAACTAGGAAATTGGTGGAAAGATGGATTGGGCCATACCCAATCAAGAAAATAGTGTCACCAAATGCAGTAGAGCTGAACCTACCTTTTTCTCAACAAATCCATCCTAAATGGAGTACTTGGTTAGGTGGAAAGGATACACCACCAAGCATAACTCATGGGAACCATTGGACAATTTACAAAACACCAAAAGAAAAATAAAAAACTTTTATGATAGAAACCCTGGAGCCATCAGAAGGCTTGACAAAGCAACCTTTGACAGGTTAACTTTCAGACCCTATGAAAATTTCACACAATCCTCGGACAAAATAGTGTCCAAAATCAATATTAATGCAGTAGCACTGGCTGCAAAGTGGGAACAAAATTGGCAGAAATGGAAAGGGAAAAAGGGTTTAGACACCCTGATAGAACCAGGAGATGCAGAAGGACCATGTCAATGTAACATGTGCCTATGACAATTGCATGATATAGCACCTCACGCTGAAACAATTGAAGACCTCACTCCACCTTCCCGCCCACTCTCACCCATTATCGAGGAACTGGAGGAACCATCCATGATAGAGTGCAATGCACTGAAAGATGACAAAGAAGTATAAATTTGTCTGGAAGCCAAATCTTAAAAAGGGGGTACTGTCATGACCAACTGAAAAGCTTTGGCTTTTTCACTAAGTCATTCCGCTTTTATTATTTATTTTCTTCATATTAGATAAACCTATGCTGACTAAGCAGGCACCTATCACTTGGCGCTTAGATAAACAGAGTAGATAAGATACCAGACTACGGCGCTGATGACTCATTACTATTACTACATGTGCAGTTGTCTTACTCATACAAGTACTATATTTAGAATAGGGCTTAGGGTAGTGCATAGACCACCTGTCATAGTATATAAGGAGTGTAATTCAGCACCCAGAGTCCTCAGTTGAGTTCTCTTGGGTTTCCCCTCCCTCCTCTCCTCCTCCTGTCTTGTCTACTAGTTGGGGCTCTTAGGCGTCATGCCAAGGGAGTCCTGATAACTAGCCAGCAGCACTGAGCACTTGCCTACTGGCTTTTGCCAAAACCCTTTTCCTTGCCAAGTTCTTTCCATTGCTCCTTGGTGAGCTCTTCTATTTTTACTTCTCTTGCCTTCCATTTGCCCTTATCCTTCCATCAAGGCTTCTTAGGCTCTGGGCAATCATGCATGAAGTGTCCTTCCTTTCCACAATTATAACAATTGCCTGTTATCCTTCCCTTGGATTTGTCTACATCCATTGCATTTGGATCTTTTGATGTTGTCAGCGTACTGTACTGAAACTGGTTTGGTTTGCTGTCTTTAGCAACTGTTTTCTCCTTATATCTGCCTTTCTGCCTGTCTGGTTCATATGCATCTGTTGCTTTCCTATAAGCTCGTGCCAATTCTATTGCCTGATCCTGGATCTGTTTCAGGGTTGCGTCATCCCCCAGGTTTCCATGCTGAATTAGGTCTCATCCAAGTGCAGGGTTGATGTTTTGTTTAAACAACAAGATCAACGCCCTGTTGTCCCATCCAACTAATGGTAACAATGCATTGAACCTGACCACATGGTCCTCAATCATTGTATTACCACTAAAATTGCATTGGTTGCCTTTTCTCAAGTTTCTGTTGACATGAAGAACTCATGCATCTGTGCTGCAAAGTCTTCCCAGCTTGTAAAAGGAAACTGATTTTGTAAGGGCTGCCAGATTTCATGATTGTTAACTATGACTCCTTGGTTAAGTACTTCCTGTTACAGTTCTCTTTTCCCTTTGTTAACGGACTACATTTACTTGTTACAAACCCATAGTTACGCTTGGACGTTATCTCCTTTTATAGCTACCTTCATCTTTCCTTTCTTAGATAGCTATGCTCTTTCCCCTTATATTCTTATTGTTCTCTTAATGTATATAAACCCCTCTCATGTACCGTAGTTCTTTAGTTCCAACTTAGTCGAATCTTATCCATAACTTGAACACTCTTTTGCTCGTCGCCTCAACCACTCTCCTCACTTTCTCTCTAGCCTTCGTCATCGTCAGACTTAGTGCCTAGAACCCTTGTCCAGTGATTGGGAACAGACCGAGGCTCTGTTTGTTGCTGTAGACTTGGACGCTGAACGACGTTGTGGACATTGACCGTAACATAAGTTGGAACTCAGGACTAGCTCAGGGTATCATCCCTAGCCGACACCATTGAGACCCGCAGCTCTCAGGAACAACCCCCGAACGGATCCGTCACCTATAAGGGGAAATACTACCTTGAACGACAAGAAGTTTTTCTCTACCAACGAACCTGGTACTTTGTTACAGAAGGACGGAAACAAAACGAACCAGTCCCAAACAAATACTTTTCAGGAGACTTCTACTCAGGAGTATCTGAATTCGATTTACCCGATCAAATCTACCTAGACTGGGGTAGTGAAATACAAGGAGAACCGCTCTACCTTGTCAAGGAACCAGAAAACGAACCAGGAAGGACCCTCTACAGAAGATTCTTTAGAGACAGTAACCGACACGGAATCACAGCTAGCCTTTTAGCAGAGTGGGAGGAATTATTACGAATTGAACAAGCCAAGCTTGAGGAAAACCCGTTTGATACAGATTACTCGAAACAGAGACCACCCCCATCTCCGAAAACCAGAACCCCAAGTAGAACCCCTACTCCAGAACCAAAACCGATCACCAGAACACCTACCCCTGAACCACCGATTAACCCCGAACCACTGATCACTCCTGAACCAAGAATGGCATCTGAAACCAGTACAGGCTCTAAAGGAGATATCAAACCGCAGCCGATACGACCCTTTACAGGTAAACGAATCGAAGCAAGGTCATTTTTAGGACAGCTTGAGGATTACTTTACCCTCAATGAACAGAACTATGAAGGAAAAGATGAGAAGAAAGTCAGATATGCGCTCGCATGCATGGGACCAGAACTAGACGATTGGAAGACCATTGTCCGAGGCGAACTAAACGACAACAGAGGCAGAACCACAGCTATATTCAAATGGGGCAACTATGAGGCATTTGAAACACGTTTCATCAATGACTGGGGGGAAGTCAACAGCGCCCTTCGAGCCCTGAACAATCTATCCAAATTAAGAGTTGGAAATGGCGTTTCAGTCCCAGAATACATTAGAAAATTCTGCATGGACATAGGAACCTCTGGGCTCACAGGAATACCCGCTCAACTGCAAGCATTCGTCAAAGGATTACCTCTAGAACTTGCTAGGACGATCTTACAGGACCAGAGGAAGATCAAAACGATGCAGGAAGCCTATGATAAGGCCAAGGATCACCATAATGCATGGGACATGACAGGACAGGGAAACAGGAGAACCACTGATGGATCTGGAACACGTTTCAATCGAAACAACAATCGATCTGGAACAATCAGAGCTATAAATACCACGACCCCTAGCCGATTGACAGATGATCAAAAGGAGGAATACCGAAAGACTGGCAAGTGTTTTAGATGTGGAACACAGGGACACATCTCCAGGAACTGCCCGAAACGCAACGATGCGTCTTCATCCAGGTCTTCTTATCAGAATAAGGCTGTCCATTCCGTCACTGAAGAACAACAGAAGGAAGAAGACGAACCAGCAAAGAAAATTAGAGCCATCTTTTCAGCAATGTCTACTGAAGAAAAGAATGCCCTCTTAAACGAATTTGAAAACGAGGGTTTTTAGTTAGGAAGTGTCACTCAGCGGTTGGCCCTTCCTTATTATCGAGATCTGAACAGTTAGCGCTTGATTCTGTAATAGTATTATCCAACAATGACAAGCGCATTTCGTTAACTATCAAATCGACCGATTTACCCGCTGGAACATCTGCCCTAATTGACTGTGGAGCAGAAGGAAACTTTGTAGATGAAGAAGCAGTAAAAGAACTCAGGAAAGAACGACTTAAGAAACCAATCAAAGTCAGAAACGCAGACGGAACCGTAAATGTGAAAGGAATGATCACACATTGGACCAAGATATGCTATATGATTGAAGGACAGCAGTTTATCAATTGGTTCTGGATCACTAGGCTAGGCGACCAACGAATGATCTTAGGGATACCTTGGTTAGAAGAAAATAACCTGATCATCAACTGGCGAGAGAAATCTCTGAAAATTGGAGATCCGGACGCATCGCCAAAAGCAATTTGGCAGCTAGCCCTAGATTCCCAGCAATGGGGCAAAGATGACTACTGGATCAGAGTTAAAACATCGGCATCACAGGAATTAGAACACAGGCTGAAGAAGGACGAACCATCTACCACTCTACCGACAGAATATGAGCAATGGCGCACCATCTTTGACAAAAAGGCGTCAGAACGCTTCCCATCCAGTCGACTGTGGGATCACGCAATCAACACGAAAGAAGGCTTTGTCCCGAAGGCTAGTAAACTCTACCCTCTATCCGTCAAAGAACAAGGGCTGTTAGACAAGTGGATTGATGAACAGCTCAAGAAAGGATACATTAAACCATCTACATCACCGCAGGCATCACCGTTCTTCTTTGTAGCAAAGAAAGAAAGCGGAGCACTCCGACCCTGTCAGGATTATCAATATCTCAATGAATGGACCATCAAAAACGCATATCCCCTTCCCTTAGTTTCCGATCTCATGACTAAACTACGGGGCGCCAAGTACTTCACCAAACTAGACCTCCGATGGGGATACAATAATGTTCGCATCAAAAAGGGAGATGAATGGAAAGCGGCCTTTATCACCAATCGAGGACTCTATGAACCTACAGTAATGTTCTTTGGATTATGCAACTTGCCGTCAACCTTTCAAACTATGATGAACGAATACTTTAAGGATATGATCAATGAAGGATGGTTAGTCATCTACATGGATGACATGCTAATTTGCGCAGAATCACTGGAACAACTGGAAGAACGGACAAAACGGATTTTACAATGGTTACAAGATAATGATCTATTCCTGAAATTAGAAAAATGCAAGTTCGCCATGCAGGAAGTTGAATTTTTAGGAATGATCATCACCCCTGGACACATTCAGATGGACCCAATAAAGTTAGCTGGGATCGCCGATTGGCCAGTCCCTACCACAGTCAAACAGGTCCGATCCTTCCTCGGATTTGGGAATTTTTACTGACGCTTCATTGGAAACTTTGCTGCAATTGCTAAACCACTCACCGACCTCACTAAGAAAGCTGAACCATTTGACTGGACTACAGAACAAAACAATGCTTTTGAAACACTAAAGAAGCGATTCGCATCTATGCCAGTATTATTAATGCCGGATCCTACTCGACCCTTTATCCTTCAGACCGATGCATCAAATAAAGCGATAGGAGCAGTACTGAAACAAGCTGATAAAACAGGATCTCTACACCCCTGTGGATTTATTTCACATGCATTAACACAAACGGAACAGAACTACCAGATCTATGATCGAGAACTCTTGGCAATCATCAAAGGATTGATGACTTGGTGACATCTACTGCATGGATCACCCCACACTACTATAGTGCACTGTGACCACAAGAATTTGTCCTACTATCGAACGGCCCAACGCTTAACGCCCAGACAAGCTAGATGGTCATCCTTATTGTCAGAATTTGACCTACGCATCGAGCACGTCCCTGGCACAAAAATGTTTGAAGCGGATGCCCTATCCCGACGCCCTGATCATATGGGAAACAGTGAATTACAGGAGGACGTCATAGTCCTACCGGAAGATCGTTTTATTCGTCTTATTGCTGAAGATCTAGTTACAGAAATTCAGAAAGCTATGTCAAAAGACGATTTTGGACGCATTTTAATTGAGGTTATCACCACGCACCGCGCTCCCCCGATCAAATCGAACATACAAGATTGGTCTTACACCAATGGCATTGTCCACTATCTTGGAAAAACCTACATCCCTGACCAGGACGGGTTACGAACCAAATTAATCAAGGAAACGCACGAGGCATGATCATCTGGTCACCCTGGACGATTAAAGACCCTTGAACTCCTTAAGCGTGATTACTGGTGGCCCGGAATGTTCAAACATGTCAGAGAATGGATAGAAGGATGCGCCCTCTGCCAGCAGATGAAAATTAACACACACCCGAACATACCAGCCCTTCACCCAATTCCATCGAAAGCAACCCGCCCCTTTCAGCAAGTGACCCTTGATTTCATCACTGATTTACCCCTTTCCGATGGCTTTGATTCGATCCTGGTCACGGTGGACCATGGTCTTACAAAGGGGGTAATTTTCACACTGTGCAAAAAGACAATTGATGCACTAGGTACTGCGGAACTTTACATATCTGAAATTTTCAAACGGTTTGGCCTACCCAATGTTTTGATCTCAGACCGAGGACCACAATTCTCTGCAAAAGTATTCCAGGAAATACGAAAAGCATTAGGAATTGACCATAGAATGAGCACAGCCTATCACCCTCAGACTGATGGAGAAACAGAACGAGTCAACCAAGAACTAGAAGTCTATCTCCGAATGTTCTGTTCAAATGAACTGCATCTATGGAAACTGCTTCTCCCAATAGCTGAATTTGCTCACAATAACCAACATCACGACACGATCAAAACTTCCCCATTCAGACTAATGTATGGAACGGACCCTGTTGTGCTTCCCACAGCTACTACGCGAATGACCACGCCAGCAGCGGAAGAGCGCCTTCAGTTCCTAAGAAAAGCCAGAGAAGAAGCGCTAGCAGCACATGAACTAGCAAGACAACTAGTGGCAACACGACGCAGGGACAAAGCAATACGATTTGAAAAGGGTACCAAAGTTTGGCTTGAGAACCGAAATCTTCACATACCATATCCATCCAAAAAGCTAGCACCAAAACGAGAAGGACCCTTCGAAATCGAACAAGTAATGGGACCAGTAACATACAAATTGAAACTCCCAAAACAATGGCGCATTCACCCTGTGTTTCATGCGTCACTCCTTACCCCGTACAAGGAAACGACTGCGCACGGCCCGAATTATATGAAACCACCTCCTGATCTCGTAAATGGACAAGAGGAATTTGAGGTAGAGGCAATTCTAGCCCACAGGAAACGAGGCGCAGGCTACCATTATCTAGTTAAATGGAAAGGCTACGGATCGAACGATAACTCTTGGGAACCCACTCGCAATCTTGCAAACGCCACTGATATTTTATCAGAATATCAACGACGTCAACACCTCTGAACCATGACGCGATATAGAAACTGCCATGTCTTGAAACAAAACTACCACTATACAAAACGGAACTGCTCTACAGTCTCTCGATATACTATAGCCCTTAAAGAAAAAACCATCTATACCCACATACAATACCTCCCCTTCCAACACGCTCTTAGAGCGCCGACCCCGCCAGGAAAACTTACTCGAACTATGGCGTTAGTCACACGATATTATCGCACCCCTCGTCTCGATCACCGCCACCAAAAGAATCCTTCAGGGATAACGGAATTCCCCTGCAATGATGCCCGGAATTATCTTCCCAAGTACCACAACCTACGATTTTCAACTGATGATCTACCTCTCTACAATGAGAATCCACCTGCCTACCAACTTTTAGCCATCAGAAGCAGTGATGTTTATAGAAGCGCTCAAATGGAAGGTGGAGACTTCTACAAAAGAGTTGGACAATGCCGTCAAGTGGGCCGAGTCCAGAACAGACCATGGCTGGACTACCTCTGGCTGGTAGAAGTTGGTGACTTCTTGCATACAAAGGGGGTAATGTTACAGTTCTCTTTTCCCTTTGTTAATGGACTACATTTACTTGTTACAAACCCATAGTTACGCTTGGACATTATCTCCTTTTATAGCTACCTTCATCTTTCCTTTCTTAGATAGCTATGCTCTTTCCCCTTATATTCTTATTGTTCTCTTAATGTATATAAACCCCTCTCATGTACCGTAGTTCTTTAGTTCCAACTTAGTCGAATCTTATCCATAACTTGAACACTCTTTTGCTCGTCGCCTCAACCGCTCTCCTCGCTTTCTCTCTAGCCTTCGTCATCGTCAGACTTAGTGCCTAGAACCCTTGTCCAGTGATTGGGAACAGACCGAGGCTCTGTTTGTTGCTGTAGACTTGGACGCTGAACGACGTTGTGGACATTGACCGTAACACTTCCCATGATAGATTGGCTGGCCATCCAGATGCATCTATCTTGTTCTGGTATTCCTGCTGTGCATTTTGCACTGCCTTGAGTTTAACCCCTGCCCAATCACCTGCTTGGTTATCTTTTCCTTTTCTAATCTGGTATAGACAGATCGAGATCTTTCAATCCAACTGAATTTCTCTGGCCAGTGTGAAGTACATTCTCATCTGCCATAGCCATCCATCCACCATGCAGGGATCTCCTTCATAGTAGTCTGGCATCTCAGTGTTACAAGCTCACACTCAACACAAACCCACAAGCCTCGCAGAGAAGGAAGGAGGATAAGAAATAGAAGAAGGAATGGTATTGAGACTACATTAGACAGAATCTAATGCCCATACAATGAGCATAAGATAAACTATCTTAAGTCTTGGGGAACCAAGACTACCTACAGCTGGTCTTATATACTATTCTACTAAGACCCCTTGCAACCCTTCCCACTGGCACCTCTACAGCCTCAGTGACTCATACTGCTTGAGTGCTGCTTCTAGACCCTTGAGCGCTGCTTCTGGACTTCATCTATCTTTAGCGATGCTGTGCACCCTTGACAGTTCCACATGCGCCCATGGCCTAGAACCTTCTCCTCAGCCTGGCGCTCCCACAGTCTCCATCTGGGCCCTATTCCATGAGGCATACTGCTCACAGGCCTCCCACAATCCCCAACAGGGAGTTGTTATTGCCATATCAAGCTTGTCGAGCATTGCTGCTGATCCCATGCCTTATTGGGGTGATGTACTGATGCACTGATGTGATCCACGCGCACTGCCACCCAGGGTTGCAATCTCCTTCCTAGTATGTAGGTGGTTGGCCCAACTAACCATCGTCTTGTCTTCTAGTGAGTGCTCCCACACACTAACCCACGCGAAGTGTTCCTATAGTCCCTTCCATGATCCCAGATGATGTATAGATGTCCCAGAGTGGTCCCAGACCACTAGCAAGATAAAAGGAAGAAAAAGATGTGTTAGGATGGATTCCTAACACTCAGCCTTGGTAAGAGGTGTGGGTGGAGGAATTGGGTTGGCTTGATGATATTCATTAACAATTCCCACCACTACCTGTCCAATGGCAGTGATGGTCTCCTTGCACTGGATCTGCTGCCTCTGAATAGCATCTTCTTGGGCTGCTATTTGTGCCAGAGTGGCACCTTATGGAGTGGGTAATTTGGTCTCCTCAGCCCATGTGGTTTGCCACCCAGTTAGTGCATTATACATATTGGCAAGCATATCACCAGTGAACTGGAATGTGCCAAGCCATTTATGTCCCGAGCTGGATCTGTTCATCAGATCTAGATGTGCCCATCCATCATAGCCATTCATCTGCTTATCGATGTGATAGCAATGTTCTAGACCATGGGTACAACAAATTGAAATTCTGATCCATTCATTCTGCAAGTTTGGGTCCCATGATATCACCTCATGAATTTGGGGATATGCAGGCCAATTATACTCGTCCCAATATTGAGCTTTAATCAAAAATAAGTAGCAGAACCTAGGAATGTCTGGATAGAGCATATGCCTATTGTATCAGGGTTTTGGATATGGGTAAGGAGTAGAAATATCCTTTTTAATTTCTCTTCTCCAATTGTCAATTTCCTGTTTCTGCACTTCCATATTGGATGAGCTAGGTGCATCTAGATCCTCTTTTAACCAATCTAGTGGGTTTGCAACTGATCCACCATTCCATGTCCAGTCTGCTCCCTGCATTCTGGTTAATGCCTTGCTAGGCCCAAACATACTGATGACTGCTTGAGAATATGACTCTTTTACTGTTACTTGTCCTAGCTTGGGGAGTGATCTAACCAATGGATTTTTTGATACCCCCTGCACAAATGAGGATATGGTTACTGGTGATTTGGATCTGGGCTTCTTAGATTTACCCTGTCCTCCAAATCTGGCTCTCTTATTGAATTTCCCACGCCATTCAAGGTGTTCCAGATCTTTCCAGATATAAATCTCATCCTTCTTGAGACTCAGTTCCACCCATTCCAATACATGGAATTTATCTGGTTTCACATTGTCTTGTAGACCAAGAACTGCTGAGTAGTCCCTGAGCTCCAGCTCCCATGAGAGGATTCGCTCCAACGTGGGCCACTCCGGCCAGTGGAATTGATTATGGAATTCCCTTTTGAACAGATATAGGTAGCAGTATCCATTTACTTTCCATGGCACTGATTTTGGAATTGCTGTGGTGTAAGCCCCAGGTAACACTGGTTTCTCCTCTGAGACATCCTGGACCCAGCGCTGTGTGAATTCCACATCTTCTCCTAATCTGGACAAGAAATAATCATGATCAGGCAGTGTGAAAATTTCATCTTCCCTGTATTGAGAGATGCGAGGCAGTGTGTTACAGTTCTCTTTTCCCTTTGTTAACGGACTACATTTTACTTGTTACAAACCTATAGTTACACTTGGACATTATCTCCTTTAATAGCTACCTTCACCTTTCCTTTCTCAGATAGCTATGCTCTTTCCCCTTTAGTTCCTATTGTTCTCTCAACGTATATAAACCCCACTCATGTACCGTAGTTCTTTAGTTCCAACTTAGTCGAATCATATCCATAACTTGAACACTCTTTCGCTCATCGCCTCAACTGCTCTCCTCGCTCTCTCTCTAGCCTTTGTCATCGTCAGACTTAGTGCCTAGAATCCTCGTCCAGTGGCTGGGAACAGACCAAGACTCTGTTTGTCACTGTAGACTTGGACACTGAATGATGTTGTGGACATCGACCATAACATAAGTTGGAACTCAGGACTAGCTCAGGGTATCATCCCTAGCCGACACCATTGAGACCCGCAGCTCTCAGGAATGACCCCCAAACGGATCTGTCACCTATAAGGGGAAATACTACCTTGGATGACGAGAAGTTTTTCTCTACCAACGAACCTGGTACTTTGTTACAGAAGGATGGAAACGAAACGAACCAGTCCCAGACAAATATTTTTCAGGAGACTTCTACTCAGGAGCCTTTGAATTCGATTTACCCGATCAAATCTACCTAGACTGGGGTAGTGAAGTACAAGGAGAGCCACTCTACCTTGTTAAGGAACCAGAAAACGACCTAGGAAGGAACCTCTACAGAGAATTCTTTAGAGACAGCGACCAACACGGAATCACAGCTAGCCTTTTAGCAGAGTGGGAGGAATTACTACGAATTGAACAAGCTAAGCTTGAGGAAAACCCGTTTGATACAGATTACTCAAGACAAGGACCACCCCCATCTCCGAAACCCAGAACCCCAAGTAGAACCCCTACTCCAGAACCGAAACCAATCACCAGAACACCAACCCCTGAACCAAGAATTAACCCCGAACCACTGATCACTCCTGAACCAAGAATGACATCTGAAACCAGTGCTAGCTCTAAAGGAGATATCAAACCGCAGCCTATATGACCTTTTACAGGCAAACAAATCGAAGCAAGGTCATTTTTAGGACAGCTTGAGGATTACTTTACCCTCAACAAACAGAACTATGAAGGAAAAGATGAGAAGAAAGTCAGATATGCGCTTGCATGCATGGGACCAGAACTAGATGACTGGAAGATCATTATCCAAGGCGAATTAGACGACAATAGAGGCAGAACCACAGCCACATTCAAATGGAGCAACTATGAAGCATTTGAAACACATTTCATCAATGACTGGGGAGAAGTCAACAGCGCCCTTCGAGCCCTGAACAATCTATCCAAATTAAGAGTTGGAAACAGTGTTTCAGTTCCAGAATACATTAGGAAATTTCGCATGGACATAGGAACCTCTGGGCTCACTGGGATACCCGCTCAGTTGCAGGCATTCATCAAAGGATTACCCTTAGAACTTGCTCAAATGATCTTACAGGACCAAAGGAAGATCAAGATGATGCAAGAAGCCTATGATAAGGCTGAGGATCACCATAATGCTTGGGACATGACAGGACAGGGAAACAGGAGAACCAATGATGGATCTGGAACATGTTTCAATCGAAACAACAATCAATCCGGAACAATCAGAGCTATAAATACCATGATTCCTAGCCAATTAACAGATGATCAAAAGGGGGAATACCGAAAAACTGGCAAGTGTTTCAGATGTGGAACACAGGGACACATCTCCAGGAACTGCCTGAAATGCAACGATGCGTCTTCATCCAGGTCTTCTTATCAGAATAAGGCTGTCCGTTCCATCACTGAGGAACAACAGAAGGAAGAAGACGAACCAGCAAAGAAAATTAGAGCCATCTTTTCAGCTATGTCTACTGAAGAGAAGAATGCCCTCTTAAACGAATTCAAAAACGAGGGTTTTTAGTTAGGAAGCGTCACTCAGCAGTTGGCCCTTCCTTATTATCAAGATCTGAACAGTTAGCGCTTGATTCTGTAATAGTATTATCCAACAATGACAAGCGCATTTCGTTAACTATCAAATTGACCGATTTACCCGCTGGAACATCTGCCCTAATCGATTGTGGAGCAGAAGGAAACTTCGTAGACGAGGGAGCAGTGAAGGAACTCAGGAAAGAACGACTTAAGAAACCAATTAAAGTCAGAAATGCAGATGGAACAGTAAATGTGAAAGGAATGATCACACATCGGACCAAGATATGCTACATCACCGCAGGCATCACCATTCTTCTTTGTAGCAAAGAAAGAAAGTGGAACACTCCGACCCTGTCAGGATTACCGATACCTCAATGAATGGACCATCAAAAATGCATATCCCCTTCCCTTAGTTTCCGATCTCATGACCAAACTACGAGGCGCCAAGTATTTCACCAAACTAGACCTCCGATGGGGATACAACAATGTTCGCATCAAAAAGGGAGATGAATGGAAAGCAGCCTTTATCACCAATCGAGGGCTCTATGAACCAACAGTAATGTTCTTTGGATTATGCAACTTGCTGTCAACCTTTCAAACTATGATGAACGAATACTTCAGGGACATGATCAATGAAGGATGGCTGATCATTTACATGGACGACATGTTAATCTGTGCGGAAACACTGGAACAGCTGGAGGAGCGGACAAAACAAATTTTACAACGGTTACAAGATAATGATCTATTCCTGAAACTTGAAAAATGCAAGTTCGCCACACAGGAAGTCAAATTCTTAGGAATGATCATCACCCCTGGACGTATTCAGATGGACCCCATAAAGTTAGCAGGGATTGCAGATTGGCCAGTCCCTACCACAGTCAAACAAGTCCGATCATTCCTCGGATTTGGGAACTTTTACCAACGTTTCATTGGAAATTTTGCTGCCATCACTAAACCGCTTACCAACCTCACCAAGAAAACTGAACCATTTGATTGGACCACTGAACGGAACAACGCTTTTGAAATTCTAAAGAAACGATTTGCATCTATGCCAGTATTATTAATGCCAGATCCAACTCGACCCTTTATCCTTCAAACCAATGCATCAAATAAGGCAATAGGAGCAGTCTTGAAACAAGCAGATGAAACAGGATCTCTACACCCCTGTGGATTTATTTCACATGCATTAACACAGACAGAACAGAATTACCAGATCTACAATCGAGAACTCTTGGCAATTATCAAAGGATTGATGACCTGGCGACATCTACTACATGGATCACCCCACACCACTATAGTCCACTGCAACCACAAGAATCTGTCCTACTATCGAACTGCCCAACGCTTGACGCCCAGACAAGCTAGATGGTCATCCCTATTATCAGAATTTGACCTACGCATTGAGCACGTCCCTGGCACAAAAATGTTTGAAGCAGATGCCCTATCCTGACGCCCTGATCATATGGGAAACAGTGAATTACAAGAAGACATTATAGTCCTACCAGAGGATCGTTTTATTCGTCTTATTGCAGAAGATCTAGTCACAGAAATTCAGAAAGCAATGTCAAAGGACGATTTCGGACGTATTCTAGTCGAGGTTATCACTATGCACTGTGCTCCACCGATCAAATCGAACATACAGGACTGGTCTTACACCAATGGCATTGTTCATTATCTCGGCAAGACCTACATCCCTGACCAAGATGGATTACGAACCAAATTGATTAAAGAAACGCATGAAGCATGATCATCAGGTCACCCCAGATGATTAAAGACCCTTGAACTCCTTAAGCGTGACTACTGGTGGCCCGGAATGTTCAAACATGTCAGGGAATGGATAGAAGGATGTGCCCTCTGTCAGCAGATGAAGATTAACACACACCCAAATGTACCAGCCCTTCACCCAATTCCGTCAAAAGCAACCCGCCCCTTTCAGCAAGTAACCCTTGATTTCATCACTGATCTACCCCTCTCCAATGGCTTTGACTCGATCCTGGTCACGGTGGACCATGGTCTTACAAAGGGGGTAATTTTCACACCCTGCAAAAAGACAATCGACGCTTTAGGCACAGCAGAGCTTTATGTCTCCGAAATTTTCAAACGATTTGGCCTACCTGACACTTTAATCTCGGATTGAGGACCACAGTTCTCTGCAAAAGTATTTCAGGAAATACGAAAAGCACTAGGAATTGACCATAGAATGAGCACAGCCTATCATCCCCAAACCGACGGAGAAACAGAACAAGTCAACCAGGAACTAGAAGTCTATCTCCAAATGTTCTGCTCCAATGAACCGCATCTATGGAAACCGCTTCTCCCAATAGCTGAGTTTGCTCACAATAACCGACATCATGACACAATCAAAACTTCCCCATTCAGACTAATGTATGGGGCGGACCCTGTTGTGCTCCCCACAGCTACTACACGAATGACCACACCAGCAGCAGAGGAACGCCTTCAGTTCCTAAGGAAGGCCAGAGAAGAAGCGCTAGCAGCACATGAATTAGCAAGACAACTAGTGGCAAGACGATGCAAGGACAAAGCAACACAATTTGAAAAGGGCACCAGAGTATGGCTTGAGAACCGAAATCTTCACATACCATATCAGTCCAGAAAGCTAGCACCAAAACGAGAAGGACCCTTTGAAATCGAACAAGTGATAGGACCAGTAACATACAAACTGAAACTCCTGAAACAATGGCGCATTCACCCTGTGTTTCATGCGTCACTCCTTACCCCATATAGAGAAACGACCACGCACGGCCCAAATTATGTGAAACCACCCCCTGATCTCGTAAACAGACAAGAGGAATTCGAGGTAGAGGCAATTCTAGCTCACAGGAAGCGAGGCGCAGGCTACCATTATCTAGTTAAATGGAAAGGCTACTGTTACAATTCTCTTTTCCCTTTGTTAACGGACTATATTTACTCGTTACAAACCCATAGTTACACTTGGACATTATCTCCTTTTACAGCTACCTTCACCTTTCCTTTCCTAGATAGCTATGCTCTTTCCCCTTTAGTTTCTATTGTTCTCTCAACATATATAAACCTGTCTGTGTATAGCTTCATATCACCCTGTGATTTTAGCAGAGCAGCTTGAGTTTCCTCATGAATTTCTTTCATTTTTTGAGCAAACTCAGATGCTGCTGGGTGGCTGCTTTCCCTTCTTGGTTTAATCCCCATCCTGGGATGTTTACCATAGTTAACAAAAAACGGAGTTTGTTTGGTTGAAGCCTGAATTTTGTTGTTGTAGCTAATTTGGCAATAGCCAACCATCCAGACCATGTTTCTTGTCTATGATCTACAAAAATCCTCAGGTACTGTTCCAAGTCCTGATTCATTTGTTCTGTTTGTCCATCTGTTTGTGGATGGAATGCTGTGGATAGGTCTGTACTGATGCCCAGCATTTGATTCAGTTCCTTCATCATTTGTGCAGCAAACTGTGGACCGCAGTCTGAGATTATAGATTCGGGGAGTCCATGAAGTTTCCATACATGGTCCCTGAATAGTGTGGCTAGTCCTTGAGCCGAGGTTTCTTCCGATGTGGGGATAAAGTGTGCCATTTTAGACATTCTATTGCATACTACTAAAATTGCATTGTGTCCATGCAATTCTGGTAGTTTTGTAATAAAGTCTGCAGAAATATGTGTCCATGGCTGAGCTGGTGCTGAGTTTGGCACTAACTTCCCAGCAGGTGGTTCAGGGAAACTTTTGTTCTGCTGGCACTTGTCACATCCATTAACATATTTTTTGATAAATCTGGTGATTCCAAGCCACCAGTAATTCCTTGTGATGAGTTCAATCGTCTTCCACTGTCCTCCATGTCCAGCAATGGGTGTATCATGGTGTAAGCAGACTATTTCCATCCGCAATTTTTTGTCTTTCGGTACATAGACTTTTCCTTGCCAGAGGATAAGTCCTTGTTCCATTTCCCATTCTCAAGCATTTAGTGTTTTAACACCGGCTTTTTTCATGGCCTCTACTGCTTTTACTATGGCTTTGTCATGTGCTTCTGAGCATCAAATTTTGTTTAATAGTTCCTTTTCTGAGCTATGAACAAATACATGTCCATGACGTAGTGCAGAGATTCTGAAAAAATGTGGTTCAAGGAGCATGATGTCCTTGTTGTCATCATCCACCCCCTTTTTATGATCTGGCCTCCTGGACAGAGAGTCGGCCTTTCCCATGGTAACACCTGCTTTATGGTGCAAGACAAAATTAAATCGGCTTAGGTACAAAGCCCATCTGGCTTGTCTGTGATTTAGTTTTTTAGCACTCATAAAGTACTCAAGGTTTTTGTTACGATATGGACTTTTTTCTGTATTTTTCTCTATTTTATTCAGAGGCCTATGGACGTATAACAAGACGCAAGCATATGGCACGGGACCCCTATCCAGATATGGCAGGAGGATTATGTAACCCAGGGTGGCTATACGATCAGGGCTATTAGGGGATATTGGGTGAAACGGCATTCGTGGGAAGGGACCGGGAGTCTGGGTGAGTCCGGACAGGTCTGGGAGATGGGTCTGGGTCTTGTTGCTGCGCGTGCATAGCCTTAGCGGCTGCACAGACCAATGACTCAGGTATATAAGGAATGTGTTCTGTAGGTAGGAGTCCTTAAGACTCTAGATTGTTTCCTCCTTGTAGGTTACAGACTACTGTGTCTAAGCTTCGTCTCAATCTATCTTTTTCTCCTCTGAAGCTTGTGATTGTGTCAAGGATTAGTCCTAACATAATCTAGAGTCTTTTTATCACACCCTTTGTCGTTGATCATAGCGCAGAGCAGGTCTTGCTTGTCGTTGTGGACAGTGACAAGGAGAATTTAGTTTTCAGTAAAACCGTCTGACTCTGTACACATTACAGCACATGTCTACAGACAGCCTCGAGGAATCTAGGCAACACTGACATCAACAACAGATAGCCTCATCTTACTGTTGTAAGGTGACTACAGCCAATTGGCTACTGGCAGTAAAACAATACTAGACGAGAGCTTGGAGCGCACTGTAGTCAACTGGGCAGGGTCTTGCAGGCACCAGCACTAGTATTGTGGAAAAGGGGGTGGAACCCTCGAAGACAATCCATTTGTGTGTTGTGTATCAAGGAGATACAGTCTGAGAATACCAATTACGTATCAGATCTATTCAATCTGAGCACGAGGACATCTCAGTGAAAACCCGGGCACCACACATCTGGGTCAGTTGAAGGAATTAAATCAAAGATCTGAGTGTGGGTGCGTTATTGACCGCATCAGACAGTGGACGTATTAGGAAGTACGTTTACGGAAGAAGAGGCGACATCCCTCTACTTGAGGCGTCATTGGAAGCACGGATCTAGAAAGATCAAAAAGCACAATCGGAATGGCAGGGCTGTTCAACTTCATATTGCCAAGGGCCGGCATGACCCTTGTTCAGATCGGGAAGGCATTCTCGATTGAATGGGCACAGGGATGCGCAGTAGAGAAATCATCCAAACCAGTACAAGTCCGGACCGACAACCAACAATGCGACGCTCATGTACGAGCATAGAGGCTCTGGGTTAAAGAGCAGAGGCATCTCGAAAAGGAACAAAGATGTCAAGAGAAATTAGCGGCATGGCACGCCGAAGAAGCGGCCATCAAAGAACAGGAAGATGTGTGGCAGGAGTTGCTAAAAATACGCCACAAACAATTAATGCAAAAGCGCCGGTTCAAGGAACTGGAACAGCAAATTGCCAGAGAAAGGAAAACTCTGGAAGGAGTTCTAAATCAGCTAGAGCCAGAGTCAGCAGTACAGGAGGCGCTATTCAACATGCCTTCAAACATCAAATTATTAATGATCGGTTTCAATATCTACACATTGAAACATGATGGGTTGGTCTTAACCGCCAAAGAATGAAATCGATTAGTGCACACTTTAAATGGAAATATCGAAGGGGTAGTGGAAGTTCACCACCGATATAGCAATTTTGCCATTAATCCTGATACCCCCAGATATTGTTATCTCAGTATGATCAAAGTGCAATACTGGAGTCAATACAATTGGCCTGCTTATCCCCGAATATTTGAATTGGTGTCATGGGATCCCAGACTGAGAAACACCAGAGCGCAGATTACCATTAGACCCACTCAGGGAGTTGATAACTGTTACCATGTGGAACCATGCATGGATGGGCTCCAAGCTTGGAGATACATGTTCTTTTTAGAACAAATGGGGTCAGGACAAAAACGGCTTGGAGCATTTCGATTTACAACTGATATGCTGGCAAATATGTATAATGCATTGACTGGATGGCGGACTGCATGGGCCGAAGATACAGAACTACCCGCTCCTGCAGGCGCTACCCCGGCTCAAGTTGCTGCTCAGGAAGATGTCATCCAAAGACAACAAATGCAGCAAGAGGAAACCATCACAGCAATTGGCCAAGTGGTGGCCGGAATAGTTAATGAATACCAACGAGCTAATCCCATACCACCGCCCACACCTCTTACCAAAGCCAAGATGCTGGATTATTATGAAGGAGATCCTCGCATGGTAGATGGATGGTTGAGGCAGATGAGAACATACTTCACGCTGGCTCGAGAAACTCAGTTAGATCGAAAGATCTCAATCTGTTTATACCGAATCTGAAAAGGAAAAGATAATCGAGTGGGAGATTGGGTGGGAGTGAAACTCAAAGCAGTTCAGGATGCAGATCAAGAATACCAAAACGAGATGGTTAATTCTGGATGGTCAACTAACCTGTCCTGGGCATTGCTAAATCAAGGTGTTATTGTGAATGATTGTGAAATCAGACGCCCCTTAAGAAATCAGTTCCCTTTTATTTCATGGGAAGATTTTACAACGCAGATGCATGAATTCTTCATGTCAACCGAAACTCGAGAAAAGGCGACGGATGCAATTCTTGCATTAAAACAAGGAAACACAATGATTGAAGATCACGTAGTCAGGTTCAACACCCTGGTACCATTGGTCGGGTGGGACAATAGAGCTTTGATCACATTATTCAAGCAAAACATCAATCCTGCATTAGGACGAGATCTGATTAGCCACGGAAATCTAGGGGATGATGCAACCCTGAAACAGATCCAGGATCGGGCAATAGAATTAGCGAGAGCCTATCGTAAAGCAACAGAAGCATACAGGCCAGATAGACAAAAAGGCAGATACAGAGAAAAAACGGTTGCTAAGGATAGCAAACCGAACCAGTTCCAATACAGTAAGCTGACAACGTCCAAAGACCCAAATGCCATGGATGTGGATAAAAGTAAGAAACCAGTTACCGGAAGCTGTTACAATTGCGGCAAAGAAGGACACTTTGCATGAGATTGCCCAGAACCTAGGAATCCTCAATGGAAGGATACAGGAAAATGGAGAATGAGAGAAGTGAAAATAGAGGAGCTCACCAAGGAGCAATGGAAAAAACTCGGAAAAGAGAAGGGTTTTGGTGAAAGCCAGTAGGCGAGCACTCAGCGCTGCTGGCTGATAGAATTTTGAAATCAAACAATGACTCTTGTGTAAACATACAAGGATTGTTATATGAATATTCTTCTCATATTCATCAGATTCAAAACTTAAGTGTGAGCGCCAAACCCAGGATTAAGCAATGGACCCCTGCATGGGTAATGAGAAGGATATGGCAACAAAGCGAAACAGTTGCTATAGACTGTTTGAAGGGATGGGTTCATGAAAAACGCTTATCTGAAGTAACACCACAATTGCTAAAGGAGCTGAACCAGCAATCAGAATCCGAAGCCATGTGGAACCTGGCACAGTTGCGACAACAAATCATCAAAGCTTCAGGAAAACAAGAAATGAACCTCAAAGGAATCATAACCACTATGGATACAGGATCCACAATTCCTGTCACAGCTTTAGTTGACTCAGGATGCACAGGATTGTGTATCAACGACGAGTTTGTGGAAAAACACTGGATGAACAAGCGACGCCTCTTACGACCAGTGCCAGTCTATAATGCGGATGGAACCCATAACACGATGGGAAATATTGAATACATGGTCCAGTTTAAACTACAAATTGGAAATCATGAGGAAGTTATGGATTGTTGTGTCACACGACTAGGGAAAACAGACTTATTTTTGGGTCATGACTGGTTACAATTGCATAATCCCAGTATGAATTGGAAAAAGCATGAAGTAACTTTCAGCCGATGCCCAGGGACGTGTTGGAACCAATCCAGTGTGAGCAAACCTGAGGAGGAGGTGGATGAAACCAAATCCTTAGAAGATGGGGAACGTCTACTTGCTGTACATATAGGATCGGAGGAGTTGAAGTTACGACCACTCTCAACTGACATTGCAGCAAAAGAGGCGCTGGCTAGCAAAAAGCGATCATTGAAAGAAACGGTACCAGGACATTATCTCAAATACAGAAAAGTATTTGAGAAGGAAACTTTTGATGAACTGCCACCGAGACGACCATGGGATCATGCCATCAAATTTATTCCAGGGGGACAGCCGACAGATTGCAAGGTATACCCATTGAATAAAGAGGAATGGGAACAGTTGGATGAATTCCTAGAAGAAAATTTGAAATCTGGACGGATTAGACCAAGCACATCCAAACAGGTGTCACCATTCTTCTTTGTTAAAAAAAAAGGATGGTAAATTGAGACCAGTACAGGATTACCGGAAGCTAAATGATATCACGAGGAAAAATCGATATCCATTACCGTTAATTGGCGAATTGATTGATTGACTATCAAAAGCCAGGGTTTTCTCAAAGATGGATATTAGATGGGGCTACAGTGGGTCAAAAAACTGCCCCAATGTTTGTGCATTTTAAAGAAATTCACTTGGTGTGAGCTAATGACATAAGACAAAAATCTAATAAAGTCACATGACATACGACTATATGTTGGCTATCTGACAAATCAAAAATTATGTAATTTTAATGAAACCCCATTCTTTAATAAATCAAACAAAATAATCAATCATTGGGGCAGTTTTTTGACCCTGTATTATTTGATGATCTAATAACCTGATGGTTTGGGGATGTATGGGCTGGAATGGGGTGGGGAAGCTGGTAGAGGTGCAGGGGAAGATGAATGCTGACCAGTATTGTGAGATTTTGGAAGAGGGAGTGGAGGAGAGCTTTGAAAGTTTGGGGATGGCAGAGGATGAGAGGTACTTCCAGCAGGACAATGATCCCAAACACACCTCAAAAAAGGCAGACCAGTGGTTTTCCAACAACAACATCATCCCCCTGAACTGGCCTGCCCAATCCCCTGACTTGAACCCCATTGAACACCTCTGGCAACATCTCAAAGCCAAGCTCCAACAGTATGATACACCACCCAAAGGAGTACATGAATTATGGGAGAGGGTGGCAAAGGAGTGGAATGAAATACCACAAGAAACATGCCAAACACTAATAGAAAGCATGCCTAGAAGGATCCAGGCAGTTTTAAAGGCAAAGGGGGGTCATACAAAGTATTTCCCCCTCCATGCTTGACAGTTGGTGTGGTGGTCCTGTCTGACAGTGGTTCCCCTTGTTGCTTCCAAACATACACCTTCCCATCTGACCCAATCCTGTTGATTTTTGTTTCATCACTCCACAACACCCTCTTCCAGTCCTCTACAGTCCAGTTTTCATGGTATTGGGCAAACTTTAGACGTCTCTGACGATGAGTGGCCTTGAGCATTGGGACTTTCTTCTTTGTTGCTGACCGAAAACCTGCCTCCTTCAACACATTCCTAACAGTCTGAGGAGCCACTGGGGTAGTGATAATAGAATTTATGAATTGGGTGGCTTGGACAGCATTGTCAAGCTTCCCAGAGCGGATTTGACGGATAATTGAATGCTTATCATGGGAAGAAAGCTTGGAAGGACGACCACCAGGATGATTTTCCCTGTCCCCATCCACCTCCTTACTGATCCGACCAATAGTACCCTTCCCTAGACCAGTCCTAGCTTGGATTTGACAATGAGAATACCCCTCATTGAGGAGAGAAACAACAGAAGAGTGCTTTTCAGCAGAGATGGATTTCATGGTGGTGGTAAAAAGTGAAGCAGCAATTTCAACATGCCAAATTGACACAAATAAGGTCACATGACACTGTTGATTATTCACACGGCCCACTCCTGCCTTGTATTCATGTGTAACACTGAAAATACTCAAGGTCAAAAAACTGCCCCAATGATTGATTATTTTGTTTGATTTATTAAAGAATGGGGTTTCATTGAAATTACATAATTTTGATTTGTCAGATAGCCAACATATAGTAGTATGTCATGTGACTTTATTAGATTTTTGTCTTATGTCATTAGCTCACACCAAGTAAACCTTTTCAAAATGCACAAACATTGGGGCAGTTTTTTGACCCACTGTATAACAATATCAGGATCAAAGAAGGTGATGAGTGGAAAGTGGCTTTCAAAACTCATCAAGGCCTGTTTGAACCCCTGGTCATGTTTTTTGGTCTTTGTAATTCTCCGGTGATGTTTCAAACAATGATGAACAATATCTTTAGGCAGGAAATTGCTGAAGGATGGGTCGTCATCTATATGGATGATATCTTGGTGTTTTCCCAGTCACAGGATGCACACATGATGCATGTTAATCACATCTTGGCAAAACTAGAAAATCACAAATTGTCATTGAAACTGGAGAAATGTTGGTTTGATCAGCCTCAAATCGATTTTTTGGGACTAGTCATTAGTCAAGACTCCATCCAGATGGAAAAGGGCAAAGTGCAAGCTGTGATCGATTGGCCCATCCCTACGTGCAAGCACAAACTCCAGCAGTTTCTGGGTTTCATTAACTTCTATCAGCATTTTGTACCTGGCTTCGCTAAGACAGCCAAGCCTTTAACAGGTCTTACTGGCAAAGTTGACTGGACTTGGACGGATCAGCAGATGGTGGCCTTTCAGGGACTGAAAGACCTTGTGGCGAGGGAGGTAGTCCTCAAAATTCCCGATGACAATGGTCAATTTCGTGTTGAGGTAGATGCGTCTGATTTTGCGATTGGTGGAATTCTGTCCCAGCAGAGCAAGGACGGCACATGGCGACCTGTGGCTTTTATTTCCAAGTCGTTAAACAAAGCGGAATGGAACTATGAGATCTATGACAAGGAAATGCTTGCAGTCATGCATGCATTCTATGAATGGTCTCATTACCTCAAAAGCGCAAAGGAACAAATCGAGGTTTTAACGGATCATCAAAACCTCACTTACTTCCGAAAACCACAGAAATTGGAGTGACTGGCTTGCAGTAGCTCAATTTTGCCATAATGACCGGGTACACTCGTCTACTGGGTTTTCACCGTTTTTCATGAACTATGGAAGACATCCCAACAAGGGGATGAATCCGCTGTATCAACCAAAAACTGTCGTCATGGAAGAACTGGTTAAGGAAATCGAGGATGTTCACACCAAAGCTAAAACCGCGCTGGAGAAAACCGCTGAAGCAATGAAAAAGCGGTGGGATGTTCACAGAACACCAGCACAAAACTACCAACCAGGAGATAAGGTGTACCTCAGTACAGAAAATTTGCCAACGCTTCGAGCAACTAAGAAATTAGATGGCAAGTTTGTGGGTCCCTTGGAAGTGGTTGAGAAAGTTGGCATATCTGCATACTGATTAAAAGTCCCTGCTGCATGGAAAATTTACAACGTCTTCAACAAAGTACTTTTGAAACCCTACACTGCTCCAGAATTCCCCAACCAAATCGAGAAGGTTGCCAAACATAAAGAGGCACAGATGGTGGAGGAATCCAAGGACGATGAGTACGAGGTTGAAGAGGTTATGGATAGTAGAGTTAGTGGCCAAAATGGTGGCAGGTTGGAATACTTGGTCAAATGGAAAAACTACCCCGTGGAGGAATCAACATGGGAACCAGCAGAGAACCTCGCTAATGCTAAGAAAGAGGTTCAGAAGTTCCACAGGCAAAATCCAAGTGCTCCCTGGCAATTGGCGATCACAGACTTACGGTTTAAAAATTGGCATAACTACATGGATACAAAGGCTCCCAAACAGTTGTTCAGTTGGGAAGATGGCAAATTCAAGTGTGACTACCTCGACAGATTAAAACAGAATTGGCAACGGTGGAAGGGCAACCGCAAACTCATCTACGCTGAACCCGACATGGAAGGGGCGTTCTCAAGAGACCTTGAGCACGGTGGACTGGTTAAACCCACGCTTAATTCCCCTAAGGCGAACCATTGCATGATATAGCACTCAGCGCTGGAGCGATTTATGACCAACATGTGACTTCCCAGGACGTGAAGTCTTAAGGAGGAGGTCATGTTATGATATGGACTTTTTTCTGTATTTTTCTCTATTTTATTCAGAGGCCTATGGATGTATAACAAGATGCAAGCATACGGTGCGGGACCCCTATCCAGATATGGCAGGAGGATTATGTAACCCAGGGTGGCTATACGATCAGGGCTATTAGGGGATATTGGGTGAAACAGCATTCGCAGGAAGGGACCGGGAGTCTGGGTGAGTCCGGACAGGTCTGGGAGATGGGTCTGGGTCTTGTTGCTGCACATACATAGCCTTAGCGGCTGCGCAGACTGTGCGCACAGACCAACGACTCAGGTATATAAGGAATGTGTTCTGTAGGTAGGAGTCCTTAAGACTCTAGATTGTTTCCTCCTTGTAGGTTACAGACTACTGTGTCTAAGCTTCGTCTCAATCTATCTTTTTCTCCTCTGAAGCTTGTGATTGTGTCAAGGATTAGTCCTAACAGTTTTTGTGATCAGTCCATATTTCAAACTGTTCACGTGCTCCTTCCAAATAGTGATGCCATGTTTCCAGGCAATGCATAATGCCTAGCATTTCTTTGTCATGGACATCATAATTGCGCTCAGTATCATTGAGCAACTTTGATAGGTAGGCCACCAGCCTCCATTTCTCATCTTTACAGAACATAGATAATATGCCACCAGTAGTGTAATCTGATGCGTCTGATTCTACCCTGAACTTTCTATCAGAATCTGGGGCAACCAACAGGGGTTGTTCCATAAATATCTTTTTTAGGCTTTGAAAAGCCTTATTTTGTACTTCTGTCCATTCCCATGTTCTGTCTTTTCTAACCAGATCGTGCAATGGCTGTGCAATTTTGGCAAAGTTTTGTACAAAGCACCTGTAGTAATTGGCAAGGCCTAAGAATCTTTGTACATCCTTGACACAAGAAGGGGTGGGCCAGCTAATGATAGCCTCTACCTTTTTTGTGTCCATTTTGGGTCCCAGGATGACTCCCAAGAATTCAACTTCTTCCACACATCAAACACATTTTTCTGGTTTTACGTACAGATCATTTTCCTCCGGTTGTTGCAGAACTTGTTGCACAATTGCATCATGCTCTTCCTTTGTTTTAGTGAAGATGAGTATGTTGTCAATGTAAACAATGACTTTTCCTGTGTTGATCATGTCACGGAAAATGTCATTCATCATTGCCTGGAAAGTGGCTGGTGAGTTGGTTAACCTGAAGAACATTACTACCAGTTCAAACGAACCTTCAGGGGTAGTGAATCCAGCTTTCCATTCATCACCTTCTTTGATCCATACATTATTATAACCCCATCTAAGATGTAGCTTAGTGGAGTATTTGGCACTCCCTGCTCGATCTATGAGCTCAGATATTAATGGTAGTGGATAGTTATTTTTGACTGTCCACTCGTTTAGGTATTGGTAGTCCTGTACCATCCACTTCTTTCCATCCTTTTTGCTTACAAAGAAGACAGGTGACATTTGTGGTGATTTAGAAGGTTGGATGTACCCTTTTGCTAGTTGATCATCCACAAAGTTTTGTACTTCTTGCAGCTCATCTGGGGATAGAGGGTAGACTTTCCCTTTTCTGGGCTGATAGCCTGGTTTGGTATCAATTGCATGATCCCAAGGCTTTCTGGCCAGCATGCGCTCCGATGCTCCTTTCTCGAAGATTTTGAGGTACTGGTGGTACTGTTTAGGTACCATCTCCTTAGCTGTGAGTTTTGCTAATTCTCGTATGTGTGTTACTGATCTGGCTTTTGGGCCAACTGCAGATGGAAATACTGGTAAGAATGGATATTTATCCCCATACTTGTATTGACCCAGGTGTTTCATTTGTTCCATGTATGTGAGGTGCTTTTCACTTTCCTCTTTTTCTTTGAGCCAGTGTGTGAAGTCTAACTCTTTCTCTTGTTCCCACAGATATTCCAGAACATGCCAGTGTTCTGCTGATCAGACCTTCTGCTCCTGTTTCTTGGTCCACTCTCTCTGCCTATGTCCACAGCTTTGTGGACAACATGTCAATTTGACTTGACCAGTCTCCCAATTTATTTCAGGGTTGTGTTTTTGTAACCATGTTGACCCAATGATTATGTTAGTCTTCCCTAGCTTGCATATTTCAAAGGTGGCTCGTTCTTTGTGTCCTTGATAAGATAAGAGGAGATTGACCTCATGGGTGATCATTCCTCCTTTGTTATCAGTCCCATCCACATTCCGAACTTGAATGGGGCATTCTAAGGGTATGAGTTTAATCTTTTTCACATATGCAGCATGCATGAACAACCCTGTCACTCCTGAATCAAGCAACATGGTTTGTTGAGTTTGTTCATGTGTATCCAACTTCTCCAACCCAATTTCCATCAAGATCTCGTCTTTTTGTCCTATTGACCTAATTAAAAACTCTTTTTCTCCTTTTTTCAACACTCTTTTTGGACAAGCAGTTTCAGTGCTAAGCGCTATATCACACTGCTTTCCTTTTAAGTCCTTTTGTCCCTTTGTAGACACGTGTACTACTGTATTTGGTAATGAGGAATTAAGCACAGGTTTTTCCACCCTGCTGTGCTCCTTGGGAGTGACACTTTCAGCACTGTGCACTATATCACAGTGTTTCACCTGGGAGTTTGCCTCTTGCAGGAATGTCTCAGAAGTCCTTGAGACCTCTGAGATCGTCCTTGCATCAACCTGGTCAGTGCTAGGTGCTATATCAAGGGGCTGTGCACTATCTACCAATTTATCTAATACAGCATATCTATTATGAGAGTCCAGTATGGGACCTACTGACTCTCTTCCTCTTTTAAATGCTCTTCTCCTTTCTTGAAGTACTCCTTCATTTCATCAAATGTCATTGTGCAAATATCGAGTCCTGATCTGCAGTTCCTAGAGATGTGCCTGATCTTGCCACATTTGTAACATCTGAGGGGCGGCCTTTGATTTTGATTGACGTCCATTGCATTAGGGTCCAGCCAATTTGCTGTACTACTTGAACTCACAGAGGCTCCAGCTCCCAATCATCCCTGACTCACTGATCCTGATCTGAATCTCCATCAGGGGTTGGGCTGGCCAGGGGCTACCAGCTTCATCGTATCCAGGCCTTTGGATGCTCCTTCACTCCTATTGGTGGAGTTACTGGTCCATGAGGAGTAATACTTCTCCTCGGCTTTTGCCTGTCTCCATTGGCGATCTAACTTCACTGCTTTCTGGTACCACCCTTTGATGGTCTCGGGTACCTCATCAGCCTCCATTATTCTTTTTCAGAGTCCAGTATTCAAACTTCATTTGAACTCTTCAATAAGAGCTCTTCCCAGGTATCTGGTGCCTTGTGATACCTTTTTAAATTTTTGCACATGTTCCTCACACATACTGGTCCTTTGTGTCATGGTCTGCATTTCCGAGATCTTTGATGACTGCTCATCAGTGTCACCAAAATCCCTTCTGATCTGTCTGAACAACTGTTCCACCGTTTGCAGAATTCCTTCTTCATTGTTAGCCATCTGCTCCAACAGATTGTCCTTCCAATCTGCAGCAAAGCCTTCTGTCATGTACAAGATGATCAACAAGATCCATTCCTCCTCATCGGATTCCGGCATCTTTAATTGAATATAAAGTTGGCAAGCATTGATGAAATTTGTCACTTCTGACATCTTTCTGGAGAAGATCGGAGGTTTGGCTACATCTATTCTAGATGATCCACCATTTCCGGTTCTGGGAATATTGAATACCGTCCCTGGTGGTATGTTGACTATGTTGGCAGGGGGAGGTGTGTGTGCTGCTGCTGCAGCGGCAGCTTGTGCAGTGTTTGTTTGCAGCTGTGTCAGCTGGTTTTGTAAGGCTTGAATTGTTGTGGCTTGCACATTGAGGAGATTCAGCAGTTCTGCTGACATCATTTCTTGGGGTGCCACCATACTGTGATAGTTTGGCAGTGGTGATGTAGGTGATGGTGTAAGTGGAGGGGGAGGTGATGAAAATGGTGGTGCAGGCTCTCTGATGAAATCGGTGTCAGAGTAGAATAGTAGGTTAGGATTTAAGGTTGCTGGGTTAGGTAATAAAATGGGAAATGGTGCTGGTTCCCACTGATGTTGTTCCTCTGTGATAGAGTTTGTTGATTGTGATGATGATGATGTAGATTCCCCTTCTGATGAACTAAAACCTGTGTCGTTTGGATCAAGATCGCCAGTGACGGTGTCCCAAAAAGTATCATTATTGTTATCTCCTATCTTGTATGTAGACAAGACAGGAGGAGGAGAGGAGGGAGGGGAAACCTGAGAGAACTTGACTGAGGACTCTGGGTGCTGAATTACACTCCTTATATACTATGACAGGTGGTCTGTGCACTACCCTAAGCCCTATTCTGAATATAGTACTTGTATGAGTAAGACGACTGCACATGTAGTAATAGTAATGAGTCATCAGTGCCATAGTCCAGTATCTTATCTACTCCGTTTATCTAAGCGCCAAGCAATAGGCACCTGCTTAGTCAGCATAGGTTTATCTAATATGAAGAAAATAAATAATAAAAGCGGAATGACTTAGTGAAAAAGCCAAAGCTTTTCAGTCGGTCATGACACTAGTAGAGTTTCCGAATTGAACAATGACTCTTGTGTAAGTGTACAGGACTTGTTATATGAACATTCCTCTTATATTCATTGGATTCGAAACTTAAGTGTGAGTGCAAAACCCAGAATTAAGCAGTGGGCCCCTGCATGGGTCATGAGACGGATATGGCAACAAGATGAAGCAGTTGCTATAGATTGTTTAAAGGGATGGGTTCATGAGAAACGTTTATCTGAAGTAACACTGCAATTGCTGAAAGAACTAAACCAACAATCAGAATCAGAAGCAATTTGGAATCTGATACAGTTGCAACAACAAATTGTCAAGGCTTCAGGAAAGCAAGAAATGAACCTGAAAGGAATGATAACAACTATGGACACAGGATCCACAATTTCTGTTCTAGCTTTAGTCAACTCAGGGTGCACAGGGTCATGCATTAATGATGAGTTCATGAAAAAACACCAGATGAATAAGCAACATCTCATATGGCCAGTACCAGTCTATAATGCAGATGGAACTTGTAATACCATGGGGAATATTGAGTATATGGTCCAGTTTAAATTACGAATTGGAGATCACAAGGAAGTAATGGACTGCTGCATTGCACAGCTGGGGAAGAAGGACTTGTTCCTAGGGCATGATTGATTACAATTGCATAATCCAAGTATGAATTGGAAAAAGCAGGAAGTAATGTTTAGCCAATGTCTGGGAATGTGTTGGAATCAATCCAGTGTGAATGAACCTGAGGAGGAGGTGGAGGAAACCGAATCCTTGGAAGATGGGGAATGCCTCCTTGCAATACACATAGGACCCGGAGAGTTAAAGTTATGACCACTCTCAACAGATATTGCAGCTAAGGAGGCACTGGCTAGCAGGAAACACTCATTGGAAGAAATGGTGCCAGGACATTACCTCAAATATCAAAAAGTATTTGAAAAGGAAACATTTGATGAACTATCACCACAATGGCCATGGGACCATGCCATTGAGTTTATTCCAGGAGGAAAGCCAACAGACTGTAAAGTTTATCCATTAAATAAAGAGGAACAGGAACAGTTAGACAAGTTCCTTGAGGAGAACTTAAAATCTGGAAGAATAAGACTGAGTACTTCAGAACAGGCATCTCCATTCTTCTTTGTCAAGAAAAAGGATGGCAAATTGAGACCAGTCCAGGACTACCAAAAATTGAATGACATCACAAGGAAGAACCAATATCCATTGCCCCTGATTGGAGAGTTAATTGATCAGCTGTCAAAAGCCAAGGTATTCTCCAAAATGGATATTTGGTGGGGGTACAACAATATCCAAATAAAGGAAGTTGATGAATGGAAAGCAGCCTTCAAAACCCATAGAGGCTTGTTCAAACCTCTAGTGATGTTTTTCAGTCTTTGCAATTCCCTGGCAACATTCCAGACAATGATGAATGACATCTTTAGACAGGAAATTGCTGAAGGATGGGTCATCATCTATATGGATGATATTCTGGTGTTCTCACAGTCTCAGGACACACACACAATGCATGTTAACTGCATCTTAGCTAAACTGGAGAACCACAAGTTGTCATTAAAGCCAGAGAAGTGTTGGTTTGATCAACCCCAAATCGATTTCTTAGGGTTAGTCATCAGTCAAGATTCCATTCAAATGGAATGAGGAAAAGTGCAGGCTGTCATGGACTGGCCAGTCCCTATGTGTAAAGGGAACTTCAACAATTCTTGGGCTTTGTTAACTTCTATCAGCATTTTGTGCCAGGTTTTGTGAAGATGGCAAAGCCACTAACACATCTCACAGGCAAGGTTGAGTGGCATTGGACAGAACCACAGACTTTGGCCTTTCAGGGACTGAAAGACCTTGGGCAAGGGAGGTAGTCCTCAAAATTCCTGATGATGATGGTCAATTTTGTGTTGAAGTTGATGCATCTGATTTTGCAATTGGCAGAATTTTGTCTCAGCAGAGCAGGGATGGTACTTGGAGGCCTTCTCAGTGATTCCACATATCGATTAAAAATCCCTGCCACATGGAAAATATACAATGTCTTCAATGAAGTACTCCTGAAACCATATCATGCTCCTGAATTCCCCAACCAGATTGAAAATGTTGCCAAATGCAAAGAGGCACAAATGGTTGAGGAATCAGAGGACAATGAGTATGAAGTGGAAGAAGTCATGGACAGCAGAGTCAGTGGACAAAACGGTGGCAGACTGGAGTATTTGGTCAAGTGGAAAAATTACCCCATAGAAGAATCCACATGGGAACCAGCAGAGAACCTCACCAATGCTAAAAAAGAGGTTCAGAAATTCCACAGGCAAAACCCAAGCGTGCCTTGTCAATTGGCACTTACAGACTTACAGTTCAAAAACTGGCATAATTATACAGATACAAAGGCTCCCAAGCGGTTGTTTGGTTGGGAAGATGGCAAGTTCAAGCATGACTACCTTGAGTGTGGTGGGCTGGTTAAACCCATGCTTAATTCCCCTAGGCAGACCAAAGCATGACTTCCTGGGACATGAAGTCTTGAGGAGGAGGTCATGTTATGATATGGACTTTTTCTTTATTTTTCTCTATTTTATTGAGAGGCCTACGGACATACAAAGGAATGCAAGCATACAATGAGGGATCCCTATCCAGATATGGCAGGAGGATTATGTAACCCAGGGTGGCTATATGATCAAGGCCAATAGGGGATATTGGGTGAAACAGCATTCGCAGGAAGGGACTGAGAGTCTGGAAGAGTCTGGATAGGTCTGGGAGATGGGTCTAGGTCTTGTTGCTGCACAGACTGTGTGCACAGACCAACAACTCAGGTATATAAGGTGTGCATTCTGTAGGTAGGAGTCCTTAAGACTCTAGATTGTTTCCTCCTTGTAGGTTACAGACTACTGTGTCTTAGCTTTGTCTATATATCATTTTCTTCTCCGAAGCTTGTGATTGTGTCAAGGAATAGTCCTAACAGTTGGGTGCTACACTACCAATTGGTAGTGTAAAAAAGTGTAAAGTTGCTGGGGGTTTTTACTTAAATCTTGCAGTGTGCCATACACTGAACCAAAATTCTATTGGCATGTAGTGCTGTACAAGATGAAGATTAAAAACTAATTACATAATAATTTTGACATGTGACAAAAGGTCTGCATGTCCAAACAAACACAATTAGATAAGTAGATAATAGATGCACATTAACAAGAAACAAGAAAAACAAAGGATGAGGGCAAGGCTCCCATAAGGACAAAGTAGAGCCCTTACAGGACCAGTCTAGGACTGCAGTCCTGTCCTCTACCATTTTGTGCTTGCAGTCTTCAGTCCTATCTTCAGTCCTGCCCTCCAGTGCCAAAAGACTAGACTGGACTGGAATCAGCAACACTATGTCATAGTTCTTCAATACAAATATGTAAACAGGTCAAAATGTTATTTGTAAAGCATGGATATCACAACATCTGTGTACCAGTACCCACATGCTGTAATTCAAGTAACCTGATTGAACTAAGTAAATATTCAATAATTGACATAAATACAGACCATTCTGGCTCAATTTCTGTAAGGATGTTGATTCTTAATGTCCAAATCAATAGACAAAATAATCCAAAATTGGACAAATGTCTTACTGTGCTCTCTTGGTCTCTTCCACTTCATGATAAACCACCCAGCCCGTACGAGGTTTTCGGGTGAACATGACCGAAGTTGGATGCACATAAAAAACCTGCATAAATTTATATCTATTTAATGACAAAAAAAAACGCATACCTTGTTTCCTTGTAGTAACCTGTAAGTACCGTCTGGGGCCCATTTTGCAATATTTCGCCAGTATCCAGTAATTAGGCATCGGCGCAACCTTTTCTCATCGCCTTCACAACTTTCCACAGGGATACCAAACCGTTGCAAATACTTCCGCAGCTGGGAACGAATAAAAACTGCACGTGACAAAGCCCGAAAAGACAATGCATGTGACTTGCACCAATTCAAAGATTTGCCATACCGCATGAAAGCATTGTATGCTGCATAAGAAAAAGGTCATTAGGAAAAACGTACTGGGGCTTTCTTTTGTTCACCATTCAACAAAGTGAGATGATCCTATCAATCATTGAATCATGCATGCGCGGCCGTGCTGCAATCGACGGTGCTTACACCTTCCTCTGCCGTGAATTTCCTTCGCTCCAACTCGGCAATAGCTCCTTGACTACCTTCAGGAATAACAAAGACATCCTTAATTACGTGTGTAGTGTGTGTTAGTCAATTAGTCGAGTGATACTGTCTTTCAAGTCACCTGCACAGTCGTGACAGCAACTATAGTCAATATCTCCTCTCCACATCGAAAATCTTGTGCTCGCAGTAGCTATGGTCACCATTGATTAATATTCAATAGAACATTATTCATACACACCATTCTTGCAAATCCGACGTCAAGAGGAAACTCTGCAGTCTGTTCACCTAGGCGTGTTAATCTACCATCATCCCTCATCATTTCAGTCGCAATTAAACCTTCCAGCGCTCGAAGTATGGACTCTGTAGGTGGGGAAGTAATCCATTCAAATTTCATTATATCGTCTATCCCAAGTGATTTGAGCTGCAACACTGGCATCATCAGATCGATACGAGTAATTTCGGGTGGTGTTGTCGGAGGTAGTGCATCATACACAGACTTCGTATATAGTCTATAGCAGATGCCAGAGGAGGTACGGCCAGCTCGTCCAGCTCGTTGGATGGCCGATGCAACAGAAATGGGAACCTTCGCAAGAGACGTGATGGCTGTTGATGAATTGTAGATCCTAACCTATTTAAACGTTATATAACTTATGACCGGACACAACCACGGATATAATATGCTTGCCTTGTGGAAGCCACAGTCAATGACATACTTGACTCCGTCAATGGTGATACTAGCCTACAAATATCAACAACCAGCGCATTTCATATGCACCAAAAAAATCATTACCTCAGCAACATTTGTCGTTGCTATTACTTTTCTGAAACCACGCTCTACTGACTCAAACACCTTCATCTGATCTTCAGTGGATAATCCAGAGTGAAGAGGGAAAAGTAGTAGGCGCGTCACATGGGGTGGTAACCTGCGAGACTAAGATGAGAACGAGTAATGATATTTTACTACTTCAAAATGTCTTACGCTGATACCCGTTCCATCAACAGTTGCAGGCAACGGTCAATATCCTCCCGTCCAGGCAAAAATATAAGAATGTCTCCTGGTTTCTCTTGCTAAATAGACTGTTAATACTGAAGTCGCTAAATGATTTAATAGTACCTGTAAATTTATGGACCAAGCCAGATCAGCAGCCTTTTCCGTATAATCCTGTATAGGATTTTCCAGATAAGCAATTTCAACGGGGTACATGCGTCCCTCTAGGCTGATAACAGTCGCCCCACTGTTATCATCAGAGAAATAATCCACAAGAGAAGAAGCGTCAATCGTAGCAGAAGAGATAACGACACGAAGCGAAGGGCGCCTTTTCCTGATCCTGCAAAGTTCTGCATCAGTAGAGCAACTCAAAGCCGGATGATGGCCCACTTCTTTAGGATGCTAAGTAATAAGTCAATATATAGGCTTCTTTCGTGCGCCTCGTCAACCTAGAAAGTATATTAACAAAAGAAGGGTAGAACGGGTTTAAATGGTATTACCATTACCACGCTGTATCGGCACAACAGAGGATCAAGCATAATTTGTCGAAAAAGCATGCCATCCGTCATGTACAGTATCCGTGTCCTGTCCTTGTTACTCACGTCTTCGAACCGAATTGTATAACCAACCTGAACATAAAGCTTAGAATCGTGAAGTAGCGAGCTGCTTTTCCTGACCTCTTCTCCAAGTAATGTTCCCATTTCAGTTGCGACACGTGCAGCGACTGACGTAGCAGCAACGCGTCGAGGCTGGGTACATATTATAACGTTTCCATCATTAGCCCAACCGGCTTCCAAGAGATATTGTGGTAACTCTTATTAGGAGAATAGGTTTCAAAATATCCTGACAAGAATGCCAATTACGAACGTGTTGTCTTCCCAGATCCGGTTTGACCGACGATGATAGTGACTCCATAATTTTCTACGGAAAACAGCAATCTGTCCCCTGAAGAACTGAAATTAGACATATCGTCTAATTGCTCAACACATACTATGGTTACGGATCGGCAATCGTCGACGCTGTGCCTCAATGGACAATTCAGGATGAGTAGAAATTGAAACAACGTGCTCTTCTCTCTGCGATGCTCTATCCAATGTACTCCCGGGACCAGTAGCGCCAGGTTTCCAAAACGCGAGTGACATAGTATGTAGCCAGAGCTGGTGTAATGTAAAGCGTAGTCCCGACTACGACGTTGACTACGTGACTGTCACATATGCATCTTTTTTTTGGCATAGAAATATATTTGGGACTAGTAATCGAGAGACGTACAAAGTTTTGTGTAGAACGACATGGTACTTAAAAAGCTCGCGCGTGACTTTACAAAGTCATGGAGACTATGAGAATGTAAAAGACAGGTGATAGTGTTCAATATCAGTCAGGGGTCACCGATAGAGTTGCTGACAAACGGTTTGCGAATAAAAAAGTGACGGAGTTCAGTCACATCACGTGTGCCACCGTCGATACACCACCATGTCTGAACGCAAAGGTACTTAGGCCTTTATCATGAGGCCCAATTGATTTATGTGATGAACTTGTTACAGTGCTAAACAAATATTTCCCCCCTGATTTTGACCCGGACCTTATCCCTCGTAGAAAGCAGCCCAAAAACTCTCAGCAAGTTGTCCGATTAATGGCACCATTTTCAATGTCTGTTCGCCTTATGTTCATCCTATTTCTTGCTGATTCATCTTAGGCGATGCAACACATGTGGAGAATATATTTATAAAGGCAAGAAGTTCAACGCTAGGAAAGAGACAGTTGAAGGAGAGGATTACTACGGGATTAAGATCTTCAGATTTTACATCAAATGGTGAGAAATGATTTCTTAGTACTAATCAAATTGATTATGAATACAGTACTCTGTGTTCGGCAGAAATCACTTTTAAAACAGACCCGAAAAATACAGACTACGCTGCTGAGCATGGTGCATCGAGGAATTTTGAGCCTTGGAGGGAGGAGAAGATTGTTGAAGAGGAAGATAGGCTAGCGAAGTTGGAAGAGGAAGAGAACAATCCAATGAAGGTGCTAGAAAATCGCACGATTGACTCGAAACGTGAAATGGATATACTGGATGCACTTCAAGATATTCGGGCTAGGAATGCCAGGAATGAACGTTTCGGTCAAACGATAGACCTGGTAGCCCGCATCAGTAAGGATGAGATCGAGAGTGAAGAAGATGCAGAGCGTAAAAGATTGGAAGCAGAAGATGAAAAGCGCGTGACAGAAGTTTTCTCCCGGGTCTCGTTGCCAACGACATCATCAGGCCAAGATAATTCTGCACACATGACAATAAAACGCAAAGCAGATGAGGAGGAGCCCTCGTTACATAGTCTATTGCCAGAGTCAACCCGGGCTTTAATTGACACGAAAGTTAGGGTTGGTCGGTCAGTTAAGAAGCTCAGGATGGAAGGGTTGGGTATCAAACTCAAGACGAGTAAATAAATAATTGTCTATTTACTTGTGTAATTGTAGCGATATCTACAATGTCCGCCACCGACGCTCGAGAAGATTTAAATCTTCCTCGAATTTCCATTGAGAATACGCAAAGCTGGCAGCAGCTAAAAGCCAGATACGAAGAAACTGTGCTGCGATACTTTGAAGATGATATTGGCTCGAGTCTTGCAAACGAGAGAGATGCACTGCGACCTCATGTACTTCGGGTAGGAATCCATGCTTCTTGCTATCTATGATAACTGATATAATCAAGTTTATTGATCAGACATTAACAACCGCACGACCCAATCTACGTATTAATGGGCAACCTTATGAACACTCAGATGACAACCAGTGTGGTACGCGCTTCACCGCTAATCTGAGTACCAATTAACATGCCATTACATGCAGAACCATTTGACGAGGCACTGGATAGACGTATATGGTCCCTGGCAGATACGCGCATGCAGTGGTTGAAACGCGTCGCCGATACCAGAAGGAATCTTCCTATAGCGATTGCTACAGAAGTTGCAGCAATGACTGAAGCACATCAAGTGACTGAAAACCACGCTTGGTCCGACACCCAATTACATGAATCTGTATCGTCTGATGTTTGCTTGCGCAAAGGTCTAAGCTAAGATAAAATTCGAGTGTCCCAGTAACTAACATTTGCTCAGATAATTATATAGACAACATGCAGAAATTGACAGTCCTATGTGACAAGCTCAGTCAGGTAAGAAAGATTTGTCGATGAGTTTATGACATGTATGAATCGATACTTGCAGACAATTCCTGAACAATGCCACCGCGCAGAAAAAACAAAAGCTGCGGCGGCCGAGATCAAGACTCACAAGCTATGAAGGTATACCCCAACACTAGTTAACCCCGAACCCCCACCCTACCACGGCTTCCACGACCACGTCCCCCGAAGCCACGGGCGGGGTTACCTCTAGTATTGCCCCGGACATTGCGAAAACCATTCCTTTGAAAGTTACCTCTCCCCCTTCCTCCCCCCCTTCCACCGCGGCTAAACGTAATGTCATGTCTTCCACGTCCCCGCTCTGGTTGGCAGCTTAGTAGCATCGAGACACCAAATAAGAGATCCTACTAGCTATACTACCTGTTGTTGTTTTTTCAGGTGGAATGAACGTGGCGTTAGTTGCGTAAGGACGATCAAGACTATCACTGACCAACTAATGATTTGGGCTTGGGTAAAAATCGCTCAATGGGAAGGAGCTTATCCCCGCCAATGTATATGATATCACCTCTCTTAAAACTACTGGCAACCATGCCTTCGCCCATCTTGACGGAGAAGTACACTTCGTTGATGGGCCCAAGAATTTCGTCGATTTTACCGACCATCGACTTATTTTGGAGGTATACTGGTGCATTGAAATGAGGGACCCTGTCGGCTAAAAGAGAAGAGCAGAACATTTCATCTTCGACAGCATGAATGAATGATCCAATCTCTGTGACAATGAATACTCATTTTGACTTCTGAATCAGGAACACACCGATTATTTGGTCTGGTGGACCCACAGCACGCTGGGCTAAACTTCTCCTATCTCCACCGCGCCCTATGTGAAAAGGATCAGCGATGTAAAGTTTGACTAATAGCGTCCAGTACCTCGAACGGACATTCTACCGCGGTTCATGAAGAAATCTGACTGAAAAAAAATATTTCACACGTGACGTTACCAAGTCACTAGTCCTAGTCATGACACTGCCAGAGTCGCGCAATCGTGAAGTATTCGTTACCTCAAATTTTACAATTGACTCACAGGACCGCGCGGAACGCAAGGATATCGCTCTTATTGACAGAAAATTGTGGAATACATTGACACGTGAAATTAACACGTCCCGGTTGTGCGTATGCATTGAGCCTGTCCTCAAGGTCAGGAGACCACAACCCAATGCTCTTTGTAAGTTGGTATGCTGGGCTGAGCCGGACGAAGAAGTAAGCGTTGTTTACCATTACTCTGCATTGCACAAATCATCTTCAGATAGAGCATTTGGCAGTCCCAGCGTCATGGCCTGTTACGTACAAAAACGTTTTCGGAGAGGTCAACTTCAAGCTACGGATAGCCATACATGAACCTCTCCCATTGCAAGAGGTATTCTTAACAGCCTTTTCAGCTTACGCCTATGAAGTGGCCAATACCTCCATGTCAATATTAGAAACGAGTTTTTCAAGAAGTGACAAAATTCTACGCTATGGCGCAATTTATGATATCGATCCGCACTCGCTTGAACTCTCGGTGACATCGCAGCCCCAACCGACGTCCTATCGTCTTGAGATGTCAATACCTATTCTTCAGGGATACGCAAAGCTTGGAATCACCAATTTCGTGATTACCTTGAGTGGAGCTGTAGAGTCAAGTCTCGAAAATCTAGCGAAAGATCTTAATAGTTTCGAAATAAATGAAGATTTTCTTCGGAGCTCAATTCCGCGCTTGCTGTCTCTGCCTCCTGTTGAACAAGAGACATCTATAGATTCAACAGGTCATTTCATTTTGAGACCATGTTCCGGCTGTTTCAGTGATATCAATAGTGATGCAACATTATATTTATGCACAACGGACATTGCAGAACTGGGCGTGTTAAATGGCGACTGGGTACGTAGATAATGGCATTTTTTGCGAATGCCTGCTTCACTTTCATCAGGTAATAGCAAGAAATTATGACGGTACAAGGCAAAGACTTGTGCGGGTTGAGGCTGATGATCGATTAGTCAACAAAGTGTACGCGGGTATTTTGCATTGACTCGATGGATCCTGACTATCTCATAAGCGGTATCATTGTTGGCTCACCTATCCTAGTTCACAACCTTTGCCCAGAGGCTAAAGAAAACGTGCACCCCGATGCATCCTGTCGGATCGTGCTACAACCTATACAATTCGGGGGATCAGAACCTGCGCTTCCTTTTGCCGAATCTATCATGGTGGCACGCATCGCATCTCCCTCGACCATTAATAAGGCATATCAGCACACGTTCATGGAGTCTTTAAGGAACTATTTTGGGTTTTGTACGAGGGTCGTACAACACGGAGATATCGTAGGCATATCGTTAGATACTGATGAAGAACATACCATCGAACAATTGAATGACAAAATAGGCGGATCAATTGATCACTATAGGTATACTGCTTATTTGCAAAATTACAAACGCATTCTGATTTGAACGCAATTTTTTGAGGAGATTTCGGTCGAACGGGATGGCCTTTTTTCGTATCACGGTGATCAATCTTAAAGTCACTTCCGCGAACGCCGCCGAAAATCTTGAGAAAATTCGTGGGCAATGCAAAACAGGCATGTTGGGATGTCGTATAGACCCTGGATCGACGCGCGTGATACAAAAGGGTATCGAAAACTGTGGAGTTCCTTACCTGGCCGGAACCCCTGGTGAGTTTTAACTTCAGGTGGTTTTTCAAGTAATCATATTACGAGCAAACGACGGTTATAGGATGCTGGAACGATTCTTATTCTATGTTGACTTATTCAGGCCTATCGGCTGCATCGTTGACGGATGGCGTATATAACAAATTATTGAAGCTAGCCCAGGCAGCCCTCAGTCGCAACGCCATGAATTATAATCTTAATCTGTCTATACTGCTTGAAGGGCCCAGAGGAATTGGTAAGTTCTCAATCACGAAGAAGGTGGCACAACAAGCCGGAATGCACTTGATGGAGGTATGCGACCTGTAGTCGTATTCACCAGTCTAACACAACACAGTTGAATTGTTTCGAGATTATGGATGAGAGTGACATAATAACTGAGGGCACTATCAAGTATCGATTCGAGCAAGCAAACCATTGCGCACCCTGTCTGCTTGTCTTGCGGCACGTCGAAGCCTTTGCAAACCCCATCGAAGATACTGAGATCAGGACTGGTGTGTCATAGCCACACGAGTTTTAGGTTTTCAGGATTAATTTTTGAACAGAGTCAAAATGGTCAATGATTCTCAGAGAATGTTTCGAGCAGGCGGAAGAGAATTGGACCATAACTAGGCAACCTGTTATAATTGTTGGCACAACAAGTGAACCGGACCAGGTGCCTTCCTCGATTCTGTCTTCTTTCAAGCACAGGTACAATTGTAAGGTTGGTGCTTGACGCTTTGCATATTATAAAAGGGATGAAGGGTTTACACCCGGGTCAGGCACCCAGTGAGCAAGGGAGATGGGAAATTCTGAATGACCTACTCGAGGGTGTCATTATACTACCAGATGTATCTTTGGAAGACCTAGCTGGTCAGACAGCCGCCCTAGTTCCTTCGGATCTCAATCATTTGGTAAAGCTTGCCAAGCTATCCTCTCTCGAGCGTTGTATGTCGACGTGGGTTCCATTTGGTCTGTACGGCATCGCCTTTATTAATGGAACTGTAGATCCGTATTGGGAACCAGTGCTGCGGCAGCTGGTATTCCGCTGATGGCACTTGATTTTGAGCGAGCTCTCAAGAAGTCTATGATATCCTACAGCGAGACCATAGGGGCACCCAAGATACCTAAAGTATCTTGGAATGACATTGGCGGGCTCGCTACGGTTAAGGCAGATATTCTGGATACCGTTCGACTTCCCTTAGAACATCCAGAACTTTTTGCGGACGGCCTGAAGAAAAGATCTGGTAATAAATGCTTCGTTAACGCCTTCATATTCATTAATTTGGATAGGCCTACTGCTTTATGGACCACCTGGAACGGGAAAGACTTTAATTGCTAAAGCGGTTGCCACGTCCTTCTCTATGAATTTTCTTTCTGTTAAAGGCCCTGAATTGCTCAATATGTATATTGGAGAATCAGAGGCGAATGTTCGCAAGATATTCCAGCGAGCAAAAGATGCTTCACCTTGTATCATTTTCTTCGATGAGCTTGACTCGATTGCTCCTAAACGCGGAAGTCATGGTGATTCTGGGGGAGTAATGGATCGCATTGTTAGTCAGATCTTAGCCGAACTTGACGGTGTGGCTTCCGCAGACGGTAATATATTTGTTCTGGGGGCAACTAATAGACCAGATCTTTTGGATCCTGCTCTTCTGCGGCCGGGACGGTAAGTGCATAAATAAAAGTAGATGCCTATTAACAACGATATAGGTTTGATAAAATGTTATATCTTGGCATATGTGACACGCCTGATGCACAAGTTCATATCTTGCAGGCATTAACAAGAAAATTTCGGTTGGACCCAACTCTCTCTTTATACCGACTTGCGGAGAAATGTCCGCCCAACTATACTGGTGCCGACTTCTATGCACTATGTTCCGATGCTTTGCTGGTAGCCATGTCTCGAATAGCTAATGAGATCAACGAGACAGTTGGTGGGTCGTATGTATCGGTAGCAACCGTTTTGCTGAAGATAATTATAGATGAATTAAATCGACGAGATGTGCAATGCCACCCAATCACAATACAATACTACCTTGCGGAAATGGCGAAACAGGAAGAATTATTGGTAGTTGTGAACGAAGCGGATTTTGACTTAGCTTTAAGGAACCTTATTCCGAGCGTCAGCCAGCTTGAAATGGATCGTTATGAGGAGATGAAAACACGCTTTAAATAGGCAGTAAGGTATAATTAATAATCACTCTATTTTGATCAGAACCACCTACTGGTGATACGGCTGCTCAAGAGCTTGATGGTGCTAATAGCTATCTGTAATCCAGTCTCTGGAGATCGGTCCGCAAAGTCGTTCTTTCACCATCATATTCTTCCTCTTCTCGCAAAATTTTCGATACATATCGACGGTGTCTATACTACGGAGTACGCAGGCCACGCAGGAAAGATCGTTCGTGATGCTATCCTGAAACATCGTGAGCATGAGATTCGAGTAGTATTATGTGCTGGGGATGGGACTCTGCACGAGATCGTCAATTACTTATCGCCGCCACCTGAGTCCGAAGAACTCTATCGTGTCAAGTTCATCCTCGTCCCATGCGGGACTGCAAACGCATTGTACTCGTCTTTCTTCCCACCCAATTCAAGCCAACCAACGGATCCCACATACAAGCTTCAGTCACTACACACTTGTCTGAACACATCTAGCATACAACGCTTATCTACGGCTCTCAATACCATCCATTCATCTGCGTCATCAAGCGATGTGCTATCAATGGTTGTCACCTCCACATGCATGCACGCTTCTATCCTGCGTGATTCCGAAAAGTTACGAATGGAATTCCCAAGTATTGATCAGTTCGTATAACAGGTTATTCGTTGCCTGCCTTACAGCTAATTTTCTACCACAAGATTTAAGATTGCTGCGCAGAGAAACAGCCACCGATGGTATTCCGGTCACGCGAAGATTTTTCCATTGACCGATGGGAAACCGGTCCAGATTTTTGAACCAACTCTCGGACATTTTGTTGACCACCCCAAAGTTGAAAGAGAGAAACCAATTGTGGAATTGGACGGTCCGTTCATATACTTTCTCTCCGTCGTGAACGTCGATCGATTGGAGCCAACGTACGTGATTGCTCCATCAGTTGAGCAAACACCAGATCCAGTTGGCTCTTGCAAACTTGTCGTTATTCGTCCTTCCCGTGATCCGGAATTTCGTGCCAATGACGAAGTAGGACGTGCTTCATTTGTTGCTAAGTTGTGGGAAACCTTGACGTCTCCTTACAAAAATGGAGCGCACATTCATCTTCGCTACGCAGAAGGTGGGATGGTCAATGCAGATGGTCAGGGCCCTCCAGTCATTGAATATCTGCACTGCGGTGGATGGGAGTGGTACCCTGTGCGTTATGTTATCCATCCCACCTTTTCAAGTGACTAAAATTACTAAAGGAACAAACTGATGAGTATGCTCATTTCGTATGCTCAGATGGCGCAATATATCAAGTTCCGCCAGGAGGCAGGCTAGCATTTTGCATGGAACCAGCGCGACGAAATGGAATTGAATTTGCCGTTTACGCATAGTGACACGTCAGTTCAACATTAATTATGTGGTTGCCAACAGTTTCTGTAAAATGACCCTCCGCGTTTGCTCGTATACTTCGTCGATAGAAGCAGAGGCATCAATCTAAATCGGTTGAAGTAGCAATTTTGAGTGCTTACATGGTTATCTTACCTCAGCTACCTTCCCTTGAGTTCTATACAAGTCTATGACGGGCGTAGTATCCCTCTTATATGTGCCTAGGCGGTGTTGTAGATGGAATGCGAATTAGAGACCCAATACGCACAAAAACGTTTTTTGATGCTCTCTTCATTGTCGTCCTCACGCCCACTTGTTTTTCCCCTCTCCATCAGACGACTTAACATGACTTGTTCTGTCGTAGCATAGTATAGAACCAAGGATGAAGTGCAAACCTATGAAAACCAGGTTAAAATATAATGTTATGCAAACAAAACTTTGCACAAACATCTTTCTCAAAGCTTAACGCTTGATCCATTTTCCGAGGAAAGCCATCAATCAGGAACCTGCTACGACCATCTGACCAGGTATTGTAAACAAAATGTTCTTGCACAGCTGCATCCATTGCGTTTTGCAGTAGTTCGATTGTCACTTCCATAGGCACAATGGTACCTTCACGTATACATGTCTGAATAAGAGAACCGTACTTTGAGCCTTCGCGATTCTGCTCGGCACGAAGTAGATCACCAGCTAATTGCCATGCCATCAGAAGCTGTCCTTGGGAACCTTTGCATCGCTCACCAGAGAGGTGGCAAAAGTTGAAATCTTTCACGATTAAAGCACTCTGTGTTCCTTTCCCTGAAAGGCTTAAGGGCGCTGACAGCAAGAGAGTAAATAAGTTACCAGATCCTGGACCTCCCAAAACAAAAACAACAATCGCTGTATTTCTATCGAAGCCTTTGGAGGATGAAGTATCAGTTGTCATCAGTTTGATTCCTTTGTACGGGTGGTATAAGTGGATGATCAGCCAGTCGATGCTGTAAAGCTTTTGGTGTGTTTTGCTCCCTATGTCTTACAATAAGGAAAAACGATGCGAAGGACGTGAGGGATAGAGCCAGGATGTGAAGAGGATTAGGTCCCTTGGTCATGCAAAAAGGAATATTTAAATATAGTAAAAAAATTATTATGTAGCAATTCTGATGGTCGTCCATCATACACACGATACTCGCATTTACGCCCTGCGCACTTGCCCTTTCGGTTATGGACGGGACCTTATTGCCATTGGGGGTGAGCGCGGCGCGGATATCCTTATAGCAGTGCGTGCAGTATATTCCTTATGTGCAGTATATTCCTTATGCGCCATAATAATATGTGTCACAGGACGATTCAAGTTGTCGTGTTATCGCGTCATTTCATACTGGTTGTAGAGTAACGGCGTTAGCCTGGTCACCCAAATCTGTCTCTCCCAGTTCTAACAATGAATGGATTCTCGAGTAAGTATTCATGTTTACTGTAGCGGCAGAAATGAATCTCCTCAGGCTTGTGGTTGCCGGCTCAGATTACGGAATGTATCTCCTTAAAAAAACGCCAACGTCCGAGGAATCCATATATAGGTTTGGTGGGGGACTAACAGGCCATCATGGCAGAGTGAACGACATCGCTTTCTGTGGAGGACATGGTGAGAATGGTCAGCGTTATGTTGGAAGCGTTTCAGGTTTTTTCTACTTTTTTCGGCATTCCATATTTTCTAACCTTCTATGGTCCAAAAGACGACAAGATGCTCATGGTGTGGGACCTATATCCTAGTGTTCCCGTCCAGTTGCACCAAGAGAGGCCTCAGCCAACGGCTTACGCTATCACATTCTCTCATGCATTGGTTTCCATTGACGCTCACGTTTCTAGTGACAAAGAGTTTCTCGTTGCAGATTGCAAAGGTTCTCTATATATCACAGATTGGAGAACCAACCCAGAAAACTCTGGAAGGCTTGGTTTTTACAGTCCCAACATTCTCGAGCTTACAGATCCGTCGGCCTTGGTATCATCTGTAGGGCTGACTGGGTCAGCATCATGGAGACCAGATAATGCAGACGTGTACGTTCGCATATGTCTCCATATTTTCATCGACTCAGTTATGGACCAAAGAATTGGTGCCACTTATGGTTCCTGGTTTTCCATTTGGGATATCAGAAATTTACAAGGCGGACAGCCCTTGCGAAGTGGGCTCAGTTTTCCGCACGGTGGTCATCGTTTTCGGTATGTAGCGTTGTATCATATCATCAAGCCGCAGTTTCAACTCTACACAGCTGGTGTTCCACTCATCCGGGATACTTCGCAATTGCCTCAGCACCTGATCAGGACGCCATCATCCATGTTTATAACTTTAATTACGTCAATGCACAGCAAATATCGTTTCATGTAGCTCCAAAGCCACATGTAATCAACGATATGGATTTCGTGTGTCTCCAAGGACTTGATCGCATTGCAGTAGCCGTGGACTGCAAGCTGTATTTTTTTGATATGACTATCGATAAATAAAGCATGTTCCCGGTGGAACTTTAACGTGTTTCTGGTCTGTAGCCCAAATTCCTTTAACAAGAATGACAAGAATTGCTCAACAACTATAATTACAAGACAGCGATAACAGGTAATTAATGACCATAATTCGGCATTTGATGGTATTGGATCTGGCCATGTGGATGTGAATGTCCGTTCTCCGCAGCGTAAACCCGTTCCGGGATTAGAGCATTTGGATCTCCACTACCGTATCCAAGTTCTAGGAACATGTGCCTCCAATAGTGTGCATCTTCAGGGGATGCATGATGTGGTGCCGCAGGAATGAGTCCCGTATTATAACTGACAGAAGGAGAAGATCCATGAATGTTCCCTATCCCAGGTCCGCTCCTAACACATTCTGTATAGACGTTGTGCTGGATATTAGATTGAAGATTTGGCTGGAAAGCCTGGCTAGAATGAAACGACAATTGGTGATCAGGTGCATGTTGTATTTGGTGGTTGTATATCTGCGGCGTGGAATTCTGGACTGCAGCATGAGACGTTGATGGACCTGCCCAAGGCATAAATAACATTATACAGAGTGCAGTTACGAACTTACCGTGTAACCTCGGATCAATAGGCATACCATTATCTTTCCGCTTCTCTGCACGCCATGATTTAAACACATCTCCCGTGACGAGACTACGTAAGAAGCGCGAATGGTAGGCAGCTGAGGTGGATGCGGGAGATGATGCATCATGATACGCATCAGCTGTTTGACCGATCAGGTCATATACCTCACGTGCTGTACTTTCACTCAAGTGTGCATAAGTGACAGGATTTCGAAGAAGCTAGTAGGCTTAGCTAGATAGACGAGGAAAACATACAAACATACCCGCAATAGGAAGACAGCTGAATAGGCAGACATCATCATGACTGAGTCTTGACCATAACGCTGGAAACCAGACCATTGACAAGGTGAAACGGGATAAGCACATGGCTCACTAGCATGCTCATATTCGCGAAGTCTTTGGATACGATTCGAAGAGAGTCCAGGGCACTGGAGCAACAAGTAGCTAGAGCCTGCAAACTAGGACTCAGTCGATTGCCCTAGGTAACAGTCGTAGTTCTAGCATTCATCTCCGGACATGAAAAAAGGCCTACGGAAGACATGGCTGCTTGTATGCCAAAACTGTTCAAAAACAATCTGACGTATAATCTGAAAAGAGACAGGAAAGATGTATGAAACTTTTCGCCACCAGCTGGAATGCAGTGAGGATTATACCAGGAGTGGACTGTTAACACTTACCGAGGTCCATTTCGTGTTGCCAGGCATCGGCCCATTTGGTCAGTTTAGCATTGGAATTGTGTAGGAGTACCTCGTGATTGACGTCAGTGTGAGAACCAGCGCCTCGGCTCTTTGAATTGTTAAACACGTCTGTGGTTTCTGCCTGCGGCTTTGATCAGAAAAAGACATGGAAAAAAGGTTTTCACTCACGGCAACACGTCGCAGTTCAACAAGAGCCGCAACGATGACATCCTCAGGACGGATCGGTCCTCCACCTTCTTTATGCCAAGTGTTAGCATTTCGTATGAGATCATCTTCGGGTAACATCCAATGCCTTCCGGTCTGAGTACTCAAACTGCGATCGTGTACAAAGAGAACTAGGTATGTCCTTTCTCGGTTGTGGCGCTCAAGTTTCTGAAATTCAGTCTCATTTACTGGCGAGACAGGGACATAGCGGTTTAGACCCAGTTCTACAGCCATTCGGCACGCCTGGAACACGTTATAATGAAACTTTCAATAGTGAAGCGCTTACATAACCGATATACGTCCATGTGCGCTGGTAATGTTCTGATGAGCTTTTATATTTTCAGAAGCATAAAACATGTACCTGATCATCGTAATCCCTCCAATATGTCAGACATGCAAAGGCTTGCACGACCTCAACCCTCTTCCATCCTTCAGCGAACGCGCGGATGGCGAACTCATTGGCCAGTTTCTGACATGCGCGAAAATCTTCGTGCCTGAAAAACTTACAGCCAGCCATAATCAGAACCGTGAAAAGAAAGGGGCATTTTGAGCGGATATAGACGACAGTGTGAAGGGCAGGATCAAACAGATTAATGAAAGGATTGAGGCGCAGGAAGATGAGATCAAAAAGGACATGTGCATCTTTCTCAGCAATGATTCCGGCAGTAATGGGATCATGAAGGCCTGGAGGAATGGGCGCAATACGGGATTGGGGAGGTGTATGTGAATTTCCTCTTTGCGAAGAAGGTTCCTGTATAGATGGCCCGTCTTCCGGGTTAAGGATGGTCCTGAAGAAAGAGTTCCTTTGGTTCTCCCTGCTAATCATCTTAGCCGGGAATAGCGGCTGTTCATTCTTGTCAAGATCGTCGTCGTCATCGTCAACGTCTAAAGAGCGTGGTGTATTGCTTGGTCCGTCCAAGGCAATAGCATTGTGATAGCCGGCCATGTTCGATAGGGGCAGCCCATTGGTGTTATACGGATTGTTGGCCGTGACATATCCAGTCTCTCCTGGACGAGTATTATGCCTAAATTCCTCATGCCCGACTCTGTCAGATGAGTATGGAATGGGCATGCTAGCGTCCGTAGACTGGGATTTCATTTTTGCAGTGTTCAGTCCCTTTTCCAATCGGCGGAGCATCTTGGACGCCTCAGACAACCTTTCGTCGAAATTTAAAACTGAGCACACCACAAGAAATCGTAAACTGACTTTGAGCCCGGCTTGCGCCCACGACGGTGTTTCTCAAATTTGCACCTATGAACAAGAGGTTCAAAGCGAGGAAGACAGGAACAAACGCGAAAGCGATGTACTCCACATTTGCCCGCTTACATCTCTGGCAAGGCTTCTGACCATCTTCAGCACCAACGCATTTCATCTTTCGAAATACCATCATCAGAGGATGGCAGTAAAGACAGGATCGATAGATACCTTTGCCGCTCTGCAAACGGTACAAGCACGTGCACCCCGCACGACTGGTGCTTTTGAACTGATGAAAGTCAGGCATGGTAAGGAGGTCTGAGGGGAGTGGCTCACGGGGGTTTTGAATCTGTCGCCTGTTCAGGCTGTGGATCCATAACCGGATGGACGGTGATTAAAAAAGACGGCGACAAGACCACCGGATCCTGGGAAGACGACCACAAGAGAAACAAATGAAAATACCGCGAACAACAGAGGCTACGTAGACGACTCGCTCGCAGGTGGACGAGGGAGAGCCTCAGCCAAATAGACTTGCTTGTTGTGCGCCGGCAACTTGTTTGCAACTGGTTACCTCTTATTTACCCGGTCTTCTCCGGCCAAGTCACCGGGCTAATTACGTAATTATTCTCCCAGTTTTCCATGGTTCGCATAATCATCAAGGGCGGCGTCTGGAAGGTCTGCAGCTCTATCCTTCTCTCTCGTCTACCTGCTGAGTTTGTCAAAGAACACAGAAGATGAAGTACTCAAGGCTGCCATAGCCAAGTATGGTAAGAACCAATGGTGCGTAACTATCTTTATGAGGTCCATCATCGCTCAGCACACTTTTTTAGGGCTCGAATCTCTTCTCTTCTCGTTAGGAAAACTCCAAAGCAATGCAAAGCTCGATGGTATGAGTGGTTGGACCCTTCAATCAAGAAAACAGAATGGTCCAAGGTACTGTGCATGGTGTCATCTTACTTCTGTCGCTAACAATTTGCTAGACGGAGGATGAGAAGTTACTTCATCTAGCTAAATTGATGCCGACTCAATGGAAAACCATTGCACCTATCGTTGGTCGCACAGCTACCCAGTGTCTTGAGCGTTATCAGAAACTTCTTGACGAAGCTGAGGCTAAGGAGAACGAAGAGTTAGGTTTAGCTGGACCTGGTGATTCCGGTCCAAGTGCCGAAGACGTTCGGAAATTAAGACCTGGAGAAATTGATCCCGATCCAGAGACGAAGCCAGCTCGTCCTGATCCAATTGACATGGATGAAGACGGTAGGTAATCGTATGGTTTCACTGACATATTCTCATCCATTTGCTTAGAGAAAGAGATGTTGTCGGAGGCACGAGCTCGTCTTGCAAATACCCAAGGCAAAAAAGCCAAGCGGAAAGCCCGAGAGCGACAACTAGAAGAGGCACGACGGTTGGCACAACTTCAAAAGAAACGAGAGCTCAAAGAAGCAGGCATTATGTGAGTTCGACACTCATGCCATAGTTGCAATATAATTCATTCTACTATGACAACTTAGTATGCGGCACAAGACTAAGAGAAAGGGCATGGATGTACGCGATGCTTATTCTGGATTTTACCCTATCATCTAATTCAAGTAGTATAACGCCGATATTCCATTTGAGAAGAAACCTGCGCCTGGTTTTTATGACACTTCGGAAGAGCAGACTCGAGTAGCTGCCCCACCCGTGGGGCAAAGTTTACGCAGATTGGAAAACAAACGGAAACCAGAAGAAGAAGAAGCTGAGAGGAAGAAGCGCCAGCGTAAGATGGCTGCTGCAAAAGACGGTGACCAACAAACCAAGTTTATTCCTGCAAGAGATGCGCAAATTCAGAAGCTCAAAGAAGCAGAGTCCATTGGAAGGCGCCGAAAGCTTGTTCTGCCAGCTGCACAAGTAGGCGAAGCAGAATTGGAAAACATAGTCAAGATTGGTCAAGCTGGTGAAAGCGCGAAAGCGCTGGTGGATGGAGGCTCAGAGGCAAGCGCAAGGCTTCTCGGTAAATACGAAAATTTGGAGAACGCGCGAATGACAAGGACACCAAGAACAGTACCACAACGTATGTTTATCACTTTTATATAATAAACTCTCACTAATGTCAAGTAAAGAGGACGCTGTTTTGATGGAAGCCAGGAACCTTCGTAACATGACTATAGCGTCAACGCCACTATTAGGGCAGGAAAATACGCCCTTGCACACGCCTGACGAAGGAACAGGTTTTGAAGGTGCCGCTCCACGTCACCAAATCACTTTTACACCCAACCCTCTTGCAACGCCTCTCAGAAATGAGGCGGATGCCATTTCTACCCCACGAACCCTAGCATCGTTTACACCACTAAGAACACCACGGGATAACCTTGCCATTAACAGTGGGAAGGATGGTACAAATGGCGTCCACATCGCCGCCCAACGCACCCTCAAAGCGGGTTTCCGGAATCTGCCAAAGCCTGAAAACAATTTTGAATTAATAATCCCAGAAACAGAGGAAGAATTAGAGAGCATGGAAGGTAATGTTGCTCGAGAGGAAGACGCGGCCGAGCGCGATGCTAGGCTAGATCAGCTAAAACGGGAAGAAGAGGCAATAATGTTGGCCAGAAGATCTTTGGTCGTGCAACAGCAATTACCACGGCCTGCTATAGTTGACATAGTTGCCCTTCTGCAACGTCTGGACATTGATGATGAAGGCCACGAGTCCAGTGATGCCTGGCACCTCATACGCCATGAAATGACACAGATTGTGTATCATGATTCCATTGCTCATCCTCTCCCAGGTACGGACAAACCTGGAGCCCTGCTATCAACATATGAGTTTGCTTCTTCTGATGACATTGAGAGGGCAAAGAAAGCCATTCATATGGAACTGGCTTTGTTGGTTGGTTTCCCCGATGCAGAACCTGATCAAATACGTCTCGGTCTTCGTTCGTTATCGAAGAGCGAGACCGTGGATGAGAATGCGTCTTGGGTATCCCTTCGACGGCAACTAGTATACAGTGTTGGAGCGCAAGCTTGGGTGACTCTTGGTACTCTATCAGCTCAGGAACGAGTTGCAGGTTATACCACTCTCCTAATGGAGAAACGCGAGTCGATGGTAAAGGATGCATCCAAGGCAGCAAAAGCAGAGAAGAAGTTGGGTATCACACTTGGCGGTTATCAAAGTCGATCCCAGGCATTGTACAAGCGAATAGTTGATGCATTTGAAGAATATCAAGCTTCAAAAGTTAATTACGAGGGTTTCACCCGTCTTCGTCTCCAGGAAACGCTAGCTGGACCTCGAAGAGTGGCTACATTGAAGGAGGAGGTGGAGCGGCTTGAGTCCAGGGAAAGGCTGTTGCAGGCACGCTATGCGGGATTGGAAGTGGATAGGAATGACGTTGAGGCCAGGATAGTATCTCTGGAGGAGAAGGTCATGGCACAAGCGGAAGTACTGAATCAGCTGCATCTCGCTGAGCTTGACCAGAATGCATAGATAATCAGTAGCTTGTTTAGTCCCGATGACAGCACAGTTCACAACTACAACATTATTAATAAAACCACAAGCGACAGCACCGACATTTCCTGTCTTGCATCAATCGATACCTATATCCGCGATAGTGGGTGGACTCGTGGGGGGTAGTTTGCTCGCAGCATTGGTAACTACTGGCTGGGTTTGTTGGGGTAAATCCCTCAAGCGGAAAGAATTGAAAGAGCGTCTGGAAGTCGTGAGTATGCATGAATTGACCCGCTAACCATAATGCACAATGGCTGAGCACGGTCACCAGGAATCACAACTGCAGACCTCTAGAAACACACGACTCAATGCAACCATACCCGGACAACCCGACCTACATCGACCTATTTTCACACTGGTCCCAGAGTCGTCAGAAGTCAGATTTAATAGAGCTGCGAACATAGCGACTACCCGTTCCGGGGACCAGCGTCTTTTCAAGTTAAGTCGGAAACCAACCAAACGACTGAAGCGGTTACATCGGTCTCCTCAGCAACCAAACGACCAACTACGTGCAACTCGGCGAGTCATGGTGAACCCTCTTGTGTTGACACAGAGTCACCGGAAATGCCTTCTCACTGCCGGCAGGCGAACCAAATATTACCGCCTTATGAGGCACGACAATCTATATCAACCTATGAAACCGCCAAATCTCAGCTAATTTACGACGGCGATACATATGACGCTGATCGGTGACCCATATTAGCATTGTTCTTCTTGCATTAGACTGTTTTGAGGTATTCCTACGCCAAGCTGAGATATTTGAATTGAAGAGAAGAACCTTCACACCTGTTCAACGGCAGCAATAGCATTTTTAAATGATATTACTTCTTGCCAGCAATCGAGTGGGGTACCCTGATTGAGCCTTGGAAGGAATCCGTCAGCCAAGGGCTAATATAAATGAATAAGAATTCGCCTATAGCAAGCCAGAACACTTTCGCTTGTAGCTTTAGCATGAGGGAACATCTCCAGCCTTTTGCGAGCATGAAACCGCTCAATTTTGGATCGTATCTGGTCCAAATCTGCAGACAGAACAGTGGTGCTGCTGGCGGGTTTAATGGAATCATTGTCTGTTACACCAGTTCCCGCCCTTTCTCGATCCAAGTTTTCCTTCTCTAGAGCAGACTCGATTTCTTGACGAACATGTTCTTCCTCTTTGCGCAGATGATCCAACTCGGCTTGTATACGAGAACGCACATGAGCATCGAGAGTTAATTGACGCTCCTGGGCCACATCCGAAGACTGCAGGCGATCAGACAGGTGATTTACAACGTCTTGAGAGAACTAATCTGAGACTCAATAGCCAGTTTCTGGATCTAAAGCAAATACTCACAGAAATGGGCGTCTCGTTGTGGAAAACCTTTTCAACCTCTGCTCTAGACTGACCTGCCCCCATTGAGTTCAGCGCTGAGCTGTTGTTTACTTCTGTTATGCTATCTACATTATAATACACTCGTCCTTAGCATCCTGACGTGTCGGCCTGACTACATTCGATCTCTTGTTTCCCATACGTTTTAATTCTGTAAGACGGTTCATAGCACGTTTATTTCCCTGAGCTGTAGGCCCTTGTTGATATTAGGTAGGCATGCTGATGAGTTGACCCACCTGCTGCACGCATATACCACCGTTTGGCAAATTCGATATCTTGTTTAATTCCAATGCCAACTTCTGCATAGTATCCAACTGCATATTCGGCTTTGCTGAGACCCTTGTTTGCTGCCCGGCGAGCCCATAAATAAGCTTCAGAGTCGCTTTGCTTGAGTACCCCTTCGCTGCCCGTCAAATACCAGCCGCTCAATGCAAGTTCTGCCTCAGCATCACCCTTCTCTGCGGCTTTGGTATACCACGCGATTGATCTCCTGGGATCAACAGCAGATGTCAAAATTCCATATTCATAACATTGCCCAAGTTTATATTGCGATGGAGTATACCCCAGCTGAGCCGCTTGAGTAAAGAGGTTTTTCGCATAGGCAGGATCATACGGGGCCAGCTGTGATTCAGGTTGCTCATACAGCAATCCTAGTTCATGCAAAGCGTGCGGATTTTCTTCGTCTGCCTGTTCTGCCGCTCTTTTCAACCAATTTACGGCTTCTCTTGGATTTCTCTGTTCTCCAAGGGAGCCATGCAGCAGTATCATACCTAGCTTGTACATTGCTGCAGTGTCTCCGAGAGAAGCAGCCTTGCGGTAGAAGGCGGCCGCCCTGGGAGGTTCTCGCCGCGTTCCCGCGCCGATTTCATTGCAAACCGCGACACGATACGTCGCGGCCGCATGGTTCTGCTTTGCTGCTTGCAAATATAAATGGTATGCCCGTTCATGATCCACCTGCAGGCCTAGAGCTCCTGTTCCATAGCAGTTAGCTAAAAAGAATTGTGCTTCATCATAAGTATCTCCTTGGGTGGCTAGCCGTCGAACAGCTTTGAGTGATTCGGCAATGAGAATTTCACTATACTTTTTCCCCGCACGCTGGTCCTTCGCAGTCGCCCGGATGTGCTTTGCAGCATCAATCAAATATTTTGCATACAGGAAGTGGGCTTCAGGGTCTGGATCACTTTTTATCCGTTGTCGATATTGATCAATATATTCTTTAGTATAAGGAGGTGCAGTCAGATCGACCGCTTTGCTTTTCTGTGAATTGGGTGATATAGAGGTAGCACCCCGAAACCGTGATGGTCGGGGTTCAATCTCTAGTTCCGAAGTGTGAGGCAAGGAATTCAGTAAATGTGTATTGGTGTTGATAGTTTGTTGGCGAAATTGTTGGACGGGGAGTCCTGAGTAAGCTGGAGGATCAGGTGGGGCAGGCGTTGCGCCAACTACAGGTGCAGAGTCTACAGGAGGCGTCATTCCCAACACACTGGAAGCCGCAGCATATAATGGATTGTACTCCAGCGTGTTCTGCCACGGTCGTTGTGATACGCCAGAGGTAGATGGACCATCGAGGCTATCCGTATTCTCGCCGTAGTGCGGTAACTGCAACCTGTCGACTCTACCAAATTCTGGCCCATGCAAGTCATAAGGTGAGTAGCCATGGTCGTAATCGGGCATGCGATAATTTCCGGGTATATTCTGAGCCTGAAATGAATACATGGGTCTTCTGGACATGGAAGACGCAGCAGGGTAGATATGATCTGTATAGTTTGGCTGGGGGTCGCTGATACGCAAATTTGAAAAGTTGCTAAGCGCAGTTGAATCGTAAAGCGTGCCAATTGATCCATCCTCGGAGACGTAAGGTGCGTTTTCGGAAGCCGAAGCACGCTGCATAGGAGATGATGCTACAACCCGGCTATGAGAAATATGATTATGAGTTGATAATTTGACTTGCCTTGTTCATGAACTAGATGATGGTCTGTTATTCTAACATCAGCAGACGCCTCAGGTTGGACAACAGTAGTTGCATTCCTGAGTTCTTGCATGAGAGTGAGGACGAACTAGAATAAGTATGATTTTCCCACATAACAGTATTACATTACATTGTAATGCCTTGATCTGTGCTATGTTCCCAGACCAATTCCTCTACAATGCGCTCAATCCTCTGCCTCTCTAACCCTTTGGAGGTTTTCCTAACTCTTACCATAACATCACGAAAACGGGTTACTTGTGCAATCTGAGTATCTCCTTCCTCATCATCCAAATTTTTCCATTCAGACCAACTCTGTTGCCACTTCTCATCTTCAGGTCTTGACAGCTTAACTATACGCATTTCTCTCTCTAGTGTTGTCTCCGTGCTATTGTCCCATTTCTTCGGTTTGAAGTTCCTGAAGGTTTCACCTAATCCCAGACTGTCCGAAGAGCGTTTCCTCTTTCCTGTCTTCAAATCTTTAACAGCTTCTTCGTCACTTGCAGATCCATGTACAAGGAGTCTGGCTCTCCAAAGTAACTCCCTCGCCATTGCAGGTGCATCTTTGATTCGTTCTGTTGGTATTTGGTCTCGTGCCTCCTTCCTGCTGTACTCGGAAGCTTTTTCCAATAAACGTACTTCTGAGACAAGAAATTCAGCTAGAGTAAGGATTGAGGATGCGACTCTTGACGGGAAAGGTAATCGACTAGAAGCCCTCAATTCGCGCAAGTACCTATCTCCAACGTACCAGCACAACCTAACGGCCATGAGCAAAGTTGAGTTTTATGGTTGCGACATACCTGGTGAACATTGGGAACCTGAATTTCTTCGGCACCTGCGTTGCTACCTCAATATTGCGTATTTTTAATTCTAAAATACTGTTTGTGATACATTCAGTGAGAAGCAGAATAAAGCTTACGTGTCGCGACGTTATACGAATGTAGGAAATTCCCGCCAAACACCAAACTATCAATTGGAGTGTGCTCCAATGAAGTGAGCAAATGTGATCAGCGAAGCGCGTAAAAATTACCACTGCATGGATCCACCCCGTTGGAATGATCATAGTATTTCCTTCTGTAAGTTCAACTTTAAAAACTTCATCGACCATGTCACCCAACCATGTGTGATTTTGAAGTTCTGTTCCGGACCATTTCTCATATGCAACTAGATTTGATGGTGTGGGTCTAATGAAGTAAAATACCTGATTATGTCCGTCAAATGAACAGTCTGTAATGTATCACCATTACCTTAGAGCCACGTAGGATATGGTAATATACGGATGATCCAGCAAAATCGATATGCCAGTCCTGTGAGAAAATGTTAGTTTAAACGATAAACATGAGGCTATCCATCGCGTACCGTCCAAGCCGATCCAACTCCCATTAAGCAGTATAGTTGAACTTTTGGATAGATATGACCCTTCCCTTTCTTCGCGCTGGGCCAAAAGTTTTCTACCCAATCGAGCTCCTTAACAATGCGCGGGGGACTGATCGTTTGCGCCAAGGGAGTATCCGATATCTCCAGCGATATCACATTGAGAATCTTTTCACGTAGAGTAGACTCAAGCATATAATACTCTGCCCATTTCCCGACAGTCCACCCTGGGGAGGTGGACTGCGTCGCAACATCTATTTCAAGTTAGTCCTCAATCACAACATGCAGCGGAAGGGGCGTACCGATAACCTCGACGGGTGTCTCTCCACCTACACTGTCAACGACGTCTTGGATAGAAAACTGACTTGTAGGCATTCTCATTCCTAGACCGTCTGGCTTCTCAATGACAATGGGCTCCGTCATTGCGTCGTCATCATTTTCTAGCCAGTCAAGATTCACTGAACCGCCATCCATGCGTTTGAAAGGATCTTTCTTGATCAATTTGCCTTCCAACATCCTCATCCAACGGTGAGGGTCAGATAATTGTCCCGAATTGAGGTTAGCATAATCTCTTTGTGCTTTTCTACGGGAAGACTTGCGAGTAGGTGCTTTAAAGGTAATAGAGCGGGCAGGATCCGTTACAAGGCATGACTTGCAATACCTACTCGCAATAGAGCATCAGACCTTCGGAACAGCATGATCAACTTACCATTTATCAATGCTTTCAACGTCGCTGTCGTCACCGGCACACCTCCAGTGATACCACATCTTGCAGGCATCGCACCTAATCCAATTTTCTTTATCCAACGAATTTGACTTCTCCTTTGACGAATCAGTGCATGCTGGGCACGTTTCAGCCGTCACATTTTCAGTTTCCGGATCGTCAACTCGAACTGGGGTGTTGGAGCGTGCAGGTGAGACTGAATGCGCCGTCGACTTTGGGGCATTCACACGTGCAACACGACGACGGTTACGTGCCATGTCTGAACACTTTTATTGTAACTGACCCTTGTGAAGCCGTATTTGCTCCTATTTGTCCTTGCTGAAGCTGTCTATACATATTCTAAATATCTCCCCTACTTCAAGCTCAATGCTGCTACTCCAGGAAGAGTCTGCGAATAGACGTCGGATTTTGTTTCGATTTGTGACTATTCTACGTACCTTTCCTTCCAGTAGCTCCAAGCTGGCACCTCCCCCAGTGCTGACATGGTTCAATTTATCCTCATCACCTTGCTGAGCTACCAGTGTCGCCGTATCTCCCCCACCGACAATAACAGTGGCACCTTGCTTAGCTGCCTTTATCGTTGCCTCAAGCAGCGCTTTTGACCCATCAGCGAAGGCGGGAAATTCAAATACGCCAGGTGGACTGTAATCATGTCAGCAATGTCCTTTGCTTCACTATCAACATCATACCCATTCCACAAAATCGTCTTTGCCGCAAGAACAGTCTCTCGGAACAAATCTCGGCTTTGGAACCCCACATCGAGACCCATCCAACCGTCAGGTATACCAGTTTTATCATCTGCAACATCGGTCTGCCCGATTATAAGAGACCAGATGAATCAATACACATATAATTAACCTTAGCATCCTTGTTGAATTTATCGGCCGTGATATAATCGACAGGGAAAACCAGTTTGACGCCATTTGCCTCGGCCTTTTCAACAAGAGACTTGACTTTCTCCGCCCCGGGAGCGTCAAAAAGTGAGTCGCCGATCTACCTATAGTCAGAGACAAAACGATAATTTCAAGAAGACCCGCACGGTAATATTGTATAGTGCTTTTTTGAAAGTAAAAGCCATGCCTCCAGCGATGATGAGAGAGTCGACCTAATCATGCAAAAGTTAAGGTGCAGAATTAAGACGCATTTTTCCCTTTACCTTGTCCAACATGTTTTCAATCAGCTGAATCTTGTCAGAAACTTTTGCGCCACCCAGAATTGCCAGAAAGGGTCTCTTTGGATTCTCTAATACTCTCGCGAAGTACTCAAGCTCTTTCTTCACCAGAAATCCTGCAGCGCGCTGATGTAGCTTGATGCCAACCATGCTCGAATGAGCACGATGGGCAGTCCCAAACGCATCGTTGACATAAACGTCGCCGAGCTTCGTGAGACCTTCCCGAAATTCTACCACCTTTTTGGGGTCCGCCTTCGTCTTAGTCCCGTCCGCGTTTTTTACAGATCCTTCTTCTTCTATGTGAAAACGGAGGTTTTCCAAAAGAATCACTGAACCAGCCTTGGCCTTTTCCACCGTTTCTTCAGCTTCTGGACCCACACAGTCCCGTGCAAACGTCACGGGCCTTTGAATTAAGCGCCCAAGCTCGTCCGCCACCGGCCTGAGCGAAAACTTCTCGATAACCTTGCCATCAGGGCGTCCAAGATGGGACATTAGTATGACAGCCGCAGCACCTTGGTCTATTGCATATTGAATTGTAGGCAGAGCGGCAACTATACGCTGCAGGCGCAACTCTATGAGTGAGTAGGAATGGTTGACATATATGATCGCCTACGGCAGGATTGGTGATCTTGCCATCTTGGATAGGTACATTGAAATCGACACGGATCAATACACGTTTACCATGCAAGGACAGGTCAGTAATAGAGAGTTTCTCAGAAAGCGACATGGTAGATAGTGGTTAATCGCATCATCTCGGGTTGTTCCCTTATCTATCTCGTTTAACCCTAACCCCAATGCTTAACATCACCTATGGCCTCCGCTTCAGCTGAAAACTCCCTTGGTCTGCAATTGGAACAGCTCCAAATTGCAGACAATGGATCAAACCAGGCTGTAAAGTCAGATATTTCTGCCCATAGCGAATCACTGGTGATTGAACAACCTCTCGATAATTCCCCGTCAAAAGAGAAGAAGAAAGAGAAGCCTTATATTAACCCGGAGCGCTTTAAAACGGGCGGGTCACAGCGCGTAAGGCTATGACTCTGCAATGGACTGAGACTGAGTGGACTTTGTACAGGAGAAACTCAATGACGAAGAACTTGCAGAACGCATGCAACGTATCAAGGCTCAGAATGAAAGAATAAAACAAAGAAGATTGGTTCGAAATTACGATATATCGCCATTTTCTTCTGATGATACGATACGTACATAGGATGTTGCTGCAGATGAAGAAGCTTTCAGAGAGACCGAAAAACAGGAACGTGCTCGACTTGCTCAAGCCCGCGAAGTGCAAGAAAGGGTCAATAGTGCTCGAGAGCAGAACGCCAGAAGAAAGTTAGACAAAATGCAAGGTAGAGAGTGGGATTCAGGGAAACCTACGTCTTCGGGTAACCCTACAGCAAGAGGGAGCACATCAGGTCACACCTCTCAGTCTCGGCATGAATCACATTGGCGCCGTGGCGGTTCTGGGGGAAGGCCTGGATGGGGAAGAGGTCGTGGATGGGATGGAGCATCGACCCGTCGTGGCCAAGATCCACCGCATGACAGGGTTTACCCTTCGCAGATTGACGTCTCTGATACCACGACGCATTGATGATATCTTAAACATTCGTTTCGCTCTGATGGTGGGACGTACAATATTAACGCAGTGAGGTATAGTTACTGTCTCTGTATGCACCCTAATTAGTTGGATTTGAAGAGTGCAATTAAGTCATCCCAACATTTCCGGCTATCGCGATTTGCCTTTGGTAATTATTTCAACGTTAGATTGGGTAGTTCAGACTTGAATCTGCGACAGGCTTTTCGGAGTTAAAACGTTAAATTGATCAGTCAAAGACGAGATTTGGGTGCGATAGCGTTCGCAATGACTGGAAAGCATCGGACTAGTTTGTCTGTCAGTGCAAGAAGTCTTTATATAACTATCCTGTATATGGGGCATGTCACTTTCCCTTCATAGTATCCCGAGATGATACAACCAACCTCGACAGGCAACAATGATGTGGAAGTCAATGTAATTGGGTTCTCGACCATCATAGGACACTGCAATTTCTTCGCAGCCATCTCATTAGGAGAAGCGTCGGCGGGTCCAGGTAATATCTGCACCAACGACTCCGGATGTCCAGATTTCGAACAGCCCTGCTTCCGACCGCTGTATTGTGCTCCATTCCATGTGTCCTTTTTCCGGCCATCCATCAACGCAGCAACTGCGTCTTGCCGCTCCGGAGATATTTTTTCATATATAGAAGACAAAGCAGAAACAGATGGAGTAACCAGAGTCGAAGGAAGGATAGATTGCTGGGCGATGTTTTTCCAAAATTTGGCAACCTTTTTGCACTTGCGGAGTTCCCTGCGTGCATTCAGCGATAGACGTAATGCTGCGACATATTCCGCCTGTGTCCGCGGACCAGAAACTGCCGGTAAAATAACCGCCCAATCACTCCCTGGAACGGATGCGGCTTTTTTGATCGCCGCGACAAGTGCATCAACAGCGCCTTGCCCACCAGATATCGACGCACATGTATTTGCAACAATATCGTCGCATATGCCAATCTCGCCCAGAATGGAGATGAAATGCTGAAGGCGAGCAAGTGAGCACTTCATATCCTCGACAACTTCCGATTGAGTTTGGAATTGGTGCCGCAAGTATTTATTCCTCTCACGTTCGAGAAGCAATTCCGATTGGGTTAGATTAAGATCATAAACCAGACGAGAATGAGACGAAGCCCAGTTAGAAGATAGCCTTTTGAGATTAAGGATCTCCAAGTCAACGTCGCGACACTGAGGTGACCTTAGCGAAGGATTTTCTGGCGCAAACAAATCGGTGTAGGCCTTCTCAATAACAACAGATCGCGGGATGCCATCCAGACAAGGCGAGGGCTCCGAGTGAGTCCTTTTGTGGAGACTTAGGAACTTGATGAAACGCATAGCCATGTACTTGATGATGCTAGTAATGTGGATATAGTTTGCGGTACAGAGTTGAGCGCTTTGAGCGCTAGCCTTTTTGAAGCTTTAAACTTTATAAATACCAATCAATAACAAAATATCAAAAATTCTCCTCTTCCCTGTACAACAATGGTTCGCGGTGTACTTCCCGCCAATCTACCTCAGTTGCAAAATCTCATCAAGCGTGATCCATCGGCTTACAGAGAAGAATTTTTACAACAGTGGAACCACTATAGCAACACTCGTCATCTCTTTGGACTAAATCCCAACGACCAATCGAGTCATTTCAGAGAGTTGCTGGCATTCATATCACAGGTTGCCACATACTATCCAAATGACGCTGCAGAATTTCCATCTCAACTATCTTCCCTTTTAATGGAAAATTATTCTATTACTTCTCCAGAAATGAGGAAGTCATTCTTGCAAAGTCTCATTACGTTGCGAAATAAAGATTGTATCTCTTCAATCGAGTTAGTTATTACCTATCCAAAGTGTCTTCAGGGGCTAATGTGAAGAATCCAGCCTCTTGAAATGCCTCATTCCATTGCTCCCTCGCACTTCATCGCCTCCCCTTCGTCTCCTTATACGACACACGATTCTATCCGACATACACTCTGCAAATATACATCGCAAAAATCACAAACTTAACAGAGCCATGCAGTCCATGCTTTTCGTCATGGTTGAGCGTGACATGGGGAATCGTGTGGAAGGAGACAAAGGCAGGGGTCGCCTAAACGAGATGAGTGATGATAATAATGAAGCGATGTGGGCTGTCATACTTGCGAAAGAATTGTGGATGAAAAAAGTATGGTAAGTCTTTTTGTCCTTTCGCTGGGTCGCTGTTGCTCATACAGCCAGGGCGGACACGAAGACAGTCGCTATTATAGCCTTGGGATGCACCCATCCATACACCAAAGTTCAAAGCGCATCTATTCATTTTTTTATTGGCCAAGACACTGATGATACGCATGACCAAAGTGAAGATGAACAAGTAAGTCCATATGTGTCCCTATCTCGCCTACTAGAAATCATTTCTAGGAAATCAATGTGCGTGCTTTACGGCATCAAAGAGAAATAAATAAGAAGACAAGAAGCGGAGATAAAAGGTTGAAAAAGCAGCTTAAGAAAGCTCGCAAAGTAAGTGATTGTTGAAATATATCTACCGTAGATTAATTCGTATGCCTGGCAGAAAAGACGTAACAGGACGACTGAAGGAACAGCCAACTTCCCTGCAATCGAACTTCTACATGATCCACAATCATTTTCGGAAAGACTCTTTGACCAATTGGATCGCAATGATAGACGATACACTTTGGATCACAAACTGCTCATCATGCAGCTGTTATCACGAGTGATGAGTATCCATAAAATCTGCATTATGAAATTTTATACCTACATCATCAAATTCCTTTCTCATCGGCAGCCTCGTATACCATCAATCCTTGCTGCCTTGACACAATCTGTTCATGATATGACGCCCCCTGATGTGATCGGACCAGTCATCCAAAAACTAGCACGAGAATTTGTACATCCAGGAGTTGCAAGTGAGGTCATTGCAGCGGGTCTGAATTGCATCAGAGAAATATCTCGGCGACAACCTTGGGTTATGAATGTGGATTTGCTAGCAGATCTTGTCGAGTACAGGAAAAGTAGAGACAAAAGCATCATAGCGGCTGCTCGAGGATTACTGCAGTTGTATCGAGAAGTTAATCCATCAATGCTGAAAAGGCGAGATAGAGTTGAGTCCTTTATTTACAATAATAGGCTCTTTAATATGGATCACATAGGGCAAAGCGGCAAGCATGTCAACAACGAGAACGCCACTTCCTTTTGGACACTCTTCTCAAGTAGCGGTCGGCATTGAAGGACTGACTGTTCGTAAACACTGCGCTCCATCTTTACCATATACTGACAACGTTTTTCAGTTACTCGATGATCATTTCAACATGCTTCGCGAAGAGGGAGGCATCGCCCCGGAAGATACCGCCACATGGGAAGGCTGGACATCAGATTCAGGCTCTGTATCTGATTCCACTTCAGAAGGCTGGATAGACGTCGAAGATGGAGAAAGCGAGTTTGTCCTCAGTGACAGTGATGATAGTGGTGCCGATGAACTTATGAACCAGCAAATGACTGTTGCCCAGACATCTGAACTTGCGATGACCAAGGTCTGCACGCTCCTAGGACATGTTGCTCGTACAAAATTCTTATTAAGCGCAGATTTTGACTCCTGCCGACTTTGCACTCCTAAACGACTTACGCATGCAGGCGGCAACTCGAGAAATCCAAGCTAACGGTAGATCCGCTGCGAAGCGCAAACTAGCAAGCCTGGAAGTTGATCGGGCTCAATTTAAAACCCATCAATCCGACAGAGATATTTTTGTGACGGAAGCTGATATTCTCGGACCAAGAAAGAAGGCAAAAGCAGACTATTCAGAACGCCTGGCTTCAATTCAAAAAGGCCGTGAAGGCCGAGAAAAATTTGGATCACATAAAGGAAAACAAAATAAGAGCGTGCCAAGCAGTTCCACTAACAAGGAAAAAGTCAAACACAAGCCAATTATGATGATCCTCAGTAGCGAAGGAGTGCGGAAGAAAAGACGAGCATCGTTGACAGAGAAGCAACGTAAGCTTAGGGCTCATGTCAACAGGATTAAAAAAACAAGTTAGCATGATGGGATTCTATTGTACATCTTGACACTATTTTAGTTTACTTCCCATCGCGTAGCCCATTGCAAAGTGAAAAAGACGAGCATCTAAAGCACAACCCTTTCAGAGTTTCAATAACATGACTTGTTACCTGATATACTAACGATCCTTACTTGTTGATGATATGCTGATTGATTCAGCGAAGATAAGCAAGAAAAGGGAAATTCGCATACCTTGAAGCTCTTTCTCGAGCTTTGTGAGTTCAATCACTCGTCTTACGATATGTTCTCCTGCAGTCAAATGTTGGCTGGGTGTTTCCAGATCATTATTCATCACAACGTCCAGTAGAACAAGTTTCATATTCGCATTTGTCATCCCTCATCCAGCATCAGTGAACTGTTGGCGGGTGGGAGATGTATCATACCAGGATCAGTTACTACAACCGGTGATGATTCTATGATTCGAGTAGCAGTGTAACCTGTCTCTTCATACAATTCCCGGATAGCTGCTTGCTCAGGAGTTTCACCTTCATCGACTAGCCCTATTTACGTTAGTCCCATTGACACAAAGGTTGCTGTCATGACAATACCTGCCGGAAGCTCTATGACATTTGTTGAGCATGCAAAGGATATAAACAACATGGAGAGGATAGACCTATTACTATTTTGTCTATTGGAGGGCGATACTGTTCTATGATAATGGTTGATGGCTCAAATGCGTTAGACTTAGACCGTAAAATGGCAAGGATAGCTACGGCTACCGGGATTTTCATCAGCTGTTATGCGACGGGTCAGGATGACAGTAACGCACCGTCAACGGATGATGTAGATATGCGTGTCTTGCGTTCAGCGGCTTCCCATATCCTCTAAAGCAGACATAACCTGAATGGCCATGAATAAAATAAAGTAACTAACCTCTTTACCGTCGGCGTCGATGTACATCAGTCTCTTCAACGTTATCCATCTCGAGTGGAGCATCAGCCTAGCTGCGCATTCATAGAATAACGGTGCTACTTGGCTTCAGAAGGCGAAAGTTCTGTACTATCTATCAATCGGGGTGCAGAGGGCATGATCTTCAGGAGCAGAATGGGAATTTCCCGTCATGGACAAGTGAATATACATCTGTTTACTCTTTCCGGTCATGGATGGCAGCAGCGCCGCAAAGCGTCAAGCAAACTCGGACCAATTAGAAGAAAGACCACCCAAAGCATTGAAGAGTAATTTACTTGTACACTTGGACAGATTTCAATTTCACACAGAGACAGTTCATCCATTTTTCGAGCGACGCCAAATCGCTGATGGTTCGTTCAAGTGGTTGGATTCTCTTGGCGCAGAGCGTTCCTGTTTACACGGTATCAATCTTAAACCGCCGAAAATCCAGCAGAAAATTGCGGCGTTTGACCTTGATGGAACCCTTATTAAGTATACTAGGGGCGCGAGCGAGGAATGGTCCTGGTGGACACCAACCGTTCCCGCGAAGCTGAAGGAACTTCATGATGCAAGGTATATCCCTTAACGGATGTCTGCCACATTGAAGTTGATGTGCATTCCAGCCATTCCATCGTCATTGTTTCTAACCAGGCAATTAATTCACTGGCACTCAAGAAGTGGAAGCAAAAAATGACTTTAATCGCAGCAGCTGTATGTTATCATGCTTCGTACCATGTTGTGCTTCACCGGATATAGTTACCGAATGTACCATTTCGATTGTATGCTGCGATAGCAAAAGATCGATATCGGAAACCCATGCCTGGAATATGGTATGAGTTGGAACGCATGGCTGATATGGATGGGACTAAAATCGGTGAGCAATAAGAATGACAATTTATGCGTATGTCTATATAGCTGGTGTATGATAGATAAGACGGCGTCATTTTTCGTCGGAGATGCTGCAGGTCGTCAATTTTCTGCAGGTAAAAAAGACTTCGCAAGTACTGATCGCAAATGGGCTCTGAACGTTGGCATAAATTTCCATACTCCCGAGGTAGTGCCGATATACAAGTCTCCTATTATTCATGCTATCCTATTTTTCAGGAATATTTTTTGCAACACCCTGTTCATCAAAATATTGTACTTCCTGGATTTCATGTGTCGTCTCTTCCTGGCAGTATACAATTCCCATGTTCTACAATGGACCTCCCCTGACTATGACCCTAGTGCCATTATTTACGCCAACATCTAAACCTTTGTTACCACCTTCTCTGGGTCAAGAAGTTGCACTGTTTGTGGGGTATCCATGCGTCGGCAAATCTACACTCTTCCATCGCATATTTGAGCCAGCAGGCTATATGCACGTGAACCAGGACAATTTAAGAACTCGAACTAAATGTGTAAATGCTGTTCGTGATTTCTTACGTGGCGGACTCAGCTGCGTTGTAGGTATGCCCGCACAGTGCCTCGCGCTTCTTGTACTGATGAGCGGGAAGATAATACTAACCGCGACAAAGCTACTCGCAAAGTTTACATCGACCTTGCTCGTGAATTTAATATCATCATCAGGTACGACACAGCGTAGTTGAGATATTTCTAACGCCGAGGATATTATGAGGTGCTTTATTTTTTCCGGCTCTATCGAGCTTGCGTGGCACAACAACCTTTATCGTGCATTCAACCTTCCCCCATCGTTGGCTGAGACCAAGGTAAATTGTTTTCTGCTACAGTTTAGACTAGTGACTTTGAAACAGCCATTACGGAAACTCTTACCCTACTCAGCCTTCACGAGCTTTTCTGGGAACTACGAAGAACCTCACAAGGATGAAGGATACTCAGAAATTAAAAGAATAAATTGGGTTTTTAATGGCACAGATGAAGAAAAACGTCGTTGGTCCATGTGGCTACAGATTGACGGAAAATGATTCCATTCGAGCGCTACGTTTATTCAAGTTACGTGACATCTAAATAATGTTTATCGGAACACTCGCGTAATCTCATGGCTGCATGTTCTGGAGTAAAATCGCGTTGCGCCTCGGCCAATAGCTCAAAGCTATTGAATTTTATAGTTCGTTATAAAAAGAGGAAACAATTAGCAACCCACCCTACGAGAAATTTCTTCACACTTGCGCTACGTAGCAGAGGGGGGGAGAAGTGAATGTGTAAATGGGCTACATCCATATCATCATCGACGGATGATACCAGTTCAAGGGGTACAGGTACCGGACGTTGGTGAATTCCCATGGAATACGAAAATGAGCACGAGAATAAATTGTCATAGCGGATAGTTATATTTGACAAAATTTCTGCGTATGCTTGTTTTTCGGCAGTCGTCAAGTGCAACAGTGAATCAATGTGGCGTTTATAGGGTAACACTATCAAGGTCAAATCTAACATTGTCTCAGCTATATTATGTCGTACTCACATAGCGTCTCATACGGCCAAGTTGCCCACCAAGGGACAACAGCAATCCAGTGTTCATTGTGCGTGACGACACGTTCATCGATTACCTGCAATTCCGCATGCGCATATTCGCATAATAGACAAGGTCGCCCTGATAGTACAAATGATCCAAACATTGACTATAACAGGACAAGTTTGAGTACCTTTCGGGCCTAGGGGAGCCTGTGATTGCCTGGGCTCTGACAGAGAAAATTCCCGCATGGAGTCCAACTCTTTTGCGGGGATGGTAGGAATCTCGGACAACGACCACACTTGACCATGGGGGTGGGGGTTTGAGCAGCCCATAATCGAGCCTTTGTTCTTTTACTTATTAGCAACGTGAAGCGGTAAGGAATCTTCATTACCTCGAATATTTGAATGTACTTGACGCCTCTCTGGAGGCCTCTCGTTCGATAAATCGACATCCACTCATCAATGACCTTGACGATGTCTGGAATAGATAGTCTCGCAAGTGTCAAGTCATGTCTGCGGTGAAAAACTAAGACGTCACAGCCCCCCTCCACTGGCTCCGCTTGAAACAGAGGATGGAATTCATGAGGTAATGGAGGGCTAGGAGTTGGAAAAATTGCGGGAAAATCGTTCTGGAAAGTGTAAGTTTGAGCATAATCCGGATTCGTCTCCCCAGATGCTCTCGAATTTCGGGGACACAAATAACAGTTCGGGTCGTATTGGGGCGGTGTCGAAAGTTGAGGGGCTTCCACTTGGCCTAACCACGGCCTCTTGGTGCGATGGGGAGATACAAGGACATACTCATTCGTGAGGGAATTTACTACCGATATATGTTAGAGGCGGAGAACGAGAGTAAAGCCTACGCACACCGACGATGTGGATGGATGGTGGGGTCGAATTCACTCATTGATAAGACTCGCCGGCTTGGCTCTGAGCTTAGCCAAGCTGATTTTGGAGCTGAGCCAGAGCTAAATTGGCACCAGCTCCAATTGGCTAAGCTCTATATTTGGAGCAGCTTGACAGCATGTGTTATGATTGTCATACAACATACAAAGGGCAGGAACTTCTGCATGCTAAGTTTAAAAGTAGGCCACTCATTTTTCATCAATGTATTCCAAATGATCATTTGAGCCTGTTGTTTTTTCACTGTCACTGTCTTGTTTTTCTGACTTTGATAGCTTTCCTGAGTCATTCTTTCCTGAGTTCTTTTGTCAAAGTTCCCTTCTGCTCCCCAATCAACTAGAGCTGAAGTTCCAGCAGGTAAATTGGTTGATTCAACAGTTAATAAAATGCACTTGTCATTGTTTGATAATACTATTATAGAATCAAGTGCTAACTGTTCAGATCTCAATGATAAGGTAAAACATATACATGTATTTGATATTTGACTTAATACTCAACTGTTTCACTTCTTATCTTATCTTATCTCATCAGATAACTATATAATCATTAAATGATAACAATGAATGGATTAGATATGAGCAAGATAATGAATTAACTAATGTGTTTCATATTTAACTGAATATTATATTCATATGACTCATATCTATGATGCAATACGACTCATTATGACTAATGTTCTAGACCATCTATGACTTACTATGAGTCATATAGAACATCATGGAACATCTATGTATTCATAAGTATGATATCATAAAGAACATTATGATGTCATTTAGAACAAGATAGAAGGAATATAATTAGATGTGTTTCCTAGTTTGTCAAAATCCAGTTCAGCTTGTTTATTGCTCTTGTATTTGCTCCACCATTCCAAGAAAGGATTGGTGATAGCAATTTGGTTTCCTACTTGGTTTCCCTAAACCAAGTTCTTTCTGGTTCATTCTGTGGAAGGCAAAGAGAACAAGTGGCTCTGGTGCATCTTTGTTTACCCACTTGATAAATTGCTGGTTAGGTAGCTCATCTTTGAGCACTTGTTCATAAGGCTGTCCTGTAAAATAATTCCTGTACTGGTTTGTTTTGTTTCCTTCCTTTGGTGACAAAGTACCAGTTCTTCTGATGAAGAAGAACTTCTCAACATTCTAAATAGTGTTTCCCCTTATAGGTAACAGAGCCATTCAGGGTTCATTCCTATAATATATGCTGACTAAGCAGGTGCCTATCAGTTGGCACTTAGATAGATAGATAAGATACTGGAGCTCAGTGCTGATGACACATCACTATTACTACATGTGCAGTCATCTTACTCATACAGTACTATATTTAGCATAGGGCTTAGGGTAGTGCACAGACCACCTGTTGTAGTATATAAGGAGTGCAATCCAGCACCCAGACTCCTCAGTTGAGTTTTCTTGGGTTTCTTCACCCTTGTTCCCTCCAGTCTCCCTCCTCTCAGTTCACTACTGGGGCTCCTAGGCATCATGCCAGGGGGTTCCTGCTAGTAGAACTCAACTACTCTACTGCTTACCAGCCCCACACTTGATATACCTGGACCACAGGGTTAAGTGGACAAGGATTAGGGGACACTATAGTCAGATGCCATTTGAGATGACTCTAAACACTGGCTGAACACCATTGCCAAAACTCATGCACCCCAGTGGCCCTGCCTTGTGGCCCTCAACTTACTTGGCATTATGTTCCTGTTCTATGCAAACCAAAGTACCTAACCCAGTAGATATGGTCACCTCATATGCAAACCAAAGTACCTAACCCAGTAGATATGGTCACCTCATATGCAAACCAAAGTACCTAACCCAGTAGATAAGGTCACCTGTGCACAGGAAACCAGTGCTGGACTTATCACATGATATGTGATACATATCTAGGGACCAGCCTCACCAGCCCCCTAGCACATTAAATTGCCCTGGTCTAGGCCTCTGAAGGCTATATTTGTATTTATGTAACTACCCATTCCCTTACCCCTTGAGAGTAGCTGCTGCTTGGCCATGCACTCTTGAGAAAGACCTGCACCTGTATGGTGTAGTGGTAGCTGAACAACCATTTGGACTCAGCTTAGTTAGACCCTTTCATAAATAAATCAAAGTAGTCAGTATTATAAATTGTAGCACTGCAGGGGTGGTTGTAGACCCTGAGTGCACGTTTTGTACATATGTTCCCAAGCAAGTGACAGGCCAAGACCTCCCTCACTTATGTACAAGTACAAGATAGGAGACACAAACAATAACAATACTTTTTGGGACACTGTCACAGGTGATCTTGATCCAGATGACAATGGATTTAGCTCATCAGAAGGGGAATCAACTGCATCATCATCATCACAATCAACCAACTCTATCACAGAGGAGCCACACCAGTGGGAACCAACACTGTTCCCTATCTTAGTACCAAACCCAGCTACTCTTAACCCAAACCTACTATTCAACTCTGATGCAGATTTCATAGGAGAACCAGCACCACCCTTCTCACCACCTCCCCCTTCACTTACCCCATCACCTACATCACCACTGCCAGGCTATCACAGCATGGCAGCACCCCAAGAGATGACATCAGCAGAACTGCTGGACCTCCTAAATGTGCAGGCAGCTACAATACAAAACTTACAAACACAGCTTACTCAACTCCAGGCTAACATCACACAAGCCACCATGGCAGCAGCAGCACCTACCCCTCCCCTGCAAATGTCATTAACATACCACCAGGGATGGTGTTTAATATTCCTGGAACTGGCAATGGCGGATCATCTAAAATAGATGTAGCCAAACCACTGGTCTTCTCAGGGAAAATGTCAAAAGTTACAAACTTCATTAATGCCTGCCAACTCTATATCCAGTTAAAGATGCCACAGTCCAATGATAAGGAGCAGATCTTATTAATCCTGTCATACATGACTGAAGGCTTCACAGTAGATTGGAAGGACCATCTGTTGGAACAGATGGCCAATGACAAAGAAGGACTTCCACAAACAGCAGAACAGTTGTTTAGACAAATTAGGAGAGACTTCAGAGATATGGATGAGCAATCATCCAAGATCTTGGAGATGTGGACCATGACACAAGGGTCCATGTAAGGGTTCCATGTCATCCTCTGTGGAGCCTTGTCCTTCCTTTCTCTTGTTTCTTGTTTCTTGTTGATGCACATAATACATGTGCATCATTTACCCACTGTATATAGCAATTTGTTTGGATGTGCAGACCTTTTGTTGTGCATCAATGATTAGATAAGCATGTTTTAATTTTCTTGCACCATAGTGCTACATGCCAATATACTCTTGGTTCAGTGTATGGTGCACCACAAGAATTAAGCATAAAAACCCAACAAACTTTACACTTTTTTACACTTCCATCAGGGAGTGTAGTGCACAGAAGACATCTTCTGATGTCTTCTTGTTTTGGCCCCAGGAGGAAACCCTCGCAAATGCAAAGGGTTGAACCCTTGGACCCTCCACCTCAAGAGGGTTCAGACCAAATATGACCACACTGATGAGTTTGAGTGCATGGAGAAGCTTCAAGCTTCTTGATGTGCAACACATCATCACAAGAAGCACCAGCACTTCTCACCAAAAGGCACAACCACCACCAAATGTCTATAGTCAAGAGATGCAGGGAACCCAAGGGGACCTTGTCATCTTGTTTGATGCCCAGAGGGACTTATGTGCCTTCAAACTCTTCACTTAGGGAGAGTTCAATCTCAAATCTTTAGTGCACTCAATGAGAGTGCACACCATGAGAAGCTATGAGCTTCTCAATCATCCTTCAGCCAACTGGAGGAAGCCCAGAGTTCTCCACTTATGGAGAGCTCGTAAATTTGCCTGTGCTTGATGAGTGCACACCCTGAGAAGCCACATGCTTCTTAATCTCTTGTCCAAACATGGAGGAGCTCTCGAATTCTCCAATTACAGAGAGTTCAACAATCTTAAGTGCACTCAAGAACTCTCCACCTATGGAGAGTTTATTGAAATTGTTACGGTTGATGTCCACAACGTCGTTCAGCATCCAAGTCTACAGCGACAAACAGAGTCTCGGTCTGTTCCCAATCACTGGACAAGGGTTCTAGGCACTAAGTCTGACGGTGACGAAGGCTAGAGAGAGAGCGAGGAGAGCGGTTGAGGCGACAAGCAAAAGAGCGTTCAAAGTTATGGATAAGATTCGACTAAGTTGGAACTAAAGAGCTATGGTACATGAGAGGGGTTTATATACGTTAAGAGAACAATAAGAATATAAGGGGAAAGAGCATAGCTATCTAAGAAAGGAAAGATGAAGGTAGCTACCAAAGGAGATAACGTCCAGGCATAACTATGGGTTTGTAACAAGTAAATGTAGTCCGTTAACAAAGGGAAAAGAGAATTGTAACATTACCCCCTTTGTATGCGAGAAGTCACCGACTTCTACCAGCCAGAAGTCGTCCAACCATGATCCGTTCTCGATTCTGCCCATTTGACGGCGTTATCGAGTTCTTTTGTAGATGTCTCTACCTTCCATTTGAGCGCTTCAGCAGCGCGGTGCAGATTTTGAGCGTTCCGCAGGAAGGAGTCATGTTCCTCGTAGGTCATCTCATGCGGGTCGATGGTGAGGGTGAGGGCGGCGAGATTATCCGTGGCGGATGAAAGGTTGGTGATGGAACAGGTGGCGGCGGCAAGGGCGTCGGCGACGACAGTGAGCGTGGTGTTTCTTTTGACGAACTGGGCGAAGTGAGGGAGGTGGTGGTCATCGGGATGCACTTGAGGAAGTAGGTCGGCGGGATGGATATGGAGATCGTCGTCCTCGAAGTGGACGACTGTTGTATTTTCAATAAAGACCTCTAGTGGAAGGTCTGGGACGGTGAGGAAGGGTGAGAAGGCGGCGACAGTTTTGTTAATGCGCCAATGGGCGCAAGAGAGGAGAGCCAGGGTGATGAAGTAGGCGGCGAGGGCGAAGAAGGTGAACATGGTAGTATAATGTGTTTATTGGCGCTAGGTGACGATTCCAGGAGAGTTTATATTCATTCCGAATCGCTGATTTCCGAGTCGGAGGGCCAATTTTCTGTATTCAACGGGTCTTCAATTGCAGGGTTGGTGAGGAGCTCTCGTTCCTCCCTCATGAATATGGTTAATGAATTTAAATGTTCAATCCCAGGTGTCGTTGTCGGTGTAATTCGGAATTTTCTGATTCGCCTGACGATATCCACTATTACCTGTACCATCGCGAGGGATAGATAATCAAGTTCGTCAAGGATGTCTTCCATGAAAAGGCGAGGTCTTCCTGGTATTCTGATTCCTCGACTAATTTGCCAGATCTGCGCGCTACACTCCCGTGTCTGTTTAGTGATTTCATCCATCTGTTTATATTCCTCTGGGCAAAGCAGTCTTCCATGAGCGCTTTTATAAACATCACTGCTTTTGATGGCTAAAAGTTGGTAGGCAGGCGGATTCTCATTGTAGAGAGGTAGATCATCGGTTGAAAATCGTAGGTCGTGGTACTTGGGAAGATAATTCTGGGCATCGTTGCAGGGGAATTCCGTTATCCCTGAAGGATTCTTTTGATGACGGTGATCGAGACGGGGGGTGCGATAATATCGTGTGACTAACGCCATAGTTCGGGTAAGTTTTCCTGGCGGGGTCGGTGCTCTAAGAGCGTGTTGGAAGGGGAGGTATTGTATGTGGGTATAGACGGTCTTTTCTTTAAGGGCTATAGTATATCGAGAGATTGTAGAGCAGTTCCTTTTGGTATAGTGATAGTTTTGTTTCAAGACGTGGCGGTTCCTGTATCGAGTCATGGTTCAGAGGTGTCGACATTGTTGGTATTCAGATAGGATATCCATGGCGTTTGCAAGATTGCGAGCAGGTTCCCAAGAGTTGTCATTCAATCCATAGCCTTTCCATTTAACCAGGTAATGGTAGCCTGCGCCTCGTTTCCTATGAGCTAGAATTGCCTCTACCTTGAACTCCTCTTGTCCATTTACGAGATCAGGGGGCGGTTTCACATAGTTCGGTCCGTGCGCAGTTGTTTCCCTGTACGGGGTAAGGAGTGACGCATGAAACACAGGGTGAATGCGCCATTGTTTTGGGAGTTTCAATTTGTACGTCACTGGTCCCATTACTTGTTCGATCTCGAAGGGTCCTTCTCGTTTTGGTGCTAGCTTTCTGGACTGATATGGTATGTGAAGATTTCGGTTCTCAAGCCATACTTTGGTACCCTTTTCAAATCGTATTGCTTTGTCCTTGCGTCGTCTTGCCACTAATTGTCTTGCTAGTTCATGTGCTGCTAGCGCCTCTTCTCTGGCTTTCCTTAGGAACTGAAGGCATTCTTCTGCCGCTGGTGTGGTCATTCGCGTAGTAGCTGTGGGAAGCGCAACAGGGTCCGTTCCATACATTAGTCTGAATGGAGAAGTTTTAATCGTGTCATGATGTCGGTTATTGTGAGCAAATTCAGCTATTGGGAGAAGCGGTCTCCATAGATGCGGTTCATTTGAGCAGAACATTCGGAGATAGACTTCTAGTTCTTGGTTGACTCGTTCTGTTTCCCCATCAGTCTGAGGATGGTAGGCTGTGCTCATTCTGTGGTCGATTCCTAATGCTTTTCGTATTTCCTGAAATACTTTTGCAGAGAACTGTGGTCCTCGATCCGAGATTAAAACGTCAGGTAGGCCAAACCGTTTGAAAATTTCCGATACGTAAAGTTCCGCAGTTCCTAGTGCATCGATTGTCTTTTTGCAAGGTGTGAAAATTACCCCCTTTGTAAGGCCATGGTCCACCGTGACCAGGATCGAGTCAAAGCCATCGGAAAGGGGTAAATCAGTGATGAAATCAAGGGTCACTTGCTGAAAGGGACGGGTTGCTTTCGACAGAATTGGGTGAAGGGCTGGTACGTTCGGGTGTGTGTTAATTTTCATCTGCTGGCAGAGGGCGCATCCTTCTATCCATTCTCTGACATGTTTGAACATTCCGGGCCACCAGTAGTCACGTTTAAGAAGTTCAAGGGTCTTTAATCGTCCAGGATGGCCAGATGATCGCGCTTCATGTGTTTCTTTGATTAATTTGGTTCGTAATCCGTCTTGGTCAGGGATATAGGTTTTTCCGAGATAATGAACAATGCCGTTTGTATAAGACCAATCCTGTATGTTCGATTTGATCGGTGGGGCGCGGTGCGTGGTGATAACTTCTATTAGAATGCGTCCGAAATCATCTTTTGACATTGCTTTCTGAATCTCTGTGGCTAGATCTTCCGCAATAAGACGAATAAAGCGATCCTCTGGTAGGACTATGACGTCTTCTTGTAATTCGCTATTTCCCATATGATCAGGGCATCGGGATAGGGCATCCGCTTCAAACATTTTCGTGCCAGGGACGTGTTCGATGCGTAAATCAAATTCTGATAATAGAGATGACCATCTAGCTTGTCTGGGCGTTAAGCGTTGGGCGGTTCGGTAGTAGGATAGATTCTTGTGGTCGCAATGAACTATAGTGGTGTGGGGTGATCCGTGTAACAAATGTCGCCAGGTCATCAATCCTTTGATAATTGCCAAGAGTTCTCGATCATAGATCTGGTAATTCTGCTCTGTTTGTGTTAATGCGTGTGAGATAAATCTGCAGGGGTGTAGAGATCCTGTTTCATCTGCTTGTTTCAAGACTGCTCCTATTGCCTTATTTGATGCATCGGTTTGGAGGATAAAGGGTCGAGTAGGATCTGGCATTAATAATACCGGCATAGATGCAAATTGTTTCTTTAGAATTTCAAAAGAATTGTTCCGTTCAGTGGTCCAGTCGAATGGTTCTGTTTTCTTAGTGAGGTCGGTAAGTGGTTTAGCGATGGCAGCAAAATTTCCAATGAAACGTCGGTAAAAGTTCCCGAATCCGAGGAATGACCGGACTTGTTTGACAGTGGTAGGGACTGGCCAATCGGCTATCCCTGCTAACTTTATCGGGTCCATCTGAATGCGTCCAGGGGTGATGATCATTCCTAGGAATTCGACTTCCTGCATGGCGAACTTGCATTTTTCAAGTTTCAGGAATAGATCGTTATCTTGTAGCCGTTGTAAAATTCGTCTTGTCCGCTCCTCCAGTTGCTCTAATGTTTCTGCGCAGATTAACATGTCGTCCATGTAAATGATCAGCCATCCTTCGTTGATCATGTCCCTAAAGTACTCGTTCATCATAGTTTGAAAGGTTGACGGCGAGTTGCATAATCCAAAGAACATTACTGTTGGTTCGTAGAGTCCTCGATTAGTGATAAAGGCTGCTTTCCATTCATCTCCCTTCTTGATGCAAACATTGTTGTATCCCCATCGGAGGTCTAATTTGGTGAAATACTTGGCACCTCGTAACTTAGTCATGAGATTGGAAACAAGGGGAAGGGGATATGCGTTTTTGACGGTCCATTCATTCAAGTATCGGTAATCCTGACAGGGTCGAAGTGCTCCACTTTCCTTTTTTGCTACAAAGAAGAATGGTGACACCTGTGGTGATGTGGATGGTTTAATGTATCCTTTCTTGAGTTGTTCATCAATCCATTCGTCTAACAGCCCTTGTTCCTTGACCGACAGAGGGTAGAGTTTACTAGCTTTTGGAACAAAGCCTTCCTTTGTGTTGATTGCATGATCCCATGGTCGGCTAGATGGGAAGCGTTCTGATGCCTTTTTGTCAAAGATGGTGCGCCATTGCTCATATTCCGTAGGTAATGCGGTGGATGGTTTGTCTTTCTTTAGCCTGTGCTCTAGTTCCTGTGATGCGGACGTTTTAACTCTAATCCAGTAGTCATCTTCACCCCATTGCTGGGAATCGAGGGCTAGCTGCCAGATTGCTTTTGACGACGTGTCCAGATCTCCAATTTTCAGAGATTTCTCTCGCCAGTTGATAATCGGGTTATTTTCTTCTAACCATGGTATTCCTAGAATCATTCGTTGATCGCCTAGCTTAGTGATCCAGAACCAATTGATAAATTGCTGTCCTTTGATCATGTAGCATATCTTGGTTCGATGTGTGATCATTCCTTTCACATTTACTGTTCCATCTGCGTTTCTAACTTTGATTGGTTTCTTAAGTCGTTCTTTTCTGAGTTCCTTCACTGCTCCTTCATCTACGAAATTTCCTTCTGCTCCACAGTCAATTAGGGCAGATGTTCCAGCGGGTAAATCGGTTGATTTGATAGTTAATGAAATGCGCTTGTCATTGTTGGATAATACTATTACAGAATCAAGCGCTAACTGTTCAGATCTCGATAATAAGGAAGGGCCAACCGCTGAGTGACGCTTCCTAACTAAAAACCCTCGTTCTCGAATTCGTTTAAGAGGGCATTCTTCTCTTCAGTAGACATTGCTGAAAAGATGGCTCTAATTTTCTTTGCTGGTTCGTCTTCTTCCTTCTGTTGTTCCTCAGTGACGGAACGGACTGCTTTATTCTGGTAAGAAGACCTGGATGAAGACGCATCATTGCGTTTCGGGCAGTTCCTGGAGATGTGTCCCTGTGTTCCACATCTGAAACACTTGCCAGTCTTTCGGTATTCCTCTTTTTGATCATCTGTCAATCAGCTAGGGATCGTGGTATTTATAGCTCTGATTGTTCCAGATCGGTTGTTATTGTTTCGATTGAAACGTGTTCCAGATCCATCATTGGTTCTCCTGTTTCCTTGTCCTGTCATGTCCCAAGCGTTGTGGTGATCCTCGGCCTTATCATAGGCTTCTTGCATTGTCTTGATCTTTCTTTGGTCCTGTAAGATTGTTCTAGCAAGTTCTAATGGTAGTCCTTTGACAAATGCTTGCAACTGAGCGGGTATTCCGGTGAGTCCAGAGGTTCCTATATCCATACGAAATTTTCTGATGTATTCTGGGACTGAAACGCCGTTTCCAACTCTTAATTTGGATAGATTGTTCAGGGCTCGAAGGGCGCTGTTGACTTCTCCCCAATCATTGATGAAACGCGTTTCAAATGCTTCATAGTTGCTCCATTTGAACGTGGCTGTGGTACTGCCTCTATTGTCATTCAGTTCGCCTCGGATAATCGTTTTCCAGTCGTCTAATTCTGGTCCCATGCACGCAAGCGCATATCTAACTTTCTTCTCATCTTTTCCTTCATAGTTCTGTTCATTGAGGGTAAAGTAATCCTCAAGCTGTCCTAAAAATGACCTTGCTTCGATTCGTTTGCCTGTAAAGGGTCGTATAGGCTGCGGTTTGATATCTCCTTTAGAGCTAACACTGGTTTCAGACGCCATTCTTGGTTCAGGAGTAATCGGTGGTTTGGGGTTAATCGGTGGTTCAGGGGTTGGTGTTCTGGTGATCTGTTTCGGTTCTGGAGTAGGGGTTCTACTCGGGATTCTGGTTTTCGGAGATGGGGGTGGTCTTTGTTTCGAGTAATCTGTATCAAACGGGTTTTCCTCAAGCTTGGCTTGTTCAATTCGTAGTAATTCCTCCCACTCTGCTAAAAGATTAGCCGCGATTCCGTATCGGTCGTTGTCTCCAAGGAATTTCCTATAGAGGGTCCTAAATGGTTCGTTTTCTGGTTCCTTAACAAGGTAGAGCAGTTCTCCTTGTACTTCACTACCCCAGTCTAGGTAGATTTGATTGGGTAAATCGAATTCGAAGGCTCCTGAGTAAAAGTCTCCTGAAAAGTATTGGTCTGGGACTGGTTCGTTTCGTTTCCGTCCTTCTGTGACAAAGTACCAGGTTCGTTGGTAGAGAAAGACTTCTCGTCGTCTGAGATAGGTCTTCCCCTTATAGGTGACGGATCCGTTCGGGGGTTGTTCCTGAGAGCTGCGGGTCTCAATGGTGTCGGCTAGGGGTGATACCCTGAGCTAGTCCTGAGTTCCAACTTATGTTACGGTCGATGTCCACAATGTCGTTCAGCGTCCAAGTCTACAGCAACAAACAGAGTCTTGGTCTGTTCCCAATCACTGGACAAGGGTTCTAGGCACTAAGTCTGACAGTGACGAAGGCTAGAGAGAGAGCAAGGAGAGCGGTTGAGGCGACGAGCAAAAGAGCGTTCAAAGTTATGGATAAGATTCGACTAAGTTGGAACTAAAGAGCTATGGTACATGAGAGGGGTTTATATACGTTAAGAGAACAATAAGAATATAAGGGGAAAGAGCATAGCTATCTAAGAAAGGAAAGATGAAGGTAGCTACCAAAGGAGATAACGTCCAGGCGTAACTATGGGTTTGTAACAAGTAAATGTAGTCCGTTAACAAAGGGAAAAGAGAATTGTAACAGAAATCATAAGCTTGCTTGAATGCAGGTGCACACTATGAGAAGCCATATGCTTCTCAACTCCCCTCCAGTCACCTGGAGGAATCCTAGAACTTCCTAATTATGGAGAGCTTGACAATTTGCCTGCACTTGACCAGAGCACACACCCCGAGAAGCTATGTGCTTCTCAACCATCCTCCAAACATCTGGAGGACCCCTCAAACTCTCCACTTATCAAGAGTTCATTGAAATCCTAAGTTCAATTAAATGCAAGCACATGCCTGAGAAGCTACACACTTCTCAATCTTCTCCTTCAAACATGGAGGAACCCTAGAACTCTTCACTTACAGAGAGTTCATCAGATACACCAGTGCTCAACAGAGAGCATGCTTTGAGAAGCTCTATGCTTTGAAATTCTCCTTCAGTTAACTGGAGGAGCCCCCAAACTCTCCATCTATGGAGAGTTCATGAAATTGGCCTGTGCTCAATGGAGTGCATGATTTGGGAAGCTCTACACTTCGCATTTCCCTCTCAGAAGATCTGGGGGAACTTTTGAACTCTCCACATACAAGAGTTCATCAAATTTGCCTGTGCTTGACAAGAGTGCAAGTCATGAGAAGCTACATGCATCTCAATTTTCCCCTTCAGAGATCTGGGGGAACCCTTGAACTCTCCATTTATGGAGAGTTTGGCAAATTTGTTAGTGCTCAACAAGAGCACACACCTTGAAAGCTACATGCTTCTCAATTCTCCTTCAGATACCTGGAGAAGCTACTGAACTCTCCACCTATGAGAGTTTGTTTGAATTCTTTCTGTGCTCAATGAGAGCACACATCCCAAGAAACTACACTTCTCAATTCTCCTTAGGAAATCCCTTCCACTTAATGATGACAAAGTCATCAAGGGCTCCACAATATTGCAGAACCCGGAGAAAAATTTAAAGGGGCAGAGTAGGTACCCTCTTTCAATAGTGAATGCAAGGTCCTCTTCAAGAAAGCACCTTGGGAGATGACAAGATGACTACAAGTCATCTACAGAGGACCAATACAGTACCTCTCCATGAGATGAAAGCAAGGTTTTCCAAGGAAGCACCTCAGGAGATGAACAAGATGACTATGAGTCATCTACAGAGGACCAATTACAGTACCTCTTCATGAAAGAGAGTGAAGGCCTTCCACAGAAAGCGCCTTGAGTAAAAAAAGGAGACAACCATGAGCTGTCTCAGGATGACAATGTCACCAATGGTTCTGCTTTATTAGTAGAACCAGAAATAACTCTAGAAGCAGAAGGGCATTATGCCTCCACTGAGGAACAACACAAGGCCTTTCATGGAAGCACCTCAAGAGATGAAGGAGACAATATGGAATTTGTCTCAAGACTGGCGCACTTGTGCCAAAGATAAAAATTTAATAGACTTGGGCTACAAGTCTAATCTAGATGTGAAACTGATGAACAGTTTCAAGACCAGAGACTGGTCTTTGATGAGAGCACACTCTCAAACCAAATGGACTGTGACAGTCCAAAATAATGATAAAACTAGAAGGATCTCTAGTTTCTAATGTATGATAGAAGTAGCCAATATGCTACTTCTAAGCAAAGATACTGAGGATTTCATAGAATCCTCCAAATTTTTATTTATGAATCTGCAGATTGTACTGTTGGCACAATCTAGTTGGGGAGGATGTGAGGACAACACATTGTATTTGTGAGTGTCCTCACCTTTTTCTATTCTCCCATCTTTGATTGATGTGCATATCCCATAGCACATCACTCCTTTCCATTTCAATGCACACTTGTAAGTGTGCATCATCACACCTTTCAACTGATGGTCTCCTAAGCTCCCTTTTAAGGTCCAATGGAAACTGTGAGATTCCACTTGGGAACCTCTAGAATTGAGGAATAACTCAAAGCCCTAGATCAATACCTAGAGCTTGAGGGTGTCTTCATGCCCTCAGATTTATGTCACAAGTCAAAATGCAACAGCAACAGTGGCAGTGAAACGGCTGATTGGCCAACCAGATGTCCTGGGAATTTGTTTCAACTCTGAAACTAAATGCACAAATCTTTCCCACAAGACAATCTATTCAAAATGACATTGTTACAATTCTCTTTTCCCTTTGTTAATGGACTACATTTACTTGTTACAAACCCATAGTTACACCTGGACGTTATCTCCTTTGGTAGCTACCTTCATCTTTCCTTTCTTAGATAGCTATGCTCTTTCCCCTTATATTCTTATTGTTCTCTTAACGTATATAAACCCCTCTCATGTACCATAGTTCTTTAGTTCCAACTTAGTCGAATCTTATCCATAACCTGAACGCTCTTTTGCTCGTTGCCTCCACCGCTCTCCTCGCTCTCTCTCTCTAGCCTTTGTCATTGTCAGACTTAGTGCCTAGAACCCTTGTCCAGTGACTGGGAACAGACCGAGACTCTGTTTGTCGCTGTAGACTTGAACGCTGAACGACGTTGTGGACATCGACCGTAACATAAGTTGGAACTCAGGACTAGCTCAGGGTATCACCCCTAGCCGACACCATTGAGACCCGCAGCTCTCAGGAACAACCCCCGAACGGATCCGTCACCTATAAGGGGAAGACCTATCTCAGACGACGAGAAGTCTTTCTCTACCAACGAACCTGGTACTTTGTCACAGAAGGATGAAAACGAAACGAACCAGTCCCAGACCAATACTTTTCAGGAGATTTTTACTCAGGAGCCTTCGAATTCGATTTACCCAATCAAATCTACCTAGACTGGGGTAGTGAAGTACAAGGAGAACTGCTCTACCTTGTTAAGGAACCAGAAAACGAACCATTTAGGACCCTCTATAGGAAATTCCTTGGAGACAACGACCGATACGGAATCGCGGCTAATCTTTTAGCAGAGTGGGAGGAATTACTACGAATTGAACAAGCCAAGCTTGAGGAAAACCCGTTTGATACAGATTACTCGAAACAAAGACCACCCCCATCTCCGAAAACCAGAACCCCGAGTAGAACCCCTACTCCAGAACCGAAACCAATCACCAGAACACCAACCCCTGAACCACCAATCAACCCCGAGCCACCGATTACTCCTGAACCAAGAATGGCGTCTGAAACCAGTGCTAGCTCTAAAGGAGATATCAAACCGCAGCCTATATGACCCTTTACAGGCAAACGAATCGAAGCAAGGTCATTTTTAGGACAGCTTGAGGATTACTTTACCCTCAATGAACAGAACTATGAAGGAAAAGATGAGAAGAAAGTCAGATATGCGCTTGCGTGCATGGGACCAGAACTGGACGACTGGAAAACTATTATCCGAAGCGAATTGAATGACAATAGAGGCAGTACCACAGCCATGTTCAAATGGAGCAACTATGAAGCATTTGAAACACGTTTCATCAATGACTGGGGAGAAGTCAACAGCGCCCTCCGAGCCCTGAATAATCTATCCAAATTAAGAGTTGGAAACGGCGTTTCAGTCCCAGAATACATCAGAAAATTTCGCATGGACATAGGAACCTCTGGACTCACTGGAATACCCGCTCAGTTGCAGGCATTTGTCAAAGGACTACCATTAGAACTTGCTAGAACGATCTTACAGGACCAAAGGAAGATCAGGACGATGCAAGAAGCCTATGATAAAGCCGAGGATCACCATAATGCTTGGGACATGACAGGACAAGGAAACAGGAGAACCAATGATGGATCTGGAACACGTTTCAATCGAAACAATAATAATCGATCTGGAGCAATCAGAGCTATAAATACCACGATCCCTAGCCGATTGACAGATGATCAAAAAGAGGAATACCGAAAGACTGGCAAGTGTTTCAGATGTGGAACACAGGGACACATCTCCAGGAACTGCCCGAAACGCAATGATGCGTCTTCATCCAGGTCTTCTTACCAGAATAAGGCAGTCCGTTCCGTCACGGAGGAACAACAGAAGGAAGAAGACGAACCAGCAAAGAAAATTAGAGCCATCTTTTCAGCAATGTCTACTGAAGAGAAGAATGCCCTCTTAAACGAATTCGAGAACGAGGGTTTTTAGTTAGGAAGCGTCACTCAGCGGTTGGCCCTTCCTTATTATCGAGATCTGAACAGTTAGCGCTTGATTCTGTAATAGTATTATCCAACAATGACAAGCGCATTTCATTAACTATCAAATCAACCGATTTACCCGCTGGAACATCTGCCCTAATCGATTGTGGAGCAGAAGGAAACTTTGTAGACGAAGGAGCAGTAAAAGAGCTCAGGAAAGAACGACTTAAGAAACCAATCAAAGTCAGAAACGCAGACGGAACAGTAAATGTGAAAGGAATGATCACACATCGAACCAAGATATGCTACATGATCGAAGGACAGCAGTTTATCAACTGGTTCTGGATCACTAAGCTAGGCGATCAACAAATGATTTTAGGAATACCCTGGTTAGAAGAAAATAACCCGATCATCAACTGGCGAGAGAAATCTCTGAAAATTGGAGATCAGGACACGACGCCAAAAGCAATCTGGCAGCTAGCCCTCGACTCCCAGCAATGGGGTGAAGATGACTACTGGATTAGAGTTAAAACATCGGCATCACAAGAACTAGAGCACAGGCTAAAGAAGGACGAACCATCCACTACGTTACCTACAGAATATGAGCAATGGCGCACTATCTTTGACAAGAAAGCATCAGAACGGTTCCCATCCAGTCGACCATGGGATCACGCGATCAACACAAAGGAAGGTTTTGTTCCAAAAGCTAGTAAACTTTACCCTCTATCAGTCAAGGAACAAGGGCTGTTAGACGAATGGATTGATGAACAACTCAAGAAAGGATACATTAAACCATCTACGTCACCACAAGCATCACCATTCTTCTTTGTAGCAAAGAAAGAGAGCGGAGCACTTCGACCTTGTCAGGACTACCGATACCTGAATGAATGGACTGTCAAGAACGCATATCCCCTTCCCCTTGTCTCTGATCTCATGACTAAATTACGAGGTGCCAAGTACTTCACCAAACTTGACCTCAGGTGGGGATACAACAATGTTCGCATCAAGAAGGGAGACGAATGGAAGGCAGCCTTTATCACCAATCGAGGGCTTTACGAACCAACAGTAATGTTCTTTGGACTATGCAACTCGCCGTCAACTTTTCAAACTATGATGAACGAGTACTTTAGAGACATGATCAACAAAGGATGGCTGATCATTTACATGGATGACATGTTAATCTGTGCGTAAACACTAGAACAGCTAGAAGAGCGGACAAAACGAATTTTACAACGGCTACAAGATAACGATCTATTCCTGAAACTTGAAAAATGCAAGTTCGCCACGCAGGAAGTTGAATTCCTAGGAATGATCATCACCCCTGGACGCATTCAGATGGACCCAATAAAGCTAGCCGGGATCGCAGATTGGCCAGTCCCTACCACTGTCAAACAGGTCCGATCATTCCTCGGATTCGGGAACTTCTACCGATGTTTCATTGGGAATTTTGCTGCCATCGCTAAACCACTTACTGACCTCACTAAGAAAACAGAACCATTTGACTGGACCATTGAACGGAACGACGCTTTTGAAATTCTAAAGAAACGATTCGCATCTATGCCAGTATTATTAATGCCAGATCCTACTCGACCCTTTATCCTCCAAACCGATGCATCAAATAAGGCAATAGGAGCAGTCTTGAAACAAGCCGATGAAACAGGATCTCTACACCCCTGCGGATTTATCTCACACGCATTAACACAAACGGAGCAGAATTACCAGATCTATGATCGGGAACTCTTGGCAATTATCAAAGGATTGATGACCTGGCGACATTTGTTACATGGATCACCCCACACCACTATAGTTCATTGCGACCACAAGAATCTATCCTACTACCGAACCGCCCAACGCTTAACGCCTAGACAAGCTAGATGGTCATCTCTATTATCAGAATTTGATTTACGCATTGAGCATGTCCCTGGCACGAAAATGTTTGAAGCAGATGCCCTATCCCGACGCCCTGATCATATGGGAAATAGCGATTTACAAGAAGATGTCATAGTCCTACCGGAGGATCGCTTTATTCGTCTTATTGCGGAAGATCTAGCCACAGAGATTCAGAAAGCAATGTCAAAAGACGATTTCGGACGCATTCTAGTAGAAGTTATCACCACGCACCGCGCCCCACCGATCAAATCGAACATACAAGATTGGTCTTATACCAATGGCATTATTCACTATCTTGGCAAAACCTACATCCCTGACCAAGACGGATTACGAACTAGATTGATTAAGGAAACGCACGAGGCACGATCATCAGGTCACCCTGGACGATTAAAGACCCTTGAACTCCTTAGACGCGACTACTGGTGGCCTGGAATGTTCAAACATGTCAGGGAATGGATAGAAGGATGCGCTCTCTGTCAACAGATGAAGATTAACACACACCCAAACGTACCAGCCCTTCACCCAATTCCGTCAAGAGCAACCCGCCCCTTCCAGCAAGTAACCCTTGATTTCATCACTGATTTACCTCTTTCCGATGGCTTTGACTCGATCCTGGTCATGGTGGACCATGGTCTTACAAAGGGGGTAATTTTCACACCTTGCAGAAAGACAATTGATGCACTCGGCACTGCGGAACTTTATATCTCCGAAATTTTCAAACGGTTTGGCCTACCCGACGTTCTAATCTCAGATCGAGGACCACAGTTCTCTGCGAAAGTATTTCAGGAAATACGAAGAGCATTAGGAATCGATCATAGAATGAGCACAGCCTACCATCCCCAAACCGACGGAGAAACAGAACGAGTCAATCAGGAATTAGAAGTCTACCTTCGAATGTTCTGCTCCAACGAACCGCATCTATGGAAACCGCTTCTCCCAATAGCCGAGTTTGCTCACAATAACCGACATCATGACACTATCAAAACTTCCCCATTCAGACTAATGTATGGAACGGACCCTGTTGCGCTTCCCACAGCTACTACGTGAATGACCACACCAGCGGCAGAAGAACGCCTTCAGTTCCTAAGGAAAGCCAGAGAAGAGGCACTAGCAGCACATGAACTAGCAAGACAATTAGTGGCAAGACAACACAAGGACAAAGCAATACGATTTGAAAAGGGTACCAAAGTATGGCTTGAGAACCGAAATCTTCACATACCATATCAGTCCAGAAAGCTAGCACCAAAACGAGAAGGACCCTTCGAGATCGAACAAGTGATGGGACCAGTAACGTACAAATTGAAACTCCCGAAACAATGGTGCATTCACCCTGTGTTTCATGCGTCACTCCTTACCCCGTACAGAGAAACAACTGCGCACGGCCCGAATTATATGAAACCACCCCCTGATCTCGTAAATGGACAAGAGGAATTCGAAGTAGAGGCAATTCTAGCCCACAGGAAACGAGGCGCAGGCTACCATTATCTAGTTAAATGGAAAGGCTACGGATCAAACGATAACTCTTGGGAACCCGCTCGCAATCTTGCAAACGCCACTGATATCCTCTCAGAATATCAACAACGTCGACACCTCTGAACCATGACGCGATATAGGAACCGCCACGTCTTGAAACAAGACTACCATTATACAAAACGGAACTGCTCTACAATCTCTCGATACACTATAGCCCTTAAAGAAAAGACCGTCTATACCCACATACAATACCTCCCCTTCCAACACGCTCTTAGAGCACCGACCCCGCCAGGAAAACTTACCTGAACTATGGCGTTAGTCACACGATATTATCGCACCCCTCGTCTTGATCACCGTCACCAAAAGAATCCTTCAGGGATAACGGAATTCCCCTGTAATGATGCCCGGAATTATCTTCCCAAGTACCACGACCTACGATTTTCAACCGATGATCTACCTCTCTACAATGAGAATCCGCCTGCCTACCAACTTTTAGCCGTCAAAAGCAGTGATGTTTATAAAAGCGCTGATGGAAGACTGCTTTGCCCAGAAGAATATAAACAGATGGATGAAATCAATAAACAGACACGGGAGTGCAGCGCGCAGATTTGGCAAATTAGCCGAGGAATCAGAATACCAGGAAGACCTCACCTTTTCATGGAAGACATCCTCGACGAACTTGATTATCTATCTCTCGCAATGGTACAGGTAATAGTGGATATCGTCAGGCAAATCAGAAAATTCCGAATTACACTGACAACGACACCTGGGATTGAACATTTGAATTCATTAACCATATTCATGAGGGAAGAACAAGAGCTCCTCACCGACCCTGCAATTGAAGACCCGTTGAATACAGAAAATTGGCCCTCCGACTCGGAAATCAGCGATTCGGAATGAATATAAACTCTCCTGGAATTGTCACCTGACGCCAATAAACACATTATACTACCATGTTCACCTTCTTCGCCCTCGCCGCCTACTTCATCACCCTGGCTCTCCTCTCTTGTGCCCACTGCATTAACGAAACCGTCGCCGCCCTCTCGCCCTTCCTTGCCGTCCCAGACCTCCCACTAGAGGTCTTCATTGAAAATACGACAGTCGTCCACTTCGAGGACGACGACCTCCACATCCATCCCGCCAACCTACTTCCTCAAGTGCATCCCGAAGACCACCACCTCCCTCACTTCACCCAGTTCGTCAAAAGAAACACTACGCTCACTGTCGTCGCCGACACCCTTGCCGCTGCCACCTGCTCCATCACCAACCTTTCATCCGCCACGGATAATCTCGCCACCCTCACCCTCACCATCGACCCACATGAAATGACCTACGAGGAACGCGACTCCTTCCTGCGGAACGCTCAAAATCTGCAATGCGCTGCTGAAGCGCTCAAATGGAAGGTAGAGACATCTACAAAAGAACTCAATAACGCCATCAAATGGGCAGAGTCGAGAACGGATCATGGCTGGACAACTTCTGGCTGGTAGAAGTCGGTGACTTCTCGCATACAAAGGGGGTAATGTTACAATTCTCTTTTCCCTTTGTTAACAGACTACATTTACTTGTTACAAACCCATAGTTATGCCTGGACGTTATCTCCTTTGGTAGCTACCTTCATCTTTCCTTTCTTAGATAGCTATGCTCTTTCCCCTTATATTCTTATTGTTCTCTTAACGTATATAAACCCCTCTCATGTACCATAGTTCTTTAGTTCCAACTTAGTCGAATCTTATCCATAACCTGAATGCTCTTTTGCTCGTCGCCTCCACCGCTCTCCTCGCTCTCTCTCTCTAGCCTTCGTCATTGTCAGACTTAGTGCCTAGAACCCTCGTCCAGTGACTGGGAACAGACCGAGACTCTGTTTGTTGCTGTAGACTTGGACGCTGAATGACGTTGTGGACATTGACCGTAACAGACATGTCCACAGACTGCCACAGTTGTTATGAATCCACAAGGAGAGAAGAGCAACACAACAAGCATAGCCACTCTCCTCGCACAGGAGAACCGAGCTTTCATGGCTCACAACAACCAAGGAGATCACCATCTCCTCAGGAAACCATGGATGCTGCTGACATCCTATCTAATTTGGTCCCAGACTGGGTCATCCACCTGGTTGTTCACCTTCCCCTGCACCCAAAACAGTGTGGGGAATGTGCTTGCTTCTCCAGACACATCCTGGAAAACACCCAAGGGGGTGCTCTAGCCCTCTTCATCGAGAAACAATGCTGGCACTGGGAGGAGGTCCTGCAGATAAAAAAGGAACTAGACTGGGCCTACAATGATGGTCTAAGGAGGGGTGAGAGAGGACTCCAAGAGCTTGAGGATGAGCTCGACAAATACTACCAGAGAGTTGCAAAACTCTCTAAAGAGAAAGAGACTCTCGAGAAGAGAGTCAAAGATTTACTTCAAATGTTGAGGGTGGAAACTCCTCTGGGCTGACTCATGCCAGTGGGGAAGAGGCCTGCCCAAGCAAACATTGGGGCAAGTGGAAATGTGAGAGCTCTACCCCCAGAGCCTGCCACTCCCTTGCACTGCATCGCCAAATCTCCCCCATGTTTTTTGCCCCAGTTGAGGAGGACCGCTTACACATCCCTCCTCCAAATTTGACCTCTCTCCTGTCCTTGTCTGCTCCCTCCATTTCAGTAAAATGGAAAGCCAAGAAGACTATGTATGAGACAGATTCAGACTTTGATAGCAAATACAAGGTCAATGCGATGGCTCCTTCCCTGTTGGGTGATGAGGAGGAGCTCAGAATGGTGCTTGGTAAATCTAGGCACAAGCATGCCTGAGAATCTCACTGTGTAGAGGGAAAAGTTCTGTCTTCTTCCTCTAAGATGATGGTAGACAAAGCTCTGCTTGTCTTGAGAATTGAGGGCACTTTGCCCCAAACAAAGAAATACAAGCCCCTTGCAGGCTCCAGGAGAACAAAATTTGGGCAGTTCCCTCTGGGATGCCAGAACTCTCCTCTAGGGGACCCAGTGTCCTTTAGGCTGGATAAAGTCAACTGACTTTATAAGCTAAGCAGCTTTGGTCATGTCCACATGGATGTGAAAACATACTGGGATGGGGACACCTCCCATCTCTGGGCTAAATGACCAGCAGCCAGAAATTGGTACTGGGAGAATGGGAAGCCCATGCAGATGGCAAGAGAGGCATCAAAGGTGCCTCTCGATCAAAGATCCATCACTCAGTGCTGGGCAGTGCCCCTCAATGACTTGTTGATGGAGCCCGACATTGAAGAGCTTGCTAGGAAAGGCAAGCTCCTGCTTCAGTTTGGCAAGGAGCAGATGGCTGTTACAATGTTCAGGATGTGATGGTGTGGATGTTCCTCAAAATGATGGAACCTCACCTGAAGGAGGGTACTACCACCTGGTTCTGGTGGTCAGCTTGCCACCTTCTTGAGACATACCAACTAGTTCATATGGGCAAATACTCACTCAATGACTTAGTCATGCACAAGAGCTCTCCCCCTAGAGACCACTCCCTCGCCCCACATCACCAAGTCTCTCCTGCACCCCTCATCCTGGCTGAGGAGGATTGTACATGCATTCCTCCTCCAACTCTGCTCTCCCTCCTGTCCTCATCCACCCCTTCCATCTCAGCAAAGGGAAAGGCAAAGAGGATGATGTACAAGACAGACTCAGACTTCAACAGTGAGTGTGAAGTCAATGCAACAGCTCCTTCCCTGTTGGGCAATGAGGAGGAGCTGGAAGCCATGCTTAAGGAATCTAGGCATGAAAATGCCTGGCAATCCCACTGTGTAGAGGGAGAAGACCCATTGTCTTCCTCTAGAATGATGGTAGACAAAGCTCCCCTTGCTGCAAGAATTGAGGGTGCTTCATCTAAAACAAAGAAATATGAGCCCACCATGGGCTCTAGGAAAACCAAAGGTGGGCAGTTCCCTCTGGGCTGCCAGAACTCTCCTCTGGGGACCCCACATTCTTTAGATTGAATAAAGTCAACAGACTTTATAAATTGAGCAGCTTCAGCCACATCTATGTGAAGAGAGGGAAACCCCTCTCTGAATGTTTTGAAAGGGGCCTGAAGATCAGCTCAAGGACTGACTGCCCAGTCCTCCCTTATGATGAGGAAAACCCGACTGGGAATGCCCAAGCCTTCTCAGGTGCAGATGACATCAAGCATTTCCTGGTTCTCAAGGAGCCAGTGCAACATGACATGGATGTCAAAGGGTCCCCCATGGGCCCAGCCTAAATGTTGAGGTATTTACCCTCATCCAACACTCAAGGAGTCCAATCCAGCACCCAGAGTCCTCAGTCAAGTTCTCTTGGGTTTCTTCCCCCTCATTCCCTCCAGTCTCCCTCCTCTCAGTTCACTACTGGGGCTCCTAGGCGTCACACCAGGTACCTGCTTAGTCAGTATGTGTTATATAATATAGAGAGAAAATAAATAAATAATAAAAGGAAAATGACTTTAGTGAAAAAGTTCTGTTTTTCACAGTCATGACAGTACCCCCTTTTTAAGATTTGGCTTCCAGACAAATTTAAACTTTGTTATCATCCTTCAGCACATCACACTTTATCACAGATGATTCCTCTATTTCCTCAATAATGGGTGAGAGTGGGCATGAAGGTGGAGTTAAGCCTTCAATTGTTTCAGCACAAGGTGCTATGTATATCATCTGATTGTTGTTGAAGACACATGTTGCATTGACATGGTCCTTCTATGTCTCCTGGTTCATTAAGGGTGTCTAATCCTTTCTTCCATTTTTGCCAGTTTTGCTCCCATTTTGCAGCTGGTGCTACTGTGTTAATATCAATTTTGGACACAACTTTGTCTGAGGATTGGGTAAAGTTATCATAAGGTCTGAAGGTCAACCTATCAAAGGTTGATTTTTCAAGCCTTCTGGGGTTTCTATTGTAAAAGTTTTTCATTTTTATTTTTGCATTTTGTAAATTGTCCAAAGGTTCCCATGAATTATGCTTGGTGGTGTATCCTTTCCACCTAACCAAGTACTCCATTTTGTTCCTTTTTAATCTTACATTGATGATTTCTTCTACTTCATATTCTTTTTCACCATCAATCTCTATTGGTGGTGGTGGTTGTGCTTTTTGTCCTCTCATTGGTCATTTCCAAGGATGTATTTGTGATACATTCACAACTGGATGGATCTGCTGTGTGTCCTGTCAACCTTAAATCTTTGGTTGACAGCCAGACTTTATCTCCAACCTTGTACTCTGGTGCCTCAGGTCAATGCCTATCTGCATACAGTTTCATACCACCTTGTGATTTTAGCAAGACAGCCTGAGTTTCCTGATGAATTTCTTTCATTTTTTGAGCAAACTCTGATGCTGCTGGGTGACTTCCTTCTCTTCTTGGCTCAATTCCCATCCTAGGGTGTTTTCTGTAGTTTACAAAAAAAACAGTGTTTGCTTGGTGGACACCTGTATTTTGTTGTTGTAACTAAATTCAGCAATGGCTAACCATCCTGACCATGTTTCTTGCCTGTGATCTATAAAAATACTCAGGTACTGTTCTAAGTCCTGATTCATTTGTTCTGTTTGTCCATCTGCTTGTGGATGGAATGCTGTGGATAAATCTGTACTGATGCCCAACATCTGGTTAAACTCTTTCATCATCTGGGTGGCAAATTGAGGACCATGGTCTGAAATTATAGATTTGGGGAGTCCATGCAATTTCCATGCATGGTCCCTGAATAGTGTAGCCAGCCCTTGGGCTGATGTTTCCTCTGAAGTGGGGATGGAATGTGCCATTTTTGACATTCTATCACATACTACTAGAATTGCATTATGTCCATGTGATTCTGGTAGTTTTGTGATGGAGTCTGCCAAAATATGAGTCCATGGCCATGCAGGTGCTGAATTTGGCATTAACTTCCCAGCAGGTGGCCCAGGGAAATTCTTATTTCTTTGGCACTTGTCACATCCACTAATGTAATTTTTAATAAATCTGGTGATACCAGGCCACCAGTAATTTCTTGTGACAAGCTCAATCATCTTCCATTGTCCTCCATGTCCAGCAATGGGTGTATCATGATGTAGGCAGACTATCTCCATCTGCAATTTCTTATCCTTTGGTATGTAGACTTTCCCTTGCCAGAGGATTGTCATGACCGACTGAAAAGCTTCGGCTTTTTCACCAAGTCATTTTCATTTTATTATTTATTTTCTTCATATTATATAAACACATGCTGACTAAGCAGGCACCTATCGCTTGGCATTTAGATAAAGCCGTAGATAAGATACCGGAGCCCAGTGTTGATGACTCATTACCATTACTACATGCGCAGTCATCTTACTCATACCATACTATATTTAGAGTAGGGCTTAGGGTAGTGCACAGACCACCTGTCGTAGTATATAAGGAGTGCAATTCAGCACCCAGAGTCCTCAGTCGAGTTCTCTCGGGTTTCATCCCTCCTCTCCTCTCCTCTCCTCAGTTCTCTGTTGGGGCTCCTAGGTGTCACACCGGGGGGTTCCTGATAGTAGAACTCGACTACCTTCTCTAGCAGCCCCAACGCTTGTTATACCCAGACCACAGGGTTAAGTGGATGAGAACTGGGGGATCACACAGTCGTACGCTGACTATAAAATTGTGGTACCAGTTGCCAGACACCATTCAAAACTGCACACCTGTGGCTCTGCATCGCAGCCCTAAACTAGCTTTGCATTACATTCCCGGTCGACGCAAACCGAAGGACCTAACCCAGTTGATAGGGTTACCTGTGCACAGGAGACCAGTGCCAGACTAATCACACAATATGTGATTCATATCCAGGGACCAGCCTCACCAGCCCCCTGGCGCGTTAAATTGCCCTGGTCTAGGCCTCTGAAGGCTATAGCTTTAGTTTACGTATATACACCCTTTTCCGTACCCCTTGAGAGTAGCCGCCGCTTGGTCACATGCTCTTGAGAAAGGCCCGCACCCGTACGGTGTAGTGGCAGTTGGACAACTGTTTGGACCCAACTTAGATAGACCCTTTCAATTAAAAATAAACCAGTAGTCAGTATAGTAAATCGTAGCACTGCAGGGGTGGTTGCAGACCCTGAGTGCATGTTTCCATATCTACGTTCCCAAGCAGGTGACAGGCCAAGACCTCCCTCACCTTTATGTACAAGATAGGAGATACAAACAATAACAATACCTTTTGGGACACCATCACAGGCAATCTTGATCCAAACAACGTGGGTTTCAGTTCATCTGAAGGAGAATCTACTTCATCATCATCATCACACTCTACAAACTCTATCACAGAGGAACCACATCAGTGGGAAGCAGCACCATTTCCCATCTTAGTACCTAATCCAGCCACACTAAATCCAAACCTACTTTTCAACTCCGACACCAATTTCATCGGAGAACCTGCACCACCGTTTTCATCACCACCACCCCCACTCACACCATCACCCACATCACCACCACCAAACTATCACAGTATGGCAGCGCCCCAAGAAATGACATCAGCAGAATTGCTGAACCTCCTCAATGCACAAGCCACGACCATCCAAGCCCTCCAAAACCAGCTGACACAGCTGCAAACAAACACTGCACAAGCCGCCACGGCAGCAGCAGCACACACTCCTCCCCCCGCCAATATCATTAACATACCACCAGGGACAGTATTCAATATTCCCGGGACCAGCAGATCATCTAGAATAGATGTAGCCAAGCCGCCAGTCTTCTCTGGAAAGATGTCCGAAGTGACAAATTTCATCAACGCTTGCAGATTATACATTTAACTAAAGATGCCGGAATCTGACAAGGAGGAACGGATCTTGTTGATCATCTCATACATGACGGAAGGCTTTGCTGCAGATTGGAAGGATAATCTGCTGGAGCAAATGGCCAACAACAAAGAAGGAATTCTGCAAACGGCAGAACAGTTGTTCAGGCAGATCAGAAGGGATTTCGGTGACACTGATGAGCAGTCATCGAAGATCTCGGAGATGCAGACCATGACACAAGGGTCCAGTACATGTGAGGAACACGTGCAAAAGTTTAAAAAGGTATCATGAGGAACCGGATACCTGGGAAGAGCTCTTATCGAAGAGTTCAAATGTAGCTTGAATACCAGACTCTGAAAAAGGATCATGGAGGCCGATGAGGTACCCAAAACCATTGAAGGATGGTACCAGAAAGCAGTAAAGTTGGATCGCCAGTGGAGACAGGTGAAAGCCGAGGAGAAGTACTACTCCTCGCGGACCAGTAGCTCCGCCAATAGGAGTGAAGGAGCATCCAAAGGCCCAGATACGGCAAAGCCGGTAGCCCCTGCCCAGCCAAAACCCCAATGGAGATTCGGATCGGGATCAGTGAGTCAGGGATGATCGGGAGCTGGAGCCTCTGCGAGTTCAAGTAGCACGGCAAATCGGCCGGACCCTAATGCAATGGACGTCGATCAAAATCAAAGACCGCCCCTCAGATGTTACAAGTGCAGCAAGATTGGACACATTTCCAGAAACTGCAGATCAGGACTTGATATTCGGACAATGATGTTTGACGAAATGAAGGAGTACTTCAAGAAAGGAGAAGAAAATTTAAAAGAGGAAGAGAGTCAGTAGGTCCCGTACTAGACTCTCATAATAGATACGCTGTACTAGATAGATTAGATAGTGCACAGCCCCTTGATATAGCGCTTAGCGCTGACCGGGTTGATGCAAGAACGATCTCGGGAGTCTCAAGGACTTCTGAGACATTCCCGCAAGAGGCGAACTCCCAGGTGAAACACTGTGATATAGCACATGGCGCTGAAAGTGTCACTCCCAAGGAGCATGGCAGGGCGGTACAACCTGTGCTTAATTCCTCGTTACCAAATACAGTAGTACAAGTATCTACAAAGGGACAAAAAAAGGACTCAAAAGGAAAGCAGCATGATATAGCGCCCAGTGCTGAAACTGCTTATCCAAAGAGGATGTTGAAGAAAGGAGAAAAGGAATTTTTAGTTAGATCAATAGGACGAAAGGATGAGATCTTGATGGAGATTGGGTTGGAAAGGTTGGACACACATGAACAAACCCAACAAATCACGTTGCTCGATTCAGGGGCAACAGGGTTATTCATGCACGCTGCATATGCAAAAAAGATGGGCTTCAAATTGATACCCTTGGAACATCCAATTCAGGTTCGAAATGTGGACGGAACAAACAACGAAGGAGGAATGATCACCCATGAGGTTGATCTTCTTCTATCTTATCAAGGGCACAAGGAACAAGCCACCTTTGAGATATGCAAGCTGGGGAAAACCAACGTGATCATTGGGTCAACATGGTTATGAAAACACAACCCAGAAATCAATTGGGAAACCAGTCAAGTCAAATTGACGCATTGTCCACAAAGCTGTGGACATAGGCAAAGGGAATGGACCAAGAAGCGGGAACAAAAGGTCTGGTCAGCAGAACACTGGTGTGTCCTGGAATATCTGTGGGAACAAGAAAAGGAATTAGACTTTGCGCACTGGCTCAAAGAAAAGGAGGAAAGTGAGAAGCATCTCACGTACATGGAACAAATGAAACACCCAGGTCAATACAAGTATGGGGATAAATACCCCTTCCTGCCAGTGTTTCCATCATCTGCCGGATCAAAGGCCGGATCAATGAGACATGTGCGAGAGTTGGCAAAACTCACAGCCAAGGAGATGGTACCTGAACAATACCATCAATACCTTAAAATCTTTGAGAAAGGAGCATCAGAGCGCATGCCGGCTAGGAAGCCTTGGGATCACGCAATTGATACCAAACCAGGCTATCAGCCCTGGAAAGGGAAGGTCTATCCTCTATCCCCAGATGAGCTTCAAGAAGTATGGAACTTTGTGGATGACCAGTTGGCAAAAGGGTATATCCGACCCTCAAAATCACCACAAATGTCACCCATCTTCTTTGTAAGCAAGAAAGATGGAAAGAAGCGGATGGTTCAGGACTACCAATACCTGAACGAGTGGACAGTTAAAAATAACTACCCACTACCACTAATATCAGAGCTCGTAGATCGAGCAGGGAGCACCAAATACTTCACTAAGCTAGATCTTAGATGGGGTTATAATAACATACAGATCAAAGAAGGTGATGAATGGAAAGCAGCATTCACTACCCCTGAAGGTTCTTTTGAACTGGTAGTAATGTTTTTTGGGCTCACCAACTCGCCGGCCACATTCCAAGCAATGATGAATGACATATTCCATGATATGATCAATGCAGGAAAAGTCATTGTGTACATTGATGACATACTCATCTTTACCAAAACAAAAGAAGAGCATGACACAATCATACAGCAAGTCTTGCAACGATTGGAAGAAAATGATCTGTATGTAAAACCAGAAAAGTGTGTGTGGTGCGTAGAAGAAGTTGAATTCTTGGGCATCATCCTAGGACCCAAGGGAATTCAAATGGATACAAAGAAGGTCGAAGCTATTATTAGTTGGCCCACCCCTTCTTGTGTCAAGGATGTACAAAGGTTCTTAGGCCTAGCCAACTATTATAGGCGCTTTGTACAGGACTTTGCAAAAATCGCACAACCGTTACATGATCTGGTCAGAAAAAAAAAAACATGGGAATGGATGGAGGTCCAAGAAGGGGCTTTTAAAAACCTGAAAAAGATATTCACGGAGCAACCCTTGCTAGTTGCTCCAGATTCAGATGGGAAATTCAGAGTGGAGTCAGATGCATCAGATTACGCTATGGGTGGCATCTTATCTATGCTCTACAAAGATGATAAATGGAGGCCTGTGGCCTACCTATCAAAGTCACTCAATGATACTGAGCGCAATTACAACGTCCATGATAAGGAAATGCTAGGCATCATGCGTTGCCTGGAAACATGGCGTCACTATTTGGAAGGAGCATGTGAACAGTTCGAGATATGGACTGATCACAAAAATCTCGAGTACTTTATGAGTGCAAAGAAGTTGAACTGCAGACAAGCCAGATGGGCTTTGTACCTCAGTCGATTTAACTTTGTTTTGCACCATAAGGCTGGTGTTACTATGGGAAAGGCCAATTCTCTATCCAGGAGGCCAGACCATAAAAAGGGGGTGGATGATGACAACAAAGACGTCATGCTCCTTAAACCAGACTTTTTCAGAATTGCCGCACTACGTCATGGACATGTATTCATTCATAGCTCAGAAAAAGAATTACTAAACAAAATTCAACTTTCTGAAGTGCATGATGAAGCAGTAGTAAAGGCAGTAGAAGCCATGAAAAAGGCTGGGGTTAAAACACTAAATGCTCGAGAATGGGAAATGGAGCAGGGACTTATCCTCTGGCAAGGAAAAGTCTATGTACCTAAGGATGAGAAGCTGCGGATGGAGATAGTCCACTTACACCACGACACACCCATCGCTGGACATGGAGGACAGTGGAAGATGATTGAACTTGTTACAAGAAACTACTGGTGGCCTGGAATCACCAGATTCATTAAAAAATATGTCAGTGGATGTGACAAGTGCCAGCAAAATAAGAATTTCCCTGAGCCACCAGCTAGGAAACTAATGCCAAATTTGGCGCCAGCTCAGCCATGGACACACATTTCAGCAGATTTTATCACAAAATTACCAGAATCACATGGTCACAATGCAATCTTGGTAGTTTGTGACCGAATGTCCAAAATGGCGCACTTCATCCCCACATCAGAGGAAACATCAGCGCAGGGGTTAGCCACATTATTTAGGGACCATGTTTGGAAACTTCATGGACTCCCTGAATCTATAATCTCAGATCGCGGTCCACAGTTCGCTGCGCAAATGATGAAGGAGCTGAATCAAATGTTGGGCATTAGCACAGATTTGTCCACAGCATTCCATCCACAGATGGATGGACAAACAGAACAAATGAATCAGGACTTAGAACAGTACCTGAGAATTTTCATAGATCATAGACAAGAAACGTGGTCTGGATGGTTAGCCATTGCCGAATTTAGCTACAATAACAAAATTCAGGCATCCACCAAACAGACACCATTCTTTGTCAACTATGGCAAACACCCCAGGATGGGAATTGAGCCAAGAAGAGAAGGAAGTCACCTGGCAGCATCAGAGTTTGCTCAGCAAATGAAGGAAATTCACGAGGAAACTCAGGCAGCCTTGCGGAAATCACAGGGTGATATGAAACTATACGCAGACAGACACAGATCAGATGCACCAGAGTACAAAGTTGGAGACAAAGTATGGTTGTCAACCAAAGATCTAAGGCTGACAGGCCAACCAACTAGGAAATTGGTGGAAAGATGGATTGGGCCATACCCAATCAAGAAAATAGTGTCACCAAATGCAGTAGAACTGGATCTACCCTTTTCCCAACAAATCCACCCTGTGGTAAATGTCTCACAAATCTGCCCTTGGAAACGACCAATGAGAGGGCAAAAGGTGCAACCCCCACCACCAATTGAAATAGACGGCGAAAAGGAATATGAAGTGGAAGAAATAATAGATGTAAGACTAAAAAGGAACAAAATGGAATATTTGGTTAGGTGGAAAGGATACACTGCTGAGCATAATTCCTGGGAACCATTGGACAATCTACAAAACGCAAAAAGAAAAATAAAAAACTTTTATGATAGAAACCCCAGAGCAATCAGGAGGCTTGACAAGACAACCTTTGACAGGTTGACTTTCAGACCATACAAAAACTTCACACAATCCTCGGACAAAATAGTGTCCAAAATTGATGTCAATGCAGTAGCACCAGCTGCAAAATGGGAACAAAACTGGCAAAAATGGAAAGGAAGAAAAGGTTTAGACACCCTTACAGAGCCAGGAGATGTGGAAGAGCCATGTCAATGCAACATGTGCCTATGTCAATCACATGATATAGCGCCTCATGCTGAAACAATTAAAGACCTCACCCCACCTTCATGCCCACTCTCCCCCATCATTGAGGAAATAGAAGAATCATCCATGATAGAGTGCAATGCACTGAAAGATGACAATGAAATTTAAATTTGTCTGGAAGCCAAATCTTAAAAAGGGGGTACTGTCATGACCAACTGAAAAGCTTTGGCTTTTTCACCAAGTCATTTTCATTTTATTATTTATTTTCTTTATATTATATAAACACGTGCTGAATAAGCAGGCACCTATCGCTTGGCGCTTAGATAAAGCCGTAGATAAGATACCGGAGCCCAGTGTTGATGACTCATTACCATTACTACATGCGCAGTCATCTTACTCATACCATACTATATTTAGAGTAGGGCTTAGGGTAGTGCACAGACCACCTGTCATAGTATATAAGGAGTGCAATTCAGCACCCAGAGTCCTCAGTCGAGTTCTCTCGGGTTTCATCCCTCCTCTCCTCTCCTCTCCTCAGTTCTCTGTTGGGGCTCCTAGGTGTCACACCAGGGGGTTCCTGATAAGGATATGCCCTTGTTCCAACTCCCATTCTTGAGCATTTACTCCAGTTTTTTTCATTGCTTCTACTGCCTTGACTACTGCCTCATCACATACTTCTGATCATCATATTTTATTTAATAGTTCTTTTTCTGAGCTATGGATAAATACATGACCATGTCATGGTGCAGCAATCCTAAAAAAATACAGTTTAAGGTGCATGACATCTTTGTTGTCATTATCCACCCCCTTTTTATGGTCCAGCCTCCTGGACAGAGAGTTAGCCTTTCCCATGGTAACACCAGCTTTATGGTGCAATACAAAATTAAATTGACTTAGATACAAAGCCCATCTGGCTTGTCTGTGATTCAGCTTTTTTGTACTCATAAAGTACTCCAAACTTTTGTGATCAGTCCATATCTTGAACTGTTCATGTGCTCCTTCCAGATAATGATGCCATGTCTCTAGACAATGCATTATGCCCAGCATTTCTTTATCATGGACATCATAGTTGTGCTTGGTGTCATTGAGTGACTTTGAGAGATAGCCACAGGCCTCCATTTATCATCTTGACAAAGCATAGATAACATGCCACCAGTAGCATAATCTGATGCATCTGATTCAACTCAGAATTTCCTGTCTGAGTCTGGAGCAACCAACAGGGGTTGTTCTGTAAATATCTTTTTTAAGCTTTGGAAAGCTTTATTTTGGATCTCTGTCCATTCCCATACTTTATCTTTTCTAACCAAATCATGTAGTGGTTGTGGAATTTTCGCAAAGTCCTGGACAAAGCATTGGTAGTAATTGGCTAGTCCTAAAAACCTTTGCATGTCTTTGACACATGAGGGTGTTGGCCAACTAATAATAGCTTCCACCTTGAACCCAAGGGAAATCAAATGGACACAAAGAAGGACAACACCCAGGAATTCAACTTCCTCTACACACCACACACATTTTTCTGGCTTCACATACAGATCATTTTCTTCCAGGCATTGTAGGACTTGCTGTACAATTGTGTCATGCTCTTCTTTTGTTTTAGTGAAGATGAGTATGTCATCAATGTACACAATGACTTTTCCTGCATTGATCATGTCACAGAAAATATCATTCATCATGGCTTGGAAAGTTGCTGGGGAGTTGGTGAGCCCAAAGAACATTACCACCAGTTCAAAAGAACCTTCAGGGGTGGTGAATGCAGCTTTCCATTCATCTCCTTCCTTGATCTGTATGTTATTATAACCCCACCTAAGATCTAGCTTGGTGAAGTATTTTGCATTTCCTGCTTGATCCACAAGCTCTGATATCAACAGCAGTGGGTAGTTATTTCTAACTGTCCACTTGTTTTGATAACAGTAATCCTGTACCATTCATTTCTTCCCATCCTTCTTGCTTACAAAGCAGATGGGTGATGTTTGTGGTGATTTAGAGGGTTGGATATACCCTTTGGCTAACTGGTCATCCACAAAGTTCTGTACTTCCTGGAGCTCATCTGGGGATAGAGGGTAGACTTTTCCTTTTCTAGGCTGATAGCTGATTTGGTCTCAATAACATGATCCCAAGGCTTCCTGGCTGGCATGTGCTCTGATGCTCCTTTCTCAAATATTTTAAGATATTGATGGTATTGTTTAGCTACCATCTCTTCAGTAGTGAGTTTGGCCACTTCTCATACATGAAGTACTGATCTGGCCTTTGGTCCAGCAGATGCAGATGGAAACACTGGCAGGAATGGGTATTTCTCCCCATATTTGTAATGACCTGGGTGCTTCATTTGTTCCATGTATGTGAGATTTTTCTCACTTTCCTCTTTATCTTTGAGCCAGTGTGCAAAGTCTAATTCTTTCTCCTGTTCCCACAGATATTCTAGAACATGCCAGTGTTCTGCTGATCAGACCTTTTGCTCCTGTTCCTTGGTCCATTCTCTCTGCCTATGTCCACAACTTTGCAGACAATGTGTTAACTTTATTTTACTGGTTTCCCAATTGATTTCCAGATTGTGTTTTTGTAACCATGTAGATCCAATGATTACATTGGTTTTTCCTAGCTCACATATTTTAAATGTGGCTTGTTCCTCATGCCCTTGATAAGATAAGAGGAGATCCACCTCATGGGTGATCATTCCTCCTTCATTGTTTGTTCTGTTGATGAGCCTGGGCTAAGTAAGGACTGGAAAATGGAGTTCCCATGCACATGAAGCAGACCCAAAGCAAATGAGACCAAACTGATGGTTTGTAGCACCAGGAATGGGCAGAATAGGACCATTACTGGTACTTGTGGATACCTGTGACACACATCGCCCCTTGACCTGTACCCACCATCATCCCCATCCTTTCCCATGGTATGGCGGACCCCCCTTGGTCTCGTCTACCTGAGAAATACAGTGGCTACTCACCGAAGGGTTTGCCAAAGTCGAAGAAGAAGTTGTTGGAAGAGGCAAGACTCCTTGAGAGAACCGGGGCCACAGTCCCTCAGTATCTTAGGGATCAGCTCACCGAAGCTGGCATCCAAATCCAAGACCAGGCTTCCCCAGGGCTTTCGGACTCATATATAAACCCCCTGGCTTCTCTTGCATCCTCGGACACCCCCCCTGATATAGAACACCCAGAATACAACAACAATCCAGAGATCGCTGGCGTCCTAGCAGCCGCTGACTGCTTGATTGTAGTAAATGCATTGGGCCGACTTCTGCCTGCGCTCGACATTGTCCCACTGGAAAGTGTGGAATTGCTGCATTATGCTTTCTCCCAATTGCGGGACAACATGACCATAAACCCTCCTCCTGGCCCCACTCCTGCTGTGGAGATCCCTCTACCCATGGCTTCTACCCTACTCCCTAGCTTTCCTATGACCCCGGGTCCCGCAGTGGGACCCCCGGCAGTTCGCTGGACTTCACCCATGACCCCTCGACCTCGTGGCCTGCCTATCCAACACAGGCCCCTGGCCTGCACTCCACGCTCTCAGCTTGCAGCACCAACTACCCCGAAACGGCCAAATCAACCGTCCTATGCGTTGGTTGCTAGGACGTATGCCCCCGACCCAACATTCCAGACGCCCCCCCCCCCCTCCAACCACCCACACAATCCAAGACTTCAACCAAGGTCAAGTCTTGCATCCACCAAGGCACGAAGTCCTCCAAGCTTGTCATCAGGCCTGGCACTGGGACCCAAGCCTCATGGCTCCCGGCCTCCCTTTTCCTCGAGCACCTGCGTTGCTTACTCCTTCCTGGCGAGGACGTTACCTCTGGCCAGTGGACCTTACGAGGCGACTTGGAATTCACCTTCAAGTCTGCCCTCCCTTCCAGCCCTTCGTGGCTGGCCGCTTTTTTGACCAAGGTCGATGACCTCACCTCTACCCAGGGTGCTGAAGTCCTCCGCCGCCCTACCATGTCATACCTAAAGTTCAACCACATCCCTACATGCCTCCCCAACGGCACTCCTCTCTCCGACAACAACCTCCAAGTCGCCTTCTGTCTCCACCCCAAGTGGAAGGACGTGCACTTTGCCACTCCCCCTTCGTACCTCATTCCGGTCTCCAAGGACCGGACTCATGTTCTCTCGGGCACTGTCAAGTGTGCCATCCTTGACGACTGTGCAGGTTCGACTGTGCGTCGTCTACTCCAGACAGATGTTTCCTTTTGGGGAACACGCCGCCGTGCACAGCCTTGGTCCTTGACTAAGTGTGGCATCTGCCTATGGTGGGGCCACACTGCTCACATCTGTAAGTCAAAACTCCTGTGGTGCTCCCGTTGCACCGGCCCCCATCTGTCCTCGACACATGACGCCACCGTCACCTTGGATGCCTCCTTTGCCCAAACAAAGTGCATCAATTGTGGTGGCCCTCACGATGCCACCCAGCGTATCTGCCCTTTTTACAGGGCCTGCTATAAGCCCCAGGTTCTTTCCACTCTGGAGAAAGCCCGGACCCAAAGAAACTCCCTCCACAGGACCCAGTGCCCCACCCAGCGTGCCCAATTGCACCCCGACACTACTAGCTAACTCCCGGTCACTTAGTGACCCAGCTCAATGCCCCACCCGCACCATCGCTTTTGAGCCTGTGAACTGCGTAAGTACCGTTCCCAAATGGCCGAGTCCATTGTGTAGAAGTAGCCCTTGTATTTCTCCATCCTGTAATATTGGTACGCTTACTCTTGGTCGAATAAACCTACTTTGCTATGTGAAAAAAAAAAAAAAAGATACCTGTGACACAGTGTCACGCCTAGAAATTATCGGAACTGACGCCAATTCACCTACCAAAGCATTCCCGATCCATTTGGAGCACTATCCAAGCACACAGAAGGCATAGGAGTCAGTAAACCACTGAAAATGGCATGGAAAATGCAAGAGGACCATTTTCGGCACTTGGAAACTGGCAGATGGCATTACAGGACACTTGGAAATCAGATGAAGCACCAAGTCCCTTACTTGCACAGTTTTAGCCCATTTACAACATTTACAGCAGGACCCTAAGGGTTCATCTTACCCAATTCAGACAGACTGCCAGGAACCAATCTAAATTAGTGCCAGTGACCCTGCCACAGCCACTCCACCAGCAACAGTGCAACAGCAACACCACTCTCAGTCTGTTCATGGAAATCTCAAAGACAAGCTCTCGTAATGGTTGGAATTGGCAGTTGTTGTTTGTACAGATACATTTACGTAGAAGGAAAGTGGCAGAAAGGTATAAAATGCATCAGTAGTACAGTACAAAAAAAGACCAGCAGGAAAACATAGACAGGAGAGAGTAGCAGGGGAGTTTTTGTCATGTCTTGATCACACCTACATCAGCAATCTTGGGTGTCACATGACCCCAATTCCATCGCACTCCACAGCTCCCTGTAGTCCTGTAGTGGCTGAAGCAAGGGTCCCAGTTTGTGGAGACCTTCACATTATGTAATTTGTTTTTGTAACATTGTACACTGTTACAGAAGTACTTGAAAGGCAATGGCCACATTGCATGACCTCATTTATTCAGTGCTTCAGAGTGCTCCTGTAAAGTTGTTGTGTTTTATACTTAATTCTCATGGTGCACTGTATACTGAACCAAAATATATTGGCGTGTAGCGCTGGTGTGAGAAACAAAAGTAAAAGCTAATTATGTAATTAATTTGATGTGCAACAAAAGGTCTGTGCATCCAAACACAAATATACATTTTAATAGATAATGATGTGCATAGGTATGCGCATCGACAAGAAACATTTGATGAGAAAAAAAGATGAGGGCAAAGCTCTCCCAAGGGTGAAGTAGAGCCCTTACAGCTTCCCATCATGCTGGTCTGTGGCAGCAGGCCTTTGGATTGCATTCACTATTTATGGAAATTTGACAATGACAATCAACATTATTATTAAAAGGGTGGTAATAGAATGACACTGATGGTAGTGATGATGCTATAAATGACAACAACACATGGTAATGACAGTACAAATAGCAACAGTAGTACAAGCAGCAACAGTGGTACAAGTGGCAGCAACAGTGGTATGAGTGGTGACAACAGTGGTACAAGTGGTATCAGGACTCCCTCGGCGTGACGCCTAAGAGCCCCAGACAGCAGACAAGACAGGAGGAGGAGAGGAGGGAGGGGAAACCCGAGAGAACTCGACTGAGGACTCTGGGTGCTGGATTGCACTCTTTATATACTACGACAGGTGGTCTGTGCACTACCCTAAGCCCTACTCTAAATATAGTATGGTATGAGTAAGACGACTGCGCATGTAGTAATAGTAATGAGTCATCAGCGCCGAGCTCCGGTATCTTATCTACAGTTTTATCTAAGCGCCAAGTGATAGGCGCTTGCTTAGTCAGCATAGGTTTATATAATATGAAGAAAATAAATAATAAAAGTGAAATGACTTAGTGAAAAAGCCGAAGCTTTTCAGTCGGTCATGACAGTACCCCCTTTTTAGGATTTGACTTCCAGACAAATTTAAACTTTATCATCATCTTTCAGCGCATCGCGCTCTATCACGGATGACTCCTCTATTTCCTCGATAATGGGGGAGAGTGGGCGGGATGGTGGGGTGAGATCTTCAATCGTTTCAGCGCGAAGCGCTATATCATGCGATTGACGTAGGCACATGTTACATTGACATGGCCCTTCCACGTCTCCTGGCTCCGTAAGGGTGTCTAAGCCCTTTCTACCCTTCCATTTTTGCCAGTTTTGTTCCCATTTTGCAGCTGGTGCCACTGCATTGACATCGATTTTGGACACCATTTTGTCCAAGGATTGAGTGAAGTTTTCATAGGGTCTGAAGGTCAACCCGCTAAAGGTTGCTTTGTCAAGCCTTCTGATAGCTCCGGGGTTTCTATCGTAAAAGGTTTTTATTTTTCTTTTTGCGTTTTGTAGGTTTTCTAATGGCTCCCAGGAGTTGTGTTCAGCCGTGTATCCTTTCCACTTAACCAAGTACTCCATCTTGTTCCTTTTTAATCGTACATCAATTATCTCCTCCACTTCATATTCTTTTTCACCGTCTATTTCTATTGGCGGTGGGGGTTGTGCCTTTTGCCCTCTCATTGGTCGTTTCCAAGGGCGAATTCGTGAGACATTTACCACAGGGTGTATCTGTTGCGAGAAGGGTAGATCTAATTCTACTGCATTTGGCGACACTATTTTCTTGATTGGGTATGGCCCAATCCATCTTTCCACCAATTTCCTAGTTGGTCGGCCTGTCAACCTTAGATCTTTTGTTGACAGCCATACTTTATCTCCAACTTTATATTCTGGTGCGTCAGATCGGTGTCTATCGGCGTACAGTTTCATATCACCCTGTGATTTTAGCAAGGCTGCCTGAGTTTCCTCGTGGATTTCCTTCATTTTCTGAGCAAAATCTGATGCTGCCAGGTGACTTCCTTCTCTTCTGGGTTCGATTCCCATTCTGGGGTGTTTGCCATAATTGACAAAGAACGGCGTCTGTTTGGTTGATGCCTGAATTTTGTTATTGTAACTAAATTCAGCGATGGCTAACCATCCAGACCACGTTTCCTGTCTATGATCTACGAAAATCCTCAGGTACTGTTCTAAGTCCTGATTCATTCATTCTGTTTGTCCATCCGTCTGTGGATGGAATGCTGTGGACAGGTCTGTGCTAATGCCCAACATTTGGTTTAGCTCTTTCATCATTTGTGCGGCAAACTGTGGACCGCGATCTGAGATTATAGATTCGGGGAGTCCATGAAGTTTCCAGATATGGTCCCTAAATAATGTGGCTAATCCCTGTGCCGATGTTTCTTCTGATGTAGGAATGAAATGTGCCATTTTTGACATTCTGTCACAAACTACTAAAATCGCATTGTGACCGTGTGATTCTGGTAATTTTGTGATAAAGTCGGCGGAGATGTGCGTCCAGGGCTTTGCTGGTGCCGAATTTGGCATTAACTTTCCAGCAGGAGGCTCTGGGAAATTCTTATTCCGCTGGCATTTGTCACATCCACTAACATATTTTTAATAAACCTGGTGATTCCCGGCCACCAGTAATTTCTTGTGACGAGTTCGATCGTCTTCCACTGTCCTCCATGTCCAGCAATGGGCGTGTCATGGTGTAGGCGGACTATCTCCATCCGCAGCTTCTCATCCTTTGGTACATAGACTTTTCCTTGCCAGAGGATAAGTCCTTGCTCCATCTCCCATTCTCAAGCGTTTAGTGTTTTGACGCCAGCTTTTTTCATTGCCTCTACTGCCTTCACTACTGCTTCATCACGTGCTTCAGAGTGTCGAATTTTGTTTAATACTTCTTTTTCTGAGCTATGAATGAATACGTGACCATGACGTAGTGCGGCAATTTTGAAAAAGTCTGGTTTGAGGAGCGTGACGTCCTTGTTGTCATCATCCACCCCCTTTTTATGGTCTGGCCTCCTGGACAGAGAATCGGCCTTTCCCATAGTCACACCAGCTTTATGATGCAATACGAAATTAAACCGGCTAAGGTACAAAGCCCATCTGGCCTGCCTGCGATTTAACTTCTTTGCACTCATAAAGTATTCGAGATTTTTGTGATCAGTCCATATCTCGAACTGTTCACGTGCTCCTTCTAGATAATGACGCCATGTTTCCAGGCACCGCATGATGCCCAGCATTTCTTTATCATGGACGTCATAATTGCGCTCCGTATCATTGAGCGACTTTGATAGGTAGGCCACAGGCCTCCATTTGTCATCCTTGCAGAGCATAGACAAGACACCACCCGTAGCGTAGTCTGATGCGTCTGACTCCACTCTGAACTTTCTATCAGAATCCGGGGCAACTAGTAACGGTTGCTCCGTGAATATCTTTTTGAGGCTTTGGAAAGCCTTTTCTTGGACCTCCGTCCATTCCCATGTTTTTTCTTTTCTGACCAGGTCATGTAGTGGTCGTGCAATTTTGGCGAAGTCCTGTACAAAGCGCCTATAGTAATTGGCTAGGCCTAAGAACCTTTGTACGTCCTTGACACAAGAAGGGGTGGGCCAGCTAATAATAGCTTCGACCTTCTTTGTATCCATTTGGATTCCTTTGGGTCCTAAAACGACACCCAGAAATTCAACTTCTTCTACGCACCACACACATTTTTCTGGTTTTACATACAGATCGTTTTCTTCCAATCGTTGCAAGACTTGTTGTACAATTGCGTCATGCTCCTCTTTTGTTTTAGTAAAGATGAGTATGTCATCAATGTACACAATGACTTTTCCTGCGTTGATCATATCGCGGAAAATGTCATTCATCATTGCTTGGAAGGTGGCCGGCGAATTGGTTAGCCCAAAAAACATTACTACTGGTTCAAAAGAACCCTCGGGAGTAGTGAATGCTGCTTTCCATTCGTCGCCTTCTTTGATCCGTACATTATTGTAACCCCACCTAAGATCTAGCTTAGTGAAGTATTTGGCACTGCCTGCTTGATCTACGAGTTCAGATATCAAGGGTAATGGATAGTTATTTTTGACTGTCCATTCGTTCAGGTATCTGTAGTCCTGAACCATCCGCTTCTTTCCGTCCTTTTTGCTTACAAAGAAGACGGGTGACGTTTGTGGTGATTTGGAGGGTCGAATATACCCTTTAGCCAACTGATCGTCCACAAAGTTCCGTACTTCTTGAAGCTCATCCGGGGATAGGGGGTAGACTTTTCCTTTCCGGGGCTGATAGCCTGGTTTGGTATCAATTGCATGATCCCAAGGCTTTCTAGCTGGCATGCGTTCCGATGCTCCTTTCTCGAAGATTTTGAGGTATTGATGGTATTGTTCAGGTACCATCTCTTTAGCCGTGAGTTTTGCCAACTCTCGCACATGTTTCATTGATCCAGCCTTTGATCCGGCGGATGATGGAAACACCGGTAAGAATGGGTATTTATCCCCATACTTGTATTGGCCCGGGTGTTTCATTTGTTCCATGTACGTGAGATGCTTCTCACTCTCCTCTTTTTCTTCGAGCCAATGCGCGAAGTCTAATTCCTTTTCCTGTTCCCACAGATATTCCAGAACACGCCAGTGTTCTGCTGATCGGACTTTCTGCTCCCGCTTCTTAGTCCATTCCTTTTGCCTATGTCCACAGCTTCGTGGACAACGTGTCAATTTGACTTGGCCAGTCTCCCAATTGATTTCTGGGTTGTGCTTTCGTAACCATGTGGATCCGATGATTACGTTGGTTTTTCCCAGTTCGCATATTTCAAAGGTGGCTCGTTCCTTATGCCCTTGATAAGATAGAAGAAGATCAACCTCATGGGTGATCATTCCTCCTTCATTGTTGGTTCCATCCACATTTCGGACTTGAATGGGACGCTCCAAGGGTATGAGTTTAAAGCCCATCTTTTTTGCGTATGCGGCATGCATGAACAATCCTGTTGCTCCTGAATCGAGCAATGCGGTTTGTTGAGTTTGTTCATGTGTATCCAACCTTTCCAACCCAATCTCCATCAAGATCTCATCTTTTCGTCCTATTGACCTAACTAAAAATTCCTTTTCTCCCTTTTTTAACATCCTTTTTGGACAAGCAGTTTCAGCGCTGGGCGCTATATCACGCTGCTTTCCTTTTAAGTCCTTTTGTCCCTTTGTAGATACTTGTACTACTGTATTTCATAATGAGGAATTAAGCACAGGTTTAGCCGCCCTGCCGCGCTCCTTGGGAGTGACACTTTCAGCGCCGTGCGCTATATCAAGGTGTTTCACCTGGGAGTTCGCCTCTTGCGGGGACGTCCCAGAAGTCCTTGAGACTTCCGAGATGGTCCTTGCATCAGCCTGGTCAGCGCTAGGCGCTATATCAAGGGACTGTGCACTATCTAGTCTATCTAGTACAGCGTATCTATTTCGAGAGTCTAGTATGGGACCTACTGACTCTCTTCCTCTTTTAAATTTTCTTCTCCCTTTTTAAAGTACTCCTTCATTTCATCAAACGTCATTGTGCAAATATCGAGTCCTGATCTGCAGTTTCTAGAGATGTGTCCGATCTTGCCGCATTTGTAACAGCGGAGTGGTGGTCTTTGGTTTTGATCGACGTCCATTGCGTTAGGGTCCGGCCGATTTGCCGTACTACTTGAACTCGTGGAGGCTCCAGCTCCCAATCGTCCCTGACTCGCTGATCCCGATCCGAATCTCCATCGGGGTTTTGGCTGGGCAGGGGCTACCGGCTTCGCCGTATCCGGGCCTTTGGATGCTCCTTCACTCCTATTGGCGGAGTTACTGGTCCGCGAGGAGTAGTACTTCTCCTTGGCTTTCGCCTGTCTCCACTGGCGATCCAATCTTACTGCTTTCTGATACCATCCTTCAATGGTCTCAGGTACTTCATCGGCCTCCATTATCCTTTTACGGAGTCCGGTATTCAAGCTGCGTTTAAACTCTTCGACAAGAGCTCTTCCCAGGTATCCGGTGCCTTGTGATACCTTTTTAAATTTTTGTACATGTTCCTCGCACGTACTGGACCCTTGTGTCATGGTCCGCATCTCCGAGATCTTTGATGACTGTTCATCAGTGTCACCGAAGTCCCTTCTGATCTGCCTGAACAGTTGTTCCGCCGTTTGCAGAATTCCTTCTTCATCGTTGGCCATCTGCTCCAACAGATTGTCCTTCCAATCTGCGGCAAAGCCTTCCGTCATGTACGATATGATCAATAAGATCCGTTCTTCCTCATCGGATTCCGGCATTTTCAATTGAATGTACAGCCTGCATGCGTTTATGAAATTTGTCACTTTGGACATTTTTCCGGAGAAGACCAGAGGTTTGGCTACATCTATTCTAGATGATCCGCCGTTACCGGTCCCGGGAATATTGAATACCGTCCCTGGCGGTATGTTGACAATGTTGGCGGGGGGAGGAGGGTGTTCTGCTGCAGCCGCGGCGGCCTGTGCAGCGTTTGCTTGCAGCTGTGTCAGCTGGTTCTGGAGGGCTTGGATGGTCGCGGCTTGCGCGTTGAGTAGGTTCAGCAATTCTGCTGATGTCATTTCTTGGGGCGCCGCCATACTGTGATAGTTTGGCGGTGGCGATGTAGGTGATGGTGTAAGTGGGGGTGGTGGTGATGAAAACGGTGGTGCGGGTTCTCCGATGAAATCGGCGTCGGAGTTGAATAATAGGTTAGGATTGAGTGTTGCTGGATTAGGTACTAGTATGGGAAACAGTGCTGCTTCCCACTGATGTGGCTCTTCTGTGATAGAGTTTGTGGAGTGTGATGATGATGATGATGTAGATTCTCCTTCAGATGAACTAAAACCCACGTCGTTTGGATCAAGATCGCCTGTGACAGCGTCCCAAAATGTATCGTTATTTGTATCTCCTATTTTGTACTTGTACGTAAGTGAGGGAGGTCTTGGCCTGTCACTTGCTTGGGAACGTATGTACGAAACGTGCACTCAGGGTCTGCAACCACCCCTGCAGTGCTACAATTTACAATACTGACTACTAGTTTTATTTTAATTGAAGGGTCTATCTAAACTGGGTCCAAACGGTTGTCCAGTTGCCACTACACCATACGGGTGCGGGCCTTTCTCAAGAGCGCGTGACCAAGCGGCGGCTACTCTCAAGGGGTACGGGAAAAGGGTATTTACGTAGGTATAATTCTATAGCCTTCAGAGGCCTAGGCCAGGGCAATTTAACGCGCTAGGGGGGTGGCGAGCCTGGTCCCTAGATACGGATTGCGTATTGTGCAATCACCCCAGCACTGGTATCCTGTGCACAGGTAACCCTATCAACCGGGTTAGGTTCTTCATTTTGCGTAGACCGGGAACATAATGCAAAGCTAGTTAAGGGCTGCGATGCAGAGCCACAGGTGCGCAGTTTTAACGGTGTCTGGCAACCGATACCGCAATTTTAACATCAGCGTACGACGGTGTGAATCCCCCTGGTCTCTGTCCACTTAAGCCTGTGGTCTGGCTGTATCAAGCGTGGGGCTGTTGAGCGAACTAGTCGAGTTCTACTATCAGGACTCCCTCGGCGTGACGCCTAAGAGCCCCAGACAGCAGACAAGACAGGAGGAGGAGAGGAGGGAGGGGAAACCCGAGAGAACTCGACTGAGGACTCTGGGTGCTGGATTGCACTCTTTATATACTACGACAGGTGGTCTGTGCACTACCCTAAGCCCTACTCTAAATATAGTATGGTATGAGTAAGACGACTGCGCATGTAGTAATAGTAATGAGTCATCAGCGCCGAGCTCCGGTATCTTATCTACGGTTTTATCTAAGCGCCAAGTGATAGGCGCTTGCTTAGTCAGCATAGGTTTATATAATATGAAGAAAATAAATAATAAAAGTGAAATGACTTAGTGAAAAAGCCGAAGCTTTTCAGTCGGTCATGACAAGTGGTGATGACAGTGGTATGAGCAGCAACAACTGTATAAATGGCAATGGTAATGCAAATGTCAGTGATAAGAAATGAAAGGGATTAATTCTTGAAAACTGTAGAATACCAGAGAGTTTGTGAATGGCAGTGATGACAGAGTAAAGATAAATGTCAATGATAACAGACCAATCAATTATCAATGGGAATGAGCATGATTATTGATGATAGCAGACAGAAGCCCTTGAAGAGCACATTTTGGATAACTTGAGAATGGTAAAGGGTGGCAGGAACAATGGATCAATCAAGAAAGGATTCAAATCAATGGCTGGCCAGAATTGAGTGCATCTTAATTCCATATTGCAACCTGAGTCAAGGGCATAGTCAGTTCAGTCATCACACAATGCAGCTGTCTTACACTGCTTCATACCCCCAGGCATGGAGTGCTTGCTTGAGCTTGTCTGCATAGTAAGGTCTCAACTCAACATCAGCTAGGGTTCACTTAATATCTTGGTAAGTGCTAGTGTATGATTCTCTGGTGAATGAGATTGATTGATAGAAGCCTCCCTTGTACTCATGGTGGCAGTTTACAATCTGTATATACCATTAGTCACATGATCTGCCAAACATTTGCAACTTACTGCCATAGCTGCCAGGAGGAGGCAGCCAACCAGGACTGACTCAAACATCTCAGGGTATGGTCTAGCCAGGTTGTCTCTTGTGTCACCATAGTAGAATGCTTGGTATAAAGCTTTGATGGCAGGGTGCTCAAAAGTGCTTGCACAACCCTAGCTCTAGGCTGAGTTTAAGGTAGCACCAAGATATTATATTACTCACCATTGCATTGGGCATGCCAAGAAGGAAGCTCCCATCCAGGAGACTGGAAATGCTGGAGGCAACAGCTTCATGGAACTCCTCTTGGCCACCACCAAGTTCTTCGAAATTGGGGGCAAGGGGTACGGAAAAAGGGTAAATATGTAAACTAACACTATAGCCTTCAAGGGCCTAGGCCAGGGCAATTTATTGCACTAGGGGGCTGGCGAGGCTTGTCCCTAGATACGGATTGTTACGGTCGATGTCCACAACGTTGTTCAGCGTCCAAGTCTACAGCAACAAACAGAGTCTCGGTCTGTTCCCAATCGCTGGACGAGGGTTCTAGGCACTAAGTCTGACAATGACGAAGGCTAGAGAGAGAGCGAGGAGAGCGGTAGAGGCGACGAGCGAAAGAGCGTTCAAGTTATGGATAAGATTTGACTAAGTTGGAACTAAAGAACTACGGTACATGAGAGGGGTTTATATACGTTAAGAGAACAATAAGAATATAAGGGGAAAGCGCATAGCTATCTGAGAAAGGAAAGATGAAGGTAGCTATGAAAGGAGATAACGTCCAAGGCGTAACTATGGGTTTGTAACAAGTAAAATGTAGTCCATTAACAAAGGGAAAAGAGAATTGTAACATTACCCCCTTTGTATGCGAGAAGTCACCAACTTCTACCAGCCAGACGTTGTCCAGCCATGGTCCGTTCTGGACTCGGCCCACTTGACGGCATTGTCCAATTCTTTTGTGGAGGTCTCTACCTTCCATTTGAGCGCTTCGGTGGCACAATGCAGGTTTTGGGCGTTTCGTAGGAATGAATCGCGTTCCTCGTAGGTCATTTCGTGAGGGTCAATGGTGAGGGTGAGTGCGGCGAGATTGTCGGTGGCGGAGGAGAGGTTGGTGATGGAACATGTGGCGGCGGCGAGGGCGTCAGCGACGACAGTGAGCGTGGTATTTCTTTTAACAAATTGGGCGAAGTGTGGGAGGTGGTGATCGTCCGGGTATACCTGGGGAAGGAGGTCGGCTGGGTGGATATGGAGGTCGTCATCCTCAAACTGGATGACCGTGGTGTTTTCAACGAAGACCTCTAGTGGGAGGTCTGGGATGGCGAGGAAGGGTGAAAAGGCGGCGGCGGTTTCATCGATGCGCCAGTGGGCGCAGGAGAGAAGTGCCAAAGTGATGAAGTAGGTGGCAAGAGCGAAGAAAGTGAACATGGTTTCTTGTTACGAGGTAAGTTGGGTGTTAAGCAGTGATACTTGAAAATTTATACAGATGCCAAGTAGCTGATTTCCGCGTCGGAAGGCCAATTTTCTGTATTTAGTGGATCTTCGATTGCAGGGTCGGTGAGGAGTTCTCGTTCCTCTCTGATGAACCTGGTTAGTGCATTTAAATGTTCGATCCCTGGTGTCGTTGTCGGGGTGATTAAGAATTTTCTAATTCGCCTAATAATGTCCGCTATTACCCCTGCCATGGCGGTAGACAGGTAATCAAGATCGTCAAGGATGTCTTCCATGAGGATGCGAGGCCTTCCTGGTATCCTGATTCTTCGGCTGATTAACCAGATTTGTGCGCTACACTCCCGTATTTGTTTAGTGATTTCGTCCATCTGTTTGTATTCTTCCGGACATAGCAATCTTCCATGGGCACTTTTATAAACGTCACTGTTTCTGATGGCTCGAAGTTGGTATGCAGGTGGATTGTTGTTGTAGAGGGGTAGATCATCGGCTGAAAATCGTAAGTCGTGGTACTTGGGAAGATAATTCTGGATATCATTGCAGGGGAACTCTGTTGTTCCTGAAGGGTTCTTTTGGTGACGGTGATCGAGTCTAGGGGTACAATAATATCGTGTTACTAATGCCACAGTTCGGATGAGTTTCCCTGGTGGGTTCGGCGCTCTAGGAGCGTGTTGGAAGGGGAGATATTGTATGTGGGTATAGACGGTCTTTTCTTTAAGAGCTATAGTGTATCGAGAGAGTGTTGAGCAGTTCCGTTTGGTATAGTGATAGTTTTGTTTCAAGACGTGGCGGTTTCTGTATCGAGTCATGGTTCAGAGGTGTCGACGTTGTTGGTATTCTGATAGGATATCCGTGGTGTTTGCAAGATTGCGAGCGGGTTCCCAAGAATTGTCATTCGATCCATAGCCTTTCCATTTAACCAGGTAATGGTAGCCTGCGCCTCGTTTCCTATGAGCTAGGATTGCCTCTATCTCGAACTCCTCTTGTCCATTTACGAGATCAGGGGGTGGTTTCACATAGTTCGGCCCATGCACAGTTGTTTCCCTGTACAGGGTAAGAAGTGACGCATGAAACACAGGGTGAATGCGCCATTGTTTTGGGAGTTTCAATTTGTACATCACTGGTCCCATTACTTGTTCGATCTCGAAGGGTCCTTCTCGTTTTGGTGCTAGCTTTCTGGACTGATATGGTATGTGAAGATTTCGGTTCTCAAGCCATACTTTGGTACCCTTTTCAAATCGTATCGCTTTGTCTTTGCGTCGTCTTGCCACTAATTGTCTTGCTAGTTCGTGTGCTGCTAGCGCCTCTTCTCTGGCTTTCCTTAAGAACTGAAGGCGTTCTTCTGCCGCTGGTGTAGTCATTCGCGTAGTAGCTGTGGGAAGCGCAACGGGGTCCGTTCCATACATTAGTCTGAATGGGGAAGTTTTGATAGTGTCATGATGTCGGTTATTGTGAGCAAACTTGGCTATTGGGAGAAGCGGTTTCCATAGATGCGGTTCATTGGAGCAGAACATTCGAAGGTAGACTTCTAGTTCTTGGTTGACTCGTTCTGTTTCTCCATCGGTTTGGGGATGGTAGGCTGTGCTCATTCTATGATCAATTCCTAATGCTTTTTGTATTTCCTGAAATACTTTTGCAGAGAACTGTGGTCCTCGATCCGAAATCAAAATGTCAGGTAGGCCAAACCGTTTGAAAATTTCAGAGATGTAAAGTTCTGCGGTGCCCAGAGCGTCGATTGTCTTCTTGCAAGGTGTGAAAATTACCCCCTTTGTAAGACCATGGTCCACCGTGACCAGGATCGAGTCAAAGCCATCGGAAAGGGGTAGATCAGTGATGAAATCAAGGGTTACTTGCTGAAAGGGGCGAGTTGCTTTTGATGAAATTGGGTGAAGGGCTGGTACATTCGGATGTGTGTTAATCTTCATCTGCTGACAGAGAGCGCATCCTTCTATCCATTCCCTGACATGTTTGAACATTCCGGGCCACCAGTAATCACGCTTAAGGAGTTCAAGGGTCTTTAATTGTCCAGGGTGACCTGATGATCGTGCTTCATGCGTTTCCTTAATCAATCTAGTTCGTAATCCGTCTTGGTCAGGGATGTAGGTTTTGCCAAGATAGTGAATAATGCCATTGGTATAAGACCAATCTTGTATGTTCGATTTGATCGGTGGGGCGCGGTGCGTGGTGATAACTTCTATTAGAATGCGTCCGAAATCGTCTTTTGACATTGCTTTCTGAATCTCCGTGGCGAGATCTTCTGCAATAAGACGAATAAAGCGATCCTCTGGTAGGACTATGACGTCCTCTTGTAATTCACTATTTCCCATATGATCAGGGCGTCGGGATAGGGCATCTGCTTCAAACATTTTCGTGCCAGGGACGTGCTTGATGCGTAGATCAAATTCTGATAATAGGGATGACCATCTAGCTTGTCTGGGCGTTAAGCGTTGGGCGGTTCGGTAGTAGGATAGATTCTTGTGGTCGCAATGAACTATAGTGGTGTGGGGTGATCCGTGTAACAAATGTCGCCAGGTCATCAATCCTTTGATAATTGCCAAGAGTTCCCAGTCATAAATCTGGTAATTCTGCTCCGTTTGTGTTAATGCGTGTGAGATAAACCCGCAGGGGTGTAGAGATCCTGTTTTATCTGCTTGTTTCAAGACTGCTCCTATTGCCTTATTTGATGCATCGGTTTGGAGGATAAAGGGTCGAGTAGGATCTGGCATTAATAATACCGGCATAGATGCAAATCGTTTCTTCAGAATTTCAAAAGCGTTGTTCCGTTCAGTGGTCCAGTCAAATGGTTCTGTTTTCTTAGTGAGGTCGGTAAGTGGTTTAGCGATGGCAGCAAAATTTCCAATGAAACGTCGGTAGAAGTTCCCAAATCCGAGGAATGATCGGACTTGTTTGACAGTGGTAGGGACTGGCCAATCGGCTATCCCTGCTAACTTTATCGGGTCCATCTGAATGCGTCCAGGGGTGATGATCATTCCTAGGAATTCGACTTCCTGCGTGGCAAATTTGCATTTTTCAAGTTTCAAGAATAGATCGTTATCTTGTAGCCGTTGTAAAATTCGTCTTGTCCGCTCCTCCAGTTGCTCTAATGTTTCTGCGCAGATTAACATGTCGTCCATGTAAATGATCAGCCATCCTTCATTGATCATGCCCCTAAAGTATTCGTTCATCATAGTTTGAAAGGTTGACGGCTAGTTGCATAATCCAAAGAACATTACTGTTGGTTCATAGAGTCCCCGATTAGTGATAAAGGCTGCTTTCCATTCGTCTCCCTTTTTGATGCGAACATTGTTGTATCCCCATCAGAGGTCTAATTTGGTGAAATATTTGGCGCCTCGTAACTTAGTCATGAGATCGGAAACAAGGGGAAGGGGATATGCGTTTTTGACGGTCCATTCATTCAAGTATCGGTAATCCTGACAGGGTCGAAGTGCTCCACTTTCCTTTTTTGCTACAAAGAAGAACGGTGACGCCTGTGGTGATGTGGATGGTTTAATGTATCCTTTCTTGAGTTGTTCATCAATCCATTCGTCTAACAGTCCTTGTTCTTTGACCGACAGAGGATAAAGTTTACTAGCTTTTGGAACAAAGCCTTCCTTGGTGTTGATTGCGTGATCCCATGGTCGACTGGATGGGAAGCATTCTGATGCCTTTTTGTCAAAGATGGTGCGCCATTGCTCATATTCCGTCGGTAATGTGGTGGATGGTTCGTCTTTCTTTAGCCTATGCTCTAGTTCCTGTGATGCGGACGTCTTAACTCTAATCCAGTAGTCATCTTCACCCCATTGCTGGGAATCGAGGGCTAGCTGCCAGATTGCTTTTGACGACGTGTCCAGATCTCCAATTTTCAGAGATTTCTCTCGCCAGTTGATGATCGGGTTATTTTCTTCTAACCATGGTATTCCTAGAATCATTCGTTGATCGCCTAGCTTAGTGATCCAGAACCAATTGATAAATTGCTGTCCTTCGATCATGTAGCATATCTTGGTTCGATGTGTGATCATTCCTTTCACATTTACTGTTCCATCTGTGTTTCTAACTTTGACTGGTTTCTTAAGTCGTTCTTTCCTGAGCTCCTTCACTGCTCCTTCATCTACAAAGTTTCCTTCTGCTCCACAATCGATTAGGGCAGATGTTCCAGCGGGTAAATCGGTTGATTTGATAGTTAATGAAATGCGCTTGTCATTGTTGGATAATACTATTACAGAATCAAGCGCTAACTGTTCAGATCTTGATAATAAGGAAGGGCCAACCGCTGAGTGACGCTTCCTAACTAAAAACCCTCATTTTCGAATTCGTTTAAGAGGGCATTCTTCTCTTCAGTAGACATTGCTGAAAAAATGGCTCTAATTTTCTTTGCTGGTTCGTCTTCTTCCTTCTGTTGTTCCTCAGTGACGGAACGGACTGCCTTATTCTGGTAAGAAGACCTGGATGAAGATGCATCATTGCATTTCGGGCAGTTCCTGGAGATGTGTCCCTGTGTTCCACATCTGAAACACTTGCCAGTCTTTCGATATTCCTCTTTTTGATCATCTGTCAATCGGCTAGGGATCGTGGTATTTATAGCTCTGATTGTTCCAGATCGGTTGTTATTGTTTCGATTGAAACGTGTTCCAGATCCATCATTGGTTCTCCTGTTTCCTTGTCCTGTCATGTCCCAAGCGTTATGGTGATCCTCGGCTTTATCATAGGCTTCTTGCATCGTCTTGATCTTCCTTTGGTCCTGTAAGATCGTTCTAGCAAGTTCTAATGGTAGTCCTTTGACGAATGCCTGCAATTGAGCGGGTATCCCAGTGAGTCCGGAGGTTCCTATATCCATGCGAAACTTCCTGATGTACTCTGGGACTGAAACGCCGTTTCCAACTCTTAATTTGGATAAATTGTTCAGGGCTCGAAGGGCGCTGTTGACTTCTCCCCAGTCATTGATGAAACGTGTTTCAAATGCTTCATAATTGCTCCATTTGAATGTGGCTGTGGTACTGCCTCTGTTGTCATTCAACTCGCTTCGGATAATGGTTTTCCAGTCGTCTAATTCTGGTCCCATGCATGCGAGCGCATACCTGACTTTCTTTTTGTCTTTTCCTTCATAGTTTTGTTCATTGAGGGTAAAGTAATCCTCGAGCTGTCCTAAAAATGACCTTGCTTCGATTCGTTTGCCTGTAAAGGGCCGTATCGGCTGTGGTTTGATATCTCCTTTAGAGCCTGCACTGGTTTCAGATGCCATTCTTGGTTCAGGAGTGATCGGTGGTTTGGGGTTAATCGGTGGTTCAGGGGTTGGTGTTCTGGTGATTGGTTTCGGTTCTGGAGTAGGGGTTCTACTCAGAGTTCTGGGTGTCGGAGATGGGGGTGGTCCCTGTTTCGAGTAATCTGTATCAAATGGGTTTTCCTCAAGCTTGGCTTGTTCGATCCGTAGTAATTCCTCCCACTCTGCTAAAAGGCTGGCTGTGATTCCGTGTCGGTTGCTGTCTCTAAAGAATCTTCTGTAGAGGGTCCTTCCTGGTTCGTTTTCTGGTTCCTTGACAAGGTAGAGCGGTTCTCCTTGTATTTCACTACCCCAGTCTAGGTAGATTTGATCGGGTAAATCAAATTCAGATACTCCTGAGTAGAAGTCTCCTGAAAAGTATTCGTTTGGGACTGGTTCGTTTCGTTTCCGTCCTTCTGTAACAAAGTACCAGGTTCGTTGGTAGAGAAAAACTTCTCGTCGTTCAAGGTAGTATTTCCCCTTATAGGTGACGGATCCGTTCGGGGGTCGTTCCTGAGAGCTGCGGGTCTCAATGGTGTCGGCTAGGGATGATACCCTGAGCTAGTCCTGAGTTCCAACTTATGTTACGGTCGATGTCCACAACGTCATTCAGCGTCCAAGTCTACAGTGACAAACAGAGTCTCGGTCTGTTCCCAATCGCTGGACGAGGGTTCTAGGCACTAAGTCTGACAATGACGAAGGCTAGAGAGAGAGCGAGGAGAGCGGTAGAGGCGACGAGCGAAAGAGCGTTCAAGTTATGGATAAGATTTGACTAAGTTGGAACTAAAGAACTACGGTACATGAGAGGGGTTTATATACGTTAAGAGAACAATAAGAATATAAGGGGAAAGCGCATAGCTATCTGAGAAAGGAAAGATGAAGGTAGCTATGAAAGGAGATAACGTCCAAGGCGTAACTATGGGTTTGTAACAAGTAAAATGTAGTCCATTAACAAAGGGAAAAGAGAATTGTAACACGGATCATGTATTGTGTGATCAGACCAGCACTGGTATCCTGTGCACAGGTAACCCTATCAACCGGGTTAGGTTCTTTGGTTTGCATAGACCGGGAACGTAATGCCAAGTTAGTCGAGGGCCACGAGGCAGGGCCACTGGGTGCACAGTTTTAACGGTGTCTGGCAACTGATACCACAATTCTAACGTCGGCGTACAATGGTGTGTATCCCCCTGTACTCTGTCCACTTAAGCCTGTGGTCCGGCTATAGCAAGCGTGGGGCTGTTAGAGAAGATAGTCGAGTTCTACTATCAGGACTCCCTTGGCGTGACACCTAAGAGCCCCAACTAGCGAACAAGACAGGAGGAGGAGAGGAGGGAGGGGAAACCTGAGAGAACTCGACTGAGGACTCTGGGTGCTAAATTGCACTCCTTATATACTACAGCAGGTGGTCTGTGCACTACCCTAAGCCCTACTCTAAATATAGTACGGTATGAGTAAGACGACTGTGCATGTAGTAATGGTAATGAGTCATCAGCACCGAGTCCCGGTATCTTATCTATAGCTTTATCTAAGCGCCAAGCGATAGGCGCCTGCTTAGTCAGCATATGTTTATATAATATGAAGAAAATAAATAATAAAATGAAAATGACTTGGTGAAAAAGTCAAAGCTTTTCAGTCGGTCATGACAACCACTCCACTGTTACAAATGCGGCAAGATCGGACACATCTCTCGAAACTGCAGATCAGGGCTTGATATTCGCACAATGATGTTTGACGAAATGAAGGAGTACTTCAAAAAGGGAGAAGAGAATTTAAAAGAGGAAGAGAGTCAGTAGGTCCCATACTGGACTCTCATAATAGATACACTGTACTAGATAGATTAGATAGTGCACAGCCCCTTGATATAGTGCCTAGCGCTGACCAGGTTGATGCAAGGACAATCTCAGGAGTCTCAAGGACTTCTGAGACGTTCCCACAAGAGGCAACCTCCCAGGTGAAACACCATGATATAGCGCACGGCGCTGAAAGTGTCACTCCCAAGGAGCGCAGCAGGGCGGCTAAACCTGTGCTTAATTCCTCGGTACCAAATACAGTACTACAAGTTTCTACAAAGAGACAAAAAGACTTAAAAGGAAAGCAGCATGATATAGCGCCTAGCGCTGAAACTGCTTGTCCAAAAAGGATGTTTGTTAGGACTAATCCTTACACAATCACAAGCTTCAGAGACGAGATAGAATTGAGACGAAGCCTATAGACACAATAGTCTGTGACCTACAAGGAGGAAACAATCTAGAGTCTTAAGGACTCCTACCTACAGACGCACTCCTTATATACCTGAGCCGTTGGTCTGTGCGCACAGCCTACACAGCCGCTAAGGCTATGCACACGCAGCAACAAGACCCGGACCCATCTCCCAGACCTATCCGGACTTACCCAGACTCTTGGTCCCTTCCCGCGAACACCGTTTCACCCAATATCCCCTAATAGCCCTGATCGTATAGCCACCCTGGGTTATATAATCCTCCTGCCATATCTGGATAGGGGTCCCATGCCGTATGCTAGCGTCTTGTTATACGTCCGTAGGCCTCTGAATAAAATAGAGAAAAATAACGAAAAAGTCCATGTCGTAACATGACCTCCTCCTTAAGACTTCACATCCCAGGAAGTCATGCGTGGATCGTAAATCGCTTCAGCGCTGGGCGCTATATCAGGTGATGGTTTGCCTTAGGGGAATCAAGCGTGGGGTTAACTAGCCCACCGCGCTCAAGGTCTCTTGAGAACGCCCCTTCCATGTCGGGTTCCATGTAGATGAGTTTACGGTCGCCTTTCCACCATTGCCAATTCCGTTTTAATCTGTCGAGGTAGTCACACTCGAATTTGCCATCTTCCCAACCGAACAACTGTTTGGGAGCCTTTGTATCCGTGTAGTTATGCCAACTTTTAAACCGTAGGTCTGTGATCGCCAGTTGTCGGGGTGCACTTGGGTTTTGCCGATGGAATTTCTGAACCTCTTTCTTAGCATTAGCCAGGTTCTCTGCTGGTTCCCATGTTGATTCTTCCACCGGATAGTTTTTCCATTTGACCAAGTATTCCAACCTGCCACCGTTTCGTCCGCTGACTCTACTGTCCATGACCTCTTCGACCTCATACTCATCGTCCTCGGATTCCTCCACCAGTTGTGCCTCCTTTCATTTGGCAACTTTTTCGATTTGGTTGGGGAATTCTGGAGCAGTGTAGGGTTTTAAGAGTACTTCGTTAAAGACATTGTAGATTTTCCAGGCTGCGGGAATCTTTAACCGGTATGCCGATGTGCCAACTTTCTCCACCACTTCCAAGGGACCCACAAACTTGCCATCTAACTTCTTAGTTGCTCGAAGCATTGGCAAATTTTCGGTACTAAGGTACACCTTGTCACCGGGTTGGTAATTTCGTGCTGGTGTTTTGTGAGCATCCCACTGCTTTTTCATTGCTTCAGCAGTTTTCTCCAGCGCATTTTTAGCTTTAGCGTGTACATCCTCAATTTCTTTAACTAGTTCCTCCATGACCACGGTTTTTGGTTGATACAGTGGGTTCATCCCCTTGTTGGGATGTCTTCCATAGTTCATGAAAAACGGTGAAAACCCAGTGGACGAGTGTATCCGGTCATTATGGCAGAATTGAGCCACCGCAAGCCAATCACTCCAATTATCCTGTCGATGATTGACAAACATTGTCAGGAATTCTTTAACTTCCTGATTAACGCGTTCTGTTTGTCTGTTGGTTTGCGGGTGATAAGCCGTGGATCTATTGGCCTGTATTCCCAGGATCCCATACAAATCGTCCATGAATTTTGAGACAAACTGCGGTCCTCGATCGCTGATAACTTTTCTTGGTAAACTGTGTTCCCTGAAGACGTTGTCTTGGAACAGAACTGCTACTCCTTGCGACATGATTGACGACGTTGTTGGGAGGAAGTACGCCTTTTTTGTGAACCAATCTACTACGACCATGATCATGTTGTTTCCTTTTGAATCTGGTAATGGTCTGATTAAATCGACCGAGATGACTTCCCATGGTGCATCTGGGATCTCATTTGGGTTTAATGGCACTGCTCTTGGTTGTCGATCCGGCTTTGCCCTCTGGCACATTTCACATCCTTGTATAAAACGTTCAATGTCCTTTCACATTTGCGGCCACCAGAAATTACGAGTGAGGCTTTCCACGGTTTTAACTACCCCTGAATGTCCCCAAGAGTGATGAATCTGAATTAGGTCACCTCTGATCCGCGCATCCGCTGGAACGTAAATTCGACCCTTCCATTCAACTAGTCCCTTCTCGATTTTAAAGTCCGGGTCCTGCTGTTCAATCCCTTGCCAAACATGATTTTCCCATTGCCGAGCCGAGACCTTTTGGATCTCTTTGATGATGTCATCGATTGCCTGATCATCATCATAGACCCTTACGAACAAATGATCCTTCAGGAGTATCACCCCTTCATTGTCATTTTGTCCCTTTTCATGTCCTGCTCTTCTTGACAATAAATCCGCTTTTGAGTTGGATTTCCCAGACCGGTGTTTAATGACAAAGTTGAATTCTTGTAAATCGGTGACCCATCGCACCTGTCATCTGTTCAGATTCTGCGGTTTTCGAAAGTATGTGAGGTTTTGATGATCTGTTAGAACCTCAATCTGCTCCTTTGCACCTTTCAGGTAATGAGACCATTCGTAAAACGCATGCATGACTGCAAGCATTTCCTTGTCATAGATCTCATAGTTTTGTTCCACTTCATTTAACGACTTTGAAATAAATGCCACAGGTCGCCATGTGCCATCCTTGCTTTGTTGGGACAAAATTCCACCAATTGCAAAATCAGACGCATCTACTTCGACATGGAATTGACCATCGTCACCAGGAATTTTGAGGACTACCTCCCTCGCCACAAGGTCTTTCAGTCCCTGAAAGGCCAAAGTCTGCTGGTCCGTCCATTGCCACTCAACCTTTCCAGTAAGACCCGTTAAAGGCTTTGCCATTTTAGCAAAACCTTGGACAAAGCGCCGATAAAAGTTAATAAAGCCCAAGAACTGCTGAAGTTCTCGCTTGCACGTAGGAACAGGCCAATCAACCACCGCCTGAACTTTGCCTTTTTCCATCTGAATGGAGTCCTGACTGATGACTAGTCCCAAGAAGTCGATCTGAGGTTGATCGAACCAACATTTCTCCGGTTTTAATGATAACTTGTGATTTTCCAGTTTCACTAAGATGCGGTTAACATGCATTGTGTGTGCATCCTGTGATTGGGAAAACACCAGAATATCATCCATATAAATGACGACCCATCCTTCCGCAATTTCCTGCCGGAAGATATCGTTCATCATTGTTTGAAATGTTGCTGGAGAGTTGCAAAGGCCGAAAAACATAACTAAAGGTTCAAATAGACCCCGATGAGTTTTAAAAGCCACTTTCCACTCATCTCCCTCTTTAATCCTAATGTTATTATAGCCCCATCAAATATCCATTTTGGAGAAAACCTTGGCTTTTGACAGTCGATCAATCAATTCTCCGATCAATGGTAATGGATATCGGTTTTTCCTCGTGATATCATTCAATTTCCTATAGTCTTGCACTGGTCTCAATTTACCATCCTTTTTCTTAACAAAGAAGAATGGTGACGCTTGTTCAGAAGTACTTGGTCTAATTCGTCCGGATTTCAGGTTTTCTTCCAGGAATTCATCCAACTGTTCCCGTTCTTCTTTGTTCAATGGGTATACTTTACAATCAGTCGGCTGTCCTCCGGGAATAAACTCGATGGCATGATCCCATGGTCATCTCGGTGGTAATTCATCAAACGTTTCTTTCTCAAATACTTTACGATATTTGAGATAGTGCCCAGGTACCGTCTCTTCTAGGGATCGTTTTTTACTAGCCAGCGCCTCTTTTGCTGCGATATCAGTGGAGAGTGGTCTTAGTTTTAACTCTTCTGGTCCTATATGTACAGCAAACAGACGTTCCCCATCCTCTAAGGATTCGGTTTCGTCTACCTCCTCCTCAGGTTCACTCATGCTGGACTGATTCCAGCAAGTTCCCGGACAACAGCTGAAGGTTACTTTGTGCTTCTTCCAATTCATACTGGGATTATGCAATTGTAACCAGTCATGACCCAAAAACAAGTCTGTTTTTCCTAATTGTGTGACACAGCAGTCCATAACTTCTTCATGATCTCCAATTCGTAGTTTAAACTGGACCATGTATTCGATATTTCCCATTGTATTACGGGTTCCGTCCGCATTATAGACTGGCACTGGTCGTAAGAGGCATTGCTTATTTATCCAGTGTTTTTCTACAAACTCATCATTGATACACGATCCTGTGCATCCTGAGTCAACCAAAGCCGTTACAGGAATTGTGGATCCTGTATCCATAGTAGTTATAACTCCTTTTAAGTTCATTTCTTGCTTTCCTGAAGCCTTGACAATTTGTTGCTGCAACTGTGCCAAGTTCCACATGGCTTCTGACTCTGATTGCTGGTTTAATTCCTTTAGCAATTGCGGTGTTACTTCAGATAGGCGTTTCTCATGAACCCATCCTTTCAGACAATCTATAGCAATGGTTTCATTTTGTTGCCATATACGCCTCATTACCCAAGCAGGGGTCCATTGTTTAATCCGGGGTTTGGCGCTCACACTTAAGTTTCGAATCCGATGAATATGAGAAGAATATTCATATAACAATCCTTGTATATTTACACAAGAGTCATTGTCCATTTTCGAAACTCTATCAGCCAGCAGCGCTGAGCGCTCGCCTACTGGCTTTCGCCAAAACCCTTCTCTTTTCCGAGTTCCTTCCATTGCTCCTCGGTGAGTTCCTCTATTTTAACCTCTCTTGCCCTCCACTTCCCCTTATCCTTCCACCTTGGTTTCCTTGGTTCTGGGCATTCTCGTGCAAAGTGTCCTTCTTTGCTGCAATTGTAGCAACTCCCGGTAACTAGTTTCCTACTTTTGTCCACATCCATAGCGTTCGGGTCTTTAGATGCTGTCGGCGTACTATATTGAAACTGGTTTGGTTTGCTATCTTTAGCAACCGTTTTTTCTTTGTAACCGCCTTTTTGTCTATCCGGCCCGTACGCTTCCGTTGCCTTACGATAAGCTCGGGCAAGCTCTATCGCCCGATCCTGAATCTGCTTCAGGGTTGCATCGTCCCCTAGGTTTCCATGTCTTATCAAATCTCATCCTAATGCAGGGTTGATATTTTGCTTAAACAACGCAATCAGCGCCCTATGATCCCAACCAACCAATGGTAGTAACGCATTGAATCTGACCACGTGATCCTCGATCATGGTATTTCCTTGCTTTAGTGCCAAAATCGCATCCGTTGCTTTTTCTCATGTCTCGGTTGACATGAAGAACTTGTGCATTTGCGTGGCAAAATCCTCCCATGAAGTAAAAGGAAATTGATTCCTCAACAGTCGTCGGATTTCATGATCATTTACTATCACGCCTTGATTGAGTGATGCCCAAGAAAGATTGGTTGGCCATCTGGAGTTAACCACTTCATTTTGGTATTCTTGGTCTGCATCCTGGACTGCCTTGAGTTTAACTCCTGCCCAATCTCCTGCTCAGTTGTCCTTTCCTTTTCTAATTCGATACAGACAAATGGAAATTTTTCGGTCCAACTGAGTTTCGTGGGCCAATGTAAAATACATCCTCATCTGTCTCAGCCATCCATCTACCATACGAGGATCTCCTTTGTAGTAGTTGGGCATTTCGGCTTTAGTAAGGGGTGCAGGTGGCGGTATCGGGTTAGCGCGTCGGTATTCATTGACTATCCCGGCCACTACTTGTCCTATAGCTGTGATAGTTTCCTCCCGCTGCATCTGCTGCCTCTGAATTACATCCTCCTGAGCAGCGATCTGTGCCGCTGTTGCTCCCTGAGGAGCCGGCAACTCTGTTTCCTCTGCCCATGCAGTTCTCCAACCAGTTAAGGTGTTATACATATTAGTGAGCATATCGGCAGTGAACCGGAAGGCCCTGAGCCTCTTGTGTCCTGAACCAGACCTATTCATCAGGTCTAGATGTGCCCATCTGTCATACCCATTCATTTGCTTATCAATATGATAGCAGTGTTCCAGACCATGGGTTCGACGAATCGAGATTCTGATTCGTTTGTTTCGTAGATTAGGATCCCAGGATACTACTTCATGAATTTGTGGGTATGCTGGCCAATTGTATTCGTCCCAGTATTGCGCTTTGATCAGGAATAGATAGCAAAATCCAGGAATGTCTGGATGGAGCATATGTCTGTCATACCGAGGTTTCGGATACGGATAAGGAGTAGAAATATCTTTCTTAATTTCCCTTCTCCAGTTGTCAATTTCCCGTTTCCGTGCTTCTGTGGTAGATGAACTAGGTGCGGCAAGATCTTCCTTCATCCAGTCCAGTGGGTTGGCAATGGATCCTCCGTTCCAAGTCCAGTCTGCTCCTTGAGTCCTGGTGAGTGCTTTACTCGGGCCGAATGCACTGATAACGGCTTGAGAGTATGATTTTTTGACCGCAACCTGTCCTAATTCCGGTAGAGATCTGACAGATGGATTTTTGGAGACTCCTTGTACAAATGAGGATATGGTTGCAGGGGATTTGGACCTTGGTTTCTTTGATTTCCCTTGTCCTCCAAATCTAGCTCATTTGTTAAATTTACCATGCCGCTCCAGGCATTCTAGATCTTTCCAAGTGTAGATCTCATCCTTCTTGAGACTTAATTCTGCCCATTCCAGTACATGGAATTTATCCGGCTTTACATTATCCTGCAAACCGAAGACTGCAGAGTAATCCCTGAGTTTGGGTTCCCAAGAAAGAATTCTCTCCAGTGTAGGCCACTCTGGCCAATGGAATTGGTTATGGAATTCCTTTTTAAATAGATACAGATAACAGTATCCGTCCACCTTCCATGGTGCCGCTTTGGGAATGGCCGTTGTATAGGATCCAGGTAACACCAGTTTCTCCTTTGAGATTCCTTGGACCCACTGCTGTGTGAACTCGACGTCCTCTCCTAATTTAGACAGGAAGTAGTCATGATCTGGTGGTGTGAAAATTTCGTCCTCCCCATACTGGGATATGCAGGGCGGTGTATAGTTTCTCGGCAACCTCCACTTGATATATGCAGAAAGATATGGATCATATCTTTCTCCTCAGAGCCTTTCCTCATTTTGAAGTCGCCGCTCATTTCTCATGACTTGCCCTGCATTCATAATGTTTCCATTCAAGGCGTGCATCAACCGATTCCTCTCTTTTGCAGTTAAGATCAGGCCATCATGTTTCAACGTGTATACATTGAAACTGATTAACAATAATTCAATATTGGAGGGTGTGTTGAATAATGCCTCCTGCACCGCAGATCCTGGTTCCAACTGATTTAGAACGTCTTCCAGGGTCTTCCTTTCTTTTGCTATCTGCTGCTCAAGTTCCTTGAACCGGCGCTTTTGCATCAACTGTTCATGACGTATTTTTAACAGTTCTTGCCACGCGTCCTCTTGTTCCTTGATGGCCGCTTCCTCAGCGCGCCATGCCGCTAATTTCTTTTGATGTTTCATTTCCTTTTGAAAACATCTCTGTTCCTTCTGCCAGTGCTGCCAAGCCCTGACATGTGCATCGCGAGGTCGGTTGTCGGTCCGAACCTCCTTGGTTACTGTAGCAGGTAATTTCTTTGCTGCGCACCCCTGCGCCCATTCGATTGAGAAGATGATCCTGATTTCTTCAAGGATCATGCCGGCCCTTGGCAATATGTAATTGAACAGCCCTGCCATTCCGATTGTTTTTTGATCTTTTCAGATCTGCAATTCCGATGACGCCTCAAGTAGAGGGATGTTGCCTCTTCTTCCGTAAACGTACTTCCTAATACGTTCACTGTCCGATGTGGTCAATAACGCACCCGCACTCGAATGTTCGATTTAGTTCCTTCAACTGACCCAGATGTGTGGTGCCTGGGTTTTCACTGAGATGTCCTCGTGCTCAGATCAATAGATCCGATACGTAATTGGTGTTCTCAGACTGTATCTCCTTGATACATGGCACACAAGTGTGTTACAATTCTCTTTTCCCTCTGTTAACGGATTACATTTACTTGTTACAAAACCATAGTTACGCCTTGGACATTATCTCCTTTCATAGCTACCTTCACCTTTCCTTTTCCAGATAGCTATGCTCTTTCCCCTTTAGTATCCATTGTTCTTTAAACGTATATAAACCCCTCTCATGTACCGTAGTTCTTTAGTTCCAACTTAGTCGAATCATATCCATAACTTGAACACTCTTTTGCTCGTCGCCTCAACCGCTCTCCTCGCTCTCTCTCTCTAGCCTTTGTCATCATCAGACTTAGTGCCTAGAACCCTTGTCCAGTGATTGGGAACAGACCGAGACTCTGTTTGTCGCTGTAGACTTGGACGCTGAACGACGTTGTGGACATCAACCGTAACATAAGTTGGAACTCAGGACCAGCTCAGGGTATCACCCCTAGCCGACACCATTGAGACCCGCAGCTCTCAGGAATGACCCCCAAACGGATCCGTCACCTATAAGGGGAAAACATACCTTGGACGACGAGAAGTGTTTCTCTACCAACAAACCTGGTACTTTGTTACAGAAGGACGGAAACGAAACGAACCAGTCCCAAACGAATACTTTTCAGGAGACTTCTACTCAGGAGCCTTTGAATTCGATTTACCTGATCAAATCTACCTAGACTGGGGTAGTGAAGTACAAGGAGAACCGCTCTACCTTGTTAAGGAACCAGAAAACGAACCAGGAAGGACCCTCTATAAGAAATTCTTTAGTGGAAACGACCGACACGGAATTGCAGCTAGCATTTTAGCAGAGTGGGAGGAATTACTACGAATTGAACAAGCCAAGCTTGAGGAAAACCCGTTTGATACAGATTACTCGAAACAAGGACCACCCCCATCTCTGGAACCCAGAACCCCGAGTAGAACCCCTACTCCAGAGCTGAAACCAATCACCAGAACACCAACTCCTGAACCACCGATTAACCCTGAACCACCAATCACTCCTGAACCAAGGATGGCATCTGAAACCAGTGCTAGCTCAAAGGGAGATATCAAACCGCAGCCTATACGACCTTTCACAGGCAAATGAATCGAAGCAAGGTCATTCCTAGGACAGCTTGAGGATTATTTTACCCTCAACGAACAGAACTATGAAGGAAAAGATGAGAAGAAAGTCAGATATGCGCTTGCATGCATGGGACCAGAACTGGATGACTGGAAAACTATTATCCGAAGCAAATTGAATGACAACAGAGGCAGTACCACAGCCACGTTCAAATGGAGCAATTATGAAGCATTTGAAACACGTTTCATCAATGACTGGGGAGAAGTCAACAGCGCCCTCCGAGCCCTGAACAATCTGTCCAAATTAAGAGTTGGAAATGGCGTTTCAGTCCCAGAATACATCAAAAAATTTCACATGGATATAGGAACCTCTGGACTTACTGGAATACCCGCTCAGTTGCAGGCATTTGTCAAAGGATTACCCTTAGAACTTGCTAGAACGATCTTACAGGACCAAAGGAAGATTAAAACGATGCAAGAAGCCTATGATAAAGCTGAGGATCACCATAACGCTTGGGACATGACAGGACAGGGAAACAGGAGAACCAATGACAGATCTGGAACACGTTTCAATCAAAGCAACAACCGAACCGGAGCAATCAGAGCTATAAATACCACGACTCCTGGCCAATTGACAGATGATCAAAAGGAGGAATACCGAAAGACTGGCAAGTGTTTCAGATGTGGAACACAAGGACACATCTCCAGAAACTGCCCGAAATGCAATGATGCGTCTTCATCCAGGTCTTCTTATCAGAACAAGGCCGTCCGATCCGTCACTGAGGAACAACAAAAGGAAGAGGATGAACCAGCAAAGAAAATTAGAGCCATCTTTTCAGCAATGTCTACTGAAGAGAAGAATGCCCTCTTAAATGAATCCGAAAACGAGGGTTTTTAGTTAGGAAGCGTCACTCAGCGGTTGGCCCTTCCTTATTATCAAGATCTGAACAGTTAGCGCTTGATTCTGTAATAGTATTATCCAACAATGACAAGCACATTTCGTTAACTATCAAATCGACCGATTTACCCGCTGGAACATCTGCCCTAATCAATTGTGGAGCAGAAGGAAACTTTGTAGATGAGGGAGCAGTGAAAGAACTCAGGAAAGAACAACTTAAAAAACCAATCAGAGTCAGAAACGCAGATGGGACAGTAAATGCGAAAGGAATGATCACTCATCAGACCAAAATATGCTACTTGATCGAGGGACAGCAGTTTATCAATTGGTTCTGGATCACTAAGCTAGGCGATCAACAAATGATTCTAGGAATACCCTGGTTAGAAGAAAATAACCTGATCATCAACTGGTGAGAGAAATCTCTGACAATTAGAGACCTGGACGTGTCGTCAAAAGCAATCTGGCAGCTAGCCTTTGACTCCCAGCAATGGGGCGAGGACGACTATTGGATCAGAGTTAAAACGTCAGCATCGCAAGAACTAGAGCATAGGTTAAAGAAAGACGAACCATCCACCACTTTACCTACAGAATATGAGCAATGGTGCACCATCTTTGACAAGAAGGCATCAGAACGGTTCCCATCCAGTCGACCATGGGATCACGCAATCAACACAAAAGAGGGTTTTGTCCCAAAAGCTAGTAAACTTTACCCTCTATCAGTCAAGGAACAAGGGCTGTTAGACGAATGGATTGATGAACAACTCAAGAAAGGATACATTAAACCATCTACATCACTGCAGGCATCACCGTTCTTCTTCGTAGCAAAGAAAGAAAGTGGAGCACTCCGACCCTGTCAGGATTACCGATACCTGAATGAATGGACCGTCAAAAATGCATATCCCCTTCCCCTTGTTTCCGATCTCATGACTAAATTACAAGGCGCCAAGTATTTCACCAAACTAGACCTCCAATGGGGATACAACAATGTTTGCATCAAGAAGGGAGACGAATGGAAAGCAGCCTTTATTACCAATCGAGGGCTTTATGAGCCAACCGTAATGTTCTTTGGATTATGCAACTCGCTGTCAACCTTTCAAACTATGATGAATGAGTACTTTAGGGACATGATCAATGAAGGATGGCTGATCATTTACATGGACAACATGTTAATCTGTGCGGAAATGCTAGAACAGCTGGAGGAGTGGACAAAATGAATTTTACAACGGTTACAAGATAATGATCTATTCCTGAAACTTGAAAAATGCAAGTTCGCCACGCAGGAAGTTGAATTCCTAGGAATGATCATCACCCCTGGACGCATTCAGATGGACCCAATAAAGTTAGCAGGTATCGCCGATTGGCCAGTCCCTACCACAGTCAAACAAGTCCGATCATTCCTTGGATTTGGGAACTTCTACCGATGTTTCATTGGAAATTTTGCTGCAATTGCTAAACCACTTACCGACCTCACTAAGAAAACGGAACCATTTGACTGGACCACTGAACGGAACAACGCTTTTGAAATTCTGAAGAAACGATTTGCATCTATGCCGGTATTATTAATGCCAGATCCTACTAAACCCTTTATCCTTCAAACCGATGCATCGAATAAGGCAATAGGAGCAGTCTTGAAACAAGCAGATGAAACAGGATCTCTACATCCCTGCAGATTTATCTCACATGCATTAACACAAACGGAACAGAATTATCAGATCTACGATCGAGAACTCTTGGCAATTATCAAAGGATTGATGACCTGGCGACATTTACTACATGGATCACCCCACACCACTATAGTTCACTGTGACCACAAGAATTTGTCCTACTATCAAACGGCCCAACGCCTAATGCCCAGACAAGCTAGATGGTCATCCCTATTATCAGAATTTGACCTACGCATTGAACACATCCCTGGCACAAAAATGTTCGAAGCGGATGCCCTATCTCGACACCCTGATCATATGGGAAACAGTGAATTACAAGAAGACATTATAGTCCTACCAGAGGATCGTTTTATCTGTCTTATTGCAGAAGATCTAGTCACAGAAATTCAGAAAGCAATGTCAAAGGACAATTTCGGACGTATTCTAATCGAGGTTATCACCACGCACCGCGCCCCACCAATCAAATCAAACATACAAGATTGGTCTTATACCAATGGCATCGTTCACTATCTCGGAAAGACCTACATCCCTGACCAAGACGGATTACAAACCAAATTAATTAAAGAAATGCACAAGGCACGATCATCAGGACACCCTGGACAATTAAAGACCCTTGAACTCCTTAAGCATGATTACTGGTGGCCCGGAATGTTCAAACATGTCAGGGAATGGATAGAAGGATGCGCCCTCTGTCAGCAGATGAAGATTAACACACACCCAAACATACCAGCCCTTCACCCAATTTCGTCGAAAGCAACCCGCCCCTTTCAGCAAGTCACCCTTGATTTCATCACTGATCTATCCCTTTCCAATGGCTTTGACTCAATCCTGGTCACGGTGGACCATGGTCTTACAAAGGGGGTAATTTTCACACCTTGCAAGAAGACAATCGATGCACTAGGCACTGCGGAACTTTACATCTCCGAAATTTTCAAACGGTTTGGCCTACCCGACGTTTTGATCTCGGATCGAGGACCTCAGTTCTCCGCAAAAGTATTTCAGGAAATACGGAAAGCACTAGGAATTGACCATAGAATGAGCACAGCCTATCATCCTCAGACTGATGGAGAAATAGAACGAGTCAACCAGGAATTAGAAGTCTACCTTCGAATGTTCTGCTCCAATGAACCGCATCTATGGAAACCGCTTCTCCCAATAGCCGAGTTTGCTCACAATAACCGACATCATGACACTATCAAAACTTCCCCATTCAGACTAATGTATGGAACGGACCCTGTTGCGCTTCCCACAGCTACTATGCGAATGACCACACCAGCAGCAGAGGAGCACCTTCAGTTCCTAAGGAAAGCCAGAGAAGAAGCACTAGCAGCACATGAACTAGCAAGACAACTAGTGGCAAGACGACGCAAGGACAAAGCAATACGATTTGAAAAGGGTACCAAAGTATGGCTTGAGAACCGAAATCTTCACATACCATATCAGTCTAGAAAGCTAGCACCAAAACGAGAAGGACCCTTCGAAATCGAACAAGTGATGGGACCAGTGACATATAAATTGAAACTCCCGAAACAATGGCGCATTCACCCTGTGTTTCATATGTCACTCCTTACCCCATACAGGGAAATGACTGCGCATGGGCCAAACTATGTGAAACCACCCCCTGATCTCGTAAATGGACAAGAGGAATTCGAGGTAGAGGCAATTCTAGCTCATAGGAAACGAGGCGCAGGCTACCATTACCTGGTTAAATGGAAAGGCTATGGATCAAATGACAATTCTTGGGAACCCGCTCGCAATCTTGCAAACACCACGGATATCCTATCAGAATACCAACAACGCCAACACCTCTGAACCATGACTCGATACAGAAACCGCCACGTCTTGAAACAAAATTACCACTATACAAAACAGAACTGCTCAACACTCTCTCGATACACTATAGCTCTTAAAGAAAAGACCGTCTATACCCACATACAATACCTCCCCTTCCAACACGCTCCTAGGGCACCGAACCCACCAGGAAAACTCACCCGAACTGTGGCGTTAGTCACACGATACTATTGCACCCCTCGACTTGATCACCGTCACCAAAAGAACCCTTCAGGAACAACAGAGTTCCCTTGCAATGCCATCCAGAACTATCTCCCCAAGTACCATGACCTACGATTCGCAACCGACGATCTACCCGCCTATAATAAGGATCCACCCGCATACCAACTTCTAGCCATCAGAAATAGTGACGTTTATAAAAGTGCTCATGGAAGATTGCTATGCCCGGAAGAATACAAGCAGATGGATGAAATCACCAAACAGATACAGGAGTGTAGTGCACAAATCTGGTTAATTAGCCAAAGGATCAGAATACCAGGAAGGCCCCGCATTCTCACAGAAGACATCCTTGACGATCTTGATTATTTGTCTACTGCAATGGCAGAGGTAATAGCAGATATTATCAGGCGAATCAGAAGATTCTTAGTCACCCCAACAATGACACCAGGAATTGAACATTTAAATTCATTAACCAGGTTCATCGCAGAGGAACGAGAACTCCTCACCGACCCTGCAATTGAAGATCCACTAGATACAGAAAATTGGGATTCAGACACGGAAATCAGCAACCTGGAACACGTATAAATTTTCAGGTATCATCACCTAATGTCAACACTCACATCATACCAACATGTTCACCTTCTTCGCCCTCGTCGCCTACTCCACCATCCTGGCCCTCCTCTCCTGCGCTCACTGGCGCATCGACGAAACCACCGCTGCTCTCTCACCCTTCCTCACCATCCCGGACCTCCCGCTAGAGGTCTTCATCGAAAACACCACCATTGTCCACTTCAAAGACGATGATCTTCACGTTCACCCAGCCAATTTGCTTCCCCAGGTATACCCAGACGACCACCACCTTCCCCACTTTGCCCAATTCGTCAAACGGAACACCACGCTCACCATCGTTGCTGACACCCTTGCCGCTGCCACCTGCTCCATCACTAACCTCTCTTCCGCCACCGACAACCTCGCCGCCCTCACTCTTACCATCGACCCACACGAGATGACGTATGAGGAACGCGACTCCTTTTTACGAAACGCACAAAATCTGCATTGCGCTGCAGAAGCGCTCAAATGGAAGGTGGAGACTTCTACAAAAGAATTGGACAACACTGTCAAGTGGGCCGAGTCCAGAACGGACCATGGCTGGACTACCTCTGGCTGGTAGAAGTCGGTGACTTCTCGCATACAAAGGGGGTAATGTTACAATTCTCTTTTCCCTCTGTTAACGGATTACATTTACTTGTTACAAAACCATAGTTACGCCTTGGACGTTATCTCCTTTCATAGCTACCTTCACCTTTCCTTTTCCAGATAGCTATGCTCTTTCCCCTTTAGTATCCATTGTTCTTTAAACGTATATAAACCCCTCTCATGTAACGTAGTTCTTTAGTTCCAACTTAGTCGAATCATATCCATATTTTGAACACTCTTTTGCTCGTCGCCTCAACCGCTCTCCTCACTGTCTCTCTCTAGCCTTCGTCATCGTCAGACTTAGTGCCTAGAACCCTCGTCCAGTGATTGGGAACAGACCGAGACTCTGTTTGTCGCTGTAGACTTGGACGCTGAACGACGTTGTGGACATTGACCATAACAAAGTGGATTGTCTTTGAGGGTTCCGCCCCCTTTTCCACAATACTAGTGCTGGTGCCTGCAAGACCCTGCCCGGTCGACTACAGCATGCTCCAAGCTCTCGTCTAGTATTGTTTTGTTGCCAGTAGCTACTTGGCTGTAGTCACCTTATAATGATAAGATGAGGCTATCTGTTGTCAGAGTCGTTGTCGCCTAGTTTCCTCGAGGCTGTCTGTAGACATGTGCTGCAATGTGTACAGAGTCAGGCGGTTTACTGAAACAAACTCTCCTTGTCACTGTCCGCGACAACGAGCAAGACTTGCTCTGCACTGTGACCAACAACGAAGGGTGTGATATAGAAGACTCTAGATTATGTTAGGACTAATCCTTATACAATCACAAGCTTCAGAGACGAGATAGAATTGAGACAAAGCCTATAGACACAATAGTCTGTGACCTACAAGGAGGAAACAATCTAGAGTCTTAAGGACTCCTACCTACAGACGCACTCCTTATATACCTGAGCCGTTGGTCTGTGCGCACAGCCTATGCAGCCGCTAAGGCTATGCACGCGCAGCAACAAGACCCGGACCCATCTCCCAGACCTATCCGGACTTACCCAGACTCTTGGTCCCTTCCCGCAAACGCCGTTTCACCCAATATCCCCTAATAGCCCTGATCGTATAGCCACCCTGGGTTATATAATCCTCCTGCCATATCTGGATAGGGGTCCCACGCCATATGCTAGCGTCTTGTTATACATCCGTAGGCCTCTGAATAAAATAGAGAAAAATAACGAAAAAGTCCATGTTGTAACAATGTTGAAAAAAGGAGAAAAGGAATTTTTAGTTAGGTCAATAGGACAAAAAGATGAAATCTTAATGGAGATCGGGTTGGAAAGGTTGGACATGCATGAACAAACCCAACAAACCGCATTGCTCGATTCAGGAGCAACAGGGTTATTCATGCATGCCACATATGCAAAAAAGATGGACTTCAAATTGATACCCTTGGAACGTCCCATTCAGGTTCGGAATGTGGACGGAACAAACAACAAAGGAGGAATGATCACCCACGAGGTTGATCTTCTTCTATCCTATCAAGGGCACAAAGAACGGGCCACCTTTGAGATATGCGAGCTGGGAAAGACCAACATAATCATTGGATCCACATGGTTACGAAAACACAACCCAGAAATAAATTGGGAGACTGGTCAAGTCAAGTTGACGCGTTGTCCACAAAGCTGTGGACATAGGCAAAGGGAGTGGACCAAGAAACGGGAGCAGAAGGTCCATACAGCAGAACACTGGCGTGTTCTGGAGTATCTGTGGGAACAGGAGAAAGAATTAGACTTCGCGCACTGGCTCAAAGAAAAGGAGGAAAGTGAGAAGCATCTCACGTACATGGAACAGATGAAACACCCAGGTCAATACAAGTATGGGGATAAATACCCCTTCTTACCAGTGTTCCCATCATCCGCCGGATCAAAGGCCGGATCAATGAGACATGTGCGGGAGTTGGCAAAACTCACAGCAAAAGAGATGGTGCCTGAACAATACCATCAATACCTTAAAATCTTCGAAAAGGGAGCCTCAGAGCGCATGCTGGCTAGAAAGCCTTGGGATCACGCCATTGACACCAAACCTGGCTACCAGCCCTGGAAAGGGAAGGTCTATCCCCTATCCCCAGATGAGCTTCAAGAAGTACAGAACTTTGTGGATGATCAATTAGCCAAAGGGTATATCCAACCCTCAAAATCACCACAAATGTCACCTGTCTTCTTTGTAAGCAAGAAGGATGGAAAGAAGCAGATGGTTCAGGACTATCGATACCTGAACGAGTGGACAGTTAAAAATAATTATCCGTTACCACTTATATTGGAGCTCGTAGATCAAGCGGGAAGCGCTAAATACTTCACTAAGCTAGATCTTAGGTGGGGTTACAATAATGTACGGATCAAAGAAGGCGATGAATGGAAAGCCGCATTCACTACCCCTGAAGGTTCTTTCGAACCGGTAGTGATGTTCTTTGGGCTGACCAACTCGCTGGCCACCTTCCAAGCTATGATGAATGACATTTTCCACGATATGATCAACACAGGAAAAGTCATTGTGTACATTGACGACATACTCATCTTTACTAAAACAAAAGAGGAGCATGACACAATTGTACAACAAGTCTTGCAACGATTGGAAGAAAATGATCTGTATGTAAAACCAGAAAAATGCATGTGGTGCGTAGAAGAAGTTGAATTCCTAGGCGTTATCCTAGGACCCAAGGGAATTCAAATGGATACAAAGAAGGTCGAAGCTATTATTAGCTGGCCCACCCCTTCTTGTGTCAAGGATGTACAAAGGTTCTTAGGCCTAGCCAACTACTATAGGCGCTTTGTACAGGACTTTGCTAAAATCGCACGGCCACTACATGATCTGGTCAGAAAAGAAAAAACATGGGAATGGACGGAGGTCCAAGAAAAGGCCTTCCAAAGCCTGAAAAAGATATTCACGGAGCAACCATTACTAGTTGCCCCGGATTCAGATAGAAAGTTTAGGGTCGAATCAGATGCATCAGACTACGCTACTGTTACGGTTGATGTCCACAACGTCGTTCAGCATCCAAGTCTACAGTGACAAACAGAGTCTCAGTCTGTTCCCAATCACTGGACAAGGATTCTAGGCACTAAGTCTGACGATGACAAAGGCTAGAGAGAGAGCGAGGAGAGCTGTTGAGGCGACAAGCAAAAGAGTGTTCAAGTTATGGATAAGATTCGACTAAGTTGGAACTAAAGAACTACGGTACATGAGAGGGGTTTATATATGTTGAGAGAACAATAGAAACTAAAGGGGAAAGAGCATAGCTATCTAGGAAAGGAAAGGTGAAGGTAGCTGTAAAAGGAGATAACGTCCAAGTGTAACTATGGGTTTGTAACAAGTAAATATAGTCCGTTAACAAAGGGAAAAGAGAATTGTAACATTACCCCCTTTGTATGCGAGAAGTCACCGACTTCTACCAGCCAGACGTAGTCCAACCATGATCTGTTCTAGACTCAGCCCATTTGACAGCGTTGTCTAGTTCCTTCGTCGACGTTTCTACTTTCCATTTGAGCGCTTCAGCAGCGCGATGCAAATTCTGAGCATTGCGTAGGAAGGAATCTCGTTCCTCGTAGGTCATATCATGTGGGTCGATGGTAAGAGTGAGGGTGGCAAGGTTATCAGTAGCAGAGGATAGGTTGGTTATAGAACAGGTGGCGGTGGCGAGGGCATCCGCGACGACGGTGAGCGTGGTGTTTTGTTTGACAAATTGGGCAAAGTGGGGAAGATGGTGGTCATCAGGGTGTACTTGGGGGAGCAAGGCGGCAGGATGGATGTGTAAATCATCATCGTTGAAGTGGACGACAGTGGTGTTTTCAATGAAGACCTCGAGCGGGAGGTCTGGGACAGCAAGGAAGGGCGAAAAGGTGGCAGCGGTTTCATCGATGCGCCAGTAAGCGCAGGAGAGGAGGGCCAGGGCGATGAAGTAGGCGGCAAGGGCAAAGAAGGTGAACATGGTTTTTGATGTGAGTCTTGGCGTTAGGTGATGATACCTGGAAATTTATATGTGTTCCAGGTCGCTGATTTCCGTGTCCGAATCCCAACTTTCTGTATCTAGTGGATCTTTGATTGCAGGGTCGGTGAGGAGTTCTCATTCCTCTGTGATGAACCTGGTTAATGAATCTAAATGCTGGATTCCTGGTGTCGTTGTTGGGGTGACTAAGAATCTTCTGATTTGCCTGATAATGTCTGCTATTACCTCTGTCAATGCAATGGACAGATATTGAAGCTCATCAAGGATGTCTTCTATGAGAATGCGAGGCCTCCCTGGTATTCTGATTCTCCGATTAATCAACCAAATTTGTGTGCTACACTCCCGTATCTGTTTAGTGATTTCATCCATCTGTTTATATTCTTCCGGACAAAGTAGTCTTCCATCAGCACTTTCATAAACGTTACTGCTTCTGATGGCTAGAAGTTGGTAGGCAGGTGGATCTTTATTATAGGGAGGTAGATCGTTGGTTGAGAATCATAGGTCGTGGTACTTGGGAAGATAGTTCTGGATGTCATTGCAGGGGAACTCCGTCGTTCCTGAAGGGTTCTTTTGGTGACGGTGATCAAGTCGAGGGGTGCGGTAGTATCGTGTGACCAATGCCACAGTTCGGGTGAGTTTTCCCAACGGGTTCAGTGTTCTAGGAGCATGTCGGAAGGGGAGATATTGTATGCGGGTGTAGACGGTCTTTTCCTTAAGAGCTATAGTGTATTGAGAGAGAGTGTTGAGCAGTTCCGTTTTGTATAGTGGTAATTTTGTTTCAAGACGTGGCGGTTTCTGTATCGAGTCATGGTTCAGAGGTGTCGGCGTTGTTGGTATTCAGATAGGATATCAGTGGCGTTTGCAAGATTGCGAGCGAGTTCCCAAGAGTTATCATTCGATCCATAGCCTTTCCATTTAACCAGGTAATGGTAGTCTGCGCCTCGTTTCCTGTGAGCTAGAATTGCCTCTACCTCGAATTCCTCTTGTCCATTTACGAGATCAGGGGGTGGTTTCACATAGTTCGGCCCATGTGCAGTCATTTCCCTGTACGGGGTAAGGAGTGACGTATGAAACACAGGGTGAATGCGCCATTGTTTTGGGAGTTTTAATTTGTATGTCACTGGTCCCATCACTTGTTCGATTTCGAAGGGTCCTTCTTGTTTTGGTGCTAGCTTTCTGGACTGATATGGTATGTGAAGATTTCGGTTCTCAAGCCATACTTTGGTACCCTTTTCAAATCGTATTGCTTTGTCCTTGTGTCGTCTTGCCACTCGTTGTCTTGCTAGTTCATGTGCTGCTAGCGCTTCTTCTCTGGCTTTCCTTAGGAACTGAAGGCGTTTGTAAAGGATCTATGGGTTGGAACCCATAGACCCTGGTTTGGTGGTTTCTTAAGTCCCGCCGTGCGCCGTACACTGAACCAATCTTTATTGGACCTTGTACTGGTAGCGCTGTGGCAGTTACTCGTAAATAAAACTCTTCTTACATAATCAGTGACACGCAACTTAAGGTTGCGTGATCACACATAAATATAATATTTATATTAATACTTATCAATGACATGCATATCTAGTATGCATGTCCATTTGAATTAATGAATCTAGAATGTAAAGGGATACATTGTCAAAGACAATGTATATCCGTTACACTCTCCCCAACTAGATTGTTCTAAGGTACAATCTAAAGACCAGTGGAAATAAAGGAGATTAATTCTCCTTGTGATTAGAAGTTGGAATCTCTGCACTCCATTTGAAGTGGTGTGCGCCCCACTAAAAGGAGGTAGGGATCCATATACAATGCATCATCCTTGCACCCTCCCCAACTAGATTGTGCCAACGGTACAATCTATAGATCCATAAAAAAAAATTCTGGCGGATCCTCAGTATCTTTTGCTTAGAAGTAGCATATTGGCTACTTCTATTGTAATGTTGAAAGCAAGAAGGTATTGTATGATCCTTCTTTATATTTGGACCATCACGATCCACTCAAGTTTGAGAGCATGCTCTCATCGAAGACCAGTCTCTGGTCTCGAAACTGTTTATCAGTTTCACATCTAAATTAGACTCGTAGCTCGAGTCTATCAGATTATTTATCTTTGGCGCAAGTGTGCCAGTCTTGAGACAAATTCCATATTGTCTCCTTCGTCTCTTAAGGCACTTCTGTGAAAGGCCTCATGTTGTTCCTCAGCAGAGGCATAATGCCATTCCGCTTCTAGAGTTATTTCTGGTTCTGCTAATAAGGCAGAACCATTGGTGACATTGTCATCCTGAGACGGCTCATAGTCGTCTCCTTTTTTACTCTTGAGATGCTTTCCATGGAAGGCCCTCGCTCTCTTTCATGAAGAGGTACCATATTGGTCCTCTGTAAATGACTCATAGTCATCTTGTTCGTCTCCCAAGGTGCTTCCTTGAAAGGCCTCGCTTTCATCTCATGGAGAGGCACCATATTGGTCCTCTGTAGATGACTCGTAGTCATCTTGTCATCTCCTGAGGCACTTTCTCGAAGAGGCCTTGCTATCTTCTTCGAAAGAGGGTACCTACTCTCCCCCTTTAAATTTTTCTCCGGGTTCTGAAGAAGAAATTGAGAAGCGTGTAGCTTCTCAGGGCATGCACTCTTGTTGAGCGCAGATAGGTTTGACGAACTCTCCATAAGTGGAGAGTTTGAGAGCTCCTCCGGGTAACTGGAGGAGAATTGAGAAGCGCAGAGCTTCTCAAAGCGTGCGCTCTGTTGAGCGCAAGCAAATCAAAGGAACTCTCTGTAGATGGAGAGTTCAAGGGCTCCTCCAGGTATCTGGAGGAGAATTGAGAAGCCCAGAGCTTCTCAAAGCGTGCGCTCTGTTGAGCGCAGGATAATTGAATGAACTCTCCATAGATAGAGAGTTCGAGAGCTCCTCCAGGTAACTGGAGGAGAATTGAGAAGCTTAGAGCTTCTCAAAGCGTGCGCTTTATCAAGCGCAGGTAAACCAAAGGAACTCTCTGTAGATGGAGAGTTCAAGGGCTCCTCCAGGTATCTGGAGGAGAATTGAGAAGCCTAGAGCTTCTCAAAGCGTGCGCTCTGTTGAGCGCAGACTAATTAGATGAACTCTCCATAGGTAGAGAGTTCGAGAGCTCCTCCAGGTAACTGGAGGAGAATTGAGAAGCGCAGAGCTTCTCAAAGCATGCGCTCTGTTGAGCGCAAGCAAATCAAGAACTCTCGTAGATGGGAGA